>QJPP01000468.1:0-600000 GCA_003996215.1 Jaltomata sinuosa
AGACATGAATCAAGTCCAACTAATCATATCAATCTCACACCCAGCAACTAACAGTCTAGCAGTAACCAATCTCATACTTATCCATAATAGAGAACAATTCTGTAAGTAAATAGCAAAAGTCTACTTACAGTCCCCCGGCCGCCCATACAACCGAGGAACACAAACAAGTGAAAACAAACCCTCCGGCATCCCATACTACCGGAGCGTACAATCAACAAACAACAAACAAGGGTGGAGCCTCAAACAATGAATTATATGATGCATGAAGATCTCAAGTGAAATGGTATCTCCGTATGTACCTCCTTCGGCGCCGATCCGGCCCAGCAGGTAGGTTCCATGGAAGGACACTGCCCGTATACCTCTACTCCACCGTATACCCCTCCTCCGACACACGCAGCCCGTAGCCCCTGTCCCGGATGGCAAGGTCCATGGAGGTCCCAGACCCCATACTAAAACTCAGTATCAAAACATGTCGTCCGGAAGCAAGTCTGGTATCAAGGTAGAGACCCAGTCTCGAATATGCAATGCCCAGACCCTGTCCGGGACTAAAGTGGTAGGAAAATGTCTCAAAAACCCCTCCAACGGTGCCCGGGAATAACCGGGTCTAAACAGTAAAAAGTCATCTCAGGTGCTCGGTCCGACCGAGGCTAAAAATCATCTCAAGTAACAAGAAAACTCAACTAGCACCCCGGCCCTGCCGAGTCTAGCGATAATCATAAAACTGATGATTTTAAACATAATTTTACTTTCTTGCCCAAAAATATTCACAAGTTAAATCAAACCATTTCTAAATTATTTCCATCAAAAGCGGCCCCCCCGAGCCATGCAAGGTTTAGAGAATAGTGCCGGTAGGCCCGAAGCCAAAACCATAGTAAAACATGGATAAAACCTCTTTATATGCATGGAAATTGTATGATCACACACAATAGCTGCCCAGCAGCTCACAATCAACCTATCGACCCTGCACATGCCCACAACTACTCAGCAAGCATAACCAGCCTAGAAGGATATTTCTATGCCCGGGACTCGCGGACATTCCCAAAATCCCACCTTCTATGTTCCAGAGTCAACAAGGCCTCACAGGACCGCAAGGGTAAATAAAATATATCGGCAAACAATACAAGCAACGGAGGAACAAAAGTAGGCGGACATGAATAAAACGGTCGAGGTCTGTGGTACCAACCTAATAAACCAACCCAAGGATGCCCATTAATATAATTTTATTCTATATATGCGGAGTCTAGGGAAAATAAACCGTAACCTACCTGTCGTCCGATGACAAGCTTGAACCTCTCCGAAAAATCCCCAACACGAAATCAAACTCGAACTCGGGCTTGAATAACTTGACGTAGATAATTGATTATCAAATATTGCATCAAAATCCTTTGTTTCGTTAATGTGAAAGTACAAAAACTTATCTTGTGCAATGTTAGTAGAAGAACTTGTAGAAAAGTTGGTTGCCAATTGATGAGCAAATGGATAACTGCAATTACAAACATATTCTGCTAAGCATTGACCAAAATGCTTACTACACCTTAATTAAAGTGTCCAAATTGACATGTGGCAGCCCCTTATTATTGAGAGATTGTTGTACTCTCTCCTCCACTTCCACGTGGAGGTGGAGGTGGCAACCAATTTCATCCCGTTAAGTATATACTCGGGTATTGCGTAAGTTCGTGCTATAATAAATATAATTTTTGAATATACCATAATCATTAGAAAATTATTTCGAATAAAACCTACTATTTTATAATAATAATTTTCAACATAACTAAATTTACTATCTCCGTAAAAATATTACAATGTATAAAAACCTTATAAAATAAATACATATACACTTATATCGTAACAAAAATATTTTTCATAAACCTTTAAAATATTTTGAAAAGGTAATAATAATATAATTTTTACCAAATTCAACTTTTAAATAAAAAATTTTCAATTACACGCGCGATGCTAATAAAATTCTTAAGCTTAGGTTCGTAATTCACCAACGAATGATTTTGATACTCAAGAATTCTCTCGGGATCCTCCCTTATGTTTTATCACTGTTTCAGAACTGAAATGGCGTTTTAAAACGTGAAGTTGAGGCTTAAATCGAGTTTAACCCGACCCGGTTCGCGACCCGGTTCGCAACCCATTTTCTGCCAGACAGTCCGCGATAAAACAGTCATATCTTTTTACTCCGAGATCAGTTGGACGTGAGGTTTTGTGCATTGGAAACTAGACTCGTAGACTTTCGATTTGGTATTTCAGGGGACTTCTAACTCTTTATATATTGGGAGAAAAGCCCAAAGACATTTTACCCAAAGTTCAGGAAATTTGTTAAAGATCTTACGATTACTTTTGCCGACTTGCCTGGCTTCAAAACTTATCATGCGTCCAAACAAATGGACCCGGCACCGAAATACCGGTCCCGACAAGCCTTAAATGACTTGGGTCCACTACAACAAGCTCTAACGGCACAAGAAAAACGTGTATGTGGAAATGACCGGAAGGGTAATTACGGAATGGGTTGAAAAATGGAGAAATAGGCCAAAAGCCCACCGATATCAGTAGAATCAGTATAATGGCTCAAATGGGCAAAAATATTGAAAGAAACAATGGACAGGAGTCCAAAAATATGGCAGCAGTGGGCCTAAGAAGGCCTACCAATTAGAATAGGACAGGTCTGATTGAGCCAAGAGGGTTAATCGATTTCTCTTTTTCCTTATCCCTTTATATTTTATTTATTTAGAATTCTCTGTAATTAATTGGGACTACCATTTTAACTTTGTGAATTACCCCAAATGAGTAAACCTTTATTGTTTAAATTTCTTTAAATCATTTACTGTCTCATCATGTAAGAACCAGTTAGAAATATTATGATTTAAATTGTCAAAGAACAAGCATGCTTAAATTCCCCTTTTCATTTAGAAAAAACTCCTCATGTAGTCTCACTTCTAAAAAACATGTATCAATCCGGATTACTGCGAGTTTATCACTACAAAAAATTACTATGTTTCATAAACTAACTAAAACAAGATGTTTCTTTAATACAAGATCTTTAAAAGAGAGTCAAAATAAATTAGTTTTCAAACAAGTCCGAATAACTGCGAGTTAGCGGATGTTTCAAATGCTTTAAAAAATCTTCTCGAAACATTAATTTGAACCCTTACACTTAGTTTCTTAAATTTTTAAAGTTATATCTATTTTTGACTTTAATGATTTTATAAGTTTTTCTTGGTTTTCCTTTCATAAAAACTAAGTGGCGACTCTTCTTTAAAATTGAAAATGTTTTGAAACATTAAATTAGATTTTCGAAATGATTTTCAAATAAGTCATTTTTTCTCGAAAATAATAACGAATAAAGAATACTAAAATAATCCTACATGCATAAAAGTTCCAACAATTCAATACCAATTATCATAAAATATCAGTACAAAAAACTATGATAATCAAAGAAGGATGCAATGCAATGATATACAATGGCTAATGTTTAATGACCCTTCTGGTCATTCCTGCGTTTATGCTTTCTTTGTACTGCTAAAGCTTATTTTTTGCGGCCCCAAATTATTTATGACTTGTTGGGACCGGTGGTTCCGTGCCCTGGCCATTCATTTGGTCATTAAAGCCATTTCTTTTATTTAGAGCCTAAACTTACGATATCGTTGACTTTGGTCGACATTCTTGGTAAACACACTCGGAATCGAATTCTGACAGTTCTGTTAGCTTTATGGGAGCTTTCAGTTTGGTTTTGTGTTGATTTTTGTGTTTTTTGGCCAGTTGAACTTTGAAGTTTGACTTTGGTCAACATTCAAAGAAGAAGGCCTCGGATGGAAATTCCATCAGCGCTATTAGCTCTGGATTATCGACTTTGGGTTAGAGGGACCTTTGGTTCGGTCCCGAGGATTTAGGACTCTATTTAAGACATGGTGTTCCATTTTGGAAAAGTTGGCCTAAAGTTGGTTTTTGAGTGTGGGGTCCATATTTTATTAAATCGGCCTCCGTTGGGATTTTTGTCGATTCTATTGAATCTGGAATGCTATTTTTAGTTGAATAGCTCAGCTCGTTTGTATGCGTATGACCCCAGATGCATTCCCGAAGGTCCATCGGAGAAATTTCTCATGTTGGCATAGTTGTTGGCAGTTGGTTGCTATCATGGCACCAGCAGGCCATAACCCACGCATGGGCATGGCCGCGTGCGCACAGCAGTGCCAGCCACCCCCTTTTTCTTGGCCTCCGCCTATGCGTTGCCTTGGCAGAGTCCGCATAGGCTGTGCGCAAAGTGGCCGCATGCGTGTGCACTGACCTAACGCCTGTCCTGGCTGCCGCATGTCCTAGGCATTCACATTCACCTGGCCCACATGCACAGCGCCTGGTAGCGCTGACAACCTATATCTTGGCCATCTATTTCATTTTTAGTTCTTTTAAAACCCAACTTTGTTCCACCATTAAAAATAGATCCCAACACACTAATTTTTCACATCCGGTCATCCAAGTTCTTGGAGGAGGATTATCATTGATTCGTGATTGTTTTTCCGACCTTAATCTGGTAAGTTCCCTTGTTAATTTTTGGTAAATCCCTTTGATTCCCTCTTTGATTTCTCTTATTTGGCGGGCTGTTTTAGCCCCATTTTTTGGTCCAATTCCTTTAATTCTTAGGGCATGATGGGGGTGTTGTGATCATCATGCGCTTATTCATTTCGGCTTCGGGTTACGAGGCCCACGAGCCCGCTTGTGATCCAAATTTTGACCCGGCTATACTTTTAGCAATATGGGTATCATTAGTCTTATTTTAACACGTAGACTATGTTTATGATAGTGTGATTGATTTTTGGGACTTCTCAGAGCGATTTGGGCTTGGACATCATCATTCTAGCAGCTTATTGTCGGACGACAGGTAGGTTATAGTTTTCTCCATACTAGACTTTGCGTATATAGGCTATAACTGTACTAATTAGCATCCTTTGGTTGGGGTTATTAGCTTGGAACCCTCAGACCTTGTCCGCTTGTTCATATCCGACTTATTTTCAGTCCTATGGTTGTAGTATTCATTGTAGTGGTCGGTATATCCTTATGGTCCTATGTGGCCTTGTATTTGACTCTGGACCATAGAAAGTGGGTAATTTGGGAATGTCCATAAGTCCGGGACATCGATATTTGATTGTAGAGCTAGTTATATATGTTGTAGCGCGTTTGAAGCCTGTCTAGGGCCGATAGATTGATTGTGAGCCATTAGGCTGTTAATGTGTTTGGCATATCATTATCATCCATATGATGAGATTTTCTACATGTTTTACTATTTTTTTTGCTGCGAGCCCACTATGAACGGTTATTTAAAATTTGCATGGCCCTGAGGGCCCATTTTTTGTAAAAATGGTTATGAAAGGGTTTGGAACTAATTTTGTTGATCTTCTTGGGGTAAGAGAGAATAAGTGATGATTTTATTACTGATTATCATACTGATACTAGACTCGTCTGAGCCATAGTGCTAGACATGGTTTTCTACTGATTTTAAATGATACAAAACTCGGTCGAGCCGAGCATCAGACTAGTTTTACTACTATTTTAGACCCGGTTATTCCCGCGCACCCTTATTGGGGTTTTGAGACTTGTTTTACTGATTTAGACCTGGATAGACTCCGGGCACACATTACTCTCTCAAAGATGTTCCAAGGGACTTTCCCTTCTACAAAACCTATTCCTCATCAGTCTTTAGTGCAATGTGTTCCCTCCAGTTCCACTCATATTCCTCCATATCCCATTCACACTCACTCTCTTCTCAGTTCACCTCTTAGTTCTCTATCTCCCATTCACACCTAAGCCACCTTATAACCTACTCCTTACTTATCCTCTTCTCCTCTTATTTCTCCTACTCTTATGGATGTGTTACCTACAATGGATAGCCTGCGCAGATCAACTAGACAATTTGTTGCACCTTCTTATTCTTTTCTAAGTATTCATGACAAAGCTATCTTAGATGCAATAGACAAAATCAGGGAACCAATTTCTTACTAGCAAGCAGTAGTTCATCCTCGATGGAGACATTCTATGGACAGGAGATCCAAGTTTTGATTTCCAATTCTACTTGGGAAGTCACCCCTTTACCGGCTGTCAAGAAAGCTCTTTCTTGCAAATGGGTATACAAGGTTAAACTAAAATCAGATGGCAGTTTAGAGAGGCTAAAGGCACGATTAGTGCTAAAGGGGGATATAAACATGAAGGAATCGATTACACCAAAACTTACTCACCTATTGTTAAAATGACTGCCATTCGTAGTATTGCTGTTGTTGCTGTCAAAAAGGATTGGTCTTTGTTGCAATTGGACGTCAACAACGCATTTTTGCATGGAGATCTAGATGAAGAGGTCTTCATGAAATTCCCTCCAGGTCTTCTACCACCACCAGATTCACATGTTTGCTGGCTATGTAAGTCTCTTTACAACCTTAAACATGCCTCGTGCAAATGGTACTCTCGTTTATCTGCACCTTTGGGTATTCGTGGCTTTACCTCATCCCTCAATGATTACTCTTTGTTGTTCAAGAAATATGGAAATCAAATCACTATTCTCACAGTATACATTGATGATATCTTGTTGATGGGTAATAACATGCAAGAAATCAATGAGCTAAAGACCTTTCTCAATAATGAATTCAAGATTACGCATTTGGGCCTAGCTCACTATTTTTTGGGTATGGAGCTTTTGCACTTACCAGATGGTTTGCTTATGACTCAATGGAAGTTTTCTCAGGATCTCTTGGCAGAATACTCAGACATTGGTTCACATTCAACTTCTACACCCATGGATCCCACACTTAAACTCACCATTGATTCTGGGGATCTTTTGCTATCCTACTTTGTATAGGTGATTATTTGGTCAACTTAGTTTCTTGACCAATACACGCCCAAATCTCTCTTTCACAGTTTAATCCCTCAGTCAATATATGCAAACACCATGAACAGGGAATCTTCAGCCTGCCTACCATGTTCTTCGGTACTTGCATAAATATTCGAGTTAGGGTCTTTCCATGAACTCTTCACCATCTTTTCAGATCCTTGGTTATTATAACACCAATTGGGCTTATTACTTCGATACTCGATGCTCTATCAGTGGTTGTTATCTAAGTCTTGGGGGCTATCCAATCTCTTGGAAATCCAAGAAACAACTGATTATTTTACTATCTTCGGCAGAAGCAGAGTATAGATCCATGCATCGCCTTGCCTCGGAAATATCTTGGGTTTTTCATCTTCTAACTGAGCTAGACATTACACCTTCTCTCCCTGTTTTACTCCATTGCGACAACCAAGTCACCATTCACATAGCAAAGAACCCAGTCTTTCATGAACATACCAAGCACATTGAGCTTGATTACCATTTTGTTCGTGAAAAACTTCTTGATGGTCTCATCTCTCTTTATTTTGTACCTTCTTCTTCAAAGCTTGTAAATCTCTTCACTAAAGCCCTTGTCGGACCTTTACATCATCATTTTTTGGGCAATTTAGGTATCCGATCACCGGACACCAACTTGAGGGGGGATGATGGAACCTTGATATCTATGGTGAATTCGAGAAATAAAGAAAACTCATTGAAGTCTCTGTCTTCGGACAATTTTAGGAAACAACAAGGAAGTGATCACTCCTCTCTTGAACTTGGGTCATGCTATACCAACTTGGGCTTCCTATCTTCAGAAAATACATCCCAATATATGCACATACATAGCCTAACTGAGCTCATCCCCAGCATAACTAATATACACGGTCTACAGCATATAAGTGACCCCTCTAGAAAATAACGATCTTTACATTTAGTTAGTTACATAGTCTTAGTTATTTAGCATATAGTCCTTAGTATTTAGAATCAGTCCCTACTCTTAACTGTATAAATTACATACTTTTGTACATGATGAATCAGAGAAATATAAATAGAAAATTTTCCATATCTTAGCTTCAATGTTTCCTTGTTTTCTCTAAAATTCACTCCTATAAATAGGTGTCTCTTGGTTCATTTGTAACACACCTGTCACTTGCCTTTTCATATTCTAGGGAATTTGATTCTTCTTTCTCTCTTGTAATATTTCAATTGTATTTTTTTGAAGTGAAATAAAATTGGTTTGTTGTGTCCGAGGAGTAGGCAGAAAACAATGTTTTTCCAAACATCGAAAATTTCTAGTGTTCTTTTTATTGCTATCTCATTTACTATATATTCGCTTCCTTTAGTTATAGTAGTTGTGATTTAATCACTCTCTATTCGGCTTCCGCAACAGGGATGGCCTAGGCGAAGATGCCAACACACAGACAATGTCCTGGTTGAAAACAAAGCTGAAGGTTGGAAAAATGTTTTCGATAGGAAATAGGATGGCTAGAGATTGAGTGTGTAGAACCCTTCATCACTCATACCTTAAATAAGAGGCGTCCTGGATACTCAATCCTTAACAAGAAAATAGTAGGATGAAATTCAAAGAAGTATAATGAATGGGAAGCCCTTGTCCTTTCCATCATGAACTTGATCCATACCTTTGTAACCGTCCACATGATGCCACTGCCGGATATCAATTTTGATGAGTGATAGGGGGTTACAAATAAGCCGAGGCAGCTAGGTTGATTGTGTGATTGTATCACTGTAAACAATTTAGTGCGAGAT
The DNA here is from genome assembly GCA_003996215.1 of Jaltomata sinuosa. Lineage (NCBI taxonomy): Eukaryota > Viridiplantae > Streptophyta > Magnoliopsida > Solanales > Solanaceae > Jaltomata > Jaltomata sinuosa. Next base: position 8,624 of record QJPP01000468.1, read on the forward strand.
GATTCACACTATTACATATTTGACTTCACGAGCGAGAGTCAGGTGAGGGCTATGGATTTCTAGTAGATGAGCCTCCTTGGTATCCTTGTCTTCCACCATGATTTCCCCCTCAATCCCTGTTATTGTTATGACCTCGTCCTCTATAAGTATCGTAGTTATTGATGTGCCGGGATTTCGAGGCACTTTCAACACTTAAAACTAAAGATTTTTGGAGTTCTTAAGTACATTTTGTTGGATTTTATGTCGTTTGTTGCATGTACAGGGAAAAGTATTGAAAAGACAAAAGGGCCAAAAAGTTATAGATTTATGGGTTAAAGTCATGCCCCACAGGCGTGGGATCCACCACTTCCTGTGGTAGAGGCTGTAGGAATAAACCAGAGAGACTAAAGGCAATAACTAATCTCCCATGCCCTGCTATGATGGGCGTTGGTCCAGCCATGGGACATCAAAGAACCTGTCGGACTGGAACAGTGGAACTGAAGCTCAGAGGCCAGACTTGATGTGTTGCCATGACGCCCATGAGAGACTCAATGGGACGTTGTAGAGCCTGTCTGATCGAGCCAGCGGAGATATGAGCTTAAGCTGAGTAGTCAATGAGATAGCCATGATGGGCATCACATCCACGACGTCCCATCGCAGCAGCCCATGGAAACAAGGTAGAAGACTTGGAGCTCAAACATGAGGAATCTCGATGAGAACCCACGATGCTCGTCGCACCTACGACGGACCACGGGGTGTCCCATCAGAAGCACCGCGTCCAGCTTTCCTAGTTTACTTAGGATTTGGTCTTTTTGTCTATAAATACTTCCCCTTAGGTTTTATTTCTGGGTTCTGGACTTTGTTCTAATATTGTTACATTTTGTTTATGTTTTTGGAGATATCATAACACAGTTCTTTAAGATTTAAAGTTTGTTCTTGAGAATTATTAAAGATTCCGATTTCTTTACCTCTTCTTGTAAGTATATACTCATGATTTTTCCAACAATGCTTGATTGTCTAATGATGAACATGAGTAGCTAAATCCACAATTAGGGTTGTGGGAATCATGAAGGATTAACGAAGTAGAAAAAGTACTTGCTAATTCTAGGGCAGTGTTTATGCATGTATTGTTCTTCCATTCGCTTTGATTACTTTTTAACGGTGTACAATGTTATAACTCGCTTTATCCTTACTTGACGGACCAAGGAGGTAACGGATAGGAAAAGGGTTTTGAATAACATAGATTTGAGGCTACCAACCCTCATCTAATAGCTTGACCTTGTCTGGGAATAGCTAATCTGGGATCCGCAGTAATGGACAGTAAATCATACACCCACGGCTGGACAAAGGCGTGTGGTAAAATTCATCTATCTAGGGGACCAACCATTTAGGTGAACCTAACTTACCGATTCTGCGTGCTAAGCACCAATCTATCTTACTAAGTACAACGCCTTACTAAGTTATGATCTCATGGGAAACACTATCCTAGTCACTTCTCTCATTGATTACAACTCTTAAAACTATTACTTATTACTTGTTCGAGTTCGAATTACAATTACTACTTGTCACTCAAAACCCCCTTCGTAGGGAAATAAATGACTAACAGCGCATGTAAGCATTAATCAACCCTAGTCCTACCATATTCCCTGTGGGATCGACCCCAACCTTTGTTGGGTTCTATATTTGAACAGCGATAACTTACACTTCTAAAAAGAGGTGTAATTTAGGCGTATCAAATTTTGGAGTCATTATCGCGGAATACGGTTTAGGATTAAGAGAGATTGTGTTTATTTCACTATTAGTCTTTATTTCCTGATTTTACTTTTTCTATTGTTTTTGTTTTGTTCTATAGGTAGCACACTTGTTCATGCCCAACACTAGGAGTCAAGGCAATCCTCTGATTCCATTCGATCTGGAACTCCCTCAAACGCTTAGAAACATAGCTAAGGAGGGAAACTATGAGACACCAGAACAGGCCACAACTCAAATGTTTGTCGAAGAAGAGTAGAGGAAAAAGGCAGTAGAAGACTCCCTTGCTACTTAAGATGATCAAATTATAGTAGACCTTTGTAACACCCCGATAATTCTAAACCAAGATTCGAACCATTTTTCATGTGTTGTTAGACCCAAACTAGATAAATTTTCTTTATATATAAGTATTGATATCAATTACTAAGTTTTGAAGGAGTATTAGATGTGAATTGAAGTCATAAAGGACCCCTAGCTCTAAGTTAAGTTGAAACCCTTTCTACCGATTTAATTCTCATATAAGTTCTTACTAGAGTTAACTTTAAAAAATTATAAATCCTAAAATATAAAGAGTTAGGTGCCTCAGTACCCACCAAATTAAAGTTATTTGAATCTTCTTTCCAACTCCACCAACCTCTCATTAATTCGATTCCAAAGTAAAAGGTTATGGGCATTTCAGTGAAGTACTATCAGGCTGCCGAAGACTCAACGCCCGTTCCGTTGGGCGTGGGAAGAGGCGACGCCCTTGGAGACTGTGATGACCATTTTTGATGGCCCGTGGGAGGCATAATGTCCCATGGGACCCCAGTCATCGTAATTGGCTAGTGATCCATTTTTAGCCCCGAAATCCCATGATTTGTTCCCGATGGCCTGTGGGAGTTCCGACGGCCCATCGGAGGGCCCGTCTAGCAAATTTTTGCACTTTTTCGACAAGTTTAAGTAAGGGAATTTTGATCCTTTCCCACTCTAAAATCCTAAACCTTGCTTTTTTAAGCCTATAGGAGGGGTTTCATTCACATTTAGCCTAGTTCTCTTCCATCCTCTCAATTCAAGCTCCCCAAAAAAAGAAAGGATCCTCCTCTCAAGATCCAAGTCCTAGGGCTTCTTCTCCAATCCTCCATCCTCAGGTACCAATCTAGGAAGGCTTCAAGTTCAGGTATGTGGGTATTCAATAGGCAATTTCTTCACCCTTATTCCCAAAACCTTAATCTTCTAAATTTACTTTATGAATTTCTAAATTAGGGTTCTTACCCAATTCTCATGGGTTCTTCTATAAATTGTTTCCTCATGATTCTTCTATGAATTCTAACTCTAAATTGCATGATTTTGCATGAATTTTTATAAGTGGTCACCCATACTTGATTTGAAGTCTAACCTTTGCCCAACTTTTGAAATTGTTATGAATTCAGTTTACTGACATAAATTCATGGTTTCTCACCTTTTACCCATGTTTCATATGAGATTCCTTAAGTGTTTTCAAAATCCTATGCATTGAGAATTATTTCTAGCATGATTTCACCCTATGGTATGTTTTCAATCAAAAAACCCTATTTTTAATGTCTATAAAGCTATGCAAGTGTTGAGTAAGTTATCCATGATTTTGCTACAAGCACGATGAACAAGGCACGTTTTCAAATACATGATTTTTAGCATATGAATTATGACATGATATGGAGCTTAGGCTCACGACACTATATTCATGAATTGTATGACATCCCAACGTTCCATTAATGCTCATGAACTATTTTCAAAACTAAGGTTTATATGTTGTATGATGATCCGGGTTGCCAATATAATTATGATTATGAACAAGCACTGGCATCTAGATATGTCACATATATGTGAGCTTTATGATATGTTTTGGAGTAGTATTTAGCACCAAGCGATGAGGGTTCTAGATAATCCAAATCCAACATTATGTGCCACTGTAGGTTGCCCTCTGTGGCTTATGACAGGATCCTGGTAGTTATGGTTCTAACGTTGGCCGGTTAGGACAACTTTTTTCAGTGTGGGTGTATAACAGTGGACTCCATATAGCTCATCATGGTTTATGCTGGTTAAGAGAAACTCCCGTATGAATGTTTTCCTGTTTTTAAGTTATATGATATTCTATTTTGAAGCTGGGCTTATTGTTGTAAGACTTACATTCAAATTTTGATATTTACTTATGATTCCTTCTATTTATGCATGAACTCAATTTTAAGTATGCTTTCAAGTATATTTTATCATTACATATACATATCTCACATACTCAATACATTCCATAGTACTGATCGCATACCTCTTTGTGTTGCATCCTATTGTGATGTAGATTTTGTAGTCCATTCCCAGATTCATGGCTAGTAGATCAGCAGCACATCCAGCCAGCTTGGTGAGTCCTCCTCCTTTGAGGACTTGGTGTTTAGCTTCATTCAAGATTTTTATTTCTTTCATTCAGTTTTCAGTATTTAGAGTTAGTTGGGAGCTTGTCCCAGCAACTCATTAGTAGTAGAAGTTTTCAGACATAGAGTGAGATATTCCACTTAATTCAGATTGTCAGTTTTTTTGACTTATATTTTTATAACAGATTAAGTTGCTCATTACTTAAGTTAAGCTTCCGTTCTTATGTTTTGTTCAGTTTTTAAGTCATGCTAATGCCAGAGGGTTATCTTGAGATCACTTGTGATCTTGGGTCCCATGTTATGTTGAGGGGGTAGGCTCGGGGCATGACAAACTTGGTATCATAGCATCAGGTTCATGAGTCCTAGGGTGTTTGAAAGCTTCATCAAGTAGCATCTCTTTCATGGGTGTGAAGCGCGCCACACTTATGAGGAGAGGCTATGGGATGTTTTAGGAAAAACTTTACTTTTTTCATGTCACTATCATGCGATAGAGTTTAAATTTATTTACCCTTCAAAACCATTCCTTCCGCATTTCAGATAATGCCTCCGTGAAGAAACCCTAAGAGGAATTCTAATCCTCCTATTCCAGACCATGAGGTTACGAATGCGGAGTTTCGTGAAGCCATCCGTATGTTGGCTCAAGCCATGAAATCTCAGTTGAATGAGAAAGAGAAACTAAAGAAGAGTATGAAGAAGAATAAGAAGACCAGAACATGGAACCCTAACTCTAGTCAACAGAAAACTAGTAGTAGGAATCGGTCATCTTTTCAGAAGAGGTCATTCGGATCAACCCCATACCCAGTTAGCACATCTGTACTTGATTCTCGATCTTGTCATAATAGGGCTCCAATGACCTTGATGTACCCTCATTGTAGTAGTTGCGGTAAGTTTAATTAGGTGAGTTCCTTGCTGGCAAAGAGGGGTGTTTTTTGTGTGGTCAGTTAGGCCATAGGATCAGGGTTTGCCCCTCAGCTAAGCAGAACAACAATGGTGTTCAGCTCCAAAACTGATTCCTTTCATTGCCTAACCAGTCGAGTCAGAGTATTCCTCTAGGAGTTGAATCAGGTATGTCATTAGATTTCTTCCGTTATGCATCCATAATCCCCATACCCCTATTCTTGCTTGGTTGTGAGTTATCGTAGCTTAGAATAAACTAGGGATAAAGGAATATAGCATCACGATGGGTAGTAGAAAGAGAGTGTTGTGGGTTGTTAGAACCATGTAAGCTTGACATGTCTTTGTAAGTGATAGGTTGTAAGTTAATGAATGTGGTATGTACAACCCCTATATGAGATAGAAAGATTGAGGCTTACATTCTTGGGCGAGGGAGAGAGTCTTATCCTCTAGAAGGAAGTGGATGTTCTTGCTAGATTCTAGATTAGTGTCTGTTCTATTTGGGTAAAATAAGCATAGTTCAGTTTAGAGGTTAGTAAGAGGTCCACAGTCTTAGAAAGGTAGAATTAACCCAAGGGGGAGATATTGTAGCACCTCGGTATGCAGACTATCTTTCCAACCTAGAATTCCAATTTTTTTTTTGCAACTGCAGGTCCCCACGGGCGACCACCATGGGCGTCAAAGTTCTGATGGGCCATGGGGCTCATTGTGGGAATGTCCAGTGTCCTTTGGCCATAAATTTCTAAACTCGATGGCCTAGGGCGACGAGCGTGGAAGATGCCATGGGACGTCAGCCCCACCGTGAAAACTACCCAGTGGCCCATTCCCAATCCTTCCTATGTTCCAATGGGTGGCCACCAGTGGCATCGCAGTTGTGATGGGCCATGTGAACCTGCCGTGAAAACCATCCAGCAACCCCAGACCCTCAACCAGCTTTTCTGACGACCTGGTCTAATGGGCCATCGTGGTTCCAACGCCCGTCGGGTAGCTTGTCCGGCATGAAATTTCCTGCAATCCTTTCTTTAAGTCAGAGGTGTTCCAATCTTTTCCCCTATTCTCTTAAATCCTAAGTGAGGTCATTTTGGACACTTTTAGTAGGGTTTTTATCCCCTATTAGCCTAAACCTTTCCCATTACCCTTATTTAAAATTCCACTCCTCCAAGGTTCAAGTTCTAAGCTAAGGATCTCCATCTTCAAGTCTCCATCACTCAAGGTTCTAGCTTAGAAGTCTTTAATCCTTGTATGTCTCATTGTAGAATTTCTTCAAGTTGCAACTCTTAGATATGCTAGAGAAGAGAGGAGAAGTCTTGGATAGTGTAAGATACAAGAAACCATAAGGTGACCATAGTTATAAGCTTGAATATCATGATGAAATACATATGGGCTTTTGCTTCACGCAACTAGTAATGCCATTGGTTAAGAGCTCAAGGTTACTTGATTTTTGTAATAATAAGGGACATTATTCTTGGGGGATAATGCTAGATGCAAGAGATCTAGTCGAGATAGGCTTGAACATGGTTGAAGAAGGTAGTCAGACTCAGAACTTAGTATCTATATGTGTGCTGGTGAGAATTTTAGTTGCAAATGGTAACTATGCTATTCAGGGAAGTTAGTGTAGTTAAAAATGTGTTCTTAAGCTTAAAAGCTATCAGTTGTGTTGTTTAGGCGGGAATAGTCTTTTTCTTACTCCCTGCCCTGCGTGCTCATATCATAGCAGTTCAGATCTTCCAGTAATCATTCCTAAGGCCGAGAGACCCTACGTTTAGCTAAGTACATGGTAGTAAGTTCAGTTTAGAAGAGAATAGTTTTCTCGTATATCTACTCCTCTCAGTTTGATGTTTCATTCTGTTGACTATGATCCCTAAGAATGTGTTCGTACTCTTCGAGTTTCAACTGAGTCTCTACTCTTAATCCATACTAGTTATCATGTTAGATATTCAACTTCATGTCCCATCATTTATGCTTATGCTCTCAGTATGCATACATGTTCCATGAATCCATCTCAGCTTATATTTCAGTCAAAAATTTGTTACCATGAAATACATCAGCTATTGGAACTCTTAGATAGGATTGCAACCCTTTTCTCCTCCAATCTCAACTTGGTAGTCTTCATTCAAGGACGAATAATCCCAAGGGGGATATATTGTAACACCCAAGAAATTCTAAACCAAGATTCGAATCGTATTTCATGGGTTGTTAGACCCGAACTAGATAAATTTTCTTTATATCTAAGTATTGATATCAATTCCTAAGTTTTGAAGGAGTATTATATGTGAATTGAAATCATAAAGGATCCCTAGTTCAAAGTTAAGTTGAAAGCCTTTCTACCGATTTAGTTCTCATGTAAGTTCTTATTAAGGTCAAATACAAATGCTCATAACTCCTAAAATATAGAGAGTTAAGTGGCCTAGTACCCACCAAATTAAAGGTATTTGAATATTCCTTCCAACTCCATCGACCTCTTATTAATCTGAGTCCAGAGTAAAGAGTTATGGGCATTTTAGTGAAGCACTGTCAGGCTGCCAAAGACCCAACGCCTGTTCCGACGAGCGTGGTAAGAGACGACGCCCGTGGAGACTGTGACGCCCATTTATGATGGCCCATGGGAGGTACGATGTCCCATGGGACCCCGGACATCAGAATGGGCCAGTGATCCATTTTTAGCCCCGAAATCCTATGAGTTGATCCCGACGGCCCATGGGAGTTCCAACGGCCCATCGGAAGGCCCGTCAGGCAAATTTTCTACACTTTTTCTACAATTTTAAGTAAGGGTATTTTGGTCCTTTCCCACTCTAAAACACTAAACCTTGTTATTTTAATCCTATAGGAGGGGTTTGATTCCCACTTAGCCTAGTTCTCTTCCATCCTCTCAATTCAAGCTCCCAAAAGAAAGAAAGGATCCTTCTCTCAAGCTCCAAAACCTAGGGCTTCTTCTCCCATCCTCCATCCTCCGATCCCAATCTAAGGAAGCTTCAAGTTCAGGTATGTGAGTATTCAATAAGATAATTCCTTCAACCTTATGCCTAAAACCCTAATCTTCTGAATTTACTTTCTGAATTTTTAAATTAGGGATCTTACCCAGTTCTCATGGGTTCTTCTATAAATTATTTCCTCATTACTCTTCTATAAATTCTAACTCTAAATTTCATGAATTTTTATAAGTGGTTTCCTATACTTGATTTTAAGGCTAACCTTGACCCAACTTGTGAATTTTTTATGAATTCAGTTTACTAGCATAAATTCATGGTTTCTCTCCTTTCACCCATGTTTCATGTGAGATTCCTTAAGTGTTTTCAAAAGCCCACGCATTGAGAATGATTTCTAGCATGATTTCACCCTATGGTATGTTTCAATCAAAACCCCTATTTTTAAAGTCTATAAAGCTATGCAAGTGTTTAGTAAGTTGTCCATGATTTAGCTACAAGCACGATGAACAAGGCACGATTTCAAATACATGATTTTTAGCATATGAATTATGACATGATATGGAGCTTAGGCTCATAACACTATATTTATGACTTGTATGACATCCCAAAGTTCCATTAATGCTCATGAACTATTTTCAAAATCAAGGTTTGTGAGTTGCATGATAATCCGGGTTGCCAAAATAATTATGATTATGAACAAGAATTGGCATCTAGATATGTCACATATATGTGAGCTTTATGATATATTTTAGGAGTAGTATTAAGAACCGAGTTATGAGGGTTCTACATAACCCAAATCCAAAACTGTGTGCCACCGTAGGTTGCCCTCTGTGGCTTCTGACAGGATCCTTGTAGTTATGGTTCTAACCTTGGCTGGTTAGGACAAACTTTTTTGGTATGGGTGTATCACATTGGATTCCATGTAGCTCATCATGGTTTATGTCGGTTAAGAGAAAATCCCATATGAATGTTTTAATGCTTTTAAATTATATGATATTCTTTTTTAAGCTTGGCTTATTGTTTTATGACTTACGTTCAAATATTGATATTTACTTATGATTCCTTTTATTTATGCATGAACTCAGTGTAAGCATGGTTTTAAGTATATTTTATCATGACATATGCATATATCACATAATCTGTACATTCTATAGTATTGACCGTATACATCTTTGTGCTGTATCATATTATGATGTAGATTCTGTAGTCCATTCACAGATTCGTGGCTAGTAGATCAGCAGCACATCCAGCCAGCTTGGTGAGTCCTCCTCCTTTGAGGACTTGGAGTTTAGATCCCTTCTAGATTTTTAGTTCTTTCATTCAGTTTTCAGTATTTAGAGTTAGATGGGGACTTGTCCAAACAACTTATTAGTAGTAGAGGTTTTTAGACATAGAGTTAGATATTTCTCTTAATTCAAATTGTCATTTTTTGGACTTATATTTTTATAACAGATTAATTTTCTCATTACTTGAGTTAAGCTTCGGTTCTTATGTTTTGTTCACTTTTTAAGTCATGCTAATACCAGAGGGTTATCTTGAGTCACTTGTGATCTTGAGTCCCGTGTTACGTCAAGGAGGTAGGCTCGGGCCATGAAAACTTACAACTCAAAATGAGGAAGCTAAGAGAGCAAGGAAGGCACAACAACAAGCTGTGAGAGATGAGGCAGCGGCTCGACGAAATTTGGCACAGAATAGGGGCCGACAATTGCAGCAGCCAAGGCATGTCTGTCGCTACCATGATGATGATGACGATGTAGAGGATTTGGGTATTACTGGACTAATAGTATTGCCACCACTACCTGAAGGTACAACGTTTGATATTACCAACACCATGATCCAGTTGCTGAACCTGGAGAGCCTACATACTAGAAAGCCTGTTGAGGATCCAAATCTACATGTGTCAAATTTTATGGGGATTTTCACTGCTTATAATCTACCAGAAGTTGGGCAAGATGTGATAAGACTAAGACTATTACCATTCACATTGACTTGAGAGGTAATCGTATGGCTCACAGAGTTGCCTGATAATTTGATATACACATGGCACGAGTTGAAAATTAATTTTTTGGAGAGGTTCTTTCCTCCATCAAGGATGCTGCAGCTAAAGTAAGAGGTCTATAATTTCAAGTAGCTACCTCCAGAGTCGCTATATGAGACATGGTTGAGGTTCAATAAGAAACTGAAACAAGTTTCGAAACACGGAATACCTTCACGTCATCTGATGGAGATCTTCTACAAAGCATTAAACACAAACACCAAAGCAGTAGACAATACAGTAACTATGGTATAATTCATGGAAAATTCTTATACTGAAGCTTCGGAGATGTTGATAGGGTTACCAAGACCAATATAGAATTGCATATTAGAGAGTCTGAGAGTCTAGCAGGTGCATATGCGGTTGATAATTCCATTGAACTTCAAGATTTAAAAGAGATGAGATAGAAGGTTGCTGAATTATAGACAAGCATTGTATTGATTGTAAAGAAAATCCTAGATGAGGGGATAGAAAAGGTGAAATCCATCAGTTCATAAGGGAAAGCACCAAGGCCAGACGATTACTCATTTGATGAAGAGGGATGGAGAGGTTAGTTATCTGAATGATCAAAGAACAGGTTTTCGGGCCTTTGGGCAAGGAAATTAAGGTTAGAACAGGGATAGAGATGGCAACTACAACTGGTTTGGTTATAGAGATAGAAGCAGAGCTAGAGATAGGGATGGTGACTGGCATAAAGAGATGGCTACAAGAATGATAGAATCGGTGACGTATGTCCCTCCTAGAAATCGCAATGATATACCTGAACAACCAACCATGAGGGAGCTAATTAACAAGGTATTGTACAAGGTTGATTCTACAGATGGTAACTTGAAGGAGATATGTGCTGACCTTTCAAGTACGAGTCAGAAAGTCGAGGCTTATTTTGTTGCCATAAATCAGATTGAGACTCAGATGCACCAGATGTCTACTAGCATAAATCTACGTCAAAAAGGTACTCTCCCAAGTGACACAATTCAGAATCTAAAGAATGTTCGATAGGTTATGACTGTGACTACCCAAAGTGGGAAATAGACTGTTGACCCTCCCATGCCTATAGTTGTTGATAAACCATCCGAGTCTGATAAAGATGATGCTGAGATTATGGTTAATTTCAAAGAGAAAGATAGCAGTAAAGGTCCAAGTGAGAGGAAGTCTTCTGAGACAAAATCGAAGAATAAAGAGGTTGCACTAGTCTTGAAGCCCATGCCATTGCCTCCTCCATTGTACCACAATGGTTGAAGAAAAAGGTTGAGGAAGGTAAATTTCACAAGTTCATCTACATGCTGAAATAACTTTTAGTCAATATTCCTTTAGTGGAAGCATTGGAGTAGATGCCTGAGTATGCTAAATTCATGAAGGATCTGGTTACTAGGAAGAGAACTATGAGCTTTGAGCCAGCTGATAATTTGCACCATTGTAGTGCGATAGCCTCTCGTTCTTTGGTGCAAAAAGAGGAAGATCCTAGAGCTTTTACTATTCCTTGCACTATTAGAGCATTCTACTTTGCTAAAGCGTTGTATGATTCGGGTGCTAGTATTAATCTAATACCACTAGTAGCATTTAATCAGTTGGGCTTGGGAGTCCTCAAATCAACTATAATGCGGCTTCTTATGGCAGATCGCACAGTGAAAAGGCCTGTAGGAATTCTCTATGAGGTACTTGTAAAGGTTGATACTTTTATCTTCCCTATAGACTTTGTGATCCTTGATTTCGAGGTTGAATTTGAGGTTCCTATCATCTTGTGATGACCTTTCCTTGCTACTGGATGCGTGTTGATTGACTTAGAGACCGGGCAGATGAAGTTTAGATTGAATGATGAGGTAGTTACTTTCAATGTCTTCTAGTCTATGAAGCATCATGACGACATGCGCGTGGTTTCTGTTATTGATATGGTTTATGAGGATCAGCTAATTGTGCCTATTGAGGAGAGATGGGTGCTGAAGCACTTGCAGCTGTGATTATGAATTTTGATGGAGCCGATATTAAGGAGTATGATGAAATGGTAGAAGCACTTGCAGGTATGAATTCTTATAGCTATGCTCCAAAGAAGCTTGATTTTGACCTAAGGAATTGACAAACACCACCTGCCAGCCCATCTATTGAGGAGCCTATAGTCTTGGAGCTCAAAGCACTTCTGTCTCATCATCGATATGTGTTCTTAGGAGCTCATGAGATATTTCCATTTATTGTTGCTGCAGATTTAGGTGAAGTGCATGTTGAAGCTCTGGTTTCTATTCTAACAAAGTTTAAGAGGGCCATTGGATGGTCCATTGCTGACATCATTGGGATTCTGCCTGGAATTTGCACCCATAAAATTTAGCTAGCCTAAGATTGCATGCCGAGTATTGAGAACTAGCCTAGGTTAAATTATCCTATGCAAGAGGTTGTCAAGAAGGAGATTATGAAGTGGCTGGATGCATGTGGTTTACCCTATTGTGTACAACAAGTGGGCGAGCCTTGTTCAGTGTGTGCCTAAGAAGGGTGGGATTACTCTAGTCCCTAATGCGAAGATGAGTTAATTCCCATGAGGCTGGTCAAAGGCTGGCGCCTATGCATAGACTATAAGAAGCTGAATTCTTGGACTGAGAAGGATCATTTAATGATGCCATTCATGGATCAGATGTTTAGACCGTCATGCTTGTAGAGGATTGTATTATTTTCTTGACGGTAATTCACGATAAAATCAGATCTCGATTACTGTTGAAGACCAAGAGAAGACCACTTTCACCTGTCCATGTGAGATATTTTCTTTCAAGAGGATGCCTTTCGGTCTATGCAATGCACCAACAACATTTTAGCATTGCATCATGTCTATTTTCTTTGACATGGTGGAGGACACTGTTGAGGTGTTCATGGATGACTTTTAGGTGGTTGGTGACTCTTTTGATGACTGTTTAGCTCATCTCAATTGTGTGCTAAAGAGTTGTGAAGAATGCAATGTGGTACTTAATTGGGAGAAGTGTCACTTTATGGTGAAAGAGGGTATAGTTTTTGGCCATCGGATCTCCAAGAAGGTTATAGAGGTCGACAAAGCGAAGATAAAGGTGATTGAAAAATTGCCTCCACTAGTTTCTGTGAAGGGGATTCAGAGCTTCTTCGGGCATGCTGGTTTCTATAGGAGGTTTATTAAGGATTTCTCCAAAATTGCAAATCAATTGTGCAAATTGTTGGAGAAGGAGGTCAAATTAGTGTTTGATGATGCATGACTGAAGGCATTCGAGTGCCTTAAGGAAAAGTTGATATTTGCTCCCATTATTATTTCTCCTGATTGGTCTCAGCCTTTTGAGGTTATGTGCGATGCTAGTGGAGTGGCGCTAGGAGAAGTCCTAGGCCAAAGGTGCGAAAAGATTCTTCATCCCATATACTACGCTAGCAAAGCACTTAATCCTGCTCAAAAGAACCACACAGTGACTGAACAAGAGCTGCTTCCTATGGTCTTTTTGTTTGAGAAATTCAGATCCTATTTGTTGGGCACCAAGGTGGTGGTGCACACTGACCATGCAACTCTTCTGTACCTCATGGAAAAGAAATATGCTAAGCCAAGTTGATTAGGTAGGTGTTGCTGCTACAAGAGTTTGACTTTTAAGTCAAGGATCGAAAGGGTATAGAGAATCAGGTAGCAGACCACTTGTCTAGATTAGAAGAAGAGGCGACGCTGAAGTTGAATGATGAGCAGGAGATTGGCGATTGGTTTTCAGATGAGCAAGTGTTGGCTTCCTCTCAAGACCTGCTTCCATGGTTTGTATACTTTTCCAACTATTTGGCAAGTGATTTGGTAGCTCCTGATATGTCTGTTCACCAAAGAAGAAAGTTCATGTCTGATGTCAAGAAATTCTTCTGGGAGGAGCCATTCTTGTTTCGTGTATGTGTAGATACTATACTCCGTAGATGTGTGCCTGAAGCTGAGATGATAGAGATACTGGATACGTGCCATTCATCCCCTATTTTGGGGTATCATAGTGGTATCCGAACCACACACAAGATCCTATAATGCGGCTACTATTGGTCGACCATCCACAAAGACGCCCATGATTTTGCTAAAGCTTGCAGCAGGTGTCAAAAGGAAGGAGGCATATCAAGGAGGCATGAGATTTCTCTCACTCCCATCCTTGTGATAGATTAGTTTGATGTTTGGGGTATCGACTTTATGGGCCTGTTTGTGATTTCAAATAGAAATCGGTACATATTGATGGTTGTTGACTACGTATCAAAGTCGGTAGAGGAAGTTGTGCTTCCCAATAATGAAGGTAAGTCTGTCACATCATTCTTGAAAAAGAACATCTTCTCCAGATTTGGTACACCAAGGGAAATTATTAGTGATGGAGGCTCTAACATTTGCAACAAGTTGTTTTATGCTTTACTAGAGAAATATAAAGTGAAGCATAGGGTTGCAACCCTCTAGCATCCAACACTAGTGGGCAAGTGGAAGTCTCTAACCGCGAAATAAAGTTAATCATGTCCAAGACTGTCAATGCCAATCAAACAAATTGGTCGCAGAAACTAGATGATGCTTTGTGGGCATATCAGACTGCATACAAGATACCAATAGGTATGTCACCACATCAACTTGTGTTTGGGAAGGCGTGACATATTCATGTTGAGCTAGAGCATAAGGCCATGTTGGCACTAAAGAAGTTGAATTTAGACTGGTCTGAAGCATACTTTCAGTGGCTTGGGCAGCAAAATGAGTTAGATGAGTTCCTCCTGAATGCATATGATAGTTCGGCCTTGTACAAAGAGAAGATGAAACTGTATCATGACCGGAAGATCAAAAAGAGAAATTTCTAGCCGGGTGACTTGGTCCTGCTTTTCAATTCTAGACTTTGCTTGTTTCCTGGCAAGTTAAAGTCCAAGTGGATCGGACAATTCAAAGTGGTACAAGTATTTCCACATGGGGCCATTGAACTTGAAAATAATGATGGCAAGAGGTTCAAGGCCAATGGGCAGCGGATCAAAGCATATTTGGGAACCACAGAGGATCTTAAAGCGATTAAAGTTTGGACCCTTGATAAATTCATTCTAACTAAGGAGCTTGATGAAGACTGAGTAATCAAGTGACCTGCATCGTGCCGCGACATTAAATTAGGCATTGCATGGGAGGCAACCCATGAGGAAACTTGATGAAGTCTGAGTAGTCAAGTAACCTGCATCATGCCGCGATGTTAAATCAAGCATTGCATGGGAGCCAACCCATGAACTAATGTGTGTTGAATGTGCAGGAGTTGGTGAGAGTGAAAATTGTAGAATTGTTGGAAAAAGGGGTCTTACAGGCTTTGCGATGGGCCGTCGCAGATGCCACACCCATGGGACAAGGGCGTACCAATTGAACAGTTGAGCAAAAAGTAGTTTGTCCTATTTCCATGCCTACGTGATGGGCCATTGCAACCCCGACGAGCGTACAAAATGGGCGTGAAGCCAGGATAGTTGAGAGAGAAGCCACTGGCTTATTTCCACGTCCTGCATGAGTGGACGTCATAACCCTGATGGGCATGGGAATTAAGCCAAAGATGCCCAGGTAAGTTACTCTGGATGGGACATTGCATTCCCCATAGGCGTTGTGTAGACCGTTGTCTAGGTCGGTCAGCATAGTCAATAATTTTAAAATTGTTTTAAATTTCCGACCCGACCTGACCTGGAACCCTGTTTCATTTTTCCCCCATCCATTAAGGTTTGACCCTTAATTTGATTGTGGTTAAAACACTTATCTACCTCCTCCTAAATTTTCTCTCCCAAATTCACGATTCCATTTCCCCAATTTCACTCCCCACGATCAATCTCCCCTTATTCACATAAACTCTCCACAATCACAATCAACTTTCAACACTAAATAAAGATCACTCAGATTCTACAAGTTTTTCTGCAAGAGTTATTGGCAATCAAGAAGTAAGTAATTTCTTCTTGAAGTTGTTCAATTCTACTTGATGTTTGAAAACAACAGCTAAGGCTTATTTTGTTATGAACCTTCATAGTGTTATAACCGAACCCTATTTGTGAAATGTATCTTATTGATTGTGTGTATGCATATAAATTGAATAAAATGGACATTAGGGTTGTATTGTTGGTATGTTATGAGTTGATATTGTGCTTATGAATGTTGTTGCTTTTGGTTAGGTAAAATTGTGCTACTGAACGAATAAGGGATTTTTTTTTTTGTGAAAACTTGATCCGATGGGCCAACTGATGGGACGTTTGAGGCACGATGGGCGTCGGTTAGGGCATTCAAAAAATATCAGAGCCTGAAAAGGCCTCTGGCCAGATTCGACGGGACGTCGGACCTCCCACACCCATGACAGGAGCCCGTGGGAGGACAACTCTTCCTTAAAAACCCCATTGTCTTGAGCCGACACCCTGTTCCACGGGACATTGGACCTCCCACGCCCGTGGAAAGGGGTCATGGGAGGATAAATATCCCTTCATAGTTCACTGGATCATTTCGATGCCCTGTGCCACGGGATGTTGGACCTCCCACGCCCGTGGGAGGCTAAAATTCCTGCAATTTTTTTCTGTGTAAATTTCTTCTGGTCTTTAATTATTGGTATCATTTCCTAACGTTGGTTTCTTGTAGGTACTATATGGAACCACCAACTCCACTAAGATGCGGGGGGGGGGGGGGGGACGAAATCCAAGGATAACACAGTCAAGTCTCGGCTAAAGGATCAAACTGATTCTGAGGCCTAGAAGAGTGACTCTGATAACCGCCCCTTGCCAAGATGACAAGAAGAAAGATCGTGCTGTCTCCTTTACCGTCTAAAAAGGGAGGACAAAAAGCACCAACTCAAGAGCAAACATCGGCAAAGACTTCCTCCCAGTCCTAAGAGAGGGAATGGTCATCTTACGACTCCGTAAGTACTAATTCAGAGAGCACCCCCCACTAGCAAAGGGAGGAAAAGAGACTGCAATCCTGGTTCCCAGTGGAATGAAAAGTGAGACCGAAACTAGAGATGATGCTCAGTCTGGGTCAGAGTCCAATTCTGCAAAGAAGACTGAGGGTGATTTGGAGTCTGATACAGAATCTACCACTCCTGAAAAGGAGACAACACCTGAAAGGGAGAGGACATTGCCTACCCCCAAAGCTCCTTGCACAACACTAGTCCTCACTTCCAAACATGTTCGACTCTGGGAGAAGAAAAAGTGGATGGTAAAAGAGTCCCAGAAGATTTTTGAGTATGGGTTAGAAACAATGGAAAGAGGGCACATCAAAGGCCCTATTGCAGAGGAATGGAGAATTAACTCACCCAAGATCAAGGACTTCCTTAATTTGGATGAATATTTCTGACATAACAACTTGGGGTGGACTAGCAAGCCACTCCCTGATTATCAGCCGACCATCGTGAGGGATTTTAATGCAAACTATCAAGCCATCCAGGAAAGTAGATGCAAAAAGGGCATGAAGATTGCAAACTTTCCCGCTCTTGAGAGCGTCCCATTAGGAGGTATCCCCGTAAACATCTCATCCAAAACCATAAACAGATTTCTCTTTAGGCCTGAATTTGTGGTTACCACTGACACCTTTTACTATGACTATCAAATGAAGAATGAACTCAAGGGTACAATGTGGTTAGCCAAGCGTCTTAAAATGACCGGAACACCAAAGTGGCTCAACCAAGACAAGCCGCAGATCACATGGCTTCTCTACCATTTGAGGACAAATTTCGGTGGGCCTTGGTGCGACTCCAGCTTATGCTGATGGGTGCTGGCAATCAGTTGACTCTTGAATGAGCCATCCTAGTGGATAGCCTACTATCCAAGTATAATCTAAACTTTGGGAACATCATTACTGAAGAGATCCAGGGCATAATAAATAAGATTACATCTTCATATCCATTCATGTGTCTCTTGATGGAGTTGTGTGATGATGTGGAGGTCCCAAAATATTCAAGTACTGATCATTCAGTGCCACCCATTCAGACCCACCACCCAGATAGATCTACAGAGGAAAGCAAGGGAATGGGTCTGAGAAGAACATCTAACCACTCGCACTTACCCAAGAGTAAGTGTTACCCACTACAAAGAGGACACCTTCTACTACTGTTGTGCCATCCCCACCAGGTAGATGACTTAAGGAAACTCTAAGGGCCCCATCTAGCTCTGTTGCACTGCCAACGGAGGATCCTGAATCCATCTGTTCTTTTCACCTACTGAAATTAGCCAACACTGTTCAGACTACCATTCAGCTACAAGGACAGATGAGGAAGTTTTCTGAATAGTTTGAAGCCATTGTTGATGCCTCCATACAGAGAGCCTTAGCACCATATGTAAATGTGTATGGCTGGATTGAAACTTTGGAAGAGAGGATCGATGCAAAGTTGATGAGATGGGGGCTACGGAGTTGACAGAGATGAAATAGCACATTGCAGAGCTAAGGGTCGATGTGGATAAATTAAAGGGTCGTCCAGCCGCATATGCTAAAGCTCTGGTAGTCTTGACTAAGGCTACTTTGGAGCCCATGATTGACTTGTGGGACTATACTAATCCGTAGCTCCAACAGAAGGAACCTGCAGAAGAGAATGAGGCACCGGTTAGTCCTGTAGAGCCTCAGAAAAAGATGAAGAGAAAGGATAAGCATGTCCGTGCGGATGATGCTCCATTGAGTCCAAAGTCTCAGAAGCAAAAGGATGATCGAGCTTCCAAGAGAGCTAAGAAAAAGGAAACAAAAGCAACAAAAGAGTCCCTAGCTATGCACCAAATTGAGGTTGATGCCATTGGCACTGGTGGCTCGGCTAGTGGTGTTGCCGGTGCTACTGAGGAACTGTCTTTAGGCCCCATTGTGGGAGTTAGTGTTAATGATGTTACCTATGAAGCTAATACTATTGAGAGGAGTGCAGAGGCAGCCAGAGTTACTGAGAAGGTTATGGGGACTGATCCAGCGGGCCAAACTACTACACCACCCGATGACCGCGCTTAGGGGCTACAGGTATGCCTTGTATCCCTTGTTCAATGTTTTAGTGCATTGGGGACACTGCACAACTTTTTAGATAGGGTGGGGGCAGCTGGGTCATCTGGTTTTTTGTAGAGTATTTTTCCAAAGTCTGAGTAGCCAAACCACTCGCGTCGTGCCACGATGTTAAATCAGGCACTACATGGGAGGTAACCCGTGAGGGTATCTATAAGGTATCCGCGTCCTTGGGGTTTTCTTGCCTGTGTTCTTTCCCTAGGGACTTTTAATTTATGTTGAACCGGCATGTTTAGAATAGGATGTGTGGTTGTAGAAGTAAAATTAGGAACTGAATGCATCCATGGTCTATTTTATGAAGAAATTTTGTGAAAAATAGAAAAATGGTGTCCCCTCCAAATTTTTGTGCAATGACGTGTTAGATCTGACCTTGATGGATCTGTAAATGACAACATTCATATTACTGAGATAAGTAGCTTAAGCTAAAGCATGAACTGGTAGTTAGCTAATATGTAGTCTATACTTTGTGCCATGTGTGAGGTGAGCTACTTAGTATCTGTTCTTGCCGTATTGTTCAATCTAGAACTTGCCTAGCTAGTCATGCTGTGTTTGTAGAATGG
The DNA here is from genome assembly GCA_003996215.1 of Jaltomata sinuosa. NCBI lineage: Eukaryota > Viridiplantae > Streptophyta > Magnoliopsida > Solanales > Solanaceae > Jaltomata > Jaltomata sinuosa. The sequence continues at coordinate 28,102 of QJPP01000468.1, forward strand.
TTTGGCTAGGAAATGATCATAGACCATTTTTGAATTAGTCCACTTAAGCCAAATGACCTACCAAATGAAATTGAATCCCTTTGATCCCTGAATTTGAGCCTAAAGTTAACACTTTTTGTTGTTAGCCTGTTCACCTTCCCTGTTTCCTATAAATCTTTGTTTTGGCCATGGTCCCTCCTTGGACATTGTGCACCTCAACCTAAGCTAAACGCCTAAGTTGAGGGTAGCTACTATAGGTGTGAGTAGGAAGTGTTGGGTATGAAAAGATCGGGTTAGTGTAAAAAGGAAGATGGCGGGTGTGGTCTGTGTGCTACAAAAGAGAAAAAGAAAAAAAAATGAATGAAAAGAAAAGTGCAAAAATGCAATAAAGGCTATACCCGAAGCTTGATAAAAGTGAAAAGATAACAAAAAAAGGGGAGAATTAGGTAGGAGAACTGTAAGGTCTGAATAGTGGAGAAAATAAAGAACTAATTGTAGTCTCAAGGAGGGCATAGTCACCATTTACCCAAATGAACCATTCCCGTCCCTAAGCCTATGTTACAAGCCTAACAAAATCCTATTGTGATCTTAACCGAACTGTTTGAAAGCCAAAGCATAGATAATAAGGGCAAGCCTATGGTATTGTGCCTGTACAACCTGATCTTCTTTGTGAGAGTGAGCGTTCTCCAAGTTCCTGTTTGTTAAATTGCTATTCTGTGTGATCGGGACTTCTTTGTTGTGAGGGAACTATAGTAGGCTGTGATTGCTAATTATTTGGTCTAAATGTCTGCTATGTATGTTATCTTTCTCATGAATATCATGTTGTCACTCATGGATTCGTCTTGTGTTGTTTTTATAACTTCGATAATTGAACTAGTTTTTGAGCTGTTAAGGAGTGGGTATTATCTGAGATTGAAAAGGTTTAATGAATCATATTGCTGATGTAGTTTCTAGTTTCCTTTTACTTAAGCGTCTTTTTAGTTCTTATTTTTGTTTGTTGCTTGAGGACAAGCAAACATTCTAAGTTGAAGTTGTTGATGTGCCAAGATTTTGCGTCACTTTCGATGCTTAAAACTAAGGATTTTGGGAGTTATTAAGTACATTTTATTGAATTTGATGTCGTTTGTTGCATGTATAGGGAAACGTATTGAAAAGACAAAAGTGCCAGAAAGTTGCAGATTTCTGGGTAAAAGTTATGCCCCATGGGCGTGGAATGCACCATGTCCCGTGGCAGAGGCCGTCGGAATGAACCAGAGAGACTAAAGGCAAGAACTCATCTCCCACGCCCTGCTACGACGGGCGTCGGTCCAGCCACGCGATGTCACAGAGCCCGTCAGACTGGACCAGTGGAACTGAAGCTCAGAGGCAAGACTTGACAAGCTTCCATGATGCCCGTGAGAGACTCGGCGGGACGTTGTAGAGCCCGTCGGATCGAGCCAACAGAGATAGGAGATTAAGTTGAGTAGCCGATGAGATGGCCACAATGGGTGTCACATCCATGATGTCCCATCATAGCAGCCCATGGAAATAAGGCAGAAGACTTGGAGCTCAAACATAAGGAAGCCTGATGGGCACCCACGATGCCTGTCGCACCCATGACGGCCCGTGGGGCATCCCATCGGAAGCACCGAGTCCAACTTTCCTAGTTTACTTAGGATTTGGTCTTTTTTTCTATAAATACTTCCCCTTAGGTTTTATTTCGGGGTTCCCAACTTTGTTATGATATTGTTACATTTTGTTTATGTTTTTGGAGACATCATAACACAGTTTCTGAAGATTTAAAGTTTGTTCTTGATTTATTGAAATGTTCTTGAGAATTATTCAAGATTTCAGATTTCTTTACCTCTTCTTGTATGTATATACTCATGATTGTTCCAACAACACTTGATTGTATACTGATGAAAATGAGTAGCTAAATCCACAACTAGGGTTATGGGAACCATGAATGATTAACGAAGTAGGCAAAGCACTTGCTAATTCTAAGGCGGTGTTTATGCATGTATTGTTCTTTCCTTCGCTTTGATTGGTTTTTAATGATGTACAATGTTAGAACTCGCTTATCCTTACTTGCCGAACCAAGGAGGTAAAAGATAGGAAAAGGGTTGTTCAACAACGGAGATTTAAGGCTACCAACCCTTATCTAATAGCTTGACCTTGTCCGGGAATAGCTAATCTGGGATCCAGGGTAAGGGCCAGTAAATCATACACCCATGGCCGGACCAAGGCGTGTGGTGAAATTCATCTATCTAGGGGACCAACCATTTAGGGGAACCTAAGTTACCGATTCTGCATGCTTAGCACCAATCTAGCTTACTAAGTACAACGCCTTACTAAGTTATGATCTCATGGGAAAGACTATCCTAGTCACTTCTCTCATTGATTACAACTCTTAAAACTATTACTTATTACTTGTTTGAGTTCGAATTACAATTACTACTTGTCACTCAAAACCTCTCTTCGTAGGGAAATAGATGACTAACAGCACAGGTAAGCATTAATCAACTCTAGTCTTACCATATTCCCTATTGGATCGACCCCAACATTCGTTGGGTTCTATTTTTGAACAACGATCGCATACACTTCTAAAAGGAGGTGTAATTTGGGTGTATCAGTTATATTGATGATCGTTTTGAGAGGAGCATTGGCTGTAATTCCCAGAGGGATTTCCAGCAGACTTTGGCATAGGCGAGGCTTAAATTGAGAGTGACAATAAGTCCTGATCATGAATAAATTGATGGCTTAACAGAAGACTATGCAATTCGGCGAAGTTGATGGTTTCTTGATGAGCCGAAAGGGTGGTTATGATGTCTTTTAATTCACTCTAGTAAATATTCTGATCGGGGAGGAAAATTGGATGGCAAGCAGCAGCTAATTCACTGACAAGGAGTTTGGCTTTGTGAAGATATTGAGTGACACTCAGATCATCTTGTTTTAAGTTTTGAAGTTGCATATGAAGGTTGATGATTCTAGTGTTTGATGGCGACGAGAAGGAAGCTGCAAGATCATTCAAACATCCTTGCTCGTCTTCTTTTCCTACAATATGATATGTTGGGAAGACGGTACTGCCATAGACATAGCCGAAAGATCTTATCCTCGAAGAAACAGAGAAATTTGTTCTTTCCAGAAAAGGTAGTTTGTAGAGGTTAGTTTTATCGAGATAAAGTGATGTGCGTCGTTGAGAGGGGAGGGAGACAAGTTTCCCGCTTGAGACATGGTCTTTTGAGAGGTGGACGATGAGTATGTTTTAGGTTGTGATACCATATTAGATCATGAATATTGATAGCTAAAATTTCAATGTTAAACTGAAGTTTGTAATATAGACATGTTGTGAGACAAGATTTCATGGGATTGATCAACTGATCATAGGAGCTTATACAATAGCAAAAACCATTTATGAACAAAAACATTACGCATCTCTGAATTACAAAATCCATGAGATTGATTGATTCAGCTCTTGGTTCTTGATAGTAGTTAGTACTTAGTATGCTATCGATCATGGCTCTGCTACAAAAGAAACAAACAATGACTTACTCGCTCATCCTAATCATTCAAGTCCTGCAGATAACAATAAAGAGCGAAACAAATACTTCATATTGTAAGCCCTCTGAGGAACACTAATTAATACCTAAAAGATACACATCAAATCAATAATAGGATATAAGAAAGAAAAAAAATAGACAAGGACACGACCCATTAATCTAAACAGACAATAATACTTGAATCGCCAACAATCTAAAAATTTCGTGTTATATATTAACATATTGTAAACGTGTTGTACAATTTGTGCTAAGAATTACTACTAATTATTTGAAATAATTACATAACTAGACAACATAATCTCAGTTCGTCTAGGCCTTCATTGCACAGAGACAACAAAAGTTCACCAATCCGAATCCTCCTCTTGTTGAATGATTGATAGGTCATACGACTTAATAAATGTTCAATCATCTAATATTTGATCTATGTCATCCGAGTCCAGTAGTATCTCCCATGGATCCAAGCTAAGAACATCTTCAAGCATAAAATTGATAATGATCACGGCTTCAACAGAATGTTGCCCAATATACGAGGCCTTTGCTGCTAATAGTGGCTCAAATATATTCACGTCCCCGTGCATATCATGTAATATCCCTTATAGTTCTTCCAAGTCCTTTTTGTCCCATTGATGCAACTCAAGAACATCTAATTAGGGAATGACATTATCGTTTATCCTGAATTGCCCTGCATCAGATGCACTGAATGGCTCAACTAGTAGCAATATTGGATCATCAGTAGTACCATACGATTCTACATCCTCATGTAATTCTTCAAAATCAATAATCGGTATATGGAAAAAATATAGAAAAATACATGACCCATTATATATTAATCTAACAGACAATAATATTTGAAACTCCAACAATTTTTATGTTATATATAAACAATTTTTGAATGTGTGATATAGTTAGTGACAACATTTACATAAGTAGACAAGAGAAGGTCAGCTTCATTGCACAGACAACAAAAGTTCACCAACCCTCCAATCGTTTAGATTAAATACAAGGGAAAAATCGTCCTCCTCTTGTTGGATGATTGATGCTTCATAGGTCCAATTAAATATAGGGACATGCTCCGCTTCTTGTGTGGCAGTTTTAGGCAAAATAGCACAAAAAAATTCGTCTTCATCTTGTTGTTGGTTGTTCCTCTCCGTCAATGCATCGGTGCTCCAAATAGCACAAGAATCTTCTTCAGCTTGTTGTTGGTTGTTCATCTCTGTCAATGCATTGGTGCTCCAAATAGCAATCAGCTGCTCAATTTCTTTAGATCTCATCCCACTCTCATCAGTATTGGACATCAAGAATTCTTCCAGTTGATACATACTCTGCTCCTCTGATCATCTTTTTAACATTCTCTCATCAATCACCTTCTCTACAAATTCCAAACAAGTGGGATTCTTCTTGATGACACAAAGAACCCAATGTCTACGTTCCTCATCATTAAACTTGTTACAGATAGCATCAATAGTAACATCAGAGAGTTGATACTCCTTCATCAACCAACGCCCATAGATTTCAAAATTATAATTCTTGTTCTCGTAAGTTATGCTCCTATTTTAGCCAATCACCGATCCTCCACCATTCTTTTAACTGATTTGTGTTCTTCTTATTTCCAACTCCCTTTGTTTCCCACAGTGTGATTATACTTGGACTTGTTTTTCTTCTTGAGTTTGGTGATGAAGAAACAATATTGAGTGAAGTCGTCGTCATGGCCACAGGGTACTCCATGATTGTAAGTCTCCCATGGTTCTTGTTTGTTGTACACATCAACATTAGTGCTTATGAATCCAGAATCATTCATCTCTTGTCCAATAATGAATCTTAACAAGAAAGTAATTGCTTGTGAATCTGTGGGTTGAAAATAGAAAACCTCTTCCAAATACTCCATGCCTCAATTTCTTTTCTAAAAACAAAAAAAAAGAACAAGTGTGTCTTAGGAATGTATAGAAAGGTTTTATGAGTTAGTCTTATGAATTTATACGCCAAGCGTAAACCTATTTTGGGAACTTTTGATATGGAAACTTCATTTTTTTCTCGGAAAAGGGCCAAAAATGCCCTTGAACTATTTGAAATAGAGCAAATATACCCGTCGTTTTATTTTGGGCTCACAAATACCCTTGCCGTTAACATTTTGGACCACAAATACCCTTCAACTTAACACCATATTTTCTGTGATAATTTGGCAGCCACGTGGTCGTCTAACTAGGATAAGAACACTCCACATGGCTGCCACCTAGGATCCCATTAAATTTATGGAAAAGGGCCAAAAATACCCTTGAACTATTTGAAATAGAGCAAATATACCCTCCATTTCATTAAAGCTCAAAAATATCCTTGTTGTTAATATTTTGGACCACAAAAACCATCCAACTTAACACCTTATTTTCTGTGATTATTTGGCAGCCACGTGGCCATCCAACTAGGATAAGTCCACTCCACATAGCTACCACCTAGGATCCTATTAAATTTAATAGTCTGACCTATTCTTTCAATGGTTCAACCCACAAATTGCCCAGACACGCTTCCAATTAAAAGCTATGCTAAACCTAACCCACTTCAGTTGATAAAAGACTTCAAACAAACCTGGTATGAGCAGCGAGCTCCCATATCAGTCATTACAAAAAACTATTTATTATAAGTGTATATAATTTAAATGCAAAATGTGTACAAAACTTAAACTTAAGCAATAAATAATTCAGCTAGTAAATTATCACCCTCCAACAGCAGGCTCACCAAATCATCCATTTGATCTAGCTTTGTTTCTTGCTTCTTTATACCATCAGTACCTCTTTTCTCAACAGTGAGTAGAATTTTATGGGTCATCTTCTTAATTTCTTTGTAGCATTTATTAAGGTACTTATCACTGACAGTGAAGATGTATCTTTGATGTATGCTCTATCTTAGTTTATAAATAATAGATATCCTTTAAAAGAAATCAATCAATGTAGATGCCGACATAGTCGCTAAATTGCATTTTTTCAGTTTTAACAATATACTAAATACTAATAACTTTTAAAAATTCCTTTTTATGACCATATCATATTTGTTTGAAGTCTTTTATCAAATAAAGTGGTTAGGTTTAGTATAGCTTTTAATTGAGAGTGGGTCAGAGCAATTAGTGGGTCAGATCATTGAATGAATGGGTCACACTATTAAATTTAATGATATCCTAGGTGGTAGCTATGTAGAGTGGCCTTGTCCTAGTTGGACGTTCTCGTGGCTGCCAAATCATCACAGAAAATGGGGTATTAAGTTGGAGGATATTTGTGGTCTAAAATATTAACGACAAGGGTATTTTATTAGCCCAAAATAAAATAGATGGTATATTTGCTCTATTTCAAATAGTTCGAGGGTATTTCTGGCCCTTTTTCATAAATTTAATGGGATCCTAGGTTACAACCATGTGGAGTGATCTTATCCTAGTTGGACGGCCACGTGGCTGCCCAATCATCATAGAAAAGAGGGTGTTAAGTTGAAGGGTATTTGTGGTCCAAAATGTTAACAGCAAGGGTATTTTTTAGCCCAAAATAAAATAGATGGTATATTTTCTCTATTTCAAATAGTTCGATGGTATTTCTGGCGCTTTTTCGTAAATTTAATAGGATCTTAGATGGCAGCCATGTGGAGTGATCTTGTCCTAGTTGGACGGCCACATGGCTGCCAAATCATCACAAAATAGGGGATGCTAAGTTGAAGGGTATTTGTGGTCTAAAATGTTAACGACAAGCGTATTTAGTCCAAAATGAAACGAAGGGTATATTTGTTCTATTTCAAATAGTTCGAGGGTATTTTTGGCCCTTTTCCATTTATTTTTTTTGGAAACTTTTGACTTAAACAAGAACTTATTAAGCATAAAAATCTATTTTCTTGTGTGTTAATTCGTTAAATTAATTTAACCTAGCTTAGCATTATTGGAGTTAGTTAATTATTTCTTGGTAATTGGAATTAGTTATTTCTTGCTAACAAAGCAACTCAATTTTTATGCGTTAATTAGATTAATATTTTGATTGTTTGAACAATTATAAACTATAATAAAGGAAATAGTTTAAAAAAAAGAAATTCACATCCAATCTTTCTGTATAGTAAAAGCTAATTTTAAGTGTACACTTGGTGTGTGACACAATGAAATTCCCGTTTCAATTTATATGACATAATTAAAATTTTGATAGTCAAATTTCTTTATTTTTACTATGCATTTGGACGTATAATCTTTAAGGTTTGTGAAAATAATTTACATATTTAGAAACTACATAAAAATTACTATAGTCACAAGAATTAACAATTTAATATATTAAAGGACATATAAATAAATCGCAATCAGTGACTTTCTTGTTTAACTCGATCTCAAAATTCAAACTATGTTATATAAATTGAGACAGAAGTAATATCATTTAGAAAATAAAACATATTGCATTTGATCATAACTTTCTTCAATATTGTTCTTAAACTTTTATTTTTGAAATTTAAAATGTACAATTTTCATACATTTACAATGTACTTCTCTTCCTAGGGTTTGTAGTGGAGTAAATGATCTCTCATATTGTCATTCAACTTCACGAAATTATCGAATAAAATCACTTATTTCCTTTTGTTCCAATAAAGTAATTAAATTTTGCACATTAACTTACAAAGTAACAATGACTAAAAGTGTCATGACCCAATTTCTCAAGTCATGATGGCACCTACAATCCCCAGTAGGCGAACCAATTCTCGTAGCCCAGAACGGTTAGTAATGGGCTACTGCCTAACCAAAACGCACTAGCAAACAGAAATAAGCGAAAGCAAAAATCGAATATAAATACATAAACGAAACTACACCAACCCCAAGACTTGGTATCGACAGTACAGAAGCTTCTAATAGAATACAAGTGCTAGAAGTAACAAAATAAAACATAAATTGCCTCTGAAAGTACAAGGAGCAACAGTACAGCAGATGAGATGTAGACAAGCACCGACCATCAGGCGCTCACCCTAGTCTCAAAGATCCAAAAGTTGCACGAGTCTCCAACGTGATCAACGACGAAAGCTCAGCTAATATCTGCACAAAAAAGTGCAGAAGTGTAGTATGAGCGCCAAACCACAGGTACTCAGTAGGTATCATAGGCCGACTGAGAGCATATTAGATATAAAAGCAGTAAGTAACAGATAGCAAGAAAGCAGTCACTGAGGCAATAAGCAAGGCACAAGGAGCTAGCACAGATCATCCATAACAAAGAGCTTCAAGTAACACATTCTAGCACAGAGATACAATCACACAGAATCACTGGTGAAGGAAAGAAGAAAGCACCTGGAGTCCTTGTACAACAATATAAGTAAGTAGAAAGAGAGTTGAGAAAATGGCGGTATACCGGTAACCTCAAGTGGAAGGAAAAGACGGAGAGCAGTCAAACATACTCAAAATGGAATCAACGAGTATAAGGAAGTCATAACACCAATCCAATCACATGATAGCATAACCAGGGAATCACCTCACAAGTGCAACCCTAGGATGAAATAACTAGGCCACAATAACCGAGAGATACCACTCAGCTTCCCACAAGAATAGAACCAGAGTCTCACACTCTGCTCAGAAGGCCACACAAAAGTGCCTCAATAAGATAGGACTCTAAAGCCCTCTCAATAACCAAAAATCCCACAACAAAAGCCTCAACAGGCTAGCCATCACTAATCTATCAAGAACCGGGTGCCAAGACAAGCTCTAAGTAAAAACAGGAGTAAATATAGTCTACCTACGGTCCCAAAGGGCGCCTATACAACCGAGGAACACAATCAAGTGATAACAAACCCTCCGGCATCCCATACTACCGAAGCGTACACTGAACACACAGCAAACACGGGTGGAATCCAATGCATGATATGATATGATGTGAAATAGAACCTCTTTATGTACCTCCTCCGGTGCCAATCAGGCCCAGCAGGCAGGTTCCATAGAAGGACTCAGCCTGTATACCTCTACTCCACCGTATACCCTTCCCTCCGGCGCACGCAGCCCAAAGCCCCAGGCCCAGAGCAGCAAGGTCCATGGAGGTCCCCGACCCCATACTAAAACTCAGTATCAAGATATGTCATCCGAAAACAAGTCCAGGATCAAGATAGAGACCCAGTCTCAAGTATGCATGCCAGACCCTGTCCAGGACTAAAGTAGTAGAAAATGCCTCAAAAACCCCTCCAAGGGTGCCCAGGCGTAATCGGGTCTAAATATGTAGTAAATCAAGTCTAGTGCTCCGCCCCGCAGAGACTAGTATCAGTATTAAAATCAAGTCTGGTGCTCTGCCCCGCAGAGACTAGTATCAGTAATAAAATCAAGTCTGGTGCTCTGCCCCACAGAGACTGATACTAGTAATAAAATCAGTGTGAAAACATCCAAAAATCCCCTTTTTGATCATCAACAGTACCAAAAATGGGCCCCCCAGGGCTATGCAAATTTAGGAAAACTGTCGGTAGTGGCTCACAGCCAAAATTGTAGTAAAACATGCAGGGGAAAACCTTTTTCATGGATGATATGCTCGCACACAAATATTAAAGTAGCCAAATGGCTCACAACAACTCCTATCAGCCCTGTACAGGCCCAACAGCTACTCAACAGACATAACTAGCCTAAAAGGATAATCTCTATGTTCGGGATTCGCGGACATTCCCTAATAACCCACCACCTATGTTCCAGAGTCAATAAAAGGCCACACAGGATCACAAGGGTAATATACAATACTACGCGAATACTACAAATAACGCATAAAATAACGGACAAACAAGGTGGACAAGGTCTTGGGTACCAACCTATAACAACCCTCCAAGGATGCTAATTAATGCAGTTATAGCCTATATACGCAGAGTCTAGATAGGGGAAAACCATAACCTACCTGTCATCTGATGACTAGCTGCGGGAACAACATCGTCCAGACTCGAACAGCTCCAGCAAGCTCTGAATCACACAAAACAAATTCTTTCAACTGAAGTCCCAAAGGGGTCTCTATGAAGCCTGACCAACCAAGGTAATGGAACAATTGCTAGAATCGACAAGGCTGCAAGAACGAGCCATAGCCAATTGATAAGGTGTTAATGTCACACTCGCGACCAGCCAACTCAAAGCATAAAAATGAGGCCAATAACAATAACAACAACAACAACAACAACATACCCAGTGTATTCCCACAACGTGGGGTCTGGGGAGGGTAGAGTGTACGCAGTCCGTACCACTACCTCAGAGGTGAGGTAGAGAGGCTGTTTCCGATAGACCCCCGACTCAAGACAAAAACAGTCTAAGAATAGGCTAAAAAGGACGTAACAAAGATACAGGATACAAAAAACATGATAAAACTACAAGGGACGATAGAAAGTAATATATAGTAACAGACAACAGACAGAAGCAGAACACTGCCACAAAAAACTATCACGAGGAAACCAAGAACAAAAAACTATAAGCGAGCACTACGATTACTAGTCGGGAAACCAAGGAAAAACACTCCTACCTACTAGCCTACACACACTTCTACCTACTACTCTTCTACCCTAATCCGCATCCTTCACACCTTCCTATCTAGGGTCATGTCCTCGGTAAGCTGCAACTGCGCCATGTCTTGTCGAAACACCTCTCCCCAATACTTTTTCGGTCTACCTCATCCTCTCCGGTATCCATCCATAGGCAACCTCTCACACCTCCACACTGGAGCATCCGTGCCTCTCCTCCTCACATGTTCGAACCATCTCAACCTCGCTTCCCACATCTTATCTTCCACCGATGCCACACCCACCTTATCTCGGATATCCTCATTCCTAATCCTATCTCTCCTAGAAAACCCGCACATCCATCGCAACATCCTCATCTCCGCCACCTTCATCTTTTGAATATGGGAGTTCTTTACTGGCCAACACTCTACTCCATACAACAAAGTTGGTCGAACCACCACTCTATTGAATTTGCCTTTAAGTTCAGTAGGCACCTTCTTATCACACAAGACTCCAGATGCGAGCCTCCATTTCATCCACCCAACACCAATACGGTGAGTGACATCCTCATCGATCTCTCCATTTTCCTGGATAATAGACCCAAGATACTTGAAACTCCCTTTCTTTTGGATGGCCTGTGTATCCAGCTTCACTTCTACGTCATCATCCTGAGTCGCCTCACTGAACTTGCACTCCATATATTCAGTCTTGGTCCTGCTCAACCTAAACCCCTTAGACTCGAGGGTCTGTCTCCAAACCTCCAACTTAGCATTAACTCCTCCGCGAGTTTTGTCAACCAAAACTACATCATCTGCAAATAACATGCAGAATGGCACCTCACCTTGTATTTGCCGCGTCAATACATCCATTACCAAGGCAAATAGAAAAGGGCTAAGGGTCGATCCCTGGTGCAACCCCATTAACACGGGAAAGTGCTCTGAAGCTCCTCCCACAGTTCTAACGCGAGTCTTGGCCCCCTCATACATGTCCTTAATCGATCTGGTGTACGCCACGGGTACACCTCGAGCCTCCAAGCACCTCCAAAGGACCTCCCTAGGGACTTTATCATACACCTTTTCTAGATCGATGAACACCATGTGCAAGTCCTTCTTCCTTTCCCTGTACTGCTCCACCAGTCTTCTAAGGAGATGAATAGCTTCTGTAGTCGAGCGTCCTGGCATAACGCCGAACTGGTTCTCGGAAATAGGCACGATCTGTCTCAACCTCAACTCCACCACCCTCTCCCAGACCTTCATAGTGTGGCTTAGCAATTTGATACCCCTATAGTTGTTGCAACTCTGAATATCGCCCTTGTTCTTGTACAAAGGAATCATCGTGCTCCATCTCCAAGCTTTTGGCATCTTTGCCGTTCTGAAAATACCCTCAAACAACTCGGTTAGCCACTTCACACCTGTCTCCCCCGAGCTCTTCCAAAAATCAACGGGAATCTCATCTGGCCCCGTCGCCCTACCCCTACGCATCTTACGAATCGCAACCTTAACCTCCTCAACCCTTATACGGCTACAACAATCATAGTCACTACACCTCTCTGAGTGTGCCAAATCTCCCAGCACAAAGCTTTTGTCCCCCTCTTCATTCAAGAGTCCATGGAAGTAAGACTGCCATCTCTTTCTAATGAGTACCTCATCTACTAGTATTTTGCCATCTTCGTCCTTGATGCACTTCACTTGGTCAAGGTCCTGAGCCCTCCTCTCTCTAGCCTTTGCTAACCTGTATAACTTCTTATCCCCACCTTTATCCTCTAAAGCCGCGTATAAGCTTTCAAAGGCTGCCGTTTTAGCTGCCGTTACCGCTAACTTAGCCTCCTTCCTAGCTATCTTATACACCTCCCTATTCCTTCGCTTCTCCTCCTCATCTTTACTCTCTACCAACTTCGCATATGCCCTCTTTTTAGCCTCCACCTTTCCTTTTACTTCTCCATTCCACCACCAGTCCCCTCGATGCTTGCCAGCACGACCTCTCAAGACGCCCAATACCTCTCTAGCCGTCTCCCTTATGCAACTAGCAGTCGTATCCCACATATTATCCACATCCCCACTACTCCCCCAAGCCCCCCTAGTCATAAACTTCTCCCCTATTTCCAGTGCACTGGCCATAAACAGGATACCCCATCTAATCCTAGACCGGTCATCCACAATCCGCTTCTCTTTCTCCTTCTTGATCTCTAAATCCATCACTAAGAGTCTATGTTGGGTTGAAAGATTCTCACTTGGGATAACCTTACAGTCTTTACAAAGACCTCTATCACCCGTCCTAAGGAGCAAAAAGTCTATCTGAGTCTTGGCCACCGAACTACGGAAGGTAACCAAGTGCTCCTCCTTCTTCGGGAAACTAGAATTAGCTACTCTCAACCCAAAGGCTCTAGCGAAATCCAAGAGTGCGGCTCCCCCTTCATTCTTATCCCCGAAAGCAAAGCCTCCATGCACATCGTCATAACCCCTCGAAGATACCCCGATGTGCCCATTGAAATCCCCTCCAATGAAAAGCTTCTCAGTATTCGGCAAACTTCCCACTACCTCATCCAAAACCTCCCAAAAGCGTTTCTTCTCCTCCTCATCCAAGCCCGCTTGTGGTGCGTACGCACTAATAATGTTCAAAGTAGACCCTCCAAGGACTAACTTAATTGACATCAACCTATCGTTGACCCTCCTAACCTCCACCACTTGCTCTCTCAACTCTTCATCCACTAGGATACCTACCCCATTCCTATTCCTCACACCTCCTGAGTACCACAACTTATACCCGTCTACCTCTCGCGCCTTAGTGCCCATTTAGTCTCCTGGACACACGCTATGCTAATCCTCCTCTTCCTTAGGACCTTCACTAGCTCTATGGACTTTCCGGATAAAGTCCCTATGTTCCAAGACCTTATTCTCAACCTAGATGTTTCCTTAACCCCCTTACATCTCCTTCCCCTCGCCCCCGCCCCCCACCCCACCCCCGACCCTGCCCCCAAACCCGAGTGTGACCGATGTCCAATAACAATAAAAAATGGTAGCTAAATCCAACAACACTACGTTAACCACATCTCCAAGGAGCAACGAGCTCCCGAGGCACTATTTCAAGGCATAGTTCATGTCATTCAATCCAATAACCATCATTCGTGACTCCAAAAAGAATCAAACCAACTCCCAGTACCTCCAACACCTTAACACCATCAACATACAACAATAACAACCCAATTTAATATGACAAAGGGGCTGCCCAGAGCCACAGATCTAAAATACCACTTCGTGGCTCAGAAATCCATAAAACAATACTAGAACATATAATAACGAAGGAGGGTCATAGGAGGAAGGTTACCTCGACAAAAATCTTTGAAATACCAAGCTAAACATGCTGTTATAAGAACCCACCACGAGCTGTAACAATATATGGCAAGAAAACACGACAAACATGCTGATAACGATAAGTTCTCCTCGGAATTGATTCTAAAGCTCAAATTAAGAATGAGTCAAGGATTTAGAACCCTTACCTTCCAATAATCAAATGATAATAGCATAAAAATATCAGTTCCATGAACTTCCTCCTTGCAGTAGCAACAAACGGAGCCAAAACGACAAGAAAACTGTACCACGATGATGAGCTTGCGACGTATAGCAACTTCCGTTAAACTTCCGAATTGAAAGGATCAAGGTCCATGGATTATTTCTAAGGTTTGTATCTGTTTTTCTATGGTTTTGTTCTGTTTTTATGTGTTTAAAACGAAGGAGAAGCTGATTTATAAAGGCAAACCGACTTAGGATGTGGGCCCCGCTTTGACGTGTCTGCTTGCGCAGTCTTACGAAAACATGAATATCTCTGTATTCTGAAGTGGTATGGACGAACGGTTTAGTGTGTTGGAAACTAGACTCGTAGACCTTCGATTTTGTATATTGGGGGCCCAATAACTCCTTATAGATAGGGAGAAACACCCCAAGACTTTTAACCCAAATTTGAAGAGAATTCCTTAAAGGAATTTACAATAACTTTTTCCGACTTTTGTTTCGCAACTTGCTTGACTTCAAAACTTATCATACGACCATTTTGCGATTACAATACCTCATAACACATCCTTATTAGTATATTAGACACTATTAGTCTTACCCCAAAGGCACGGGTTACTTTAAATCTTCCAAACGGGCGAGGTATTACACGAGGCATTTCTTTAACTCGAACTTTCTAGTAAGGGATTCCTTTGACCAAGAACCTTGGTTTAATTCTTTGATTTTACCAAGAATGTTGACGGAAGTCAACGATTTCCAAAGTTGAAGCTCTAAAATGAGGAACGGCCATAAAGACCAAACAAACGGCCCGGGCACCGAACTACCGGTCCTGACAAGCCATAAATGACTTGGGCCGGCACAAGTAAGCTCTAATGGTACAAGAAAGGCGAAAATGTGTAAATGACCGGAAGGTTCATTACATCATCCACTACTAAAAAGACTTTCGTCCCCGAAAGTCAACAAAGAAGAAAATACCATAGATTTAAGAACAACAGATACCACGCCCGTACTACTCTCTCGGACAACCCAGGTAACCTCCGCGTTCGGATGGCACCCAATAGAACAGAACCAAAAAAAGCAACCAAGCCTTAATTTCTTACTAGCCAAGCTAGATTTCAACCTCCAAAGATCTGCCAACCCAAACTGAACCTCGAGAATCTTAACCAAAAAGCACCTACACAACACCGAAACCAGTGCACCAAGGCTATCAACACACAAAACTCAAATCCTCAAAACCATACCAAGTTTACCAGAAAATCCATCAACCCAAAACTCTAACTCATGAACCCGCTATTCCGCAAAAGCCCTTTTTTTTCTGAACTGAATCCTTTAGCACCACAAAAAGGAAGTTGCATACAAGATGAACACTCAAACCACCCTCGAAGCATCAACTGACACACCGGAGATCCATAGTTCATGCTTATAGTTTACCACGAATGAAGTCACCCATTTTATTCAAATGCGTTTTAAGCCAATATATAGGCTACTAGCCTTTGCCATCCAAGATAACAACCCGTAGCATATTATTGAAACTAAAGTTACCTGTCTTGACTGACCACCAACCAACGAACGAATATTTTTTCTAACATCAAATTCGCTAACTGAACCGTGCCAGGTCTGAATAAGCTGAAAGTGAATGAACCAGGGCAACTTGCCCAAAAGACCCAAACCAAAACCATGATCCTGCAAGAAGTGTGGTAAGCCTACCACGAAGTATGTAACCATGAGCCAAGCTCCCAACTGTAGAAAACACTACTGCTACTCCGAACACTCGAACACTCCAACACTCGAACACCATTTGAATGTGAAATTGCCTTACGAATCTCACCTCAGGAAGAAGTCCACCATGCCACAAATATCAAGTCCAAACAATCCGAAGGCAAAGGAAAAAGGTGCATGGGGTTCAAGGTTACCATCTAGCCATAAATTTTTTTGCATATACTTTCAATTCATTCCTTTGGCTCGAATCAACCCCTCTACTGGTTCTGCAAACAACCAACCACTTTGAAACATATATCATAACGAACTTCTCGTCCATACTGGCCAAGTCTAGCCAACACTAGAACCCCACATAAACAACTACTCCGGAGGAATCAATTAAACAAGCTTTCAAAATCCTAGGCAAACGAATGGCTATTACCAGTCTCTACGTATCATCAGAGCTCAAAATAGCCTCGCTAGTCTCAACCCGCACAAACTGACCACATAAAGCATACACCGCTACTGAAGCTCAAGCTTATGTCGCGGAGTCTGTCCAACCATGGTAGAAGAACCTCGTACTAACTAGAACACTAATGAAATCTAGAATATCTCGCCTCTTGCAAAGGTTAGCCAAAGACTAGGTGTCCAAGGCCAATAGCCGCATCCGCAACTAAAATAAAGAAGCTAAGTTACCCCCACCCACTGCCTCCCGGCACTAGGATGCTGCAACCAAATAGAAACTACCACAAACCATCTAATGTAACCTGCCAAGTTATGATTCTGAACACCGACTTTCAAAACTACCAACTAAAGCCTTGGTCAAACCAGGATGCTGCCAATGAACCCTTAGGAACTCAAGCCAACTAGGCCTGAATATGCAAATTGCCAACACCGCAGTTTCTACTGAAACAAAACCAATCAATGGAAAACCCACAACAATATGTAGATGGCTGAATCGAATCACCGACCCACAATCCCAAAGCAAACCTTCATCGCCCCTAAGGAAACTACGAGGACATATAAACACATACAAAGAGTATCTCCCTTCTTTTTCAACTAAACAAAAATGCTTCCTTAGCACATACTAAACCATACAAATCCTTTCTCGAATAAGAACCTGAAGCCATTACCTTACTACTCATAGCTACATGTCAAATTCAATAAGGCAGGAGAAGAATGGGCCAGATGGCAAACTCATCCGAAATGCTTACAAATACAACCTAACCATGAGGTTACGATCGACACTTAGTCGGAAGTGCTTAAAGTCAAGATCCAATCACGATGCCAACATACAGAGCTCATCGAAAGAACTACGACCAAGATTCGTTCCAACTAGAGCTAGGGATACAACCAAACACCTAACGGACCAGGAAGTGGAGGAGACTAAGGGAACAACCCACATACCTGCCAAACTCCTAAACTTATCAACAAAGAGGGTTGACTCTAGACACTCGGGAGACCAAACCAATCAATGCACACTAGCATAACCAATATCTCCCAACTGAGGCAAAATCTCAACTCCGGCCCAACTACCGGTAATACACCAAACCATCACACGAATCTCTAGCCACGCTAGATAACGGCCTAGGCAACAACCATCTAGGACCGCTCAACAAGGGCAACTCAACCACAAGTCCAAAATCACAATGAAACAGGGATAACCCAACTAGAAATAGACTAACAAGAACTACCCACGAGCTACAACTCCGGGAAAACACCTATCAAGGCTAACTTACCCCCATCCACTACTAAAGAATAAACTACCAATAAAACAACATATCGATACAACAATTCGAGTAGCCAAACAACTTAAACAAGTAGCAGGTAGGCAAATAAGCAATTACACGACAGAAGGGATAGAGTCGCAACACAAGCGGGACTAACATAAGTCGAAGGTAGCAAAAGCCTAACCTGGAACAACGATATCAGGAACCTCTATCTCTGGCCCACCAAGAGGAGTATCAAGCTGATGGGATATAACTCTGGACTGAGTAGTCAAAACTAAAGGCCTAATCGGCCCTCGCCAGGGACAATATCTATAAAGGTAACCAATCTCTCCACAATGATAACAACCAGGATGTCTGGGATACACAATCCTGGGGCAATTCCTAGCAAAGTGCCCATGCTCACCACACCAAAAATAGCCTATACCAGATGAAATCCGATGGGAAAATCTTGCCTCGTACTCCAATACCGACAGACAACCCTGCTGAAGAACTAGAAGCTCAACTATAACTGAAGCACCACTCACAGAACCAGGTACTGAAACACTCACCGGACGACTCAGAGTCCTAGCCAAAGTGTCCTGAAGAACTGGGGTAGCTATAAATCCAATCAAAGGTAGGGCTGAACCCACACCCCCTATCTGAGGCGGTAAACTCTCACTCTGAAGTCTTGGTGCTAATGGAAGCACTGAAGCAACAAGCATAGAAGCCTCGGAACCAACCGCTATCGCACTCATCTGAGGCATCTCAGAATGAATGAACAACTGAAGTTTTAGAATTCGATAAAGCCAGGAACGCACGATGAAGAGCCAAGAAGATGAAATATTTCCTAATAATGCCCTGTAGCCTCCCACAGATAGGATACGGACGTCATCGTGCTGATCCACGAGACTC
The DNA here is from genome assembly GCA_003996215.1 of Jaltomata sinuosa. Classification (NCBI taxonomy): domain Eukaryota; kingdom Viridiplantae; phylum Streptophyta; class Magnoliopsida; order Solanales; family Solanaceae; genus Jaltomata; species Jaltomata sinuosa. The sequence continues at coordinate 46,888 of QJPP01000468.1, forward strand.
TATTTAGACACTTTCTTCTGTACCATGAAACCGGTGAACCTAGAACTCTGAAACCAAGCTGTCACGACCCGATTTCTCAAGTCATGATGGCACCTACAATCCCCAGTAGGCGAACCAATTCCCGTATCCCAGAACAGTTAGTAATAGGCTACTGCCTAACAAAAACGCACCAGCAAGCAGAAATAAGCGAAAGAAAAACTCGAATATAAATACATAAAGGAAACTACACCAACCCCAAGACTTGGTATCGACAGTACATAAGCTTCTAATGGAATACAAGTGCTAGAAGTAACAAAATACAACATAAATTGCCTCCGAAAGTACAAGGAGCAACAGTACAACCGATGAGATGTAGACAAGCCCCGACCGTCAGGCGCTCACCCTAGTCTCAAAGATCCAAAAGTTGCACGAGTCTCCAACGTGATCAACGGCGAAAGCTCAGCTAATATCTTCACAAAAAAGTGCAAAAGTATAGTATGAGCACCAAAACCACGGGTACTCAGTAGGTATCATAGGCCGACTGTGCGCATATAAGATATAAAAGCAGTTTGTAACAGATAGAAAGAAAGCAGTCACTGAGGCAATAAGCAAGGCACAAGGAGCTAGCACAGATCATCCATAACCAAGAGCTTCAAGTAACACATGCTAGCACAGAGATACAATCACACAGAATCAATGGTGAAGGAAAGAAGAACGCACCTGGAGTCCTTGTACAACAATATAAGTAAGTAGAGAGAGAGTTGAGAAAATGGCGGTATACCAGTAACCTCAAGTGGAAGGAAAAGACGAAGAGCGGTCAAACATACTCAAAATGGAATCAACGAGTATAAGGAAGTCATAACACCAATCCAACCACATGATAGCATAACCAGGGAATCACCTCACAAGTTCAACCCTAAGATGAAATAACTAGGCCATAATAACCGAGAGATACCACTAAGCTTCCCACAAGAATAGAACCAGAGTCTCACACTCTGCTCAGAAGGCCACACAAAAGTGCCTCAATAAGATAGGACTCTAAAGCCCTCTCAATAACCAAAAATCCCACAACCAAAGCCTCAACAGGCTAGCCATCACTAATCTTTCAAGAACCGGGTGCCAAGACAAGCTCTAAGTAAAAACAGGAGTAAATATAGTCTACCTACAGTCCCAACGGCCGCCCATACAACCGAGGAACACAATCAAGTGAAAACAAACCCTTCAGCATCCCATACTATCGAAGCGTACACTGAACACACAGCAAACAAGGGTGGAATCCAATGCATGATATGATATGATGTGAAATAGAAGCTCTGTATGTACCTCCTCCGGTGCCAATCAGGCCCAGCAGGTAGGTTCCATGGAAGGACTCAGCCTGTATACCTCTACTCCACCATATACCCTTCCCTCCAATGCACGCAGCCTGAAGCCCCAGGCCCAGAGAGGCAAGGTCCATGGAGGTCCCCGACCCCATACTAAAACTCAGTATCAAGATATTTCATCCGAAAACAAGTCTGGGATCAAGATAGAGACCCAGTCTCAAGTATGCATGCCCAGACCCTGTCCAGGACTAAAGTAGTAGAAAATGCCTCAAAAACCCCTCCAAGGGTGCCCGGGCATAATCGGGTCTAAAACTGTAGTAAATCAAGTCTAGTGCTCCGCCCTGCAGAGACTAGTATCAGTAATAAAATCAATTTTGGTGCTTTGCCCCGCAGAGACTAGTATCAGTAATAAAATCAAGTCTGGTGCTCTGCCCCGTAGAGACTAATACCAGTAATAAAATCAGTGCGAAAACATCCAAAAATCCCCTTTTCGATCATCAACAGTACCAAAAATGGGCCCCAGGGCTATGCAAATTTAGGAAAACTTTCGGTAGTGGCTCGCAGCCAAAATTATAGTAAAACATGCAGGGGAAAACCTTTTTCATGGATGATATGCTCGCACACAAATATAAAAGTAGCCAAATGGCTCACAACAACTCCTATCAACCCTGTACAGGCCCAACAACTACTCAGCAGACATAACCAGCCTAAAAGGATAATCTCTATGTCCGGGATTCGCGAACATTCCCCAATAACCCACCATCTATGTTCCAGAGTCAATACAAGGCCACACAGGACCACAAGGGTAATATATAATACTACGCGAATACTACAAACAACGCATAAAATAACGGACGAACAAGGTGGACAAGGTCTGGGGTACCAACCTATAACAACCCATCCAAGGATGCTAATTAATGCAGTTATAGCCTATATACGCAGAGTCTAGATAGGGGAAAACCATAACCTACCTGTCATCCGATGACTAGCTGCGGGAACGACATCGTCCAGACTCGAACAGCTCTAGGAAGCTCTGAATCACACAAAACAAATACTTTCAACTGAAGTCCAAAAGGCGTCTCTATGAAGCCTGACCAACCAAGGTAATGGAACAATTGCTAGAATCGACAAGGCTGTAAGAACGAGCCATAGCCAATTGATAAGGTTTTAATGTCACACTCGCGACCAGCCAACTCCAAGGCATAAAAATGAGGCCAATAACAATAACAAATGGCAGCTAAATCCAACAACAATACGTTAACCACATCTCCAAGGAGCGACAAGCTCCCGAGGCACTATTTCAAGGCGTACTTCATGTCATTCAATCTAATAACCATCATTCGTGACTCCAATAAGAATCAGACAAACTCCCAGTACCTCCAACACCTTAACACCATCAACATACAACAATAACAACCCAATTTAATATGACAAAGGGGCTGCCCAGAGCCACATATCCAAAATACCACTTCGGGGCTCAGAAATCCATAAAACAATACTAGAACATATAATAACGAAGGAGGGTTATAGGAGGAAGGTTACCTCGACAAAAAACTTTGAAATACCAAGCTAAACATGCTGTTATAAGGACCCACCACGAGCTTTAACAATATACGGCAAGAAAACACCACAAACATGCCGATAACGATAAGTTCTCCACGCAATTGATTCTAAATCTCAAATTAAGAATGAGTCAAGGATTTAGAACCCTTACCTTCCGATAATCAAATGATAATAGCATAAAAATATCAGTTCCACGAACTGCCTCCTTGCAGTAGCAACAAACGGAGCCAAAACGATGAGAAAACTGTACCACGATGATGAGCTCGCGACGTAGAGCAACTTCCGTTAAACTTCCGAATTAAAAGGATCAAGGTCCATGGATTATTTCTAAGGTTTTTATCTGTTTTTCTATGGTTTTGGTCTGTTTTTATGGGTTTAAAACGAAGGATAAGCTGATTTATAAAGGCAAACCGACTTAGGATGTGGGCCCCGCTTTGACGTGTCTGCTTGTGCAGTCTTACGAAAACATGAATATCTCTCTATTCTGAAGTCGCATGGATGAACGGTTTAGTGTGTTGGAAACTAGACTCGTAGACCTTCGATTTTGTATATTGGGGGCCCACTAACTCTTTATAGATAGGGAGAAACACCCCAAGACTTTTAACCCAAATTTGAAAAGAATTCCTTAAAGGGATTTACAATAACTTTTTCCGACTTTTGTTTCGCAACTTGCTTGACTTCAAAACTTATCATACAACCATTTTGCGATTATAATACCTCATAACACATCCTTCTTAGTATATTAGACACTATTAGTCTTACCCCAAAGGCACGGGTTACTTTAAATCTTTCAAACGGGCGAGGTGTTACACGAGGCATTTCTTTAACTCGAACTTTCGAGTAAGGGATTCCTTTGACCAAGAACCTTGGTTTAATTCTTTGATATTACCAAGAATGTTGACGGAAGTCAACGATTTCCAAAGTTGAAGCTCTAAAATGAGGAACGGCCACAAAGACCAAACAAATGGCCCGGGCACCGAACTACCGGTCCTGACAAGCCATAAATGACTTGGGCCGCTACAAGTAAGCTCTAATGTTACAAGAAAGGCGAAAATGTGTAAATGACCGGAAGGGTCATTAAAAAAAGTCACTTGGAAAATGAAAGAAAAAGGGTCAAAATAGTTCCTTTCGTTTGAACATTGAGTTAAAGCATTCTTTATTTTTTAAGTAAAAAATTAGAAAAAAAACTAGAAACTACATAAAGAGTACTATAGGTCACAAGAAGTAAATTATTTCTTACTTTTTTTACTTCGTAAATTGCATTTTTTCTTGTTCTATAGGTAAGTTCATAATATAAATTATAAAAGAAGTAAATCATCGTACAATCAAACCTTGTTGTAACAGTCATTCGTTATAACGATATTTCACTATAACAAACTAATTTTCTCCAGATCTGATTTTTCAAGTTATATTCTACTTCTCTATAACAACATTAATTCTACCTAAGGGAATAAATGACATTCATTATGGTAGTACACTCTTTGTAAAACTACCCATATATAACAGTCATACTCAAATATTGTGTAATAATATTTTGTAAGAAAAATATTATGTATAAAATAAAATATTAAAATATTTATGATAATCATCACTAATGTCAAGTACATAGTAAATTTTATGTACAAATATCTAACAGAAAAAAATGTATTTAAATGACACCCATAAGTTATTGTCATAACTTCATGAGGAAAAATTAATGGTGTTTGCCTTTTTTCACATTCATACTCTTCTATTTATTTTTATTTTTGGTTAAATTTATGTGGGACCTCTCTCTCTCTCTCTCTCTCTCTTTTGGGAAAATGTTGAATTCAATAAAAAGTTATTAAGCATAAAAATTTATTTTTTGTGTGTTAATTCTGAATATTGGAGTTAGTTATTTGTGGTACTTGGTAATTGGAGTTAGTTATTTCTTGACTCCCAGTTCTTAATGTTATTCGTTATTTATAGATTAACTAGTTTAGAGTAAGTGCTTTGTACGAGTGTGTCATGTCAATATAAAAAAATAAGTATATAATGTTGCAATTGAATTTTACAATATATGCTAATATTGAAACATGTATGAGTTAGAGAGGTAATTTTTGATAAACTCTTGACTTAAAAGAAAAGTGTGTGACATATGATTGTAAGAAAATAGGAAACAAAATAGAAAAATACAAATAAATATAGCAACAAATAGTAATACACATCAAAGAATTTAACGTTAGCGTGAAGATTTCACTTTTTGATCGACTAGCCATTGTCTTTTGTAGCGAAATGAGGGATTTCTTAATTTAGTCATCTTCTTCATCAGTACTCTAAAATCTAAGTGAACAATTTTGTAAAAAGTATTGAATGTGTGAATATTAGGAGTTCTTACATCTTATAAATGAGTAAAAAATTTAATAGATATAATGAAGACCTAAACCTAATGAAATTCCAGATGCATGAACTTTTTTCATTATTTAAATAGATCTAATTTTCAGGTTTAATTTTAAAATATTATTAAAAATTCAATGAATAGAAAAAAGGCTTTTTTATATAGATAGTGTATCAACCTATGTCATCTACTGCAATAGTGGATAAAGTCAATCATTTTATAATATTACTTTTATAATGAATAAAATAAAGTGAATAGAGTTGAAATGATAACTAGTTATTGTCACCACCCAACCCGCCGTGAGTGGCACCCATCCGAAACCGCCGAATTAGCGGACCAATATCAACCCAACACTTATTAAAGTCTAACAGCTCAAAATCCGTTTGCATTAAAAATAAACTAACATTCCCCATCGAAATTCAAATAAACAAGATCCTACGAGAATATCCTAGAATCTCAAAGTCTTCGTAGCAAAACAACTACTACTGTCTAGAATAGAAATTGGGATGCAACCCCAAAAAAAGAGAATTCGAGTCCAAAACAAAGGGCCAGAAATATACTGGATGAAGCCATGGCCGCCGAAAGAGTAGCTCACCCTTGGGATCTAAAATCGCCGGAGCTACAACTGAGGTCGCGTGTCAGTTGCCGGAAGATATCCTGTACTCACAAAATGAAAGCAAGTGCAGAATCAGTACACTACTATCGTGTACTGGTAAGATTATCGGCCAGCTCCACTAAACAAGATATGAACAATAAACTAAAGCTAAGTAAAATAAGGTAAACATGTAATACAAGCCAACAATAAAACTAGACTCTAAGTCTTTCTCCTAGATTACCAACCACATGTAACAAGTCTGACAGCCATTGCATAATACCCCATGACAATAACTTATACCCCTTTCAAATAACCCGGACCAACTACGGATCCCTAAAACAACACCTAAGTGTTTAACATGCAATTTTGGTCTACACTATGACTAACCCCACAGTTACGTATAACCAACCGGCCTCTCAAGGACCATCATGTAATAACAACATATCAAGAATACAAATCGGTTCACTCATGGAACCATCATCAGAATACAATCAATGCAATTAAAATCAAACCCGTACCAGGAACGGTACCTAAGTCAACCATTATAGAACCCGTACCAAGCGTGGTACCTGAGCCAACTAATAAATAAACCCGTACCAAGCATGGTAACCAAGCCAACCAATATGTAACCAGTACCAAGCGTGGTACCCGGGCCAACCAATATGTAACCAGGACCAAGCGTGGTACCCGAGCCAGCCAAATGTTACACACAATCCAACAAGTCAATAAATAATGAACTACATCACACTTGTAAACCAACAAGCAACCAAATCCAGTTCATTTCACATAATTGACACAGAATAGCTAGACATTCATAATTCCATTCCCCAAGCATGCAAACTCATACAATACTAAGCGATAGTACATGAACAAATATTACATATTGGAAAAAACAATAACCATTACCTACCTTGAATAACTCAAAAGCTCTACTGGATCGGCCTTCCCCTTTTCCGAAGCCTTTGTTTGTTCTTGGTCTAAAAAGGATTATACAATATGCTAAAATACGTCCAAGGGCCTAAAATACCCAGATTATACAAAATCCCAATCGCTAGGCCAAAACCAAAGTCATTTCACCCATTCCCGAGATTTTCCACTACTAAATCGTCCCAAACCACCATTTTTATGGTTACATTTAGAGAATAAGTGTGATTAAGGCATGAAAAACCCATAAGCAACATAACCAAGAATTCAACATCCTAGAATCCCCCCTTTTCCCCAGATTCCATATCCTTAGGTTAACCCAAACCAATAGATTATAGTTTCTAAGGTTCGCGAATCGAAATAACAAAGAGGAGAGCAAAAACCTTACCTTTTTGATGGAGTTTGGTGGAAATTCACTGAAATTCGCCTCCCTTCATCTTTTCCCTTCCCCAAAATGTTCATGAAAGTTTCTAAACATTTTTGGGGAAGTTTCAGCAACACCCGACTCAGTCCGCTATAGCGGTCCTGCCATGGTGTAACTGACCGCTATAGTGGTGTTGAGCGTCGTTCACTTCCTATAGCAAAAAATATTCTGCTATAGGGGTAGCCATGGTAGTGCAGTGTAAACCTCTATAGTGGTTGAAATGGGACAGAACCTCAGAAAATCCCACAAAAGTGCCCATTTTACAACTCACCTTAAATCCTGACATTTCGGAATAACCCCTTTATGTCAACCTTAATACTAGGAGTTCTACTTATCTACTTATCGGAATTCATTTCCGAAAAGTCCCTCGTACTCCTTAACGTCATAGCTAATGGAAAAACTAGTTAAATACAAGCTACATCACCCAATCCTCACCCGGATTACCCTAAACCAAAACTCGCTCCAAAACCAGCTGAGACTAGCATAGCTCAAAATTTACAACTCCCAAGCTCAGTTTTCTAACCTGAAACTTAGCACGAAAGGTTTACCCATAACGACGGACCCAGTTGTTATAACATATACCAATTTACACATCATTCATTCCCAAATGATCAAACTCGAAAATACAAAGTCAAAGAAGGAAAGTGTAGTACCTGAATCCTCAAACAAGTGAGGGTACTTTTCCCGCATGTCCTTCTCGATTTACCAAGTGGTTTTCTCAACCAGATGATGCTTCCATTGAACCTTCACAGATTTGATCTCCTTTTTCCTCAACTTTTTGACGTCCTGATCAAGAATCACAACCGGTTACTTTTCATATTGAAGATCCTTGTATAGCAAAATTGAATCCCATTTAATGATGTATTCCCCATCCCCATGGTATTGCTTCAACATGGATACATGGAAGACTGGATGGACTCCGAATAAATTGGGCAGCAGTGCTAGCCTGTAAACCACTGGCCCTACAATTTTGAGAACCTCGAATTGACCGATAAATCAAGGGCTAAGCTTGTACCTCTTGCCTAATCGCATAACCCCCTTCATTGGTGACACTTTAAATTACACCTACTCACCAACCTAAAAATCCATATCTATTACCTTGCGATCTGCGTACTCTTTCTACCTGCTTTGAAGTGCTAGCAACTTTGTTTGAATTCGCTCACATTTTCTTGAGCTTCCCTTACCAAGTCCATGCACAAGGGTTTCACATCACCTGCCTCAAACCACCCTATAGGTGATCTACATCCCCTCCCATACAGTGTCTCAAATGGTGCCATGTCGATACGGGAATGGTAGTTGTTGTTGTATGCTAACTCGCACAATAGTAGAAACTGGTCCCAATGACCCCCAAAGTAGATCACACATGCCCTCAGCATGACTTCTAATACCTAGATTGTCCTCTCTGACTGACAATCTGTCTGAGGGTGAAATGCCGTGCTAAAAGTGAGTTGAGTGCCCAACTCTTCGTGCAACTTACCCCAAAACTTGGAGGTAAACTGAGTACCCCTGTCTGAAATGATTGAGAGTGGCACCCCATGCAGTCTCACAATCTCCTTAACATATATCTTAGACAACTTCTGCAAATTATAGTCCACCCTGACCGGAATGAAAATAGCTGACTTGGTCAGCCTGTCTATAATGAACCAAATAGAGTCGTATTTCCCCAAGGTCTTAGGAACACACACCACGAAGTCCATGGATATCCTATCCTACTTTCACTTAGTAATGGACATTCTCTTAAGCAATCCTGTAGGCCTTTGGTGCTTATACTTGACCTGCTGATAGTTCTAACACTTAGACATATAATCACCTATGTCCCTTTTCATCCCAAGCCACCAGTAAAGTTGCCTCAAGTCCCTGTACATTTTTGTTACGCCCGAATGAATTGAATACCGCAAACCATGAGCCTCTGCCAACACCTTTTAAATTATGTCATCAACATGAGGAACATAAATCCTCCCCCTAAAGCTCATCACCCCATCAGCACCCAATGTGGCATCCCAGACTCTCCGAATACTACCTTACTTCGAAGCTTATTCAAATATGCATCCTGAAACTGCTTGGCCTTTTATTTCTTCTCTGAATGTGGATTTGACCTCAAAACTGGGCAACACCCCACCCTGTTTAGAGATTCCCAATTGCATGAACTTAGATTCTAGAGCCTGAATATCCTTAGCCAGTGACCGTTTTGATACCCCCAAACAAGCCAAACTGCCCATGCTAACCGTCTTTTGGCTCAATGCGTCTGCCACCATATTAGCCTTGCTCGGATGATACTGGATGGTAACATCATAATCTTTCAACAACTCCATCCACCTCCTCTACCCCATATTCAAGTCTTTTTAAGTAAACACATGTTGCAGGCTGTGATTGTCTCTGAACACTTCACACTTGACACCATAGAGGTAGTGCCTCCAAATCTTAAGTGCAAAGACCACCGCTGCCAGCTCCAAGTTGTGATTTGGGTAATTCTTCTCATGAGGCTTCAACTCCCTTGAAGCATACGCTATAACATTCTTGTCCTCCATTAACACAACACCTAAACCCGAAAGTGAAGCATCATAATACACAATGAAATCCTTACCTTCAATCAACAATGAAAAAATGGGAGTTGTAGTAAGAAGTGTCTTGAGCTTTTGGAAGCTCTCCTCACACTTGTCGGCCCAGACAAATGGTACCTCCTTTTGAGTCAACCTTGTCAAGTGAGTAGCGATAGACGCAAAATCATTGAAAAACCTGCGATAGTAGCCTGCAAGCCCCACAAAACTCCTAACCTCAGTAACAAAGCAAGGTCGGAACTAACTTTTAACTGCCTCAATCTTTTGGGGATCCACCAACACCCTTTTTTTGACACCACATGCCCAAAGAAAGAGACTGAAGTCAATCAAAATTCACACTTGGAAAACTTGGCATATAATTTTTTTGCTTCAAGATGTCCAAAACAATACGAAGATGCTCAGCATGCTCCTCCCTACTCTTGGAGTAAATCAAAATGTCATTAATAAACACAATGTCATTTGGTCAGCCCAGACAACATCACTAGAAACTCGTAACGCCCATAACGAGTCTAAAAAGCCATCTTAGAGATGTCCTCAGGACTAACTTTAGCTGATGGTATCCTGACCTTAAGTCAATTTAAAAAAATATAAACGTACCCTGCAACTGGTCAAAAAGGTCATCTATGTGAGGTAAGGGATACTTATTCTAGATAGTGACCTTGTTCAATTTCCTGTAGTCTATACACATTCTCATAGTATCATCCTTCTTTTTCATAAATAATGCCAGAGCAGCCCAAGGTGAAACACTAGGATGGATAAAACCTTTACCTAAGAGTTTCTAAAGTTGAGTCCTAAGTTATCTCAACTCTACTGGAGCCATGCGGTAAGGAGGAGTAGAAATCGGGCGGGTGCCCAGCTCCAAGTCTATACAAAATTCAATGTCTCTGTCCGGAGGCATGCTCAGAAAATCCATTGGAAATACCTCCTAAAACTACGAAACTACCAAAACAAATTCAATCAATGGGGACTCCACACTATCATCCGGGAGATGAGCTTAGAAGGCCAAACATCCCCTGCCCACTAATTTCCTAGCCCAGACAAATAATATGATCTTAGCCGTCTTAGGCCTATACACACCTTCCTATTCTAGTCTATCCTTACATAGAATCTCTAGAGTTACAGTCTTATTATTACAATTCAATACCACATGACATGGAGATAAACAGGTCATCCCAAAAAAAAACATCAAAATCCAACATGTCTAGAATGACCAAATCTACCCAAGTCTGCAGCCCCACAAACACCACAAGACAAGTACAATAAACATGAGTTACTATCACAGACTTTCTAACTTGGGTAGAAACATGAATAGGGGAATCAAGGACATCAAAAAGCAAATTCAGACCCAAAACAAAATTCACTAACACATAAAAGTAAGTAGAACTTGGGTTAAATAGTAAAGAAGCCATCCTATCACATACTAGAATAATACATGTGATTAGTGCGCCTGATGCCTCATCCTCAGACTTCCCTGGAAAAGAATAACAATGGGCCCGATCATCAATCTGAGCAATTTTCCTGGCTTGTTGTTCCACACCCCTGCCCGCATCGCCATTCCCTCTGTCTCCCCGGTCTCCTTGGAAGTTACCTCGCCCACCTTGTGGATAACCCTTAGCATAACCACCTCTAGCTGCTGGGACCGCGACCTTAGACTACTGTTGAGTTTGATTACCTTCCTGCCTATGGGGGCACTCCCTCTTGAAGTGACCCGAATCACCATGATGAAAGCATCCGCGGTCAATAGTAGGCCTGCTAGTAGAAGTATAAGAAGCCCCCTGGCCTCTAGGAGTTGAGAACGTACTGGATCCCGACAGACCACCTATAGAAGCTGGCAAGGCTGATTGGATAGGACGAGCAGAATAAACCTGCTGGTTCTGACGTATGGAGTATGAACCACTAAAATTTTCATCATTTCGGGATTTCTTGGCTAACACCTTAGCCTACCCGACCTGTTTAACCCCCTCTAGCTTCTTCACACAATCCATTACCTCATTGAAACTCTTTCCTGCTAAAGTCATATGCACAAACAACACCTGAAACTCAGTACCCAAAAGCCTTTCCTCTTTCGTACCCAAAAGCTAAGTAGAAAAATTGGATAAGGCATGAAATTTAGACTCATAGGCTGAGACCGACATATTACCAAGCTCCAGATCCAAAAACTCATCCTTCTTATGATCTCTCAAAGTGAAGGGAACATACTTCTCTAAGAAAGAGCATGAAACTCCATCTAGGTCAGCAGAGGAAAAGCTGATGGCCGACATTCCACATGCGACCTCCACCACTACTTAGCATCACCATGTAGCTTGAAAGTGATGAACTCTACACCATGTTGCTGCATAATGCCCAACTTATGCAGTCTCTTGTAATAGATCAAAATGAACTCATAAGCATCCTCTTTTTCAGTACCCTGAAACATAGGAGGTTTCAATTTCAAAAACTTAGTCAGTATCTCATGCTCATTCCCATTCATAACCGGACCTAGCATCGGACGGAATAAGTCATCAATACCCACTGGATCCATCCTAGGATCCATTGCAGCCACTGGCTGGGTGCCCAAAACTTTATCTTCAATACCCATGGGGGTGGCTCCAGCACCAACTAATTCACTCAGAAAAGTCCACACCCGCTAAAATGCCTCAGGCGTTATAGGAGGAAGTCCTGCACCTCCAGTCGGTGCCTCCTTCTCCTGTTCCATGCCTTCCTCAATAACAACCTCAACTTCCTCCTCAACCTAATTCTAGGGTAGAGAAGGGTTCGCCTGCCTTGCAACTACAGCTGCTTGAGATCTACCCCCCTTCCCCTGCCCTTTTCTCTCCCTCAGACTATTGGGTCCACTGCCGGGACTGCCACTCACGCTCTATTATTTCTCGTGTTAACCGTCTATGCACAAAAGAGTAAAATGAGTTAGATACAAATTTGTATCAGCAGATAACAATTGGAATCATGTTATAGAACGAAGGAAGAAAGAAGTGATAGTTTCCTATAGTCCTATAGCCTCTCGAAGAAAAGTACATACATCTCCGTACCAATCCGCAAGACTCTACTTGACCTATTTTGGTAAGATGAAATCAACGAACCTAGGGCTTTGATACCATCTTTGTCACGACCCAACCGACCGTGAGTGGTACCCACCCAAAACCCTTGGATATGCGGACCAATATTAAACCAACACTTAGTAAAGTCTAACAGCTCAAAACTAGTTTGCATTAAAAATTAACTAACATTCCCTATCAAAATTCAAATAAACAAGATCCTGCAAAAATCCCCTAGAATTTAAAAGTCATCGTACCAAATCAACTACTACTGTCTAGAAAAGAAACGGGAATGAAATCGTAAAAACAAGAGAATCTAGGTCCAAAACGAAGGACCAGAAATATACTGGATAAAACCATGGTATCCGAAAGAGTAGCTCACCCTTGGACCTGAAATCACCGGAATTACAACTGAGGTCATATGTCAGCCACTGAAAGATGTCCTGTACTCACAAAAGAAAAGCAAGTGCAGAATCAGTACACAACCACTGTGTACTAGTAGGATCATCATCCAGCTCTAATAAAGAAGATATGAATAATAAACTAAAGCTGAGTAAAGTAAGGTAAACATGTAATACAAGCCAGCAATAAAACTAGACCCTAAGTCTTTCCCCTAGCTTACATACCACATGTAACAAGTCTGACAACCATTGGACAATACACCATGACAACAACATATACCCCTTCCAAATAACCTGGACCAACTACGTATCCATAAGACAACACGTAAGTGTTTAACATGTCGTCCTGGTCTACACTATGACCAACCCCACAATTACTTACAACCACCCGGCCTCTTTAGGACCATCATGCAACAACTACATATCAAGAATAAAACTCGATCCATTCATGGAACCATCATCAGAATACAATCAATGCAAGTAAAATCAAACTCATACCAGGTGTGGTAACCGAGCCAACCATTATAGAACCTGTACCACTCGTGGCAATCGAGCCAACTAATAAATAAACACATACCAGGCATGGTATCCGGGCTAACCAATATGCAACCTGTACTAGGCGTGGTACCCGAGTCAACCGAATGTCACACACAATCCAACAAGTTAATAAATAATGAACAATATCAAACTTGTAAACCAACAAGCAACCAAACCCAGTTCATTTCACATAATTGAGACAAAAGAGCTAGACATTCATAATCCCATTCCCTAAGCCTGTAAACTCATACAATATTAAGCGATAGTACATTAACACATATTGCATATTGGGAAAAACAGTAATCATCAACTTTCTCAAATAACTTGAAAGCTCTATTGGACTGGAGCCTTCCTATTTTCTAAAGCGTTTGTTTGTTCGTGGTCTAAAAAGAATCATACAATATGCTAACAGCAGTCCAAGGGCCTAAAATACCCGAATTATATAAAATCCCAATCCCCAGGCAAAAACTATAATCATTCAACCCATTCCCGCACTTTCCTACAATTAATGCATCATAAACCACCATTTTTACGATTACATTAAGTGAAGAAAGGTGATTAAGGCATGAAAAACCCATAAGCAACATAACTAAGAAATCAACATCCTAGAATCCCCCTTTTAACCCAGATTCCATATCCTTAGGTTTACCCAAACCTTCCCCCAAACCTGTAGATTATAGTTTCTAAGGTTTGGGAATCAAAATAACAAAGAGGGGAGTGAAAACCTTACCTTTTTGATGGAGTTTGGTGGAAATTCACTGAAATTCACCTCCTTTTGTCTCTGCCCTTCCCCAAAATGTTCTTGAATGTTTTTGAACATTTTTGGGGAAGTTTCAGCATAAATCCCAACTCATTCTGCTATAGTGGTCCATACACTTATATAGCGGTACTGCCATAGCAGAACTGACTGCTATGGCGGTGCTAACCGTCGTGGACTTCTGCTATAGTGATAATTATTATGCTATAGCGGTGGCTGTAGTGATGCAGTGTCATCCACTATAGCAGTTGACACATGACAAAACCTTGGAAAATCCTCAAAAAGTTACTATTTTACAACACACCTTGAATTTTTACATTCCAGAGTGACCCCTTTTCGTCAACCTTAATACCGGGAGTTCTACTTACCCGAATTCATTTCTGAAAAGTCCCCCAGACTCTTTAACATCTTAGATAATGGAAAAATTATCTCAATACAACCTATATCACCCAATCCTCACCAGGATTACCCTAGACCAAACCTTGGTTCAAAATTGACCGGGACTAGTCTAGCCCAAAATTTCCAACTCCCAAACCCAGAAGTTTTCTAACCCAAAACTTGGCACGAAAGGTTTACCCATAATGATGAACCAGTTATTTTATAACATTACTATTATAATGAATAAAATTATAACAACTGGGTCCGTCATTACGGGTAGTCCAATCATGCCAAGTGTTAGAGTTAGAAAACTCCGGGTTTGGGAGTTTAAAATTCTAGGCTAGGCTAGCCTCGGCTGGTTTTGGAGTGAGGTAGAGTCTAGGGAAATATGGATAAGGATGGGTTTAGGTGTCTTGTGTTAAGCTAGTTTTCTGCATAGCCAAGACATAAAGGAGTCCGGGGGACTTTTCGAAATCACATTTGGGTTAGTAGAACTCCCGAAAATGCGTTTGACATGAAAGGGTTACTTCAGGTCGTCGGGAGAAGCAAGTGTATTGCGAAATGGTCAAAACTGGCAGATTTCTAGATATTCTATCCGTTATGAGCACGGTCAGGTGCGATAGCAGCCACCACTATAGCTGTGGAAATTACCGCTATAGCGGTGGTCAAGGGGAGGTCAACGCACTTAAGACCGCTATAGCGGTAGCCTACCGCTATAGCGGGGACCGCTATATTTGGCCGACAGGATTTTAATGTAGAAATATTCCCCAAAACATCAGTTTTTCACAAGTTCATTTTGGGAGAAGGGCTAGGCGATTCCAGGCATTTTTTCTTATTTGTCGGTCAAAAATCTTTCCTAAGGTAAGGCTTTCGTTCCCAAAACTCTGTAATATGTTTCCTATGCGGTAGAATTGTTAGGAGGGAAATTGGGGAAGGGTTTGAATGACCAAGGGATGGTGGAATTTGGGGAAGGAAGGGGATTCCAAGCTTGTGAGTTCTTGGGTATGGATTAAAGTACATTATTATGATCATACGTTTTTTAACTCCCTGTTTTATCCGTAAAAATGATAGAACTAGGAGAATTAACGGTGGAAAAGCCTGGAAAAAGGGTGGGATGATCATGGTTGGCCTGGTAATTGGGGATTTGGTATAGTCTGGGTAATGTGCAAGCCTTGTGTGTTAATTGTATGTACAGTGTGTTATTTTTAGACCAAGAATGAGAAAGGAATTCTGGTAAAAGGATGCGAAACCACGAATCCGAGCCTGCAGGACTGCCAGGAATGCCTCCACAGAGCCATAAATTCACGATTGCAGCTGCTTGGTGCCTAGGTAGGCTAGGTTTTCATGAGTAGTTAGACCTATTTACGTCCGTACTTATTGTATAGTAGAAATGGAGAATTCATGTTTTAGGCCTCCGGGCACAGAGTTTGGCAGATTCAGGATTGGTTGTGTTGTTTCTAGGATGTACGGAATGGATGGTCTTGTGAATGGTATTATGTGTTCAACTATTTCATATTGTCATGATAAAATGATGGGTGTAAGTACTAGCATGTCGGAAAGGTTCGGGGAACCGGGAAAGTGCTTGGGAGCACGGGAATAGGGAATAGGAAGCTCCTAGGTGGGGTTTCAAGAATGTTTATTGCTTGAGACTTAGCGGCAGTCTCGCTAAGGTTAGAAAAGGGAAGTGTTTCCTATGCTTGTGTGTTTATCTAAAAAGGGAAATCGCTAGTTACATGTTAAAATTAAAAGGGGCAAACCGAGAAATAGTTTCGGATGGGAATTGATGGTTCATTGTTGTACCCGGTAAGGGGTAGGTGGTAGCTTATGATTTTATGTGAATGTGTATATTCATGTACTCATGTCTAAGTTATTGTATGCATTACATTGCTTAGGGAAGTTGTATGGATTGTCTAGGTTCTTGTTTACAGTCTGTGATTGAACGGTATTTACTTGTTGGTTTTACAAGTTGTGTGTGTTCATATATTGATTGTGGTTTGTTGACAATTGGTTGGCACGGGTACCATGCCTGGTACAAGTTACTAATTTGTTTGCATGGGTACCACTCCTGGTACATGTTACTAATTGGTTAGCACGGGTACCAGGCCTGGTACAAGTTACTAATTGGTTGGCACGGTTACCATGCCTGGTACAGGTTACTACTTTATTGGCACGTGTACCACGCCTGGTACAGGTTACTATTTGGTTGGCTCGGGTACCATGCTTGGTACTGGTTTACTTTATTGCATCTTGCATTGTTTCATTGATTATTGTATTGCATTGGCTGATATTGGTTCTGTGTGAGGACCCGGTTGTTTTACTGAATGTGATACTTGATATTGGTTCCGTGAGTGGACCGGGCTGTCTATTTAAAAGTACTATCGCTGGTGCTCTTTCAGTGACCGAGAATTTTGCGATGTCTATTGAGTTTGGTACTGGTGTAGGTCGAGTTGTTATATCATGTTATGATATTTGCCTTGGTGTAGGATGGGTAGTTATATCATGTCATTAGTTGGTCTTGGTGTAGGCTGAGTTGTTATGTCATGTTATGAGTTTGGTCTTGGTATAGGTCGGGTTGTTATATCATGTCATTAGTTGGTCTTGGTGTAGACCGAGTTATTATATCATGTTATGAGTTTGGTCTTGGTGTAGGACGGGTTGTTATATCAAGTCATTAGTTGGTCTTGGTGTAGGTCGGGTTGTTATATCTTGTTATGAGTTTGGTCTTGGTGTAGGCCGGGTTCTTGTATCATTCTAGTAGTTGATCTTGGTGTAGACCGGGTTGTTATATCATGTTAGGGGTTTGGTCTTGGTGTAGATCAGGTTGTCATGTTAACACCTACATGTGTTAGAGAGGATCCGGGTGGGTCCGGACTATGTAAAAGAGGTTATGAGTTCATGTGTTATTGTCATTAAGTGTACTAATGACGGTAAAAGATTAATTGTGTTATTAAATGTAAGGATAGGTCTTGGGGTAGACCAGGTAGCTTGTTGAACACTTAGGTGTGGTTAGGGGATCCTTTGAGGGTCCGGGTTTTGGGATGAGAAAGGGATTCAGACATAACTCTGTTGTGGTCATTGAAAGTGTCAATGGTTGCTTGGTGAGTTGCATGTGGTTTGTATATATAGGGGAAGATGGAGAGTTTGGGCGTGGTTATTGGTTTATATAACCAGGTGGTGAAGTTGTCCTAGAGGTCCAGGAAAGTCTGGAAAATGGTAGGTCATACTTGGGTATAATATGGGTTTGGTTAGGCAGCTAGCCGGGTAAAGTCTGAATATTTAGTCAAGCTAGTTGACTGGGGTAAAGGTTCAATGTGACTTGAGAAGTCTAAGTGACAAGGTGACTTGGGAAGTCCTAGATGTCAGGATCAAGGTTAAAGGTGAAGGAGGGAGCTATAATGTTTATTTCATGTATTTCCCTATTTTTCGTATATGATGGTAGGAATGGATTTTGGTCGACCGATGATGCCTACCAGTACATGTGTTTATACTAACTGTACTCTTGCTATACCTTTTTGGTATAGTCTAATTGCAGGTTGGTGATGTTTCATAGGTTCACGGCGAAGAGGGTCTCCAGCAACTTCTGTCTTCGATTCCATGGTGGAAGTTGGGTCTTTTATCTCTTGTGTCATCTTGTAGAAGCTCTTGTACTTGCTTAGACCAGATCCTAGGGGAGGGTGTTCTTAAAATGTTGTAAGGGTTTTTTCGCAATTTCTTATGTAGCCTATTTCTGAACAGGAAAGGATTTCAATTATGTATAAAAGGAAGGGATATTTTAACTACTTATTTTTCCGCAATTTACCTGTTGGACTGGGGGTGAGGGTTCGTCTATCTAGTTGATTAGAGTAGGTGCCCGCACGACCCGCTAGGTTGGGTCATGACAGATGGTAGCAGAGCCTAGGATACCGGTCTCCCAGTACAAGAGCAAAATGTCGAATAGAGTCCCACGGATTGGTGTGTAGACGTCCACATCTAATCCTAGGGAAGCTATGAAGCATTCTAGGAAACATCTCTTTTCTTTCATTCCTTTTCGTGCGGTTTCGTTACTTTCTTGTATGGGTTGAGTCCAATTAGTATCGCTCGATTCCAATTGGTATCTCAACAAGGTGAAGGATGTCATTGGACTCCGGATACAATAAACAAGCAAGAAGGATTGGAACCGGGAAGGTTCCAATTGGTATCTTGCCGGGGAGTCTATGTAAAGGTATGGATGGTCAGCTAATGGTCATCCATGAGGCGAATAAAAAGTAACGAAAATAATTTGGTTGATTGTTAAAGCTTGAGGCTTGAGGTTGTGCTTATGTGCATTGATGTTGATTGAATGATTGCAAATGTGTAGTGTGCAATTATTTGATTTGCTGCGAATGTCTTGGTCTGGGAGGAGTCATAACTTGAATTGGTGTGCTTTGGTTGATAATTACTTTTTGTGTACTTAAATTTTGTTAGTAAAGTGGTGTCACTTTTCAAAATCGGGCTTGCCATTGGTAAAAATAATAAGGGGACAAGGCTTACGAATGTAGGAAAACTCCGGTTTCAAGACAGTCGGGATTGGTTAGGAACCATGGGGGAAAAGGGCTATCATTGCTTGATGGCAGGAACTGCAGTAAGGAAAATTTAGTTCTAGCTTTGGAAACTATGATTGTTTTAAATAATAAATTATGATATGCCTTAATTGAAATTATTTGCATTACGTTCGGGTATAGGCTTACCATTCATATAGATGGTAAGGGAACAAAAACGGATTGTCCATGTAGGAAAGCTCCGGTTTCAGGACAATCGGGACTTGGTTGGGAACCAAGGGAACAAGGGAGTCATTAGTAAGTAATGGCGGGCAGATACTATCGGGAAGCACATGTTGTTGTGATTTATTTTATTTCATGAGGTATCATGTTGATTTGCGATGCGATAATGCCGAGAATGGTCTTGAGGGTGGTTTAAGACCATGGTGGGATTTACAGGTTTAGACAGTGGTAGCTGGGAGGGGAATGAGTGCTTTTAGCTGGAAATAAAATTTCCTGTGCAGTTACTGTTGGGACTGCTATAGCGGGATTTTTACCGCTACCGCGGAAGGACGCGGGGCAGAAAGCCTGCCCTTCTTTCCCTAGTTTTCCATGTCATTCCCGAGGCATTTATGGGAAATGGCTACGTTACGAGCTGCTATGTTCAACAAGGAAATAGTCTATAGGACTAATGTAGTATGCATATAAGGCATTTGGCCTGAAATTTAGCATCCATGTGCGATAAAAAGGAAAGGGTAGACATGGTAGTCCGGGGTATTGGGGAGTTTTTGATTTACCATTAGTGGGTATAGTCACCCATGTAGAATTTGGTAAGATGACCCGTAATTGACTAAGTAGTGTTGGACACTATTCATAGGTTTTGAGGGTGATTATTGACCGGTTTATTATTGATGATCCTTAGTGGTAGGGTCAATCAAAAGAATGGGGTTATTAAAATGGATTCTTTAGCATTTTGTCTCTCTTTTTGACCATGATAATACCCAGTGTTACTGCTCTTTGAGAGGTAGGGGTTGATGTGCCGCTAATTTACGGCACTTTCGACTCCTTTTTACTAAGAACAATCGTACGTTTTCAAGCAACCGTTGTTGTTTTTGATGTTTTTATGTTGTATTTGTAGGAAATGGAAACAAACACGGAAACAGACGGAAATACGCGAAAAAGAACATTCTGGATAAGAGTGACGGTTCAGGTGACGGTCCGTCAAGGGTGTGACGGTCCGTCACCCAAACCGTCACACCAAGGCAGCAGCCAAGGCAGCACCACTGCCTAAGGGTGACGGTCCAGGCGACGGTCCGTCAACCCTGTGACGGTCCGTCACCCCAAGCCGTCACACTTAGGCAGTCCGCGACGCGGAATCCGAGCGTTTTTGGGATTGGTTTCCTAGACTCCTATAAATACCCTATGTTAGGTTCATTTTACACATTACCTTTCCAATAGTTTTTACACACGTTACTAAATAATTTTAGGAGTTTTAGTCGACTTGGAGAGCAAAAAACACGTTTTCTACTTCTTGAATTCGTGTTCTTGAATCGTTCTTGGGATTTTGTTGTTCTTGCTCTTGGATTAATTAAAGATTGTTTTCAATACATTGTAAGGATCTCTTTTCTTTATTATGAATATTGCTTTCTTTTGTTCTTCTACAAGCATGAGTAACTAATCCTCCCACAACTAGGGTTGTGGGAGCCATGGCAAACGTAGCGATATAGATTCCGGGTAGCGTTGGGTTCAATATATGTATTGTCACGTTGTTAATCATTCATTATTTAACATTTTCTAGTGGTTGCAAACATTAGAACATGCCTAGGTTTAATTTGCTTGAGTAAAGAGATTAAAATCGGGAAACTTGATTAACAACAAGGATTCGAGACTACTAACTCTCGTCTAATGATTAATGTTGTAACTAGATTAATCTACTTGATGTTTAGGATTAAAATCTAAAAAACACTTCTTTTCGAGGTCGAGAGAATAGAAAAGGAAATTTGTTTATTTGGTCGAGAGACGTTTAGACGATACCATTGCTTCAATCACATCGTGACACGCATATAAAAAGAACCCGATTAAGCCTAGGATCGACATTGTTACCAATGCCATGGTAAACACTTCCCTAGTTCATTCTCCTACTGATTTATTCTCATACGTTATTATTTGTTTTGTTTGCTATTGTTCATTACACAAAACCCCCCTTTTTCCGGAAACTATTGACTATTAGTTATCTAATTCACTAACGACTTAATTCTCACCATATTCTCTGTGGGATTCGACCCCAACCTAGTTGGGTTCTATATTTGACTACGACCGCTTACGCTTCTTTAATTAGAGGTGTAGTTTGGGCGTTATCAAAAAGTGGCGCCGTTACCGGGGAATACGGTTGTTAATTAAGTCTGGTGTGTTTATTTGACTCTTAGTCATACTTTCCTGCTTTACGTTTATTTGTTGTTTTTGTCTTTGACAGGGTACACAGTTGTGCATGACAAGTACCCGATGTTCGGGGGAACAAATTTTACCTTATGACCCCGAGCTTGCTAGAACATTGAGGCGGAATATGGCCGCACAACTAGAGGCAGCGAGGATCGCTGCAGAACTGCAGGCCCAACAAAATCTGAATGCTGGTGGTCTGCAGGATGAGATCGCAAGGAATGATGAGGATCTCGACTTAGATGGAGCTGGCGCTACGGGCGCCATTGTCGTTCCACCGCTACCGCCCGGAGCCAAGTTCAACATCACTAGCACGATGATCCAGCTGTTGAGCTTGAGAGGAGTGTTCCGAGGTGTCGCTGGGGAGGATCCAAACCAGCACCTAATGAATTTCGTGGGCATATGCAAGTCGTTTGAACTACCGGGCGTGAGTCAGACAACGATCAGGCTCAGGTTGTTTCCGTTGTCTCTGTCTGATGAGGCAGCATTGTGGTTGACAGAGCTGACCCCCGACTCTATCGCAACGTGGGGAGAGTTGAGAGGAGCTTTCCTAGAAAAGTTCTTTCCTCCCTCTCGGATGATACAGTTGAGGGACGAGATTAGCAACTTTAGGCAGCAACCGCACGAAGCACTGCACGAGACTTGGTTGCGATTCAAATAGAAGATAACACAATGCCCGAACCATCAGTTGACCGATAACTTTTTGATGCAGACGTTCTACCGGGCACTGAATTCGGCTACCAAGCCGACGTTAGACAACGCAGCAGGTGGTGCATTCATGGGTCTCACCTTTGTTGAGGCCACAACTACCTTGGACAGGCTCACCAAAACCAACAGGGCCTGGCACACACGAGATTCAGAGGTAGCAGCTAGCACCTATACCGTTGGTATGTCAGCAGAGCAGCGTAGGAAAGAGGAGGAGCGCGACCAAGACATGGCGCATCTGAAAACGCAGTTGGACCTACTGACCAAGCACTTGTTCTCAGGAGGTATGGAGAAGGTACAAGCGGTGGGTTCCCAAGGTATGGAGACTGAGGAGGGGAATTACTTGGGGGGTTTCCAGGCCAATGGCCAGGGAAACCAAGGTCGGAACTACCAGAGAGACAACCACTATGAGAAAGATGGTTACAGAGATCGCGATCAAGGTAGCTGGAGGAATAACACCGATAGAGGTGGGTTGTATGTACCACCTGGTAATCGGAATAAAGCTGGCAATGAGGTAGGGACTTCCAAGCTAGAGAACATGATGGCGAAGATGCTGCTAAAGATGGAATCGACTGACTCTGGGGTAAAGGCAATGAGGACTGAGTTATCAACGTTGAGTCAGGTAGTAGAGTCACATTCCACCGCAATCAAGCAATTGGAGCAGCAAGTGGGTCAGATCTCGGCATCTTTAAACCAAAGGAAGACAGGTACCTTGCCGAGTGACACGACTCATCCGAGGAATGACGCTAGCTGTATGGCGATCACCACAAGAAGCGGAAAAATATTACCAGAATCACATCCGATAATTCAGACTCAAGGTGATGCCACGGATGATGAAGAGGCGGTAGAGGAGGAAACTCCAAAGCCCGCGGAGAAAGCAAGGAAGCAGAAAAGCTTCCAACTATGATGCCTCGACCACCACCTCCTTTCCCACAGCGTTTGAAGAAGAAAGATGACGATGGTAAGTTCCTGAACTTCATGACCATGCTGAAGCAGATTTCAATAAACATACCATTGGTGGAAGCGCTGGAACAAATGCCCGGTTATGCCAAGTTCATGAAGGACTTGATTACAAAGAAGAGGTCGGTAAGTTTTGAACCGGAAGACAACCTCCACAACTGCAGCGCTATTTCCTCTAGATTGTTAGTGGAAAATAAGGAAGACCCAGGTGCGTTTATTGTTCCCTGCACTGTTGGGAAGCTCAACTTCGGGAAAGCCTTGTGTGATCTGGGTGCTAGCATCAACTTGATGCCGCTAGCCGTCTATAATCAACTGGGTTTGGGAGCTCCTAAACCAACGTCCATAAGAGTGATGATGGATGATCGCTCAGTGAAGAGACCTGTGGGAATATTGTCTGATGTGCTAGTAAAGATCGGTAAGCTTATATTCCCGGCCGACTTTGTGATCTTGGATTGCGAAGTGGATTTTGAAGTTCCCATAATCTTGGGACGACCATTGCTAGCCACAGCAAGAGCATTGGTCGACATGGAGAAAAATGAACTGACCTTCCGATTAAACAATGAAGTGGTCAAGTTCGATGTGTCCAAATTGATGAAGCAACCAAGTGAGATGAGGGTGGTCGCGGTCATCAATACTATTGAGGAAGTCCCTGCGGATGTGTATTTTGAAGAGAAGGGTTGTGTTGAAACCCGAGCTGTTATGAGAGTAAAGTCACGATCGCAAAAGAACGAGCAGGTGAAACAAAGCGGTGAAAATAAATCAAGAAAACGAAAACACCGCAACAGAATCTGCAAAGAAAGAGCGAAGAAGTTGTCGCGACTAGCTGCGGAGCCAATGAAGGAAGAAGCTGAAATGCAACATGAGGTTGTCGCGTGCACACACTCCATCGAGTTCTCTTGTTTTGGAGACCCTGGCGGTCTCCAACATCATTCCAGAATCTGAGTCATATCGACTTCACAGGTATTCCTTTCTCTCACAGTTTTTAGCTTTCATATAGATGCATTGGGGACAATGCATGAGTCTAAGTTGAGGGTGTGGGGAAACCTGTGAGTCACCACCGAGGGTTTTTGTTGCCGTGTTTCTTTTCCCTCCGGTGTGCTATCTAGTAGAACCGGCATGTTTAGGTTGTTAGTTTAAATTATTTTTTTAGTGTCTATAGTGATAAATGGCGTTTTTGTGGACTAAAAGGAGCCCCTTCTGAAAAATTTTCTGGTTTTGTACTTATGTTGAAACAATTGACTGTCTGGATCCTTGAATGTCATTGTGTGATTATGATTAGAATGAGTATGCTTAAGAGCGGTTGTTTGATAGTTGGTAGCGATATAGTTTCTTGGTGCCAAGAGTGGGTGAGCTTATTGTTATAAATTCTTACTCTATGCATGCATCTAGAACTTGCCCGGTCTATTTTGTTAAGTTTGATGTTTGGTTTCTTAGGAAAGGATCACAGGCCCTTTTTGTGTGCAGTCTACTTAACCTATAAGACCGTCCAAATGCAAATACTCCCTTTGATCCCTGTTTGAACCATAATTGACTTTGTTCTTTCAATAACCTATCACCGTGCATGTTTAACTTTGAATCCCTATTTTGGCCCTGGTCCTTCCTTGGACATCGTGCACCTCAACGCAGGCAATCAGCCTAAGTTGAGGGTGGCTACTATAGAGGTAAACCCTGTTTTGGCCCTGGTCCTTCCATTGACATTGTGCACCTCAACGCAGGCAATCAGCCTAAGTTGAGGGTGGCTACTAGAGAGGTGAATGATAAGAAAAAGAGGATGGAGAAGAGTGGTGGTGAATAGAATGAAAAGTCGGGTGTGTGCCTAAGAAAAGAAAGAAAAAAGAGATGAAAAAATCGAAAAAGAAATAAAAAGAATTGTCAAAATAAAGAGGTCGCACCTGTAACTAGAAAGAAGGAAATAAAAAGGTGAATAAGGATGGACAAAGTAAGTTATGTGGTAATAAGACGTCGGTAGTTCCAAGGAGGGCTTAGTCACTAACCCCTAAATGTATCCTACCTGCACCCGAAGCCTCATCACAAGCCTAAACAAGTCCTGTCGTGATCCTGAGCGGCTTTCTGAAGAACTTAAAGAGAATAGTAAGGGCAAGCCTATGGTATCGCATGTGCATTGTTTGAAATCGTTTGTGAGTGTGAGCGCATACCTAGTCCCAAATCTTGTGTGAGGGATTTCTTTGTGGTGAGGGCACCAAGATGTTTGTATTGTCTATTGATTGTTAGGATTGCTGCGTGTGTGAATGTAGAATGTTCTATCATATCGGAATGACATGTTTGGATCCTTGCAAGTTAGTGTTTCATACATTCGTGTGCTACGAGGGAGCTTGATTTAATGGATTAAGATGTGGAATGACCATGAGTTACTAGAGACATGAGTTCGTGTTCTTAGTTGAGTCATTTTATTGTTTTATGTTATGTTGCTTGAGGACAAGCGAACGTTTTAAGTTGAGGGTGTTGATGTGCTGCTAATTTACGGCACTTTCAACTCCTTTTTACTAAGAACAATCGTACGTTTTCAAGCAACCATTGTTGTTTTTGATGTTTTTATGTTGTATTTGTAGGAAATGGAAACAAACATGGAAACGGACGGAAATACGCGAAAAAGAACATTCTAGATAAGAGTGACGGTTCAGGTGACGGTCCGTCAAGGGTGTGACGGTCCGTCACCCAAACCGTCACACCAAGGCAGCAGCCAAGGCAGCACCACTGCCTAAGGGTGACGGTCCAGGCGACGGTCCATCAACCCTGTGATGGTCCGTCACCCCAAGCCGTCACACTTAGGCAGTCCGCGATGCAGAATCCGAGCATTTTTGGGATTGGTTTCCTAGACTCCTATAAATACCCTATGTTAGGTTTATTTTACATATTACCTTTCCAATAGTTTTTACACACGTTACTAAATATTTTTAGGAGTTTTAGTCGACTTGGAGAGCAAGAAACACGTTTTCTACTTCTTGAATTCGTGTTCTTGAATCGTTCTTGGGATTTTGTTGTTCTTGCTCTTGGATTAATTAAAGATTGTTTTCAATACATTGTAAGGATCTCTTTTCTTTATTATGAATATTGCTTTCTTTTGTTCTTCTACAAGCATGAGTAACTAAACCTCCCACAACTAGGGTTGTGGGAGCCATGGCAAACGTAGCGATATAGATTTCGGGTAGCGTTGGGTTCAATATATGTATTGTCACGTTGTTAATCATTCATTATTTAACATTTTCTAGTGGTTGCAAACATTAGAACATGCCTAGGTTTAATTTGCTTGAGTAAAGAGATTAAAACCGAGAAACTTGATTAACAACAAGGATTCGAGACTACTAACTCTCGTCTAATGATTAATGCTGTAACTAGATTAATCTACTTGATGTTTAGGATTGAAATCTAAAAAACACATCTTTTCGAGGTCGAGAGAATAGAAAAGGAAATTTGTTTATTTGGTCGAGAGACGTTTAGACGATACCATTGCTTCAATCACATCGTGACACGCATATAAAAAGAACCCGATTAAGCCTAGGATCGACATTGTTACCAACGCCATGGTAAACACTTCCCTAGTTCATTCTCCTACTGATTTATTCTCATACGTTATTATTTGTTTTGTTTGCTATTGTTCATTACACAAAACCCCCCTTTTTCCGGAAACTATTGACTATTAGTTATCTAATTCACTAACGACTTAATTCTCACCATATTCTCTGTGGGATTCGACCCTAACCTAGTTGGGTTCTATATTTGACTACGACCGCTTACGCTTCTTTAATTAGAGGTGTAGTTTGGGCGTTATCAGGGGTGTACCAGTTTTAGCCTCGACTAGTGTGTAAGTGCCCAGGTAGAGTTCCCCCTAAGGTGAGAGTTGACAAAATCTCAGGCTAGGATGGAGTTCGGGTTTGTAGAACTCTGAATATAGCGGGAAAGGAGTCGTCATAGTGGGATCTAGTTCCCTTGGCATGGAAATTGTTTGGGTTAGTTCGTTGAGTTTCTTTTGCTCCAGTGTTTCGATGAGGCTCCGGATTTCTTGGACCCCAGGGGAGGGGTAATCTAGTTTCCCTGTGCAGCTCGAAGGAAGGAATTCCTTGATAGAGCGGAGGTGCGTTAATTTTTTGGCTGAGTTGGGTATACTAAGGGACTGGGAGGTTTTCGGTGGTTTATGTAAGTTTATGTTACACTGTCATGGTAGAGAAATAAAATTGAGGGATGGGCTTGTTCTCTTCCTCCGCTTTAGAGATCATTCGGGGCCGAACGATGGGTAAATTGGTATTTGTTGTAACGACCGGGTCCATCATTATGGGTAGTCCAATCCTGCCAAGTGCTAGAGTTAGAAAACTCTGGGTTTGGGAGTTTGAAATTCTAGGGTAGGCTAGCCTCGGCCGGTTTTGGAGCGAGGTGGAGTCTAGGAAAATCCGAGTAAGGATGGGTTTAGGTGACTTGTGTCAAGCTAGTTTTCTGCATATCCAAGAAATAAAGGAGTCCGAGGGACTTTTCAGAATCACATTTGGGTTAGTAGAACTCCCGAAATCGCATTTGACGTGAAAGGGTTGCTTCAGGTCATTAGGAGAAGCAAGTTTGTTGCGAAATGGCCAAAACAAGCAGATTTCCGTACATTCTATCTGTGACAAGCGCAGTTAGGCGCGATAAGGTCCATCACTATAACGGTGGAAATTACTGCTATAGCGGCGGTCAAGGGTCTGTCAACCCACTTAAGACCGCTATAGCGGTAGCCTACCGCTATAGCGGGACCACTATAGTAGAGCGGGGACCGCTATAGCGGGCCGTTTGGGTTTTAATGCTGAAACATTCCCTAAAATATCAGTTTTTCACAAGTTCATTTTGGGAGAAGGGCTAGGCGATTCCAGGCATTTTTTCTCATTCTTCCGTAATTTTTTTCCCTAAGGTAAGGTTTTCGTTCCCCAAACTCTGTAATACGTTTCCTATGCGGTAGAATTTCTAGGAGGGAAATTGGGGAAGGGTTGGAATGACCTAGGGATGGTGGAAGTTGGGGAAAGAAAGGGATTCCAAACATGTGAGTTCTTGGGTATTGATTAAAGTACATAATTATGATTATAGAACTAGGAGAACTAACGGTGGAAAATCCCAGAAAAAGTTGGGATGATCATGGGTGGCTTAGGGTTTGTGGATTTGGTATAGTCTGGGTAATGTGCAGGATTTGTGTGTTAATTGTATGTACTGTGTGTTATTTTTAGACCAAGAACGAGAAAGGAATTCCGGTAAAAGGATGCGAAACCACAGATCCGGGCTAGCAGGATCGCCAGGAATGCCTCCACGGAGCCAGAAATGCACGGCTGTAGCTGCTTGGTGCCCAGGTAAGCTAGGTTTTCATGAGTAGTTAGACCTATTTACTTTCGTACTTATTGTATAGTAGAAATGGAGAATCTATGTTTTAGGCCTCCGGGCACGGAGTCTTGCGGATTCGGGATTGGTTGTGTTATTTCTAGGATGTACGAAATGGCTGGTCTTGTGAATGGTATTATTTTTTCAACTTATTCATATTGTCGTGATAAAATGATGGGTTGAAGGACTAGCATCTCGAAAAGGTTCGGGGAACCGGGAAAGTGCTTGGGAGCACGGGAAACGGGAATAGGAAGCTCCTAGGTGGGGTTTCAGGAATGTTTATTGCTTGAGACTTAGCGGCAGTCTGGATAAGGTTAGAAAAGGGAAGCATGTCGCATGCTTGTGTGTTTATCTAAAAGGGGAAATCGCTAGTTACATGTTAAAATAAAAAGGGGTGAATCAGGAAGTAGTCTTCGGACGGGAATTGATGGTTCGTAGTTGTACCCGGAAAAGGGTAGGTGGTGGCTTATGATTTTCTGTAAATTTGTATATTCATGTACTCATGTCTAAGTGATTGTATGCATTACATTGCTTAGGGAAGTTGTGTGGAATATGTACGTTCCTGTTTACAGTTTATGATTGAACGGTGTTTACTTGTTGGTTTTACAAGTTGTGTGTGTTCATATATTGACTGTGGTTTGTTGACAATTGGTTGGCACGGGTACCACGCCTAGTACAGGTTACTAATTGGTTGGCACGGGTACCACGCCTGGTAAAGGTTACTAATTGGTTGGCATGGGTACCACGCCTGGTACAGGTTACTAATTGGTTGGCACGGGTACCATTCCTGGTACAAGTTACTATTTACTTAGCTCGGGTACCACACCTGGTACGGGTTTACTTTATTGCATCTTGCATTGTTTCATTGATTATTGTATTGCATTGGCTAATATTGGTTCTGTGTGTGGACCGGGTTATTTTACTGAATGTGATACTTGATATTGGTTCTGTGAGTGGACCGGGTTGTCTATTTAAAGGTGCTATTGCTGGTGGTCCTTGAGTGACCAGGAATTTTGAGATGTCTGTTGAGTTTGGTTCTGGTGTAGGCCGAGTTTTTATATCATGTCATGAGTTTGGTCTTGGTGTAGGTCGGGTTGTTATATCATGTCATTAGTTGGTCTTAGTGTAGGCCGGGTTGTTATGTCATGTTATAAATTTGGTCTTTGTGTAGGTCGGGTTGTTATATCATGTCATTAGTTGGTCTTGGTGTAGACCGGGTTGTTATATCATGTTATGAGTTTGGTCTTGGTATAGACCGGGTTGTTATATCATGTCATTAGTTGGTCTTGATGTTGGCCGGGTTGTTATATCATGATATGAATTTGGTCTTGGTGTAGGCCAGGTTGTTGTATCATGCTATTAATTGGTCTTGCTGTAGGTTGGGTTATTACATCATGTTATGGGTTTGGTCCTAGTGTAGAGCGGGTTGTCATGTTAACACCTAGATGTGTTAGTGGGGATACGGGTGGGTCCGGACTATGTAAAAGAGGTTATGAGTTCATGTCTGAATATGGGTTTAACATGGGTTTTGTTGGGCAGCTAGTCGGGTCAAGTCTGAATATTTAATCAAGCTAGTTTACTGGGGTAAAGGTTAAATGTGACTTGGGAAGTCTAGGTGACAAGGTGACTTGGGATGTCCTAGATGTCAGGGTCAAGGTTAAAGGTGAAGGAGGGAGATATAATGTTTATTTCATGTCTTTCCTTATTTTTCTTATATGATGGTAGGAATGGATTCGGGTCGATTAATGATGCCTACCAGTACGTGTGTTTGTACTGACTCTACTCTTGCTATACCTTTTTGGTATAGTCTCATTGCAGGTTGGTGATGTCTCATAGGTTCACGGCAAAGAGGGTGTCCAGCAACTTCTGTGTTCGATTCCATGGTGGAAGTTGGGTCTTTTATCTCTTGTGTCATCTTGTAGAAGCTCTTGTACCTGCTTAGACCAGATCCTAGGGGAGGGTGTATTTAAAATGTTGTAAGGGTTTTTCCGCAATTTCTTATGTAGCCTATTTCTAAACAGGAAAGGATTTCTGTTATGTATAAAAGGAAGGGCTATTTTCACTATTTCTTATTTTTCCGCAAGTTACCTGTTGGACGTGGGGTGAGGGTTCATCTATCTAGGTGATTAGAGTAGGCGCTCGCACGGCCCGCAAGGTCGAGTCATGACAAAAATGCAGTGAATAGAGTTGAAATGAACTAGTCAAATAATGTTTACAAATGACATGGATATCGTTTACGACTTTATTATTATAGAGGTTTAACTAATACACTACATAAAAAGAGGAATTGACTATGAAAGTTATGGCTAAATAGCCTTTAGCTAACAAAATTTTATGATAATTGTTGGTAAGTAGGATTACTTATGGCTTTTGAATGTATAACGGCATAAGCTATCCGCCACTAATAAACTTTTCGTGGCAGTGATATGATTAAACAGTTATATTGTAGCATTACTATTATAGTAGATGAAATTCAGTAACTATACGTGAAATTAACTCTTCACATAATATTTAAAATATAATTTAATTCTAATGCTAGCTTTTCAAAATAATTACCCAGTTACATGTGATGAACACAATGAACGCTTAGTAATTAAAACTTTAAACATTGGAGCATATCTTTATCTCAAAAAACCAGTTGGCGGGGATATCCTGAATAATTTATGGGAATTTGTATTAACATCAAGAATCAAAAAGGAAAAAATTATAGAAGTATTAGAAGAAAATGGAGATGAAATGAACGTTTATGATATTGGTAACAATATTATTGTTGGAGATAATGAAGAACAAACTGGAGAGAAGAATAATGTGCCTAATACCAAAGACCAGGGCAACAATATTCGTGAGGCTGAAAATGATGTTTTATCGAATGAAACATACAAGCGGACGAAAAAAAGAGCAAGAGAAAGCATACAAGAGACTAATGAAGGAGAAAGCCAGAGTCGTGCTATTAATGAGACCCCTTAGGCGAAAGGACTTCATAACATGGACCCTTAGCCAGAGTCCAAGGACTTCATAACATGGGACCCTTAGCCAGAGTTCTTTCGCCTAAGGCTCTTATTAATAGAACGACTCTGGCTTTCTCCTTCATTAGTCTCTTGTATGCTTTCTCTTGCTCTCTTTTTCCTCCGCTTGTATTTTTCAGTTGATACAACATCATTTTCAGCCTCATGAATATTGTTGCTCCGGTCTTTGGTATTAGGAACATTATTCTTCTCTCCAATTTGTTCTTCATTATCTTCAACAATAATATTGTCACCAATATCATCAACGTTCATTTGATATCCATTTTCTTCTAATTCTTCTCTAACTTTTTCCGTTTTGATTCTTGACGTCATTACAAATTCCCATAAATAATTCTGAATATCCCCGCTAAGTTGTTTTTTGAGGTAAAGATAGGATCCAATGTTTAAAGCTTTTATTACTAAGCATTCATTGTGTTCATCACATGTAAGTAGGTAATTATTTTGAGAGGCTAGCATTATAATTAAATTATATTGCAAACATTATGTGAATAGTTAATTTCACGTATAGTTACTGAATTTTATCTACTATAATAGTAATCTTACAAAACAATTGTTTAATCATATCACTGCCAAAAGAAAAAGTATAAGCGATGGATAGCTTCTACCGCTATACATTAAAAAGCCATAAGTAATCCTACTTAACAACATCTTTATCATAAAATCATGTTAGCTAAAGAGCCATAACTTTCATAGTTAATTCCTCTTTTGTTGTAGTGAATTGGTTAAACCTCTATAATAATAAAGTCGTAAGCGATATCCATGTCATATTGTAAACATTATTTGACTAGTTCATTTCAACTCTAGCCGCTGCATTTTCTTCATTATAATGGTAATGTTATAAAATAACTAGTTATCATTTCAACTCTATTCACTGAATTTTATTCATTTTAATAGTAATATTATAAAATAATTGACATAGGTTGAATAGATGAAGAAGAAGAGAAGAAGAAGGAAGGTGGAGAAGAACCGAAGGAGAAGAAGAAAAGTGGAGAAAAAGAGAGAGAATATACTTTTATATTAGTAATCATCTATTAAATGTAATAATAGGCTATTGATCGTAATAAATTTAAAACACCCTTAAAAAGCATAATAAAACATCCATAAGATATTATCTATGTAAAAATTCCTAGAAAAAAATATCATTTGGGTAGAAAAGCAGTACAAATCTTTTTGAAATTGGCAAGCCATTTTCTACTCAAAAGAAGTGAAATTTTTCGATCAGAAACGTTCTTTCCTCCAATTTTTTGATCAGAAATTTCCTACTTGGAGAGAAATATGACATTTATTCAAAAGCAGAGAATCCATTGGGGAATTGTTGATTATGTATAGTTCATATAAAGGAAAGAGATAAATACTTTGATTTTTTTGACTACTTCATTGGGCGGCAACATGCTTGTTTTGTCCAATTTTTTGATCATGAATTTCCAACTGAAAGAGAAACACCAGAAATTAACAAAAGCGGAAAATTAATTTTTAATTATTGATTATGTATAATTCATATATAGTCTTTAAATTTAATAACTAAAAGAAATAAAGAAATAAAGAAAAGTTGACGATAATGAATGCAAAAAAATGGTTTGAATCAACTTATCAAATCAAAATAAGTATAAAAGTAGAAGTAAAAGAAGCATATATTTGTAGTAGAACGGTAGAAGTTGTATGTTCATATATTTATAGAAGAAGTTTGATCAAAATATTACTTAAAAAGAATTGTAGAATCTTATATAAGGTAGAACTTTATATTTAGAAGTGTTAAGTGTTTTTTTGGTATGATTTTAATTACTTATTTTAAGTACTACAATGTTAGGATTCTCTACCTAGTTCAATAAGAAATAATTTAATAATTAAAAATTTATTTAATTTAAATATTTTAAATATTAGAAATATTTTTCGAATTTTTTTTTGACGACCTTTCTTTTTGGGATATTTGTTTTAGGAATCTTTTTGGGATATATTTTTTGGAGAAAGTGGTGTAACTTTCTTTTTTTGAAAAAAAATATTTTTTTATCTAATGATGTAATAATTGGGAGGGGGGGGAGTGAAAAGATAATTTTATCTATTGCGTAGTCTTTTAATGAAGGCAAAAAGTTCAAATCACATTATAAGTTCCTTCACACTTTTAATATAGTACTAGTTTAGTGTATGTGCATTGCACGTGAGTGTTTTGTGAATTAATAATATATATATATATATGTCCTTTATCTATTGATAATCCTCTGGAAAATAATGTTTAGTCTCTTAAGATTCATAGCCTAAAAAGGAAAGAGAATTAGAAATAAACCTTTGACTTTTTTGGATACTTCATTCGACGATAACATGCTTATTTTTCAATTTTTTGATCAAAATTTTTTAACTAAAAGAGAAAAAATGAGAAATTATCAAAAAGGGAGAATACATCATCAATTATTGATTATATATAATTCAAATATAATCTTTAAAGCTATTAACGAAAAATAAGTAAAAAAAAGTAAAAACAATGATGATAATAAATGCGAGAAGACGATGTGAATCAATATCTAAATAAGAAGTAAAATAGAAGTACGCAGAAGAAGTGTGTTGAATAATGCTTCCATATACATATGTTTTCCAAAAGATCCACACGTTAACCTTCAACTAAAATACAATTCTCAGACATGTTTATAAAAAGAAATTAGAGAAGAAAAATCCAAAAATATTTATCCATAACATAACAATCAATTTATATAGATAGATATATTATACTCAATCTACAACGAATAACGTACTTTATCTATCTTCAAATTTAATTAGTAAGTCCCAAATTGAAAGAGAAATAAGACGAAAAAGTAGAAGTAGAAGAAAGTATGTTTCTTGCAAAATTTGATCCAAAATATTACTTAAATAGAATTGTAGAAATACTTTTCTATATAAGGTAAAATTCTAATTGATTAGAAGTATTAAATATTATAGCTAAATTAAATAACCAAAACCTTAGAAAGTTAGAACACAAATTAATTATGAAAATTTTCTTACCAAAAGACACGTTAGTTTAAAATATTTTAATATATAGAGTTTAACTTCATTTATTTTTTCCACAAAAGCCCCTTACTACTTATTTTTTTAATATTTTTAATTTAATTCTTTCCTTTAGTGATTTGGTTAATCTTTAACATACAATTTAAGTGTAAGATTTCAATAAGGTAAAATTTTAATTAATTTTCAAACTTTATAGTTCAAATAAGGAAAGATATAAAAAATAAAATTTTAGTCAATTTTAATTATTAATTCTCCTAATATATCTTACCATATATTTCAGGACATCTTAATTTTTAATAATATAAAGATAATGATATAATAATTAGAGGAAAATAATAAAAAGAATATTTTATCTAAAGTAGATTCTTTTAATGAAGCGCAAAAAGTTCAAATCACATAATAAGGTCCTCCACACTTTTAATATAATATAAACATAGATAGACAATTTGTAACGACCGGGTTCGTCATTATGGGTAAACTTTTCGTGCCAATTTTTGAGTCAGAAAACTTTTAGGTTTGGGAGTTGAAAATTCTGGGCTAGGCTAGCCTCGGTCGGTTTTGGAGCGAGGCATGGTCTAGGGAAATATGGGTAACAATTGGGTAAAGTGTCTCGATTTGAGCTAGTTCTCCATTTAGCTAAGACATAAAGTAGTCTGGAGAACTTTTCAAAATTGAATTCGGGTAAGTAGAACTCCCAGAATTGAGGTTGACGCGAAGGGGTTGTCCCGGAACGTCAAGAAATTAAGTGTGTTGTAAAATGGACCATTTTGAGAGGATTTATGATTTTCTGTCCCATGTCAACCGCTACAGCAATTGACACACCGCCATGGCGACCTCCTCTATAGAAGAAGTCAACGTCGATCAGCACCGCTATAGCGGATGGTTCCGCTATAGCGATACAACTATAGCAGACCGTGGACCGCTATAGCGGAGCGACAGGATAAGAAAACTCAAAAATGGGTTTTATAATTTCATTCTCTCCTATTCATCCCTAAAACAGACGAGGGTTACTCCAAGAACCCTCTTTGGGTACTCCAAGGCTTGGGAGTCATGGGGAGGAGAGATTCCGGCTAAAAGGACACGAAACCATGGATTTCAAGCCTGTCATCCATCAAGGAACGCCTTCAATTGCACTGGATAGATGCTTGGCGTCCAGGTAGTCTAGGTTTTCTTTATTGAGTAGATTGACCCGCTTCTATTTCCTACTTTTTTTATAGTTGAAAAGGAGAATCCATATTTAAGCCCTCGGGCATGAAGTCTGGAGGAGAATTGTTGTGGTTGGATTAGTTAATCTAGAATTGATTGAGTTGTGATAATTTGTTGTTACATTTCTTGTTGTTATGGTTAATTGGGTATTGTGTCATGATAAAATCTGAGGACTAGGGCGTCAGAAAGGTTCGGGGAACCGGGAACTTGGATAATTAAACCACAGGTTAAAGGGGGAATTCTATGAAATGTTGTTATAAGAAACTAGAATATCGTAATTGGCTGAATTACCAAGGTTAGGGGAGGTCTTTCCCATGTTGTACTTAGATACTTGAAGGGGGTCAGGATGGGATATATCCACTAGTTTTTGTGAAGGGATGGATTGGGTTTAGTCTCGGACGGGATTGAAGGTAAGTTTACATACCCAGGGTAAGGTTAGGTGATGGTTATTGATTCTTGTATGCATTTTATGTTTGTGTACTTTTGTCTAAGTATTGTATGAGGTGCATGCTTAGGGAATGATTAGGAATGTCTAAAGGTCATGTTATCAGTCTTGTGAAATGAAGTAGGTGTTATTGCTTCTTGGTTTACAAGTGTTGATTATTCATTGTTTGTGTCTGTGGATTTTGTGTACATTTGGTTGTCTCGGGTACCACGCCTGGTACAGGTTACTTATTGGTTAGGATGGGTACCACGCCTGGAACAGGATACTATTCAGTTGGCTTAGGTACCACGCCTGGTATGGGATAACTAATGGTTGGCTCGGGTACTACGCCTGATACGAGATACTAACTGGCTGGCTCGGGTACCATGCCTGGTACAAGTTTACTTTATTGTATTGTTGAATTTTTATAATGGTTCCATGAGTGGACCGGGTAGTGTTTATGATTTATGATATTGCAAATGGTCCTTGAGAGGCCGGGTTGTTATTGTACTAATTTGGGAGTTTGGTGTTGGTGTAGACTGGGTTGCATGTTTAACACTTAGATGTTGTTTAGGGGGATCCCAGGGTGGGTCCGGGCTAAGTAAAAAGGAATGTTTATTGTGTTGTCATTGAATGTTGTAAATCGTTGTGAAGTAGATTACATGTTGGTTCCATGAGTGAAACGGGTTATTTATTATTAATGTCTTTACGTGTTGTTTCCTTGAGTGAGTCGGGTTAGCTGTTATTAATATCTTTACATGTGGTTCCTTGAGTGAACCAGGTTATCTATTATGGATGTTATTTACATGTTAGGTTCCTAAGAGGGTCGGGATTTACTACATTTTGGCATATGATTGGTCCTTAGAGGACTGGGTTGGGTGCTTAAGTGACAAGGTGGTTCTTCAGTGGATCGAGGCTGCATATTATATGGCATAGACGTTGTACTAGGGATCCTTGTTTAGTCCGAGTTATGTTAAAAGGATATATATTTGTTGTCACTAAGAATTGTCAACGTCAGTTAGACTTGCTTCGTGTGGTTGATTAGATAAGGAGGAGACTTGTGGTCTGGTTACAATGTTGGCTGTTGATACTTGTCGAGCATGGCCCTATGGGTCATTGTGGTGGTTTGTACTATTAGGTGGCGATATGATGAGTACAGTCTACGTCACTAAGTAATGGGGTTTACTCCGGGTTGTTGAGTCATAGTGATTGACTTGGGTAAGGAAATGGTAGTCCGAGTATGGATATAGATGTTGGCAATGGACAAGGTGACTTGGGAAGTCTATGTGTCAAGGTGACTTGGAAAATCTTGGTGTCAAGGTGACTTGGGAAGTCTAAGACATAGTCAGAGCTGGATTTAGTGGGAAGTCTAAGGTTAGTATGACTTGCAAAGTCCTAGGAGTCAAGGGGGTAAAGTCCCGAGTTAGGGAGTTGGCAGCGGAAGGGATAGGAAGGGTTAAGGCAGGATCCATAAACAAATGGGTATTGATAAAGGTGGTTGTTTGAGGATGGGGCTACATTGGTTAAGTTCATGCTTTTCCTGTTCCTCTTATATGATGGTATTAGTGGATTTAGGTCGACCGATGATGCCTTCCAGTACGTGTGTTTGTAATGATTCTACTCTTGCTATACCTTTTTGGTATAGTCTGATTGCAAGGTTGGTGATGTTTCATAAGTATAGAATGACGGTGAATCTCAAGAAGCTCCTACTTCTATGGTGGGAGTTGTGTCCTCTTTTATTTTGGTATCATTCTTTTAGTAGCTCTTGTACCAGCTTAAACTAGGTTCTGGGGATGAGAGTTTTCAAATTGTAATGGTTTACTCTTTAAATATTGTAAAGGATGTTCTTGTATTTCAAAAAGGTTTATTTCATGAATTTATTTCTTTTTCTGCATTACCTGTTGGTTCGGGTGGTAAGGGTTCTCCTATCTAGGTGGATTAGAGTAGGTGCCCACACAACTCGATAGTTGGGTCATGACAAATGGTATCAGAGCCCAGGTTACCTGTCTCCCAGTACAAGAGCAAAATATCGAATAGAGTCCTATGGATTGGTGTGTTGACGTCCATATCTAATCCTAGGGAAGCTATGAAGCATTCTAGGAAACATCTCTCTTCTTTCATTCCTTTTCGTGCAGTTTGTTTACTTGCTAGTATGGTTTGAGTCCAATTGGTATCTCTCAATTCCAATTGGTATCTCAACAAAATGAAGGATGTCATTGGACTCCGGTTGCGATAATACAAGCAAGGGAATTTGGAACCGGAAAGGTTCCAATTGGTATCTGGCCTGGGAGGCTAAGTAAAGGATGGATGAATCGGCTAACGGTCATCCAGGAATCGAATAAAATGTAATGAAACTGATTTGATTGAGTGTTGGTGTCACGACCCGATTTCTCAGGTC
The DNA here is from genome assembly GCA_003996215.1 of Jaltomata sinuosa. Classification (NCBI taxonomy): domain Eukaryota; kingdom Viridiplantae; phylum Streptophyta; class Magnoliopsida; order Solanales; family Solanaceae; genus Jaltomata; species Jaltomata sinuosa. Next base: position 85,714 of record QJPP01000468.1, read on the forward strand.
ATGATGGCACCTACACCCCCCAGTAGGCGAACCAATCCCCGTAGCCCAAAACGGTTGGTAATGGGCTACCACCTAACCATTTACACACCACAAGAAGAAATAAGCGGAAGCTGAATGTAAAGATAAGACAAACGGAATCAACAACCCAAAGTATATATACAAAGATACTACACCAACCCCAGGACTTGGTATCGATAGTACAAAAGCTTCTAATGTAAAACAACTGCCAGAAGTAACAAAATACAATATAAATCTGTCTCCAAAAATACAAGGGGTAGCAGTACATAATATGAGATGTAGACAAGCCTCGAGGAGCAGGCGCTCACCCTAACCTCGATGTGCAAAAGCTGCACGTGTGTCCAACACGATTAACGGTGAAAGCTCAACTAATATCTGCACCAAAAAGTGTAGAAGTGTAGTATGAGTGCAACAACAATGGGTACTCAGTAGGTATCATCGACCGACTGAACGCATATAAGATATAAAAATATTAAATAGCAGATAGCAAGAAAGCAGTTACGGAAAACAATGGATAAAGAACATGAAAGCTAGCATGGAGAATAAACAACCAAGAGTCAAGGCAAAAATGCTAGCTAGCATATAAATAACATAGGAACACAAAGTTTGGCAGATTCAGGATTGGTTGTGTTGTTTCTAGGATGTACAGAATGGTTGGTCTTGTGAATGGTGTTATGTGTTCAACTAATTCATATTGTCATGATAAAATTATGGGTTGAAGGACTAGCATGTCGGAAAGGTTCGGGGAACCAGAAAAGTGCTTGGGCGCACGAGAATAAGGAATAGGAAGCTCCTAGGTGGGGTTTCAAGAATGTTTATTGCTTGAGACTTAGCGGCGGTCTCGCTAAGGTTAGAATAGGGAAGCGTGTCCTACGATTGTGTGTTTATCTAAAAAGGTAAATCACTAGTTACATGTTAAAATAAAAAATGGGCAAACCGAGAAATAGTTTCGGATGGGAATTGATGGTTTATAGTTGTACCCGGAAAGGGGTAGGTGGTAGCTTATGATTTTCTGTGAATGTGTATATTCGTGTACTCATGTCTATGTAATTGTATGCATTACATCGCTTAGGGAAGTTGTATGGAATGTCTAGGTTCCTATTTACTGTCTTTGATTGAACAGTGTTTACTTGTTGGTTTTACAAGTTATGTCTGTTCATATATTGACTGTGGTTTGTTGACAGTTGGTTGGAACGGGTACCACGCCTGGTATAAGTTACTAATTTGTTTGCACGGGTACCACGCCTGGTACAAGTTACTTATTGGTTGGCACGAGTACCAGGCCTGGTACAAGTTACTAATTGGTTTGCACGGTTACCATGCCTGGTACATGTTACTAATTGGTTGGCACGGGTACCACGCCTGGTACAAGTTACTATTCTGTTGGCTCGGGTACCATGCTTGGTACTGGTTTACTTTATTGCATCTTGCATTATTTCATTGATTATTGTATTGCATTGGCTGATATTGGTTCCGTGTGTGGACCGGGTTGTTTTACTTAACGTGATACTTGATATTGGTTTTGTGAGTGGACCGGGTTGTCTATTTAAAGGTCTATTGCTGGTGGTCTTTGAGTGACCGGGAATTCTGTGATGTCTGTAGAGATTGGTCCTGGTGTAGGCCGAGTTGTTATATCATGTTATGAGTTTGGCCTTGGTGTAGGCCCGGTTGTTATATCATGTAATTAGTTGGTCTTGGTGTAGGCTGGGTTGTTATGTCATGTTATGAGTTTGGTCTTGGTATAGGCCGAGTTGTTATATCATGTAATTAGTTAGTCTTGGTATAGACCGGGTTATTATATCATGTTATGAGTTTGGTCTTGGTGTAGGCCGAGTTGTTATATCATGTCATTAGTTGGTCTTGGTGTAGGTCGGGTTGTTATATCATGTTATGAGTTTGTTCTTGCTTTAGGCCGGGTTGTTGTATCATTCTATTAGTTGGTCTTGGTGTAGACTGGGTTGTTATATCATGTTATGGGTTTGGTCTTGGTGTAGATCGAGTTGTCATGTTAACACCTACATGTGTTAGAGGGGATCCGGGTAGGTCCGGACTATGTAAAAGAGGTTATGAGTTCATGTGTTATTGTCATTAAGTGTACTAATGACGGTCAAGGATTAATTGTGTTAATAAGCGTAAGGATGGGTCTTGGGGTAGACCGGGTAGCCTGTTGAACACTTAGGTGTGGTTAGGGGATCCTTTGAGGGTCCGGGTTTTGGGATGAGAAAGGGATTCAAACATAACTCAGTTGTGGTCATTAAAAGTGTCAATAGTTGCTAGGTGAGTTGCATGTGGTTTGTAAATATAGGGGAAGACGGAGAGTTTGGGCGTGGTTATTGGTTTATATAACCAGGTGGTAAAGTTGTCCTAGAGGTCAAGGAAAGTCTGGAAAATGGTAGGTAATACTTGGGTATAATATGGGTTTGGTTGGGCAGCTAGTCGGGTCAAGTCTGAATATTTTGTCAAGTTAGTTGACTGGGGTAAAGGTTAAATGTGACTTCAGAAGTCTAGGTGACAAGGTGACTTGGGAAGTCCTAGATGTCAGGGTCGAGGTTAAAGGTGAAGGAGGGAGCTATAATGTTTATTTCATGTCTTTCCCTATTTTTCGTATATGATGGTAGGAATGGATTTGGGTCGACCGATGATGCCTACCAGTACGTGTGGTTGTACTAACTCTACTCTTGCTATACCTTTTATGTATAGTCTAATTGCAGGTTGGTGATGTTTCATAGGTTCACCCAAAGAGGGTCTCCAGCAACTTCTGTCTTCGATTCCTTGGTGGAAGTTTGGTCTTTTATCTCTTTTATGCGGTAGAATTGCTAGGAGGGAAATTCGGGAAGGGTTGGAATGACCTAGGGATGCTGGAAGTTGGGGAAAGAAGGGGATTCCAAGCATGTGAGTTCTTGGGTATGGATTAAAGTACATTTTTATGATCATAGGTTGTTTAATTCAATGTTTTATCCGTAAAAAATGATAGAACTAGGAGAACTAACGGTGAAAAATCCCAGAAAGAAGGTGGGATGATCATGGGTGGCTTAGGGTTTGTGGATTTGGTATAGTCTGGGTAATGTTCAGGCCTTGTGTGTTAATTCTATGTACTCTGTGTTATTTTAGACCAAGAACGAGAAAGGAATTAAGGTAAAAGGACGCTAAACCACAGATCCGGGCTCGCAGGACTGCCAGGAATGCCTCCACGGAGCAAGAAATGCACGGCTGCAGCTGCTTGGAGCCCAGGTAGGCTAGGTTTTCATGAGTAGTTAGACCTGTTTACTTCCGTAGTTATTGTATAGTAGAAACGGAGAATCTATGTTTTAGGCCTCCGGGCACGGAGTCTTGTGGATTTGGGATTGGTTGTGTTATTTCTAGGATGTATAGAATTGTTGGTCTTATGAATGGTATTATTTGTTCAACTTATTCATATTGTCATGATAAAATGATGGGTTGAAGGACTAGCGTCTCGAAAAGGTTCGGGGAACCGGGAAAGTGCTTGGGAGCACGAGAAATGGGAATAGGAAGCTCCTAGGTAGGGTTTCAGGAATGTTTATTGCTTGAGACTTAGCGGCGGTCTGGATAAGGTTAGAAAAGGGAAGCATGTCGCATGCTTGTGTGTTTACCTAAAAGGGGAAATCGTTAGTTACATGTTAAAGAAAAAAGAGGCGAACCAGGAAATAGTCTTCGGACGGGAATTGATGGTTCGTAGTTGTACCCGAAAAGGGGTAGGTGGTGGCTAATGATTTTTTGTAAATGTGTATATTTATGTACTCATGTCTAAGTGATTGTATGCATTACATTTCTTAGGGAAGTGGTGTGGAATGTCTACGTTCTTGTTTACTGTCTGTGATTGAATGGTGTTTATTTGTTGGTTATACAAGTTGTGTGTGTTCATATATTTACTATGGTTTGTTGACAATTAGTTGGAATGGGTACCACGCCTAGTACAAGGTACTAAGTGGTTGGCACAGGTACCACGCCTGGTACAGGTTTCTAATTGGTTGGCAAGGGTACCACGCCTGGTACAAGTTACTAATTGGTCTGCACGGGTACCACACATGATACAGGTTACGAATTGGTTGGCACGGGTACCATTCCTGGTACAGGTTACTATTTAGTTGGCTTGGGTACCACGCCTGTTACGGGTGTACTTTATTGCATCTTGCATTGTTTCATTGATTATTGTATTGCATTGGCTGATATTTGTTCCGTGTGTGTATCGGGTTGTTTACTGAATGTGATACTTGATATTGGTTCTGTGAGTGGACCGGGTTGTCTATTTAAATGTGCTATTGCTGGTGGTCCTTGAGTGACCGGGAATTCTGAGATGTCTGTTGAGTTTGGTCCTGGTGTAGGCCGAGTTGTTATATCATGTTATGAGTTTGGTCTTGGTGCAGGTCGGGTTGTTATATCATGTCATTAGTTGGTCTTGGTGTAGGCCGGGTTGTTATGTCATGTTATGAGTTTGGTCTTTGTGTAGGCCGGGTTGTTATATCATGTCATTAGTTGGTCTTGGTGTAGACCGAGTTGTTATATCATGTTATGAGTTTGGTCTTGGTATAGGTCGGGTTGTTATATCATGTCATTAGTTGGTCTTGGTGTTGGCCGGGTTGTTATATCATTTTATGAGTTTGGTCTTAGTGTAGGCCGGGTTGTTGTATCATGTTATTAGTTAGTCTTGGTGTAGGTTGGGTTGTTACATCATGTTATGGGTTTGGTCTTGGTGTAGAGCGGGTTGTCATGTTAACACCTAGATGTGTTAGGGGGGATACGGGTGGGTCTGAACTATGTAAAAGAGGTTATGAGTTCATATGTTATTGTCATTAAGTGTACTAATGACGATCAAGGATTAATTGTGTTAATAAGCATAAGGATGGGTCTTGGGGTAGACCGGGTATCCTGTTGAACACTTAGGTATGGTTAGAGGATCCTTGGAGGGTCCGGGTTTTGGGATGAGAAAGGGATTCAGATATAACTCTGTTGTGTTCATTGAATGTATCAATGGTTGCAAGGTGAGTTGCATGTGGTTTGTAAATATATGGGAAGACGGAGAGTTTGGGCGTGGTTATTGGTTAATATAACCAGGTGGTAAAGTTGTCCTAGAGGTCCAGGAAAGTCTGGAAAATGGTAGGTAATACTTGGGTATAATATGGGTTTGGTTGGGCAGCTAGTCGGGTCAAGTCTGAATATTTAGTCAAGCTAGTTGACTGGGGTAAAGGTTAAATGTGACTTGGGAAGTCTAGGTGACAAGGTGACTTGGGAAGTCCTAGATGTCAGGGTCAAGGTTAAAGGTGAAGGAGGGAGATATATTGTTTATTTCATGTCTTTCCTTGTTTTTCTTATATGATGGTACGAATGGATTCGGGTAGACCAATGATGCCTACCAGTACGTGTGTTTGTACTGACTCTACTCTTGCTATACCTTTTTGGTATAGTCTCATTGCAGGTTGGTGATGTTTCATAGGTTCACGGCAAAGAGGGTCTCCAGCAACTTCTGTCTTCGATTCCATGGTGGAAGTTGGGTCTTTTATCTCTTGTGTCATCTTGTAGAAGCTCTTGTACCTGCTTAGACCAGATCCTAGGGGAGGGTGTATTTAAAATGTTGTAAGGGTTTTTCCACAATTTCTTATGTAGCTATTTCTAAACAGGAAAGGATTTCCGTTATGTATAAAAGGAAGGGCTATTTTCACTACTTCTTATTTTTCTGCAAGTTACTTGTTGGACGTGGGGTGAGGGTTCGTCTATCTAGTTGATAAGAGTAGGAGCCCGCACGGCCCACTAGGTCGGGTCATGAAAAAAATGTAGTGAATAGAGTTGAAATGAACTAGTCAAATAATGTTTACAAATGACATGGATATCGTTTACGACTTTATTATTATAGAGGTTTAACTAATACACTACAAAAAAAGAGGAATTGACTATGAAAGTTATGGCTAAATAGCCTTTAGCTAACAAAATTTTATGATAATTGTTGTTAAGTAGGATTACTTATGGCTTTTTAATGTATAGCGGCAGAAGCTATACGTCACTAATAAACTTTTCGTGGCAGTGATATGATTAAACAGTTATTTTGTAGCATTACTATTATAGTAGATGAAATTCAGTGACTATACGTGAAACTAACTCTTCACATAATATTTAAAATATAATTTAATTCTAATGCAAGCTTTTCAAAATAATTACCCAGTTACATGTGATGAACACAATGAACGCTTAGTAATGAAAACTTTAAACATTGGAGCGTATCTTTACCTCAAAAAATCACTTGGCTGGGATATTCTGAATTATTTATGGAAATTTGTATTGATGGGAAGAATCAAAAAGGAAAAAGTTAGAGAAGGATTAGAAGAAAATGGAGATCAAATGAACGTTTATGATATTGGTAACAATATTATTGTTGGAGATAATGAAGAACAAACTGGAGAGAAGAATAATGTGCCTAATACCAAAGACCAGGGCAACAATATTCTTGAGGCTGAAAATGATGTTGTATCGAATGAAACATACAAGCGGAGGAAAAAAAGAGCTAGAGAAAGCATACAAGAGACTAATGAAGGAGAAAGCCAGAGTCGTGCCATTAATAAGACCCCTTAGGCGAAAGGACTTCATAACATGGACCCTTAGCCAGAGTCCAAGGACTACATAACATGGGACCCTTAGCCAGAGTCCTTTCGCCTAAGGGTCTTATTAATAGCACGACTCTTGCTTTCTCCTTCATTAGTCTCTTGTATGCTTTCTCTTGCTCTCTTTTTCCTCCGCTTGTATTTTTCAGTTGATACAACATCATTTTCAGCCTCATGAATATTGTTGCTCCGGTCTTTGGTATTAGGAATATTATTCTTCTCTCCAATTTGTTCTTCATTATCTTCAACAATAATATTGTCACCAATATCATCAACGTTCATTTGATATTCATTTTCTTCTAATTCTTCTCTAACTTTTTCCGTTTTGATTGTTGACGTCAATACAAATTCCCATAAATAATTCTGAATATCCCCGCTAAGTTGTTTTTTGAGGTAAAGATAGGATCCAATGTTTAAAGCTTTTATTACTAAGCATTCATTGTGTTCATCACATGTAAGTAGGTAATTATTTTGAGAGGCTAGCATTATAATTAAATTATATTGCAAACATTATGTGAAGAGTTAATTTCACGTATAGTTACTGAATTTCATCTACTATAATAGTAATCTTACAAAACAATTGTTTAATCATATCACTGCCAAAAGAAAAAGTATAAGCGATGGATAGCTTCTACCGCTATACATTAAAAAGCCATAAGTAATCCTACTTAACAACATCTTTATCATAAAATCATGTTAGCTAAAGAGCCATAACTTTCATAGTTAATTCCTCTTTTGTTGTAGTGAATTGGTTAAACCTCTATAATAATAAAGTCGTAAGCGATATCCATGTCATATTGTAAACATTATTTGACTAGTTCATTTCAACTCTATCCGCTGCATTTTCTTCATTATAATGGTAATGTTATAAAATAACTAGTTATCATTTCAACTCTATTCACTGAATTTTATTCATTTTAATAGTAATATTATAAAATAATTGACATAGGTTGAATAGATGAAGAAGAAGAGAAGAATACGGAAGGTGGAGAAGAAACGAAGAAGAAGAAGAAAAGTGGAGAAAAAGAGTGAGAATATACTTTTATATAAGTAATCATCTATTAAATGTAATAATAGGCTATTGATCGTAATAAATTTAAAACACCCTTAAAAAGCGTAATAAAGCTTCCATAAGATATTATCTATGTAAAAATTCCTAGAAAAAAATATCATTTGGGTAGAAAAGCAGTACAAATCTTTTTGAAATTTGCAAGCCGTTTTCTACTCAAAAGAAGTGAAATTTTTCGATCAGAAATGTTCTTTCCTCCAATTTTTCGATTAGAAATTTCCAACTTGGAGAGAATTATGACATATATTCAAAAGAAGAGAATCCATTGGGAATTGTTGATTATGTATAGTTCATATAGAGGAAAGAGATAAATACTTTGATTTTTTTGACTACTTCATTGGGCGGCAACATGCTTGTTTTGTCCAATTTTTTGATCATGAATTTCCAACTGAAAGAGAAACACCAGAAATTAACAAAAGAAGAAAATTAATTTTTAATTATTGAGTATGTATAATTCATATATAGTCTTTAAATTTAATAACTAAAAGAAATAAAGAAATAAAGAAAAGATGATGATAATGAATGTAAAAAAATGGCTTGAATCAAATTATCAAATCAAAATAAGTATAAAGGTAGAAGTAAAAGAAGCATATATTTGTAGTAGAACTGTAGAAGTTGTATGTTCATATATTTATAGAAGAAGTTTGATCAAAATATTACTTAAAAAGAATTGTAGAATCTTATATAATGTAAAACTCTAAATTTAGAAGTGTTAAGTATTTTTTTGGTATGATTTTAGTTACTTATTTTAAGTACTACAATGTTAGGATTCTCTACCTAGTTCAATAAGAAATAATTTAATAATTAAAAATTTATTTAATTTAAATATTTTAAATATTAGAAATATTTTTCGAATTTTTTTTTGACGACCTTTCTTTTTGGGATATTTGTTTTAGGAATCTTTTTGGGATATATTTTTTGGAGAAAGTGGTGTAACTTTCTTTTTTTGAAAAAAAATATTTTTTTATCTAATGATGTAATAATTGGGAGGGGGGGGAGTGAAAAGATAATTTTATCTATTGCGTAGTCTTTTAATGAAGGCAAAAAGTTCAAATCACATTATAAGTTCCTTCACACTTTTAATATAGTACTAGTTTAGTGTATGTGCATTGCACGTGTGTGTTTTGTGAATTAATAATTTATATATATATATATATATATATATATATAAAGATAAAATTATTGTGTGCACATTATATGAAGTAAAAAATCTTTAAAAAATAACCTAAATTTTCTAAGATAAAAAATGTATTTAAAGAGAAACATGATAACTCAACCCATGTCCTTTATCTATTGATAATCCTCTGGAAAATAAGGTTTAGTCTCTTAAGATTCATAGCCTAAAAAGGAAAGAGAATTAGAAATAAACCTTTGATTTTTTTGGATACTTCATTCGGCGATAACATGCTTGTTTTTCAATTTTTTGATCAAATTTTTTTAACTAAAAGAGAAAAAATGAGAAATTATCAAAAAGGGAGAATCCATCATCAATTTTTGATTATATATAATTCAAATATAATCTTTAAAGCTATTAACGAAAAATAAGTAAAGAAAAGTAAAAAGAATGATGATAATGAATGCAAGAAGACGATGTGAATCAAAATCTAAATAAGAAGAAAAATAGAAGTACGTAGAAGAAGCGTGTTGAATAATGCTTCCATATACATATGTTTTCCAACAGATCCACACATTAACCTTCAACTAAAATACAATTCTCAGACCTGTTTATAAAAAGAAATTAGAGAAGCAAAATCCAAAAATATTTATCCATAACATAACAATCAATTTATATAGATATATATATTATACTCAATCTACAACGAATAACGTACTTTATCTATCTTAAAACTTAATTAGTAAGTCCCAAATTGAAAGAGAAATAAGACGAAAAAGTAGAAGTAGAAGAAAGTATGTTTCTTGCAAAATTTGATCCAAAATATTACTTAAATAGAATTGTAGAAATAATTTTCTATATAAAGTAAAATTCTAATTGATTTAGAAGTATTAAATATTATACCTAAATTAAATAACCAAAACCATAGAAAGTTAGAACACAAATTAATTATGAAAATTTTCTTACCAAAAAACACGTTAGTTTAAAATATTTTAATATATAAAGAGTTTAACTTCATTTATTTTTTCCACAAAAGCCCCTTACTACTTATTTTTTTAATATCTTTAATTTAATTCTTTCCTTTAGTGATTTGGTTAATCTTTAACATACAATTTAAGTGTAAGATTTCAATAAGGTAAACTTTTAATTAATTTTAAAACTTTATAGTTCAAATAAGGAAAGATATAAAAAATAAAATTTTAGTCAATTTTAATTATTAATTCTCCTAATATATCTTACCATATATTTCAGGACATCTTAATTTTAAATATTATAAAGATAATGATATAATAATTAGAGGAAAATAATAAAAAGAAGATTTTATCTAAAGCAGATTAGTTTAATGAAGCGCAAAAAGTTCAAATCACATAATAAGGTCCTCCACACTTTTAATATAAAATAAACATAGATAGACAAGTTGTAACGACCGGGTTCGTCATTATGGGTAAACTTTTCATGCCAATTTTTGAGTCAGAAAACTTTTAGGTTTGGGAGTTGAAAATTCTGGGCTAGGCTAGTCTCGGTCGGTTTTGGAGCGAGGTATGTTCTAGGGCAATCAGGGTAACGATTGGGTAAAGTGTATCGATTTGAGCTAGTTCTCCATTTAGCTAAGACATAAAGGAGTCTGGGGAACTTTTCAAAACCAAATTCGGGTAAGTAGAACTCCCAGAATTGAGGTTGACGCGAAGGGGTTGTCCCGGAATGTCAGGAAATTAAGTGTGTTTTAAAATGGACCATTTTGAGAGGATTTATGACTTTCTGTCCCGTGTCAACCGCTACAGCAGTTGACACACCGCCATGGAGACCTCCGCTGTAGCAGAAGTCAACGTCGAGCAGCACCGCTATAGCGGATGGTTACGCTACGACGATTCCACTATAGAAGACCGTGGACCGCTATAGCGGAACGACAGGATAAGAAAACTCAAAAACGGGTTTTATAATTTCATTCTCTCCTATTCAGCCCTAAAACAGATGAGGGTTACTCCAAGAACCCTCTTTGGGTACTCCAAGGCTTGGGAGTCATGGGGAGGGGAGATTCCGGCTAAAAGGACACAAAACCATGGATATCAGGCATGTCATCCATCAAGGAACGCCTTCAATTGTACTGCGTAGCTGCTTGGCGTCTAGGTAGGCTAGGTTTCTGTATTGAGTAGATTGACCCGCTTCTATTTCCTACTTGTTGTATAGTTGAAAAGGAGAATCCATGTTTAGGCCCTCAGGCATGAAGTCTGGAAGAGAATTGTTGTGGTTGGATTAGTTAATCTATAATTGATTGACGGCGTCGAAAAGGTTCGGGGAACCGGGAACTTGGATAATTAAACCACATGTTAAAGGGGGAATTCTATTAATGTTGTTATAAGAAACTAGAATATCGTAATTGGCTGAATTATCGAGGTTAGGGGAGGTCTTCCCCATGTTGTACTTCGATACCCGAAGGGGGTCAGGACGGGATATATCCACTAGTTTTTGTGAAGGGATGGATTGGGTTTAGTCTCGGACGGGATTGAAGGTAAGTTTACATACCCATACCCAGGGTAAGGGTAGGTGATGGTTATTGATTCCTGTATGCATTTTATGTTTGTGTACTTTTGTCTAAGTATTGTATGAGTTGCATTCTTAGGGAATGATTAGGAATGTCTAAAGGTCCTGTTATTAGTCTTGTGAAATGAAGCAGGTGTTATTGCTTCTTGGTTTACAAGTGTTGATTGTTCATTGTTTGTGACTGTGGATTTTGTGTGACATTCAGTTGGCTCGGGTACCACGCCTGGTAGAGGTTACTCATTGGTTGGCACGGGTACCACGCCTGGAACAAGATACTATTCAGTTGGCCTACGTACCACGCCTGGTATGGGATAACTAATGGTTGGCTTGGGTACCACGCCTGATACGAGATACTAATTGGCTGGCTCGGCTACCACGCCTAGTACAAGTTTACTTTATTGTATTGTTGAATTTTTATAATGGTTCCATAAGTGGACCGGGTTGTGTTTATGATTTGTGATATTGCAAATGGTCCTTGAGAGGCCGGGTTGTTATTGTACTAATTTGGGAGTTTGGTGTTGGTGTAGACCGAGTTGCATGTTTAACACTTAGGTGTTGTTTAGGGGGATCCTAGGGTGGGTCCGGGCTAAATAAAAAGGAATGTTTATTGTGTTTTCATTGAATGTTGTAAATGGTTGTGAAGTGGATTACATGTTGATTCCATGAGTGAACCGGGTTATCTATTATTAATGTCTTTACGTGTTGTTTCCTTGAGTGAGCCGGGTTAGCTGTTATTAACATCTTTACATGTGGTTCCTTGAGTGAACCAGGTTATCTTTTATGGATGTTATTTACATGTTGGGTTCCTGAGAGAGTCGGGATTGACTACCTTTTGGAATATGATTGGTCCTTAGAGGACTGGGTTGGGTGCTTAAGTGACAAGGTGGTTCTTTGGTGGACCGACGCTGCATATTATGTGGCAATGACGTTGTACTAGGGATCCATGTTTAGTCCGGGTTATGTAAAAAGGATATATGTTGGTTTTCACTAAGAATTGTCAATGTCAGTTAGACTTGCTACGTGTGGTTGATTAGATAAGGAGGAGACTTGTGGTCTGGTTACAATGTTGGCTGTTGATACTTGTCGAGCATGCCCCTGGGGTCATTGGGGTGGTTTGTACTAGTTGGTGACGGTATGACGGGTACAGTCTACATCACTAAGTAATGGGGCTTACTCCGGGTTGTTGAGTCATAGTGATTGACTTGGGTAAGTAAATGGTAGTCCGAGTATGGATATAGATGTTGGCAATGGACAAGGTGACTTGGGAAGTCTAGGTGTCAAAGTGACTTGGAAAGTCTAGGTGTCAAGGTGACTTGGGAAGTCTAAGACATAGTCAGAGCTTGATTTAGTGGGAAGTCTAAGGTTAGTATGACTTGCAAAGTCCTAAGAGTAAAGGGGGTAAAGTCCCGAGTGCGGGAGTTGGCAACGGAAGGGATAGGAAGGGTTAAGGCAGGATCCATAAGCAAATGGATATTGATATTGGGTATGGATAAAGGTGGATGTTTGAGGATGGGGCTACATTTGTTAATTTCATGCTTTTCTTGTTCTTCTTATATGATCGTATGAGTGGATTCAGGTCGACCGATGATCCCTTCCAGTACATGTGTTTGTACTGATTCTACTCTTGCTATACCTTTTTGGTATAGTCTGATTGCAGCGTTGGTGATGTTTCATAGGTATAGAATAACAGTGATTCTCAAGAAGCTCCTACTACTTGCTTCTATGGTGGGAGTTGTGTCCTATTTTCTTTTGGTATCATTCTTGTAGTAGCTCTTGTACCAGTTTAGACTAGGTTCTGGGGATGAGAGTTTTCAAATTGTAATGGTTTACTCTTTAAATATTGTAAAGGATGTTCTTGTATTTCAAAAAGGTTTATTTCATGAATTTATTTCTTTTTCCGCATTACCTGTTGGTTCGGGTGGTAAGGGTTCTCTTATCTAAGTGGATTAGAGTAGGTGCCCACACAGCTCGATAGTTGGGTCGTGACAAATGGTATCAGAGCCCAGGTTACCGGTATCCCAGTACAAGAGGCAAATATTGAATAGAGTCCTGTGGATTGGTGTGTTGACGTCCATATCTAATCCTAGGGAAGCTATGAAGCATTCTAGGAAACATCTCTCTTCTTTCATTCCTTTTAGTGCAGTTTGTTTACTTGCTAGTATGGGTTGAGTCCAATTGGTATCTCTCAATTCAAATTGGTATCTCAACAAAATGAAGGATGTCATTGGACTCCGGTTGCAATAATACAAGCAAGGGAAATTGGAACCGGAAAGGTTCCAATTGGTATCTGGACTGGGAGGCTATGTAAAGGATGGATGAATCGGCTAACGGTTATCCAGGAATCGAATAAAATGTAATGAAACTGATTTGATTGAGTGGTGGTGTCACGACCTGATTTTTCAGGTCATGATGGCACCTACAACCCCTAGTAGGCGAACCAATCCCCATAGGCCAAAACGGTTAGTAATGGGCTACCACCTAACCATTTACACACCACAAGCATAAATAAGCGGAAGCTGAATGTATAGATAAGACACGCGGAAGCAACAACCCAAAGTATATATACAAAGATACTACACCAACCCCAGGACTTGGTATCGATAGTACAAAAGCTTCTAATGGAAAACAAGTGCCAGAAGTATCAAAATACAATATAAATCTGTCTTCGAAAATACAAGGATTAGCAGTACAAAAGATGAGATGTAGACAAGCCCCGAGCAGCAGGCGCTCACCCTAGTCTCGATGTACAAAGTTGCACGAGTCTCCAACGTGATTAACGGCGAAAGCTCAACTAATATCTGCACCAAAAAGTGTAGAAGTGTAGTATGAGCACCAAGACAATGGGTACTCAGTAGGTATCATCGGCCGACTAGGCGCATATAAGATATAAAAATAGTAAATAGCAGATAGCAAGAAAGTAGTCACGGAAAACAATGGATAAAGCACATGAAAGCAAGCATGGAGAATAGACAACCAAGAGTCAAGGCAAAAATGCTAGCACATGCATATACATAACATAGGAACACCTGGAATCCTTGCAACAATAATATAAGTAAATAAAGAGAATTTAAGGAGATGGGCGGTATACTGGTAACCTCAATTTAACAGAAAGAAGAGAAGCAAACCAACAAATTGAGCCAGAAATCAAATACTAATAGAAACGAGTCTAAGATATCTATACCAAGGAAGAATAGCCATAAACCACTCACCAGTCAAGCCTAAGATAGAATAACTAACCCAAGAGTATCCAAACTGCTACTCAAACCAGGATCAAACCGGAATCGAGCCCCACAATCGCCCAGAAAGCTATGAAACCGAAATCTCAAAAATATGGGATCCACAAGTCCCTCAATAATCTCAGTCCCAAGGATGGTGCCTCAACAGGCTGAAAACTACTACTACACCAGAAATGAAAGCAATGACAGGTTTCTAAATAAAGATATGAGTAAATATAGTCTACCTACAGTCCCAACAGCCGCCCATACAACTGAGGAACACAATCAAGTGATAATAAACCCTCCGGCCTCCCATACAACAAGAGTATGCACTGAACACACAGCAAACAATGGTGGAATCCGAGTGAAATATGCATGATGCTGTGATAATGATGGAATGGGTAATAGTAACTCTGTATGCACCTCGTCCCGGCACTTTGTTAGGAGTACCTATGGTGGGAAATGCCCGCTATACCTCATCCTACACTGTATACCCCTCCTCTGGCACACCCAACTTCTAGACAGGCCCCAGAACAGAGGGCCTATGGAGTTCCCTGACTACATACAGTAATTAATGCAAAATCTCAGAGAATCGAAACCTCAAAGTACATGCCCGAGATTGAACCGGGTCTAAAACAGTAGTAGTATTCTCAAAAGACCCTTTCAAAAGGTGCCCGAGGTATGCTCGGGTCTAAATCAATCGTAAAAGTCTCAATAACCCTCTCAAAGGGTGCCCAGAGTGTATCCAAGTCTAAATTTGTAAGAAATCAAGTCTAGTGCTCTGCCCAGTAGATCCTAGTATCAGTAGAAAATCAGGTGTAGTACACCACCCAGCAGAGCCTAGTATCAGTAGAAAATCAAGTTTAGTACTCTGCCTAGCAGAGCCTAGTATCAGTAGAAAATCAAGTGTGAAATCATCCAAAATCGCATGTCATCATTAGGTTACACCAAAAACAGGTCCTCGGGGCCATATGAGTTTAGGAAAAACCATCTATAGTTGCTCGCAACTAAAACCAAAGTAAAACATGCAGGGAAAACATTTTTCATGGATGATATGCTGGCACACCAATATAAATTAGCCTAGTGGCTCACAAACATTTCCTATCAGCCCTGCACAGGCCCAGACACTACTCATCAGATATAACCAGCCTAAAAGGATATCTCTATATTCGGGACATTCCCAAATAACCCACCATCTATATTTCAGAGTAAATACCTGGCCACACTGGACCACAAGGGTAATATACAATACTGCGCGAATACTACAACCAACGCATGAAATAAACAGATAGAAAGACGGATAAGGTCTGTTGTACCAACCTCTAACAACCCACCCAAGGATTCTAATTAATGCAGTTATAGCCTATATACGTAGAGTCAAGGTAGGGAAAGCCATAACCTACCTATCGTCCGACGAATAGCTGCGGGGACGGCATCGTCCAGTCTCAAACTACTCCAGGAAGCTCTAAATCGCGAAACCACTATCAACACAATAATCTAGGCATCAAAACAAGACTAACGATACCCATATAACTATAATAATAGCTGGGTCAAAATTCAGGTCACAAATGAGCCCGTGGGCCCCACGACCTGAAACCAGAAATGAAAAACACTCATGTGTTCCTTACCATCCCGGAGAACATCCTCAAAAATTGAGCAGAAACAGACCACGATTGGGGCTCAAAACAGCCCGCCCAAGCCAAGAAATAAAAGAGGAATTTTCATGAAATAAATTTGAAAATTAGCCAAAAGATACTTACCGCAACGAGAAGGCAAGCTAAGGAGGTGAAAAACTCTGAACCCACGATCATGTAATGCTCAAGAGAGCAGTTTCTTTAAAAAAATTCAAGCTTTTAGAAAACTCATCAATGGAGGTTTGAGAAAGATGAAGAAGACCAACTTAGGGAAGAAGAGGACTTACCACACGACAAGGAAGAGCTAAATTCCCACAACCAAATGGATTCCCCCAAGGCTACGAACTGATGGGAGCAATTTAGAGAGGGATTTAGGTGCCAAGGAGTTGAGGTAAATGAAGAACAATGGCTGGAATAAGGAAGGCCAAAGATTTATATAGCTGCTGATCGCGGGTCAGCACTATCGCGCTAAAGGAAACACCAATGACCAGCGCTATCGCGCTACAGGAGTGCGATCGCGTTGAAGGAAAAACACAGACCAGCGCATTCGTGCTAAAGGAGCGCAATCATGCTAAATGGGAAATCACAGGCTAGCGTAATCGCGCTAAGGGAGAGCGATTGCGCTGAAGGCCACGAGAAGTAGAAAAACCAACAAGAGCCAAAAACTTCTATGGGGCATTCCGGGGACAATTGCAACCCGATACTGAAAAACCAATAGTGCTTTTAGAGTGGAAATGATGTTCTGGACTCAATGGAATCATTGAAACTTCCATATGAAGTCGTTTCGGGAGAATGTTGACCCAAGTCAACACTAGCTAATGCCAACCAAACACCCAAAATTAGCCCGGATCATCCAGAACCTGAACCAACCAACTAACTAACAAAAACTCAACATTTTAGAGCTCACGGCGCTGATGTAATTTCCACCTGAGACTATCTTCTCCAAACATTGACCATAGTCAACCCAACAAGCCTAACTTGCTTGAAAACATAGAATGAGAGAGAATTCCAAGCAGAAAATCTCTCGGATCCCGACCAAGGGTCCCTTTAGAACAAAGTCCATGCTGTGGAGCTAACAGAACTGTTAGAATTCGATTCTGAGCACATTCACGAAGAATGTTGATTGAAGTCAATGATTTCAAAAGCCTAAAGCTCTAAAATAAGGAATGACCAAAAAGACCAAACAAATAGCCCGAGCACCAAACAATCGAACCCAGCAAGCCATAAATGACTTGGGGCCACTACATGCAAGCTCTAATGGTACAAGAAGGGAAAAACTCATAAATGATTGGAAGGGTCATTACAGTTGGAGCTTTAGACTTGTGATTGAATGCATTGCATTGTTTGAATGACTGCGATTGTGTGGTATTTAATTGCTTGAGTTACTTTGAAATTTGTGATTAGTGAAGTGTCTTGATCTGTTTATGTGTTAATGATTGAAAGAATTCTTGTTTTATGGTTTCAAGTGGAAAAATAGTATGTTAAATGTTGGGCAGGGTCTTATCATTGGTAAAAATGATAAGAGAAAGAGATATATATACTTGTGGAAACATAGGTTTCAAGTAGTTGGTATGTGAATAAGTACCAGGAACAAGGGCTATTATTGCTTAATAGCGGGAATTATGGTAAGCCATGGGTGATCGACTAATGGTCATCCATGGGACGGATGGAGAGTAAATTACGTGACTTTATTTTGTTGTATCCTGAAGCTGAATTATTTGTGTATTAAAGTGCTGGTATGAGCTACTTGGTTTGTATATGATTGGTTGCCTTACCGCAAAATTGTAGGTCTAAAAGTCATCATAATTTGAATTGGTATGATTTGGTTTGTGATAAAATGCTATGTGTGTGGAGTAAAATTCATATTACTTTTGAAAAGGGACTTATCATTAGTTAATATAGTGAGGGGAAATGATTTACGACTGTAGAGAAGCTTCAGTTTCAGGAAAGTCGAGACTTGGCTGGGAACCATGGAATAATGGGGTTATTCATGAGGAATAGAGGGAATGTATTGTTGAGGACAATTTCCTTCTGTGAATCTTTTATGATTGGTGATAATTGGGTGCTAAGTTTTAATCTGTACATTGCCAGGAATGGTCTTGGGGGTTGTTTAAGACCATAGCGGGATTGACGGGGTTAGACAATGATAACCGGGAAGGGGGATGAGTACAGTTTATTGAAAATTTTAAAATTCTGGACTGATACCATCGGGACCGCCATAGCGGAATTGCACCACTACGACGATCCCTCTATAGCAAGATTTTCTATCTCCACAATGGTATTGCCATAGTAGAGTGACAACCGCTATAGCGGAAGGGCGCAGGGCAGAATGCCTGTCCTATTTTCCCCTGTTTTGTTTTTCATTCCCGGGTCATTTTTAAAAAAATAGCTAATCGAGTTGTGAGCTATTACACAAATTATTTAGCATCCACGCACGATGAGAGAAAGAGGTGGATACGGTAGCCCTGGTAATTGGTAAATTTATGATTGGCCATTAGTGGGAATTACCACCCATTTAGAGTTTCGCAACATGACCCGTAATAGACTGAGTAGTGTTGGACACTGCTCATAGGCTTATGTTATGAGGGTGATTAGTGGCTAGTTTAATATTGATAATCCTTAGTGGTAGGGTCAGTTGAGGGAGTAGGCCTATTAAATAGATTCTTTAACTTTGTTATCCCTCTGGTCGGTCATGATAATAACTGGTGTCACTACATATTGGGTAATGGGGGTGTGGTTTCTATATCATTGGTTAAGGTCTAAGTGCCCGAGTAGAATTTCCCCTAAGACAAGAGATGATGAAAACCTCAAGCTAGGATGAGTTCCAATGGATTTTTTCTATTATGTGGTTTAGAGATACGTGGTGTCTCGGGGTATATAGTTGATAGGAGCAAGGTCAACTATGATATGTGAGGGGCATAGTACCCCGTAGGAAGCTTTCGGAAGGGAGTTTGGGTTAGTGGAACTCTGAGTATAGCAGGAAAGGGCACGTTATGATGGGTTCTAGTCCTCTTGGAATGTAAAAACTATTTTATTTGTTAGTTGAGTTTCTTTTTCTCCAGTGTTTCATTGAGGCCCTGGATTTCTTGGGCACTCGGGGAGAGGTATTCTAGTTAGACTTGTGTAGTTCGAAGGAAGGAATTCCTTTATAGAGCGGGAGTGAATTGAAGTTTAATTGAGATAGGTACACCAAGGGATTGGGAAGTTTCAATGGTTTGCGTAAGGTTATATTTACGATGTCATGGTAGAGCGTTAAGGTTCAGAGGTGCAAGCTCCTTCTTCTCTTTCCGCCTTAGAGATCATTTGGGGATGAACAATGGGTAAATTGGTATCTTTTGTAATGACCGCGTTCGTTGTTATGGGTAAATGTTTTATGCCAATTTTCGAGTCAGAATACTTCTGGGTTTGGGAGTTTAAAATTTTGGGCTAGGCTAATCTCGGTTAGTTTTGGAGCGGGGCATGGTCTAGGTATATCCAAGTAAGGATTGGGTAAAGTTTACCGATTTGAGCTAATTCTCCATTTAGATAAGACATAAAGGAGTCTGGGGGACTTTTCAGAATCGAATTCGGGTAAGTAGAACTCCCAGAATCGAGGTTGACATGAAGGGGTTGTCCCGAAATGTCACGAAAGTAAGTGTTTTGTAAAATGGACCCTTTTGAGAGGATTTACGACTTTCTGTCCAGTGTTAACTCCCATAGCGGTTGACACACCGCCATAGCAACCTCCATTATAGCAGAGAAATTAGTGCTATAGCGGAAGTCAATGTCGATCAGCACCGCTATAGCGGATGGTTCCACTATGGTGGTACCGCTATAATGGATGGTTCTGCTATGGAGGTACCACTATAGTGGAGCGACGGGATCAGAAAACTCAAAAATGGGTTTTATAATTTCATTCTCCCCTATTCAGCCCCAAAATAGACAAGGGTTACTCCAAGAACCCTCTTTGGCTACACCAAGGCTTGGGAGTCATGGGGAGGGGATATTCCAGATAAAAGGACGTGAAACCATGGATTTAGGGACTGTCATCCATCAACGAATGCCTTCACTGAGCCAGAAATTGTACTGCACAACTGCTTGGTGTCCAAGTAGGCTAGGTTTTCATTATTGAGTAGATTGACCCGCTTATATTTCCAACTTGTTGTATAGTTGAAAAGGGGAATCGATGATTAGACCCTCGGGCATGAAGTCTGGAAGAGAATTGCTGAGGTTGGATTAGTTAATCTAGAATTGATTGAGTTGTGATAATTTATTTTGACATTTATGGTTGTTATGATTAATTGGGTGTTGTGTGATGATAAAATCTAAGAACTAGGGCGTCAGAAAGGTTCGAGGAACCGAGACCTTTGATAATTAAACCACAGGTTAAAGAGGTAATTCTCTGAAATATTGTTATAAGAAACTAGAATATCATAATTGGTTGAATTACCAAGGTTAGGGGATGTCTTCCCCATGTTATACATCGATACTGGGAGGGGGTAGGGACGGGATATATCCACTAGTTTTTGTGAAGGGATGGATTGGGTTTAGTCTCAGACGGGATTGAAGGTAAGTTTACATCCCCGGGGTAAGGGTAGGTGATGGTTATTGTTTCTTGTATGCATTGTAGGTTTGTGTACTTTTTGTCTATGTATTGTATGAGTTTCATGCTTAGGGAATGATTAGGAATGTCTAATGGTCCTGTTATCAGTTGTGAAATGAACTAGGTGTTATTGCTTTTTGGTTTACAAGTGTTGATTGTTCATTGTTTGTGACTACGGATTTTGTATGACATTTTGTTGGCTCGGGTACCACGCCTGGTATAGGTTACTCATTGGTTGGTTTGGGTATTACGCTTGGTATAAGATACTATTCGATTGGCTCGGGTACCATGCCTGTACGGGATAACTAATGGTTGGCTCAGGTACCACACCTGGTACGGGATACTAACTAGTTGGCTCGGGTACCACTCCTTGTACAGGCTTACTTTATTGTATGAGTGGACCAGGTTGTGTTTATGATTTGTGATATTGCATATGGTCCTTGAGAGCATGGGTTGTTATTGTACTGATTTGGGAGTTTGGTCTTGGTGTAGACCGGGTTCCATATTTAACACTTAGGCGTTGTTTAGGGGGATCCCAGGGTGGGTCCGGGCTAAGTAAAAAGGAATGTTCATTCTGTTGTCATTGAATATTGTCAATGGTTGTGAAGTAGATTACATGTTGGTTCCATGAGTGAACTGGGTTATATGTTATTAATGTCTTTACGTGTTGTTTCCTTGAGTGAGCCGGGTTAGAGGTTATTAACATCTTTACATATGGTTCCTTGAGTGACCCGAGTTATCTGTTATGGATGTTATTTACATGTTGGGTTCTTGAGAGGGCTGGAATTTATTACATTTTGGCATATGATTGGTCCTTGGAGGACTGGGTTGGGTGCTTAAGTGACAAGGTGGTTGTTCTTTGGACCGGGGTCGCATATTATATGGCATAGACGTTGTACTTGGGATCATTGTTTAGTTCGAGTTATGTTAAAAGGATATATATTTGTTGTCACTAAGAATTGTCAATGTTAGTTAGACTTGCTACGTGCGGTTGATAAGCTAAGGAAGAGATTTGTGGTATGGTTACAATGTTGGTTGTTGATACTTGTCGAGCATGGCTCTGGGGGTCATTGGGGTGGTTCGTACTAGTAGGTGATGGTACGACGAGTGTGGTCTACGTCACTAAGTAGTGGGATTTACTCTGGGTTGTTGAGTCAGATTGGTTGACTTGGGTAAGGAAATGGTAGTCCGAGTATGGACATAGATGTTGGCAATGGACAAGGTGACTTGGGAAGTCTAGGTGTCAAGGTGACTTAGGAAGTCTAAGACATAGTCAGGGCTGGACTTAGTGGGAAGTCTAAGGTTAGTACGACTTGCAAAGTCCTAGGAGTCAAGGGGGTAAAGTCCCGAGTGAGGGAGTTGGCAGCGGAAGGGATAGAAAGGGTTAAGGCAGGATTCATAAGCAGATGGGTATTTATATTGGGTCTGGATAAAGGTTTATGTGGGAGGATGGGACTACATTGGTTAATTTCATTCTTTTCCTGTTCTTCATATATAATAGTATGAGTGGATTAAGGTCGACCGATGATGCCTACCAGTACATGTGTTTGTACTTATTCTACTCTTGCTATTCTTTTTTGGTATAGTCTGATTGCAGGGTTGGTGATGTTTCATAGGTACAGAATTATGGTGATTCTCTTGCAGCTCCTAATTCTTGATTCTATGGTGGGATTTGTGTGCTCTTTTATTTTGGTATCATTCTTGTAGTAGCTTTTGTACCGGCTTAGACTAGGTTCAGGGGAGGGGAGTTTTCAAATTGTAATGGTTTACTCTTTAAATATTGTAAAGGATGTTCTTGTATTTCAAAAAGGTTTATTTCATGAATTTATTTCTTTTTCCAAATTACCTGTTGGTTCGGGTGGTAAGGGTTCTCCTATCTAGGTGGATTAGAGTAGGTGCCCGCACGGCCCGGTAGTTGGATCGTGACATAAGTATATAAATAAAATAGAATTTCTTTGTTGAATGATGTTTAGACTTATGTTATTTCCTTTCTTTTGAATTGTATTTACTTAAGTTATATTGGGACTTAGTTTATATTGGAATTTGATATAGGAGTATATGTTGAACTTGTTTTTGGATTTTAAATTTAAGTCATACGTTCAAATTTAATTTATTTGTTTTAGTACCATTCGCTTGTTATTTCACATTGCATATTGCTCATTTTTCACTTACAATTGATAAATTATTTTTATTTGAATAATATAATATTTATAAATATTATTAATTCTTTCGTCAAACATTCAGTGTATCATGTTCTTACAAAATGTGTTGTTTTAATTTCTATAATTAGTTACATTAAAATATAATCAACTTGACATATATATACGACAATTAGAGTTGAACTAAAATTGTAGTATGATTTGTATAATTGAAAGATTATTAGTGTTTCGTGTCAAATAACAAAAATTGTGTTAATTCAAACTTCAAACTTAAGAGACTATTTTGACGAGTCTTGGGCTAAAATTATCCTTCCTCTATTAGAGTAGGTTCATTTTGGTCCCTCAAATATAATCCTGAGCATATTTAGTCCCTTTACTTTACTAAAGTGAAGCACTTTTGGTCTTCCTAACATAATAATGTTAAAAATTAACGGAAAGGATAATTTTCTAACGGTGTAAATTTAACAGTGTTATTATCTCTTTCTTAAGTGATATACATTTTCTTTCTTTCTTGTCTTCTTAATTTTTTAGGATTAATATAGTAGTAGCTATTTATATTTGAAGACAATACTTTAGAACGCAATAATTTGCCCACTCGAAAAAAATAACCATTTTCTTAATTGCAGTAACAAAATGGTCTTAAAGTCAGTGGTGTAGCTAGTAATTTGGTGAAGGGTGTGCGAATTTCTTCTTAATTGTGTTTAAGAGCGTGTAAAATTAAATATATACTCATAATAGCTAACACTTAACCTCTATGAGTTTGTATTTTACAAGTCACGTAGGTGCCACATGGGTTTAACATCATTATTTTTAAACGGATTTTGTTAGAGAGATCAAAAGTGCTCCACTTTAGTAAAATTAAGGGACTAAATATGCTCAGAGTTATATTTGAAGGACCAAAATAAACCTACTCTAATAGTTAAGGGACAATTTTAGCCCCAAACTCCTATTTTGACCCTTATTATTTCATTTAAACCCACGACTTCTAGAAATTATTACTTCATAGGCAAATGTATAAATTTGAATGACTTTGTTAGAATTCCAAGAAGATAAATGACTTTATTAGGTAATTTTTTAGTTGAGTGACCATTTGATGCAATAACGATAGCGGAAACAAATCTGTCACGACTCAATTCTCATGTCATGATGACACCTACAACCTCCAGTAGGCGAACCAATTTCCGTAGCCCGGAACGGTTAGTAATGGGCTACTACCTAACCAATACGCACAAAAAGCAGAAATAAGCGGAAGCAAAATATAATATAGAACAATGCGGATGCAAATAACCCGAATATATATATAATGAAACTATACCAACCCCAAGACTTGGTATCGACAGTACAGAAAGATAAGTACAACTGTCTCCAAATATTCAAAGATTAACCGTACAAAAGATGAGATGTGGTTAATCCCCGGTAGTCAGGTGCTTACCATAGTCTCGAATATCCAGAAGCTGCACGAGTCTCCACCCGATCAACAGCGAATGCTCACACTAATATCTACACCAAAAAGATGCAAAAGTGTAGTATGAGCACCAATTGCTAAGAAACGAGTACCCAGTAGGCATCATCGGTCGACTGAGCGCATATAAAATATTAAAACAGTAATATAGCAGAATTCAAGGAAGCAGTCACATAAACAAAGAGAAAGAACAAGGAAACTAACATGGATAGCAAACTAAGGAAATACAACATGCCACATCAGTCACAGAAAATATACATACACGGAAACACAGGTGAAAGAAAGAAGGACGCACCTGGGATCCTTGAAACCACAGTACATATAGAGAGAGTTAAAAAAAAGGGCGGTATACCGATAAACTCAAGTAAAAAGGGAAAGAAGGGAAGCAAGCCAATATATTCAAATAGGAAGCAATACGAACAAAGTCATGCTAAAAACCCAACTACCAGATAAGCATAGGCAGAAATAACTCACGAGTGCAACCCTAGGATGGAATAACTAAACCACAAGTACCGAGATCCGCTAATCAAAAACTAGGATAAGAATAGAATTTGACACCCCACAACCGCTCCTAAGGCTTCACAGACAGAGCCTCAAATAATATAGGACCCACAAGCCCCTCAATAATCTTAGCCCAAAAGTCGAAGCCTCAATAGGCTAAAAACCACTAATCCAATCGGTATCGAATGTCATAACAAACTCTTATAACACGAAAGGAGTAATATAATCTACCTACAGTCTTAATGGACACCCATACAACTGAGGAACACAATCAAGTGAAAACAAACCCTCTGACCGCCCACACAACTAGAGTGTACACTGAGCACATAAAAAACAAGGGTGGAATCGGAATACAACATGCATGATAATGATATGATGGACCTTGGGTGATAGTAATATGTGTGTTCCCCCTCTAGTACCACAAAGTCCCAATAGAGGAAGGACCCATGGAAGGATATTGCCCGTGAACCTTTACTCCATCGTACATCCCTCCTCCTAGCATACGCGTCGGCCCGTAGCCAGTTGCCCAGGAATAACAGGGTCCATGGAGGTCTACTCGTACACCATGTATAAAAACCGTGAATTTGAAGTACCACCATCGGGAGTATGACCGAATATAGATCAATAATCAAAGTCTCGTAAAATGTGCCCAAAATCGAACCGGGTCTAAATCAATAGTAGTAATCTCAGTGACCCTCTCAAAAGGGTTCTTGAAGTATATTCAGATCTAAATTAGTAATCAAAGTCTCAATAACCCTCTCAAGGGAAGCCCGGGGAAGGTCTAAAACTATTGTAAAACATATCTAGCACTCCGGCATAGCTGAGTCTAGTATCAGAAAGAAAACTAGTGAGAAAATCAACACAGTACCTCTTTTATCTCGAGAAAAATCCACCGTCAATACCAAATATCATTTTATCATCATTTATACCAAAAATGTCCCCTCGAGCCAATGCAAAGTTTAGAAAATCGATGATAGTAGGTCTGAAGACAAAATAGTAGTAAAATATGCAGAAAATCTTTTTTTCATGAATGATATGCTCGCAAACAATAGATTAGCCCAAAAATGGCTCAGAAACATTCTTATTGACCCTGCACAGGCACAAGTAGCTCTACAACACAGATAGCCAGCCTAAAGTAAGGTCACGATGTTCAAGACTCACGGAAATTCCCAAATATCCCACCGTCTATGGTCCAGATTCACAAACAAAGGCCACACAATGCAGCAAGGGTGAAATAGCAATACACAAATACTACAACCAATGCAAGAAATAAATGGATGAAAAAGGCAGAAAAGGTCTGAGGGTACCAACCTAGAAAACCAACCAATGAAGCTAATTAATGTAGTTATAGCCTATATACGCAGAGTCTAGATATGGAAAGCCGTAACCTACCTGTTGTCCGATGACTAGTTGCGGGTATGGCGTCGCCCAGGCTCGAACTGCTCAAAGATACTCCAAATCATGAAAATACTATCACCACAATAATCTACATGTAAAAATGAAACCAACGATACCCATAATGTTAGAAACATAACCGGGTCAAAATTCGGGTCACAAGCGGGCTCGTAGGCCTCGCAGCCCGAAACCATAAACGAAACCACCCATGTGTTCCCCATATTCCTGGGGGAACAAGATAAGACATTGAGTGGAAACGGACATCAATTGGGGCTCAAAATAGCCCATAAATCAAGAAATTAAAGAGGAGAAATTCATGGAAATCACCGGAAATTAACATGAGAATTTATAGCAAAAATTGTGAAAATATCAAAGCTTGAAAATAGGAACTAAAGCTGCAAATTTGAGGGTTGGCCAGCTCTATAAGTGGCCACGCCCATGCGCAGGGGCGGACCATGGGTGCTGGTGCACGGGCGCAGGGGCGGTGGCATGGGTGCTGAGGCACAGGGGCAGCCAGTTGCACGCAGGCGCGGCCCATGCGGCGCCCTGGCGCCACATCAGCAACCAACAATGCCAAGGGTAGATTTTCACACCTTGGGTCCCCGGGAACGCATCTGGGGTCTCGCGAACAAAAATGAGCTGAGCTATTCAGCTAGAAATGACATTACGGATCCAATGGAATCGACAAAAATCCTATCGAAGGTAGATTTAAAGAAAAGTCGGCCCTGCCCAAAATCAACCTTTAGGCCAACAATTCCCAAAATGGAACCCAAGGGCCGAAATCAAGTTTGGAAGCCTCGGGGACTGAACCAATGATCCCTCTAGCTTAAACTTGAAATTTTCTTGCTAGCAGCTGGCTGAATTTTCATCCGATGCTGTCTTATAAAAATGTTGCCCAAAGTCAACCAAACAAGTCCAACAAGCCTGAAAACACAGAACGAGAGAGAATTCCAAGCTGAATAGCTCCTAGATCCCGAACAAAGGTCTCCTTAGACTAAAGTCCATGCTTCGGAGATAACGGAACTGTTGAAATTCGATTCCGAGCATGATAGCCAAGGTTGTTGACCGAAGTCAATGATTTCCAAAGTTTAAAGCTCTAAATCAAGGAACGGCCAAAAAGACCAAACAAGCGGTGCGGGCACCGAACTATCGGTCCCAACAAGCCATAAATGAATTGGGGCCATTACAAGCAAGCTCTAACAGTACAAGAAAGGCAAAAACACGAGAATAACCGAAAGGATCATTACATCATCCACTACTGGAAAGGACTTTCGTCCCCAAAAGTCAAGAAAGAAAAGAATAGCAGAGTCTTAAGAACTGCGGATACAGAGCCCGCACTGCTCTCTCTGACAACCCGGGTAACCTTCACTACAGGATGGCACCCAAAAGAATAGAACCAAAGAAAGCAACCAAACCCTAACTACTTACTATCCAAGCTAGATTTCAACCTCTAACTCCAAAATTCTAAGTATCTGCCAACCCAAACTGAACCTCAAGAATCTCAACTGGAAAAGCACTGACACAACACCAAAACCATAGAACTAAGGCGATCAACACAAAGAACTCGAATCCTCGATACCAAGGTTACCCGAAAGAACACCAACCAAAACTCTAACTCATGAACTCGTTGATCCGTAAAAACCCTTTATTTTGACTTGAATGCCTTTGCACCATAAATATGAATCTTGACACAAGTTTAACACTCGAGCCACCCTTGAAACATCAACTAACGCATCGGAGATCCATAGTTTCTTCTTATACTCCACCATGAATGAAGTCACCCTTTTTATTCAAGCTCTTTCTAAGTCAAGCTATAATGTACTAGCCTTTGCCATCAAGATAACAACCCATAGCATATCATCAAAATCTTGAGTTACATGTCCCGATGGACCATCAACCAATGAATGAACACTTTTGCTAACATCAAACTCGATATCTGAACACAACTGAACCAACCATTGGAACTCGACTGACACTTGCACACCAGGGTCAGGAAAGGCATGCAGGAACATTCTGTGCCAAAGAGACATCTTCTAATCGCTGAACTAAACCAACCTCGCTGAACCATGCCAAGTCTGAATTAACAAAAATGAAATAACAAGGGAAACCTGCCCAAAAGACCCAGACAAAAACTAAGACCTCGCAAAGAGTGTACTAAGTCTACCACGAAGTTCGTAGCCATCACCAAGCTTCAAACTCTAAGAATATGAATACCGCTGCTGCTCCAAATACTCGAACACCATTAGGATTTGAAATCGCCTTATTAACCTCACCTTAGAAAGAAGTCCATCATTCCATTAATATCAAGTCAATACACCCCGTAGGAAAATGAAAGGGTGTTTGAAGTCCATGGTCACCATCTAGCTATAGAAATTTTGCACAACCCATCAACTCACCTATTTGGCTCAAATCAACCGCTCTACTATATCAGCACACAAACCACCAACTCCGAAGAATACAACATACCAAACTTCTAGTACATATTGGCCGTGTCTAACCAATATTGGAACCCCACACAAAAGACAACCCTTGAAGAATCAACTAAATAAGCTTTCAAACTCTCGGCGAACGAAGGCGACCATAAGTCTCAAAGTACCATTAGAACCCAAAATAGCCTCACTATTCTTAACATGCACAATCTTATCACGTACAATACACCACCGCCTATTCTAGAACTTACGCCACTAAATCTGTCCAACCAACGTAGAATGGACCTTATTTTTGACAGGAGCACCGTTGAGATCTGGAATGCCCAGCCTAGTCCAATGGTTAGCTAAGGACTGGATGTCCAAGACCAACTACCACTCCAAAATAGAAATAGAGAAACAAAGTTGCCCGCACTCACTGCCTTCCAGCACAAGAATGCTGTAATCAAAGAGAAACTTCCACGAACCAATTGATGTAACTTGATAGCCCAAAATTCCAAAACCCAAGTTCAATTGCCAATCAATCCCTCAGTCGAACCTATGAGTAGACCCATACACTGTCGATGAACATCTGGGAACCAGAGACCACTAGGCTCTGAATATGCAAGTTTCCTAATTCGTAGATGCTACTGAAACTTGGGTCTCCCATAGAATATAACAAGAAACCCAACATTGATGCAATAGACCCCGCAGTTAGGACTGGACATGGCCACTACCTCGACCTCCTACTGGAAGGGAAACTGACCTCAAACTAATCAAAGGAAAAGTCATTGCAGTTTGTATTTGGTCGAATGAAGTCACCAATCACACAAGCTGAAGAAAACCTTTAGTCGTGACCTCAGTCAGCTACTAAAACACATATAAATGAACAAGGAGTCGTCGCCCTCCTTTTCCAACTAAGCCAAACCTTTCCTTAGCATACACTGAACCTTACATCCTCTTCCAATGATGCAACCAACCTGACATACCCCCTTTCTTTAGATAAATTTGGAGTTATTTCCTTAGCTCCCACATCTATATTGTTGGAACTCAATAAGGCAGGAGAAGAATGGGCCGAATGCCCAACTTAACAAAAAAAACTACGAACACAACTCAACCTCGATGCTACAATCAACACTTTGCCAAATATTCCATAGTCAAAGCTTAACCACAATACCGCAATCAAAAGCTCAACCAGAGAACTACGATCACAGTTCATTCCAACTGAACTGGGAAAAAACAATAAGATAACCTAACTGGACAAGAACTGAAGGAGACTATGGGAACAACCCATATACCTGCCAACCTCTTAAATAAACCAAACAAAGAGGATTGACTTTAATTTCCTGAGATCATAAAACCAACCAATGCTTACTAGCATAACAAACACCATGCAACTTAAAACAGGGCCTCAAACTCTGGCACCACCACCGGTATCACATTGAACCAACACAAGGACCTTTAGCCGACGCTAGACAATGACCAAGGCAACAACCATCTAGGACCTCTAGAAAAGGAAGATTCAAGCTAAGTCTAGAACCACAACCAACCGAAAGAGAGCTTAACAAGACCTGCCCACTAGCTACAACTCTGGGAAAACACTTCTCAAGGATAACTCACCCCATAACCTACTAAAAAGAAATAATCAACCGAAAAACACACGAATAGAACTACAAGCTCAAACAGTAAAACAACTAAACAAGTACAACATGAAGGCACATAAGAAAGAACATGAAAAGGGGAGAATCACAATGCGAGCAATGTTATCACCAATCGAAGATAAATAGAGTCATACCTGGAGAGACAACATCAAGAACCTCTACCTTCGGCCCATCAAGAGGGGAATCACACTGATGGTGTCTACCATTGGACTGAGTAGTCAATGTTGAAGGCTCAACCATCCTCACCAGGGACAATCTCTAGAATAATTACCGATCACCCCACAATCATAACAACTATACCGACTGGGATGTGCAATCATGGGACAATCCCTAACACAGTAGCCATGCTCACCGTACAAGAAACAATTCCCTCTGAAAGAAGTTAGACGTGATGATCTCACTGAACCTGATCGGCCACTACGGGCCTGCACACCCTTAAGGCAAACCCCAAAGAACCTGACCCGCACCCTACCTACTCTGCTCAACATGCCCTACACAACCACCCTCTCGAACCTCTAGAGTAGCTAAAACTGGTCTGCTAGATAAAAAGCAACGAAACTGAGATCTAGTGGAGAATTCCCTACCTCAAGTCTGAGAACCTTAAAAATTATCCTGACAATGAAACTTATTACTACTACCTCCATATGCCTCACGACATAAACCCTGAACATCCCTAGCATGATCTACTAGCTAAATGAAGGTCATCCCAACTGTAACCATGTGCTTGGTTTCCAAATGGAGCGGTGAAATCAATCCCCCAATAAGACTCTAAACTCTATCAAACTCTGAAGGCACAGCCCTAGTAATATGCCTAACCATCTCATGAAACCTTTCTTCATACTCGAATACCGACATACAACCCTGCTGAAGGACTGGAATCTCAACTCTAACTGGAGCACTTCTCGAAGAATCGGGTACTGCCCCACTGTGAGAAATTGAGACACCCACCAGAGGAATCAGAGTCCTAACCACGATGCCCTGAAAAACTGGGTTATTGTAAAACCCTACCAGAGGTTGGGATGACCCAACACCCCCTATCTGATGCAGAAAACTCTCACCCTGAAATCCTAACGCTAATGGAAACACTGAAGAAACAGGAACATAAGCCTCGACACCATCTGCTATCAAACTCATCTTAGGCATCTGATAAGGAATGAAATAATCGAAGTTAAGAAGTCGATAGAGCTAGGAACGTACGACAAGGAGACAATAAGATAGAACTTTTCCTAACAATGCCTTGTAGCCTCTCACAAATAGGATACGTACATCATTGTACCAATCCGTGAGCCTCTACTTAGACATTTTCTTCTGTAGCACGACACTGGTGAACCTAGTGCTCTGATACCAAGCTATCACGACCCGATTCTTAAGTCATAATGGCACCTACAACCCCCAAGTATGTGAACCAATTCTCGTAGCCCAAAATGGTTAGTAATAGGCTACTACCTAACGAACACGCATAAAAAGTAGAAGCGGAATATAAGATAGAACAATGCGGAAGCAAATAACCCGAATATATTTATATAACGAAACTACACCAACCCTAAGACTTGGTATAGATAGTACATAAGCTTCTAATAGAATACAAGTGCTAGAAGTAACAAAATGATAAGTACAATTGTCTCCGAATATACAAAGAGTAACAGTACAAAAGATGAGATGTGGTCAAGCCCCGGTCGTCAGGCACTTGATGAATGCTCAAATCGTGCTCTCCAAGTAGGAGGTCATGATGATCGTGCAGGAAAAAAAAAATTATAATCCTAATGAGTGTCGGGGTCGTACCGTGGGACTTGGAGTAGCTAAATAGAGATTGTATCGAATTAAGCTCAAAGCGAGAGTAATTGCTCGAAATAAAAAGTAAAAGGATGGGGGTAATGGGATGTTATCACTATAATTGTAATTCAATTAAAAAGCACTAAAATGAAAACGGGTGTACTAAGTTGACTAGACGACTAGGGATGCATATCCGATGGGGCTTTAGTTATGGGATAGGGTGATTATCAATTCATACTTATTTTCGCTTAATGACATGAATATCATTGGTCATGGGTAAGAATTGCTTATCTCTCAATCAATAATCTTATATCCGATCATCTCGGTTAGAGCACCATCAATTTGATCGATAAACAACAAATTTCACTTGGGGAAGTCACACTATCTCTAGCTTAGACTCTTAAATGGGAGAATCCATCGATAAGAGCTATCTCTAGCCTCAAATCTAAGTGGAATACAAAGTTCCCACTAGTAATTTCACATCTAAAACCATCAAAAACTTTCTCAAGCAATCACACAGTCAAGTAATGAAAATTAATGTTTTCAACCACCAATTTTAGGATTAAAACATGGTGAAATTACTAGACCCATGTCAATAAAGCAATTATAAGAAAGAATAAATAACACCCACTCCCATTTGTTAAGCACTCATAATCAATACACACCTAGACAAGAAAATTCAGCCACTCATAGCAAGAGAGAAAGAGATACCAGCTGGGTAAGTCAAAATCTCTTCCGTTAGAGCTGAATCTCAAGTTGTAGCTTCAATTTGCATACAAAAAAGTTAACCAAGAGAATTGGATTGAAACCCTCTTCTCAATGGAGGTGAAAAACTTAGTCTCCAAGCAAAAATCTCTTTAAAATATTCACGAATATGAATGTTATTTACAATTGTGCCTGAATAGGCCTTTTATAGTTTCCCAAAATGAAACTAACAATTAGGACAAAAATTCCCTTCGGGTGGTGTGCAGTGTGATGTGCGGTTCGCACGTTGTGATGTGCGGTTCGCACGTTGTGATGTGCGTGTCGCACACTGCCTTTAGTGGAACCAGTGACTTCAGCTATCTTTGGGAGCTCCATGCGAAGAGGGTGCGGTTTGCACCTTAGGATATGCGCGTCGCAGAGCGACCGCACCTCTTAAAAACTTTTCAAGACATTTGCAGGTTTGTGAGGAGGAGGTGCGGTTCACACCTTGGCTTGTGCGTGTCGCACGGCCACCACATCTTCAGTCAGAATTTTCAGCTTTTCCTAACACTTCACACTTTACTCCTTTTGAGCTCTTTTTGGTTCAGTTTCCTTATTTATCATCATATATCAAAAGTACCTGCATAGACAATAATAAATACTATAAGAACCTTTAAATCTATTAAAAACATAACAATAATTCATGAATATAGGCTCAATAAGTTGGTAGATTACCGACTTATCAAACCCAACTTTAACTATTGCTTGTCCTCAAGCAAGAAACTCACAAGGTAAGGAATGAATTATGCTCTAGGCTCAATCAAGGCACAAAAGACTAATCTACACTAAAAGTTAAGAAAAACAATAAACAAAAGACTCAAACAAATGACTCAACTACTATGCTCATCTCAATTTGGACCACCACAAATTCAAGGCAATTGATCAATTTAAAACGTTTTCCAAAAGGACATCATTTCTCATTTAAAATCAAAGGAATTTTCGCTATTCAAAACAGAACATTTAAGCTTCTCAAGTCATTGGAATGGACCGTCAAGGTTTTCCTCGAGATTCTCAACACAACATGTCTCATTCATTCCCCTCAATTGAAATAAAGACTCTATGTTTCAATTCGAGTGCATGATGCCACTCACCACAAGAGAGAATCCTACTCACAATAATTCAATTCACAAAACATTGGATTATACGCGTTGAACCATAGGCTTTCCCTTCATGTATATCGCCACTAATGTAAGGTATCCAAGCTCGGAATCACCAAGGACTTGTGGGTTGCGGTATTGTCTAGGGCTAAGGTGAGGATATCATTTGGTTCAAGTGACTAAACCTCCCTAATACTCTTTGTTCTCATTTCAAACACCGCTCACATTTTTCTATTTCAACTTCACCTTATTTCTCTGTCTCACAACCCAAGATTCATCCTTTTTACTCATGATCATTCAAACTCTTTATACCGCTTTCACTTGGTAGGACCTATTTTTGCTTTTTAATTTGCTCATTGGATTGATCTTTTGGAGCAATTTCCAATTCGAAATTAAGGTGCTACCTTGCACCTGAAGTGCACTTCTTTTCTTCTCCTTATTTGATCACATGCACCCCAAACTTAGGCATTTGCCTATGTTATCTTTCGTTTCCCCACCAAACTTAGGCTTTTAGCCTATATTTAATTTTTAAGCAATTAGAGAGGATGGGTGCCAAAATTGAGGTTCCAAAAAGGTCAAGGTGTTAACAAGGTGCCAAAGAACGGTCACAAGGTCAACGGGGTTCACTAGGATTTGATGTCATGGGAAGTCATTTGGGTGAAGTGGCTATCAAAAAGGGCCTAAGGTCATCTTCCAAGCTAGGTCACACCTAGAGGTTTTCCTTGAATCACATTTGAGGCAAGTTCTAGATGACACTTATGCACAAGAATCAAGGTAAAGCCTCACAAAACAAGGCATCATGCCACAAGACCTCTTTCATTAGTCTCACAATCAATTGGGGCAAATGAATTTTGACAAGCTATTTCAAGTTCATTACACACTCGTTTGTGATTCAATCAATCCAAAGCGAGAGTGTGCAAGTCATTACAAGAGAATGCTTTTCCTCAAAAATTCATTTCCCTTCTTCCTTTTATTTTCAAAAATAACTTGCCACGAGAAGTTTTTTGGCGGGACCATTTTGAGACAAGCAACTACGGACTCAATTTTAAACTAAAACTTGAAATTTTCCCTTGAGAAAGTCGCCTCTCAATCTATCATAGGGAAACACCAACCCGGTTCGACACACAAAAACAAAAGAGAAGAAAAAAAAAATTAAAACTTTTGCTCCTTGGGAAAGATTCGTGGTATTAAGGAAACTCTCGGAGTTGTTTTCTAAACTACTATTAACAGGGAAAAATCCGAATTACGCCCTCATGATTCATTTTTAAAACAAGCCTCGGTGTAGGCCTTTAGAATATTTGCAAAGCACGAGTAGTAAGACAATGTAGCATGTAAGACCAACCCAGCAACATAATCTCAATCAACAAAAATCAAGCTCGGCAAGGGCACAAATAAGCTTAAAACAAAACATAAAAAACAAAACGAAATATAAAGTCCCGACAAGGGCAATAAACATCACAATCATAAAAATATTCCCGACAAGAGCCAAATAAAATCTAGCAGAATGTAAACAAGGCCTAACAAGGGAAATAAAATATCTCAAGCCCACTCACGGGCACCAACAAAAGCAAGTAAAGCCACCCCCTCCCCACAAAAATGAGCATTGCCCTCAATGACCATAGTGCAATGGGAATAAGGGGTGGAACTCCCTGGAAGACTAGTCCTCCTCATCATCATCATCATTCGCAGCTTTTTCATTAAAGGCTCTCTCACTCGGGCCAGCACCACCCTGTCGGGAGTGCGAAGAAAGTGTGGAGTCATGGAGAGCCCTCTGAAAATCCATATCTTGATCATCGCCAAACTCTTGATCCTCATTGCCAGGAAACACCTCATTCGTATAGGCTGCAAACAAGCTATCCAAGGGTATGGGAATGGAATGAGGTGGAGGTAAGGTGGTTAGATCTGCTTCTACCACCAGAGCTTTACCTTTCCCTTTGCGAATATCTTCCCATAATGTCTTGATTGACCCTTCAATGACATCAAACCTCTTGCATAGTGAGTTCAAGCTATCCACCACCCCCTTTACTTTACTCTTGACAGCCTTGTTTATTATTTTGGGTAGTTTGGTAGCTAGGTCAACAAGCTGATTCTCATAGTTATGAGTTTTGTCAACCATGTCTTGAAGGCTTCTTTTGGTCATCAAGGGGGCTGGGGCATGTGTATGTGCCTCGAAAGTATCCCTGGAGGGGGATGAAGTATCTGCCCTAGCACCAAACTCATCATTGTCAACCCTACTTAACTGCTCAGCCCTTTGCTTCTTAAACTTGGGGGCATCCCTGTCTGTTTTCCTATCAAGGTCAATGGTCCTAATAGCATGAGTGAATTTGTCGCAACTAAAGGTAGGGACATTGGCCTTGGCACAAAGCTTAGTAATCAGCACCGGGAAGGGGAATGAGTCATTTCCTCGATGAGATTTTCTCCTTATCACCATAGCCACTATTTCCCCAAAGTTCACATGCTCCCTCGTCATAATGGCCACAATTAGAATGGACCTCTCTTGGTTTATATTCTGATCATTTTGGAAAGGCAAGAAACGCTTGAAAATAAGATCATACCAAAGATGAGCCTCAAAGATCAGGGACCTCTTTGGAATATCTCCCCCCGTAATAGACCAAAGAGGGACATCTTGAGCAATAACGGGGGCTATCTCCTGATATGGCTTCGAGTCAACCATCAACTTGGCCATGAGTGTTGGTTCAGCGTCAATTGGGTGTCCCTAATAGATAGCAGCGGGGGTGATGCTTACTTTCTTTACCCTGACTATGATTGAATCCAGGTTTGGGAATTTCTCCACAGGCCTTCTATATCCTTTGGCGTCCTGTGTAGCCTGATAAGCTGCAAAGAATTCCCACACAATTTCCTCATAGTACCCTCCGGGAACATCCTAAAAGGGGTGCCATTGTCGTTCAACAAATTGCTGGTGCATGTTAGGTAGCTCATCTCTGACCTCTCCCAAATTAAAACTTTGCTCCTTATTGAATCCTCTACCTTTGTCACTCTTATAGAAGGCTTTTACGCCTTCTACCCCAAAGCAGGGCATTGCTTCTTTAGCAGCAGACCTTTGCCTAGGTTGGCTTCCTGTGTTTCACCTGTTTGAAGACATATTCTACATACAGAGATTGTGAGCTAATAACAAAACCAAAACTTAAGAAGAAGTTAGCAAACTACAAAAGATGGAATGCACCGGATTATAAAAAACAAGTAGGTGAATGTCGGTTTGTGCGGACCACATGCAAAATTCACCAGAGAGAGTGCACGTTACATGTTCTGTCGCACAAGCAAATAGAATCGTACATGGATTTTTCATCGAGGTGCAAAGATTGTAAGATTCGCACCATAAAAAGTGTGTGTCGGACCAGGAGTCGCCCCTCAGATTAGTGACCTTCTTTTTCTTTTAAACATGATGTGATGCCTTATGGGACTCGCACATCAAGACTATGCACCTCATGCGAAACGCACAAAGGAACAATTGGAATTTTTGGTTCCTTGTGTTCTTGTGAATTCCGCATGTGATTCATAGAGCAAGATGTCCTTAGGCACTAGGCACCTCACAACAAACCAATCAACATTAAACACAGGGGACAAGGGATCCCATGACCATAACTTCCGGGTACTCAGACTTCCCCGGATTTTCATTGACCCAAAAACAAACAAGAAAGGAACTTAATGACTTCCTTTAAGATGGACGTTACCTCGTTTATCATCTGGATCATTAAGCCCTCCCTTGTACATGGATACTCACAATTTCAGCAACAACTAACCCCCTCCCCGCATAGGAACATACACCCCAAATAGAATGCTAAACAAAAACCATGGGCATACAATCAGAGAGATTTAGCCTCCATAACAAATTTTCAATAAAAACCTCACGATAAACGAGGATTTTCCTTTATAAATGATGTCAACCAATCTATCATCGGGCCAAATCATTCATTCATTGCAAGTGGGTTACTCAGACTTCACCCCAACACATAATTCAAGGCTAGAAATCACTACCAATCAACATGCATTAATAAAATTTAAGTTCTACCAAGTTGGAAGCAAGCAAAATCATCAATTCAACTAAAAATTGGGGACCCAAAATTTTCGAATCTGACCCAAAAACCAACATGGTAATTCTACTAAGCATGCTTCACAATGTGAGTTCCCAACCTTCATAAAAACAAGCATTTAACGTCGGGGAACTTACCACAAGTGAAGATTATGAAAGGGGGGTGAAAATTGAAGCTTTTTGTCCTTTAGCAATGGTGACCCACAAGACCTTTCCGGAGAGTGATAGCGGCGATGGTGGTGGAGTAGTGGAGATAGTTCAGTGAAAGAAGAAGAAGATTTTGGGGAAGTTTGAGGGATTTGGAGAAGGTTTTGGCAGAGAATGTTGGGAGTTGGATAGAAAAGATGGTGGATGTAGGAGAAGGGAGGCAGTTTTAAAGAAAAGGAAGAAGAAAAGTTGGACGGGTCATCTCTGGGTCTGGTCGGTCAACGGGTTAGGTCAATTAAATTTCAAACTTACTGCTGGTGCGCCGCGATATGTGGTTCACACCAGATAATTTGCGGACCGCATAGCGTATCGCACATTCTCCTTTTTCTCCCCTGAGTTAGCACAGGAATCTGTTTCACCATGCGATGGTGGTGCGATGCGCACTTGGGCACATGCGCTCCACACAGCCTAGCGCACCTCACCTCTAAATTTTCAAATTTCCTTCAGGCCTTCTGATTTGGCATGCGATAGGCTATGCGACACGCACAAATGCTTGTGCGGTCAGCACAGTCCACCGCATGGCCCCTTTTTGCCCTGCTTTCCCTTGTTCATTTTTCCATCCATGCATTCCCTACAAAAACACCAAATACAACAAAAGATAACCAAAAACAAATAAAGAAACTTGGGTTGCCTCCCAAGCAGCGATTGATTTAACATCGCGGCACGAATATACTACCTCAATCAATTATTCTTTGGGTTGCTGATGGTGTCTCTAGGCAACGTCCTTTCACCCTCGGGTTAATTTGGCTTGATAGGTGGTTCATTTGGGCCTCAAGATGCTTGATTGAGGCTGAGTGGGAGTTCACAGTTTGGTGAAGTGTTGAGACCTCACTCTTTAGCTCGCTCACTACCGTATTTGTGGTGTCCACCATCTTTAGAATTAAGGACAACATATCCTCCAACTTGGATTGGCCGGGGTTGCTGTGCCTGGTTGGTAGAGAGAGTCTGCCTTGTTTGGAGGAATGTAAGGATTAGAGCTTCGGTGATTAAAGCGATCATCATCTTTGTCTCTATCACGCCAATTTTTGTCCCTCTCTTTGTCTTGAATCCAACCTTGGTTCTCCTCCCTCGAACGATAATATCCGGGGTGAGAACCCGCCGACACAAAACATATCTTTCCATCAACAACAGTCATGAGCTCATCATCACTTGCTTTGATTTCCAATGTACCCACTGCATTCACTGTCTTAGCACCACCAGCTCCCATCATATGCTTGGCCATCAAATCAATTTGTGTCATCATTTAGTCCATTGTCTCATCTCGCTCCTTCTCCTTTTTCCTCATTTCATTAATCAAGATTGATGAGGGTTCTCTCGAAGTTGGCACGTCCGCTTCACTTGTATGCCAAGCTTTATTTGTCTTTGTCATTCACTCTAACAAAGTCGAGGCAATGGGAAACTCTAAGTATATGAAGGTACCACCTCCAAGGTTGCCAGCCACTGACTTATTTAGAGAGTTTAATGACCAATAGAAACATTGTAGCAATACGTTGTCGACAACTCATGGTTCGGACACAAGAGAAGCTTCTTTTTGAACCTTAACCAAACCTCATGTAAAGGCTCATCCGGGAGTTTCCTAAAGTTGGTAATTTCATCTCTTAGCTTCATCATTTGAGATGGAGGAAAGAATCTCGATGTAAATTCCTCAACCAACTCAGCCCAAGATGTGATAGAATCATCCGGCAACTCTTCCAACCACATTGTGGCTTCCCCCGTCAAGGAAAAAATAAATAGTCTCAATCGGATGAACTCTTGGGAGATATGTTGAAAGATAAACGGTTAGCAAATCTCCACA
Source organism: Jaltomata sinuosa (assembly GCA_003996215.1). Taxonomy (NCBI): domain Eukaryota; kingdom Viridiplantae; phylum Streptophyta; class Magnoliopsida; order Solanales; family Solanaceae; genus Jaltomata; species Jaltomata sinuosa. Next base: position 125,748 of record QJPP01000468.1, read on the forward strand.
AAATTCCAAATATGCCGGTTGGTATCTTCATGTTGTGCTCCACCAAATAGGCCCTTCATTTTGATTAAGTGGAGCATGGTGCTAGTTACATGAAAGACAGCATTTGAAACTGTGAGGGGTAGGTAAATTTCACCTACACCTCCTTGCATCATAGGCTCAGCCTCGTCGGCCTCCAAGAAGCCATCAATTCTCTCGTTGTCGTCGGCCTCGTTCATAGGCTAGCCTATTCAATCAACCACAAAAAAGAAACAAAATTAAAAGAAACAAGTACTCTCAAATTGATTTCAAGACAACAATCAAAAATAGCTATCAACTCAAGTACCCGGCAACGGCGCCATTTTTTGATGAACGCTCAAATTGTGCTCTCCAAGTAGGAGGTCACGGTGATCGTGCGGCAAAACAAAATTTATAATCCCAATGAGTGTCGGGGTCGTACCCAAGGGACTTGGAGTAGCTAAATAGAGATTGTATCAAATTGAGTTCAAAGAGAGAGTAATTGCTCGGAATAAAAAGTAAAAGGATGGGGGAATTGGGATGTTGTCACTACAATCACAATTCAATAGAATAGCACTAAAATGAAAGTTGGTGTACCAAGTTGACTAGACGACTAGGGATGCATATCCAATGGGGCTTTAGTTATGGGATAGGGTGATTATCAATTCATACTTATTTTAGCTTAATGACATGAATAGCATTGGTCACGGGTAAGAATTGCTTATCTCTCGATCAACAATCTTATATCCAATGATACCGGTTAGAGCATCATCGGTTTAATCGATAAACAACCAATTTCACTTAGGGAAGTCACACTATCTCAAGATTAGACCCTTAAATAGGAGAATCCATCGATAAGAGCTATATCTAGCCTCAAATCTGAGTGGAATCCTAAGTTCCCACTAGTAATTTCACATCCGAAACCATGAACACCTTTCTCAATCAATCACACTGTCAAGTAATGAAAATTAATGTTTTCAACCACCAATTTTAGGATTATAACTTGGTGAAATTACTAGACCCATGTCAATTAAGAAATTATAAGAAAGAATAAATAACACCCATACCCATTTGTTAAGCACCCATTATCAATACACCCTTAGACAAGAGAATTTAGCCACTCATAGCAAGGGAGAAAGAGATACCAGTTGGGTAAGTCAAAATCTCTTCCATTAGAGCTGAATCTCAAGTTGTAGCTACAATTTGAGTAGACAAGTGTTAACCAAGAGAATTGGATTGAAACCCTCCTCTTAATGGAGGTGCAAAACTTAGTCTCTAACCAAAAAGCCCTTCAAAATATTCAGGAATATGAAAGTTATTTACAATTGTGCCTAAGTAGGCGTTTTATAGTTTCCCAAAACGTCACTAAAAATTAGGACAAAAATGCCCTTCAAGAGGTGTGCGGCATAACATGCGGTTCGCACATTGTGATGTGCGCATCACACACTGCCTTCCGTTGAACCAGTGACTTTAGCTATCTTTGGGAGCTCCATGCGAAGGGGGAGCGGTTTGCACCTTAGGATGTGCGCATCGCACAACAACCACACCTCTTAGCACACTCTTCAGGACTTTTGCAGCTTTGTGCGGGGTGAGAACCCGCCGACACAAAACATATCCTTCCATCATCCACAGTCATGAGCTCATCATCACTTGCTTTGATTTCCGATGTACCCACTGCATTCAGTGTCTTAGCACCACCAGCTCCCATCATATCAATTTGTGTTATCATTTAGGCCATTGTCTCATCTCGCTCCTTCTCCTTTTTCCTTGTTTCATTAATCAAGATGGATGAGGGTCCTCCCGAAGTTGGCACATCTGCTTCTCTTGTATGCCAAGCTTCATTTGTCTTTGTCATTTGCTCTAACAAAGTCGAGGCAATGAGAAACTCTAAGTCCATGAAGGTGCCACCTCCAAGGTTGTCAGCCACTGATTTATTTAGAGAGTTTAACGACCGATAGAAGCTTTGTAGCAATACGTTGTTCGACAACTCCTTGTTCGGACACAAGGGAAGCTTCTTTTTCAACCTTAACAAAACCTCATGTAAAGGCTCATCTGGGAGCTGCCTAAAGTTGATAATCTCATCTCTTAGCTTCATCATTCTTGATAGAGGAAATAATCTCTATGTAAATGCCTCAACCAACTCGGTACAAGATGTGATAGAGTTATCCGACAACTCTTCCAACCACGTCGTGGCTTCCCGTCAAGGAAAAAGGGAATAGGCGCAATTAGATGGACTCTTGGGAGATATGTTGGAAGATGAACGGTTGGCAAATCTCCAAAAAATTTTGAATATGCCGGTTGGCATCTTCATGTGCTGCTACACCAAATAGTCCCTTCATTTGTACTAATTAGAGCATGGTGCTAGTTACATGAATGATAACATTTTCCACCATGGGGGGTCGACAGATTGCACCTACACCCCCTTGCATCATAAGCTCAGCCTCGTCGACCTCCATGAAGCCGTCAGAGCTCTCATTGTCGTTGTCCTCATTCATAGGCTAGCTTGTTCAATCAACCATAAACAACAAACGAAAGTAAAAGAAACAAGTACTCTTAAATTGACTTCAAGACAACAATCAAAAATAGCTATCAACTCAAGTCCCCAGCAACGACACTATTTTTTGATAAACGCTCAAATCGTGCTCTCCAAGTAGTAGGTCATGGTGATCATGCAGAAAAACAAAATTTATAATCCCAATGAGTGTCAGGGTCATACCTAAGGGACTTAGAGTAGCTAAATAGAGATTGTGTCGAATTGAGTTCAAAGCGAGAGTAATTGGTTGAAATAAAAAGTAAAAGGATGGGGCAATTGGGATGTTGTCACTACAATCGCAATTCAATTAAAAAGCACTAAAATGAAAAAGGGTGTACCAAGTTGACTAGACGACTAGGGATGCATATCCGAGGGATCTTTAGTTAAGGGATAGGGTGATTATTAATTCATACTTATTTTCTCTTATTGACATGAACAACATTGGTCATGGGTAAGAATTTCTTATCTTTCGATCACCAATCTTATAACCGATGATCTCGGTTAGAGCATCATCGGTTTGATCGATAAAGAACCAATTTCACATGGGGAAGTCACACTATCTCTAGCTTAGACCCTTAAATGGGAGAATCCGTCGATAAGAGATATCTCTAGCCTCAAATCTTACTGGAATCCCAAGTTCCCACTAGTAATTTCACATCCAAAACCATGAAATCCTTTCTCAAGCAATCACACAGTCAAGTAATGAAAATTAATGTTTGCAACCACCAATTTTAGGATTAGAACTTTGTGAAATTACTATACCCATGTCAATTAAGCAATTATAAGAAAGAATAAATAACACCCACACCCATTTGTTAAACACGCATCATCAATACACCCCTAGACAAGAGAATTTATCCACCCATAGCAAGAGAGAAAGAGATACCAGTTGGGTAAGTCAAAATATCTTCCATTAGAGCTGAATCGCAAGTTCTAGCTTCAATTTGAGTACACAAGTGTGAACCAAGAGAATTGGATTGAAACCCTCTTCTCAATGGAGGTGAAAAACTTAGTCTCCAAGCAAAAAGCTCTTCAAAATATTTAGAAATATGAAAGTTATTTACAATTGTGCGTGAATAAGACTTTTATAGTTTCCCAAAATGTCACTAAAAATTATGATAAAAATACCCTTCAGGAGGTGTGCGGTACGATGTGCAGTTCGCACGTTATGATGTTCTCGTCGCACACTGCCCTCAGTTGAACCAGTGACTTCAACTATCTTTGGGAGCTCCGTGTGAAGGGGATGCAGTTCACACCATAGGATGTGCGTGTTGCACAGAGATTGTACCTCCTTACAGACTCTTCAGGACTTTTGCAACTTTGTGCGGAGGCGGTACAGTTCACATCTCGGTTTGTGCATGTCGCACGACCACCGCATCTTCAGTCAGAATCTTAAGTTTTTCCTAACACTTCACACTTCACTCTTTTGAGCTCTTTTTGAGTCCATTTCCTTGTTTATCATCATCTATCAAAAGTACCTGCATAGACATCACTAAAGGCCATAAAAACCTCTAAATTTATTCAAAACATAACAATAATTCATGGATATAGGCTCAATAAGTTGGTAGATTACCGACTTATCAATGCTCACCCTAGTCTCGAGTATCCTGAAGCTACACAAGTCTCCACGCGAATAACAGCCACTAATATCAGCACTAAAATGATGCAGAAGTGTAGTATGAGCACCAATTGCTAACCAATGGGTACCCAGTGGGCATCATCGGCCGACTGAGCGCATACAAATATAAAAACAGCAATATAGAAAAATTAAAGAAAGCAGTCACAAAAACAAAGATGAAGCACAAGGAAACTAACATGGATAGATTACTAAGGAAATACAACATGCCACATCAGTCACAGAAAATATACATACACAGAAACACAGGTGAAAGGAAGAAGGACGCACCTGGTATCCTTGCAATGACAGTACATATACAGAGAGTTAAAGGAAAAGGGTGGTGTATCGGTAACCTCAAGTAAAAGGGAAAGAAGGGAAGCAAGCCAATATTTTCAAACATGAAGCAATACGAACAAAGTCATGCTAAAAACCTAACTACCAGATAAGCATAGGCAGAAACAACTCACGAGTGCAACCCAAGGATGGAATAACTAAACCACAAGTACCGAGATTTGCTAATCAAAAACTAGTATAAGAATAAAATTTGACACCCCACAACTTCTCAGAAGGATACACAGACAGAGCCTGAAATAATATAGGACCCACTAGCCCCTAAATAATCTCAGCCTAAAAGTCGGAGCCTCAACATGCTAAAAACTACTAATCCAACCTGTATCGAAGGTCATAGCAAGCTATTATAACACGAAAGGAGTAATATAATCTACCTACAGTCCAATGGCCTCCCATACAACCGAGGAACGCAATCAAGTGAAACAAACCCTCTGGGCGCACATACAACCGGAGCATACACTGAGAACACAGCAAACAAGGATGGAATCAGAATACAATATGCATGATAATTATATGATGAACTTTGGGTGATAGTAACCCGTATGTTCCCCCTCTGGTACCCCAAAGGCCCTATAGAGGCAGGACCCATGGAAGGACACTGCCTATGTACCTCTACTCCGTTGTACACCCCTTCTCCTGGCACACGCGTCGTCCTGTAGCATGTTGCACAGGAACAACAGGGTCTATGGAGGTCTACTCGTAGACCACATACAAAAACCACAAATCTCAAGTACCACCATCCGGATTGTGACCGGATATAGATCAATAATCATAGTCTCAAAAAACGTGTCCAAAATCGAACAGGGTCTAAATTAGTAGTATTAATCTAAAAGACCCTCTCAAAAGGGTGCCTGAAGTATATTTGGGTCTAAATCGGTAATAAATGTCTCAATAACCCTCCTAAGGGATGCCCAGCGCGTATCTGGGTCTAAAGCCATCATAAAACATGTTTAGCACTCCGACATAGCCGAGTCTATTATCAGTAAGAAAACTAATGAGAAATTCAACATAGTACCTCTTTTATCTCGACAAAAATCCACCCGTGTATATCAAATATTGTTTTATCATCATTTATACCGATAATGGTCCCTTGAGGCCATACAATGTTTAGAAAACCAGTGATAGTAGACCTGAAGCCAAAGTAGTAATATAACATGCAAAAAATCCTTTTTTCATGAATGATATGCTCGCAAACAATAGATTAGCCCAAAAATAGCTCATAAACATTCTTATGGGCCCTACACAGGGCACAAACAACTCTACATCACATATAGCTAACCTTTAGTAAGGTCACGTTGTCCAGGACTCACAGACATTCCCAATTACCCCACCGTCTATGGTCCAAAGTCACAAACAAAAGCCACACGAGGCCACAAGGGTCAAATAGCAATATTACACAAATACTACAACCAACACAAGAAATAAATGGACAAAAAAGTCAGACAAGGTCTGAGGGTACAAACTTAGAAATCCAACCCAAGGAAGCTAATTAATGCAGTTATAGCATATATACGCAGAGTCTAGGTAGAGAAAGCCATAACCTACCTTTTTCCCAATGACTAGCTGCGGGAATGGCATCACTTAGGCTCGAGCTGCTCCGACAAGCTCTAAATCACAAAAATACTATCAGCACAATAATCTACACGTCAAAATGAAACCAATAATACTCATAATGTTAGAAACATAATCGGGTCGAAATCTAATTCACAAGCGAGTCTGTTGGCCCCGTAACCCAAAACTAGAAACAAAAACACCCATGTGTTCCCCATATTCCCGGGGGAACATGCTCAAAAAATGAGAAGAAATGGACATCAATTGGGGCTCAAAATAGCCCACAAATCAAGAAATTAAAGAGGAGAAATTTACGAAAACCAATAGAAATTAACATGAGAATTTACCTTTTCAAGAAGCCAAGAACACACCCGGATTAGCAATTATATTCCTCCAGGCAAGGGGTGTGAGCATGTGAAGAATGGTGTAATTAGGAGCAAAAATGGTGAAAATATCGAAGCTTGAAGATGGGAACTAAAGCTAAAAATTTGAGGGCTGGCCAGCTCTATAAGTGGCTATGCCCAGACTCAGGGGCGGCCCATGGGAGCTGGTGCACGGGCGCAGGGGCTCTGGCATAGGCGCAAGTGCGCAAGAGGCCAGGCGCTTGCATGGGCGGTACGGCGCAAGGGCGACCAGGCGCTGGCATGGTTGCTGAGGTGCAGTGATGGCTAGTGGCGTGCAGGCGCGTGCCCGTAGGCATGGCCTAGGCAGCGCCCTGGCGCCACACCAGCAACTAGCAGTGCCAATGGCAGATTTTTCACACTTTAGGACCCCGGGAATGCATTCGGGGTCCCGCGAACAAAAACGAGCTGAGCTATTCAACTAGAAATGGTGTTTCAGATCTAATGAAATCAACAAAAATCCTATCGAAGGTAATTTTAAGGAAAAGTGGACCCCACGCCAAAAATCAACCTTTAGGCCAATAATTCCCAAAATGGAACCCAAGGGCCAAAATCATGTCTGGAAGCCTCGGGACAAAAACCAATGGTCCTTTTATCCTAAACTCGACACTTCGAAGCTAACAGTACTGGCAAAATTTTCATCAGAGGCCGTTTTCTCCATATGTTGACCAAAGCCAACCAAACAAGCCCAACTAGACTGAAAACACAGAATGAGAGAGAATTCAAAGCTGAATAGCTCCCAGATCCTGACCAAAGGTCGCTCTAGACTAAAGTCCATGCTCTGGAGCTAACATAGACTAAAGTCCATGCTTTGATTCTGAGCACGATAGCTAAGGTTCTTGATCGAAGTCAACGATTTCCAAAGTTTAATGCTCTAAAACAAGGAATGGTCAAAAATACCAAACAAGCTAACCGGGCACCAAAATACTAGTCCCAACAAGCCATAAATGACTTGGGGCCACTATAAGTAAGCTCTAACAGTACAAGAAAGGCGCAAATAAGAGAATGACCAGAAGGGTAATTACAAAATCCTAATTCTAAGAACAAGAAATAAATGATAGAAGATAGACACAAGAAACTAATTGACAACTATAGCTATAAAGAGATAAATCTTTCAATTAAGAATGCAAACAAGCACCAAAATTATAACACAACCCTCATGAGAAAAGCAAAATTATTGATCAAAGAGAAGGATCACGTCCATATATATAAGTATATATATATATTGTATATGGATATTTCCATATAATATAGTATGAGAACATTACGAAACTCCTTTTTAAAAAACTAATAATCCTACTAACAAAAATTAGTCCGTGTTTTTTGTTCCTTTGATTTCATTTGATCAAAACAATTATTTTAAATTTGAAAACTTTGCACTTGCAATATTGTCACGATAAAAAATCACTTGAGGTAACCGAATAATGGTAGGTAAGTCAAACCCAATAAAAATAATACTTGAAATAAAAGCAATACTAAAGGATCCAACGCGTAAAATAAAGATGATGTGTGAAAAACATCCCAAAATGATACTGGACAAGATAATCTAGAAATTCCCATGACTCAGATGTCATAAGTACAAGATAAACTATAATACAATATCAAAACTGATCAATCCAAAACTTCTTGAAAGTAAAATAGACAGGAAATAAATGATAGAAGAAATTGGGTCAATCTCTAAATACAAGAGCTCACAAAAGCTTGGAATAGAAACCGCAAGCACAAACTCTGCCATGGGGTCTGTACGTACGAGGATTTCCATAAGAAGGATGAGAAAAGTAGAAGTGAGTACAGTCCATTTATACTCAATATGCGTCATTGGCTGACTGAGCTTAAGCAGATACTATTACGAGTAAAGAATACTAAAACAACCCTACACGCTAAAAAGTTCAAACACTTCAATACCAATAATAATAAAATATCACTTTAAAACACCATGATAATAAAAGAAGGATACAATGCAATGATATACAATAACCAATGTTTAATGACCCTTTCGGTCGTTCCTCCGTTTATATTTTCTTTATACTGTTAGAGCTTACTTGTAGTGGCCCTAAGTTATTTATGACTTTTTGGGACCGGTGTTTCAGTACCCTGGTCATTCGATTGGTTGTTATGGCCATTTCTTTATTTTAGATCCTAATCTTACGATATCATTGACTTAATTCAACATTCTTGGTAAACATGCTCAGAATCAATTTCTGACAGTTTGTTAGCTTTAGAGCATGGATTTTGGTCTAGATGGACCCTTGGTCAGGGTATGGGATCTTTTAGTTTGGTTTTGTGTTGGTTTTTGCATTTTTTGGCCAGTTGAACTTGGAAGATTGACTTTAGTAAACATTCGGAGAAGAAGGCCTCGGATGGAAATTCCATTAGCGTTGTTAGCTCTGGAATATCGACTTTGGGATAGAGGGACCTATGGTTCAGTCCAGAGGATTTAGAACTCGTTTAAGGCCATGGTGTTCCATTTTGGAAAAGTTGACCTAAAGTTGGTTTTTAGGTGTGGGGCCGACTTTTCATTAAATCAACCTCCATTGGGATTTTCTTAAATTTTTTTGAGTCTAAGACGCTGTTTTTAGTTGAATAGATCAGCTTGTTTTTGTGCATGGGACCTCAGATGCATTCCCGAGGGTCCATCAGAGAAATTTCTCATATTGGCACAGTTATTGGCATCTGGTTGCTGTCAGGGCACCAGCAGGCCATCATCCACGCATGGGCGTGGCCGTGTTCGCATAGCACTGCCAGCTGCCACATTTCCTCTCGGCCTCCACCTACGCATCGCTAGGGCAACATGCGTATGGGTCGCCTGCTCAGTGACCGCATGTGTGCATGCTGGCCTAGCGCCAGGCCTGGCTACCGCATGGCCTAGGCGTGCGCATGCACCTGGCCCACGTACGCAGCACCCGACTGCGTGCGCCTGCCAGAGCTGATAGCCTAAATCATGGCCATTTATATCATTTTAAATTCTTTTAAAACCCAACTTTGTTCCACCATTAAAACCAGATCCCAACATACGAATTCTTTACCTCCAGCCATCCAAGTTCTTGGAGGAGGATTATTATTGATTCGTGATTGTTTTTCTGACCTTAATCCGGTAAGTTCCCTTGTTAATTTTTGGTAAATCCCTTTGATTCCCTCTTTGATTTTTCTTTTTTGGTGGGCTATTTTAGCCCCATTTTTTGGTCCAATTCTTTTAATTCTTGGGGCATGCACTCATGGGGGTGTTGTGATCATCGTGCAATTTTTCATTTCTGACTTCGGGTTGCCAGGCCCACGAGCTCGCTTGTGACCCAAATTTTGACCCGGCTATACTTTTAGCAATATGGTTATCATTACCCTTGTTTTAACGCATAGATTATGTTTATGATAATGTGATTGGTTTTTGGGACTTCTCAGAGCAGTTGCGGCTTGGATATCATTGTTCTAACAGCTTATCATCGGACGACAGGTAGGTTACGATTTTCTCCATAATAGACTTTGTGTATATAGGCTATAACTGCACTAATTAGCATCCTTGGGTTGGGGTTATTAGCTTGGCACCCTCAGACCTTGTCCGCTTCTTTATATCTGACTTATTTTCGCTCCTATGGTTATAGTATTTGTTATAGTGGTCGGTATTACCCTTGTGGTCCTGTGTGGCCTTGTATTTGACACTGGACCATAGAAAGTGGGTTACTTGGGAATGTCCAAGAGTCTTGGACATCAACATTTGATTGTAGAACTGGTTATATATATTGTAGCATGATTGGATCTTGTGTAGTGCCGATAAATTGATTGTGAGCCATTGGGTTATTGTTGCATTTGGCACATCATTATCATCCATATAATGAGATTTTCTACATATTCTACTACTGTTTTTGCTGCGGGCCCATTATGAATGGTTTCCTAAAACTTGCATGGACCCGAGGGCCTATTCTTTGTAAAAATGGTTATGAAAGGGTTTGGAACTGATTTTGTTGATCTTCTTAGGGTAAGAGAGAGTAAATGATGATTTTATTACTGATTTTCATACTGACAGTAGATTCGGCTGAGCCGTAGTGCTATACATGGTTTTTTACTGATTTGAAATAATACAAAACTCGGTCAAGCCAAGTGTCAAACTAGTTTTACTACTATTTTAGACCCGGTTATGCTCGGACACCCCTGTTGGGGTTTTTGAGACTTGTTCTACTGATTTAGACCTAGATAGACTCTGTACATACATTCTGAGATTTCAATTATTGGTTTGGATCTGGATACTTTGGATGATTATATTGAGATTCTGAGATTTAGTATGTGGTTGAAGACCTCCATGGACCTTGCCGATGAAAACCAGGGGCTACGTGCTAAGTGTGCCAGAAGAGGGGTATACAGTGTAGTTGAGGTATATAGGGAAGTCCTTCCATGGATCCTACCTACTGGGGCCTATTGCAATCATAGAGGGTGTATACAGAGCTACTGTTCCACCTAGTTTTCACACCTCGCCATCATATCATTCATTTGTGCTCGAATCCACCCTTGTTTGTTTTTTGCTGAGTGAATGATTTGGTAGTATGGGATACCAAAGGATTTGTTTTTACTTGTATATGTTCCTCGGGTGTATGGGCGCCCATTGGGACTGTAGGTAGATTAATATCATTATCTTATCATAGTGCTGGTTCTTATTGTGGTTACATTCGGGTTCTTATACGATGATTTGCATTCAGAAGTATATTATATCTAACTCTGGTTCACATTATAGTTACACGGGTTATTGACTGATTATTTTGGCTTTGAGAATTGTACTATTGGCGTGATTTAGTTAGTAGAATTGGGTTTCAAACATAACTTGTTATTTTCTTTCCTTCCTTCCCTTTTTACTTGAGGTTACCGCTATACCGCCTATTTCTTAAACTCCCTTTATATATATTGTTATTACAAGGACTCTAGGTGCGTTCTTCTTTCCTTCACATGTGTTATGTGATATATATATTTCTAGCAGCTAGCCGAGCATGATTGTTTTATCCTTGTATTCTATTTGTGCTAGCTTCCATGTGCATTTTTGTTGCTTCTATGACTACTTTCTTGCTTTTTGTGACTTATTGATTTTATATCCTATATGCACTCATCCGTTCTATAATGCCTACTGGTTACTTGTTGCTTTGCAATTAGTGCGCATACTATACTCTGCATCTTTCTGGTGCAGATCCTAGTGTGGGCCATCGCCGCTGACTCATGGAGACTCGAGCAGAGTGCTTTTGGATCATCTGAGGTTGAGGGTGAGCTCCTGGTGACCAGAGCTTAGCTTTTATCTCATCCTTTGTATTACATACGCTTTTATTATTCAGAGACATATGTATATACTATTTTGTACTATTGTACTCCATTTATGTAGTTGCTACTCTTATACTGTGATACCCGATCGTGGGATGTTTTAGCCTTCCTTTATATATATTCTCGTTTCTTATTCCTTTAATTATCTCTTGCTTCCGCTTATTTACTATTTTTCCACATGCTTAGTTAGATAGTAGCCCATTACTAACTGTTCCAGGCTATGGTAATTAGTACGCCTACATGGGGGTTGTAGGTGCCATCATGACCTGAGAAATCAGGTCGTGACACAATGCCTATCGATATACACCCCCTCTAGTGATTTATTGTAATTATGGGATCCATGGGAACCCAAGAAATGGTATTTGTTAGAGCTACTAGGGTCGAGACTGAGCCCGAGTTAGTTACAGAGCAGCAGCCTGTGGACTAGGGGACAACCTATGTACCACTAGTGCCAACACCAGCTTTTGTGCCAACTTCAGCCCCAACTCCTTCGTAAGATATTTAGGGTTTACTTCTTCAATTATTTGGTTTGATCGAGGGTCATCCTTCTGAGGAAGCATATATATCCGTTCAGGAATTATCTTGGGTGTTCATAGTTCGGGAGCGCAGCCAACTACTGCGGCTCCCCATGCTAAGGTTCCTTCTGTACCACCTGTTGCACAACCTCTTGCTCCTCGCCAGGATGACAAAGATAGAGCATAAGGCTTTGGGTAGATTTTCGAGATTGGCATCGCCGAGAATTGCTGGTACTACTGGTCAAGATCTGCATGATTTTATTACTAATTGTGAGGATATGCTACATCATTTCGGGTTGTTGGAGACTCACAGAGTTGGGTATACAACTTATCAACTGGAGGGCCCAGCTAAGTTGTAGTGGAGGGACCAAGTTGCTTACAGACAATCTTTGTCTCCTCCATTGTCATGGACAGAGGTTTATGAGGCCTTTATGGCCAAGTTCTTTCCACAGAGTGAAAGAGAGCATCGTAGAGAGTAGTTCACCAGACTTATGCAGGGTTCTATGACCGTATCTGAGTACGAGACTCATTTCCACTAGCTTGCTCTATTTGGGGCTATAATTATCCCTACCAAGCGTGACACAGTCTATAGGTTTGTTTGTGTATTGAGATTGGAGTTCAGGCAGAAAACTGAGATGTAAGTGGCCAGCGGACGATCCTTCCAGGCTATCGCAGACCAAGTTTGCACTATGGAAGATCTACACCATCATAATATGGGGCCAGATATAAGAGGCCACATCATTAGGGGAGTTACAGTGGTTCACAAAATAGTGGTAGAGGTTCAGGCCAGTGAGGCCGAGGGTATCTGCCATAGCAGCACTAGGGTTAAACTAGTCGTCCAGTTAAGGCTTTCCTTCATGCTTTCGATGGGTCTCAGTTTGAGCAGGGTCAGAGTAGTCAGCAACATTACCATGGTTACACTTTGTGGGGTATAACTTTTAGAGCATCAAGCCATGGTGGGCACACTGGTGCAGCTAGTTCATACCAGAAGGATGGGCTATCAGGGGTATGTGATAAGTGTAGATGCATCGGTCACTATGATAGAGATTACCCCCAGTGGAGTATTGTTCAGCCAGCCACTCAGTCTGCTCAACCTATCAAAGCAGTCCAACCACCGGCTAGAAGAAGTGATGTTCAGGGTGGATAAGATGCCCTACATAGATAGGACAGATGGTAGGGATGGAAGTCAGTCCGGTGGAGATCAATTTTAGTTTTATGTAGTCCTTGGGAGACCGAAGGCAGAGGCCTCGGATGCAGTGATCACAGGTATAATTTCTATATGCCACTAGTTAGCCTGGCTTTATTTAATCCTGGATCTATATATTCATATATATCTTCCTACTTTTTGCCTTTTTTGGGGTTAGCTAGTGAGCTGTTATTTATGCATGTATCTGTTTCGACCGCAGTAGCAGATTCTTTAGTAGTGGACCATGGTGTGAGATCAAGTATGATTGATATTGGTGATTTAGACACTTGGGGTGATTTGATGATATTACACATGCTAGATTTTGATATGATTCTGGGCATGGACTGGTTATCCCTTCATCGAGCAGTTTTGGATTGCTATGCCAAAATTATTACCATACCCGTGCCCGATGTATTCTCAGTTGTGTGGCAGGGTTCTATTAGTCGCGTACCGTCTGGGATCATTTCTTGTCTTCAAGCTAGAAAGCTGATTTTTCATGGGTGTATGGCTTATCTAGCATACATTTGAGATGCTAGCACTGACACTTCTTTTCCTCAGTCGCTTTCTGTGGTTAGAGATTCCTCGATGTGTTTCCCACTGACCTGCCAGACCTTCCACCTGAGAGAGATATTGAATTTGCTATTGAGTTAGAGTTGGGTACCAGGCCCATTTCTATTTCTCCTTATCGTATGGCTCCAGTTGAGTTTAGAGATCTTAAGGAGAAGCCCCAGGACTTGTTAGCTAATGGTTTTATTAGGCCGAGTGTGTTGCCTTGGGGTGCTCCAGTCCTATTTGTGAAGAAGAAAGATGGGTCGATTCAAATGTATATTGGTTATCGGCAGCTGAGTAATGTGACTATGAAGAATAGGTATCCGATGCCGCACATAGATGACTTGTTTGACCAGCTACAGGGTTCAACCATGTTTTTGAAGATAAATTTAAGGTCAGGCTACCACGAGTTGAGAATTAGGGCAGAGGACATCCTTAAGACATCATTCAGGACACGTTACAACCACTATGAGTTCCTGGTGATGTCTTTTGTGTTGGCTAATGCCCCTGCAACTTTCATGGACTTGATGCACAAGGTGCTCATCCTGTATTTGGAATCATTTGTGATAGTATTCATTGATGACATCCTAATATACTGGCAGAGTAGAGATGAGCAGGAGCAGCACTTCAGGGTTGTACTTCAGACTTTGAGAGATCATCGATTTTATTCTAAGTTCTCAAAGTGCGAGTTTTTGATTGAGTCAATAGTAGTCCTAGGACATATGGTTTCTAAGGATAGGATTAGAGTAGACCCGGGGAAGATATCAGCAGTTTGTGATTGGCTGAGACTTTCTACTCCTATCGAGGTTCGCAGATTTGTTAGGTTAGCATGGTACTATACGAGATTCATCAGCAAACATGGTACCAAATTCCTTGAGTCAGAAGATTATCAGTATGGGCAGCCTAGCCTCACTTTTAGTTTTAGAGTGGCCATTCGCCTTGGACATCCAGTCCTTGGCTAACCGTTTGGCTTGGCTTGAATAGTCTGATTCTAGAAGAGTTCTTGCTAATATTGAGGTTCGATCTACTTTGGTTGATCAGATTCAGAGTCATGGGTTTGAGGATCATCGGTTGTGTGACATTTGTGATCAGGTTGTCTGAGGTGAGGCCAGTTGGGCTCCCCTGGGTTCTTATGGTGTTCAGAAGTTTGATTGTCGTCTTTGTATTCCAAGAGTTAGGGATTTAATACATATGATTCTCTAGGAGGCACATTGTTCCAGATATTCTATCCATCATTGCACAACCAAGATGTATAGAGACTAGAGACAGCTTTACTTGTGGAGTGGTATAGTGGAACATAACAGAGTTCATATCTCGATGCTTGAACTATCAGCAGGTTAAGTTCGAGCAAATTAGACCTGATGGATTGATGCAGCAAGTTCTCATTCTTGAGTGGAAGTGGGAAGGGATTAGTGTGGACTTCATAGTTTGGTTGCCATGCACTTCTCAAGGGTTTGACTCTTTTTGTGTGATTTTTGATAGGCTGACTAAGTTAATGCACTTTTTGCTGGTTCATATGGCTTACAATGCATAGAGGTTAGCTCAGATTTACCTTCATAAGATTGTTTGTTTGCATGGGGTTCCAACTTCTATTATTTCAGAATGTGGCACTAAGTTCACATCTCAGTTCTAGAGGACTATTCTACGAGACTTGGGTACGGAGGTTCAGCTTAGTACTATATTCAACCCTGAGACAGATGTCCAATTCGAGAGGACTATTCAGGTCCTAGAGGACAAGCTATGGGTATGTATTCTTTATTTTGGAGGTTCTTAGGATCAGTACTTTTTGTTAGCACAGTTTTCTTATAATAAGAGTTATCATTTAAGCATTGGCATGGTACCATTTGAGGCATTGTATAGTAGGCATTACAGATTGCTAGTGGGGTTGTTTGATGGTTTGGATTCTAGGCCACAGAGTATAGATTTACTTCATGATTCCTTAGATAGAGTCTGAGTGATTCAACATAGAATTAGGGCAGCTCAAAGTAGGCAGAAGAGCTATGCAAATCATAGAGTTCGTGCCATGGAGTTCAGTGTTGGAGACTTGGTGTTTCTCTATGTATCACCCATGAAAAGTGTGATGAGATTTGGTAAGCAGGGCAAGCTTAACCCTAGGTATATCGGGCCATTTGAGATTCTCCGGAGGGTTGGTAGTGTTGCCTATTAGTTAGCCTTGCCTTCGATGTTTTCATCTATGCATCTTGTATTCCATGTATTGATGTTGAGACGATATGTTCCAGATGAGTCTCATCTGTTGCAGTGGGATTCGGTACAGTTGGATGAGAGTTTGGCCTTTATTGAGGAACTAGTTGCTATTTTAGCCAAAGATGTCAGGATGTTGAGATCTAGGTAAATCTCGGCAGTTAAGGTTTAGTGGAGGAATCATCTGGTCAATAAGGCTACCTGGAAGACCGAGAGAGTGATACAAACTCAGTATCTACCAATGTTTGAGCCTTCAGGTACTCCGTTGTCCTTAAATTTTGAGAACCAAAGTCCTTTTTAGTAGTGGATGATGTAATGACCCTTCCGATCATTCCCTTAGTTCTTCTTTCTTTATACTATTAGAGCTTTCCTTAATCAGCCCGAAGTTACTTATGACTTGCTGGGACCGTGGTGCCCTGTCCGTTCATTTGGTCATTTTGGCCATTTCTCTATTTTAGAGCTTATACTTAGGATATCATTGACTTTGTCAACATATTTGGTAAATGTTGTAGGAATCAAAATCTGATAGTTCCGTTAGCTTTCGAGCATGGATTTTGGTCTGGATGGACCCTTGGTTGGGATCTGGGAGCATTTGTTTTGGTTTTTTATTGGTTTTTGTGTTTTTTGGCCAATTGAACTTGGAAGCTTAACTTTTGTCAACATTTGTAGAAGACGGCCTTGAATGAAAATTACTTCAGCGTTGTTAGCTCTGGAATGTCAACTTTGGGCTAGAGGGACCTTTAGTTCGGGTCCCGAGGTTTTCGAACTCATTTTAGGACATGGTGTTCAACTTTGAAAAAGTTGGCCTAAAGTTGGTTTTTGGTCGTAAGGATCACTTTTTGTTAAATCAACCTCCGTTGGGATTTTCATCGATTCAGTTGAGTCTGAAATGCAATTTTTAGTTGAATAGCTTAGCTCATTTGTGTGCGCGGGACCCTAGATGCGTTCCCGAGGGTCCGTAGAAAATCTTTTCATGTTGGCATAGTTTTTTTTAGCTTGTTGTTGTCATGGCACCAACAGGTCATTGCCCACTCATGGGCATGGCCACATGTGCATAGCAGTTCCAGTCGCCCCTTTTCTCTTGGCCTGCGCCTATGCATCACCTAGGCAACGTGGGCATGGGCCGCACGTGCAGTGGCTACGTGCGTGCATGCTAACCTAGCGCCTGTCCTGGCCGCCACATGGCCTGGGCGTGGGCATGCACTTGGCAGCGCTGGCAACCTATATCTTTGCCATCTCTTTCATTTTCCATTCTTTTAAACCCAACTTGGTTCCACAATTAAAACCAGTTGCCCACACCAATTCTTCACCTCTGGTCATCCAAGTTCTTGGAGGAGAATTATCATTGATTCGTGATTGTTTTTCCGACCTTAATCCGGTAAGTTTCCTTGTTAAATTCCGGTAAATCTCTTCGATTCCCTCA
This sequence comes from Jaltomata sinuosa, assembly GCA_003996215.1. Taxonomy (NCBI): domain Eukaryota; kingdom Viridiplantae; phylum Streptophyta; class Magnoliopsida; order Solanales; family Solanaceae; genus Jaltomata; species Jaltomata sinuosa. The sequence continues at coordinate 143,363 of QJPP01000468.1, forward strand.
TTGATTTCTCTTATTTGGTGTGATATTTTAGCCCTATTTTATGGTCAAATTCCTTTAATTCTTGGGGCATGCACTCATAGGGGTGTTCTGATCATCATGCATTTTTGCATTTCCAGCTTTGGGGTGTGGGGCCTATGGTCCCGCTTCTGACCCGAATTTCAACCCAGCTATACTTTTAGCAATATGGGTATTGTTAGTCTTTATTAAACGCATCGATTATGTTTATGATAGTGTTATTGCTTTTTGGGACTTCTCAGAGCAGTTCGAGCTTCAATATTATCGTTCTAGCCGCTTGTCATCGGATGATAGGTAGCTTACGGTTTTCTCCATACTAGATTCTGCGTATATAGGGTATAAATGTACTAATTAGCATCTTTGGGTTGGGATTATTAGCTTGGCACACTCGGACCTTGTCCGCTTCTTCATATCCAACTTCGTTTTCCTCCTATAGTTGTAATATTAGTTGTAGTTGTCGGTATTACCCTTGTTGTCGATGTGGCCTTGTATTTGAATCTGGACTACAGAAGGTTGGTTACTTGGGAATGTCCATGAGTCCTAGATATTGATATTCTATTGTAAAGCTGGTTATATATGTTGTTGCACAATTGGAGTCTGTGGAGGGCCGATAGGTTGATTGTGAGTCGTTGGGCAGTTGTTTGCATTTGTCATATCATTATCACCCATATAATGAGATTTTCTAAATGTTTTAGTACAGTTTTTGTTGCGGTCTCACTATGAACAGTTTTCTAAAACTTGCATGTCCCTGAGGGCCTATTTTTGGTAAAAATGGTTATGAAAGGGTTTGGAACTGATTTTGTGGATCTTCTTGGGTAAGAGAGAGTAAATGATGATTCTATTATCGATTTCCATACTTACACTAGACTGGGTTGAGCCATAGTGCTAGTCATGGTTTTCTACTGATTTAAAATGATACTAGACTCGGTCGAGCCGATCTTCCTATTGGTTTTACTACTGTTTTAAACCTAGTTATGCTCGGGCACCCTTGTTGGTGTTTTTTAGACTTGTTCTACTGATTTAGACCTAGATAGATTCTGAACATGCATTCTAAGATTTTGGTTACTGGTTTGGATTCAGATACACTCTAGATGATTATATTGGGATTCTGATATTTAGTATGTGGTCGAGGACCTCCATGGACCTTGTCGATCTGGACCAGGGGCTACATGTTGAGTGTTCCAAAGGAGGGGTATACAGTGTAGTTGAGGTATGCAGGGAAGTCCTTCCATGGATCCTACCTACTGGGCCTATCAGCGCCAGAGGGGGTACATACAGAACTACTGGTCCACCTGGTTTTCACACTTCTGCATCATATCATTCATTTGTGCTCGATTCCACCCTTGTTTGTTGTTTGCTGAGTGTACGCTCGATAGTATGGGATGCCAAAAGGTTTGTTTTAACTTGTATGTGTTCCTTGGGTAAGTGGGCGCCCATTGGGATTATAGGTAGATTATTATCATTATGCTATCATAGTGTTGGTTCTTATTATGGTTATATTCAAGTTCTTATATTATGATTTTCATTCGTAAGTGTGTTATATCTACGTCTGGTTCAGTTTATAGTTACACTTGGGTTAATGACTGATTATTCTGGCTTTGAGAATTGTACTATTGGCATGATTCAGTTAGTAGAATTGGGTTACAAGAATGACTTGTTATTTTATTTCCTTCCTTCCCTTTTTACTTGAGGTAACTGGTATACCGCCTATTTCTTAAACTTCCTTTATATATATTGTTATTGCAAAGACTCCAAGTGCATTCCTCTTCCCTTAACTTATGTTTTGTGATATATATATTTCTAGAAGCTAGCTGAGCATGATTGTTTTCCCCTTGTATTCTATCTGTGCTAGCTTCTGTGTACTTATTCATTGCTTCTGAGACTACTTTCTTGCTTTTTGTGACTTATTGCTTTTATATCTTGTATGCGCACAGTCGATCTATTATGCATAATGGGTACCCATTGCTTTGCAATTGGTGCACATACTACACTCTACATCTTTCTGGTGCAGATCCTAGTATGTGCCATCACCGCTGACTCGTGGAGACTCGTGCGGAGTGCTTTTGGATAATCCCAGGCTGAGGGTGAGCTCCTGGCAACCGAAGCTTAGCTTTTATCTCATCTTTTGTATTACATACCCTTTTGTTATTCAGAGACATATGTATATACTCGTTTGGACCCTTGTACTCTGTTTATGTAGTAGCGGCTCTTATACTGTGATACCAGATCATGGGATGGATTAGCCTTATTTTATATATATCCCTATTGCTTATTACTTTATTACTTTACTTATCTCTTGCTTCCTGTTATTTACTGTTCTTCTGTATGCTTAGTTAGATAGTAGCTCATTAATAACCATTTCGGGCTATGGGAATTGGTACACCTACAGGGGGGGTTATAGGTGTCATCATTACCTGAGGAATCAGGTCGTGACACAATGCCTGTCGCTATACACCCCCTCTAGTGATTTATTGTAAATGTGGGATCCATGGGATCTCTTAATGAAATCAATCTACCGAGCCTTCACTTTTTGAATAACTTCTGAATGCGATGAATCTACCAATGACAAGTTTTACATGTAAAGACGAGTCCAATGATACCCATATTATTAAGGTTCTAATCGGGGTCCAAAAAGTAAACCTCGAGCCCGTAAGGGAAAAACTCAAATTTTATTGAAAAAATAATTTACCCAAAGATTAAGGAGTTCAAATATGAAATCTCATAAAAATAGAGATAAAATCAACCTTGAAATCATTGAAAAACCATTCTTTAACTTTACCGGGAAAACCACAAAATTCTAAGTTGAAAAATCAAATTTGGAAGGTGAAATCATGAAATAATCATTGAGAAATGTGTTAAAATAGCACAAAAAACTTACCAGATGAATAAACCTCGAAAATCCCTTTTTGATTCTCCCCAAAAGCTATGTCTTTATTATTATAAAAGCATGAATGTAAATGTTGGTTGACCAAAATATCCTTTAAATATTGAACGACTTTTATACCCTGCAATATTGAATATTTCTTCAGTCAAAATTATTCCATATTGGACAAAAGTGTAATAATTAGGATTTTTATGCGATATCCTTCAAATAGTGAACGACTTTTATACCCCTCAATGTTGAATATTTCTCCGGTCAAAATTATTCCATATTGAACAAAAGTGTAATAATTAGGATTTTTATGTGAGGTATTGTCAAGACCCGATTTCTCAGGTCATGATGGCACCTACAACCTCCCACTAAGCGAACCAATCGGCGTAGCCTGGAACAGTTAGTAATGGGTTACTACCTAAACCAACACGCATAATATGCAAAAATAAGCGGAAGCAGATATAAAATAGAATAATGTGAAATCAAACAACCTGAATATGTAAACAGGAAACTACACCAACCCAAAGACATGGTATGGAAAGTACATGAGATTCTAATAGAATACAAGTTCTAGAGATTAAAAAATAGTAAATACAACTATGTACGAATAAACAAGAGTAACAGAGCCAAGAGATGAGATATGGTCAAGCCCCGGTCAGAAGGAGCTCACCCTAGTCTCAAATATCCAACAGCTGCATGAAAATCCACACAATCAACGGCGAAGGATCACACTAGAATCTGCACCAAAAAGATGCCAAAAAATAGCATGAGAACCAATTGCTAAGCAACGGGTACCTAGTAGGCATCATCAGCTGACTAAGCACATATAAGATATAAAGGCAGTAAATAGCAGATAGAAAAGATGCAGTCATAGAAGCAATAGAGAAAGCACATGGAAACTAGCACAGATAGAAGTCAACAAGAATTACAAACATGCTATGCTAGCCACAAAAGATATATATAACACAGAACACTGGTGAAGGAAAGAAGAACGCACCTGGAGTCCTTGCAATAAAAATCTATATATATATAGAGAGAGAGAGTTTAGAAAGATGGCAGTATACCGGTAACCTCACTAAGAAGGGAAATAAGGGAAGAAATTAAACATATTCAAGCTAGAAGCAATATACTCAACAAAATCATGCTAAAACCCCAACTTCAAGATAAGAACAGACAGAAATCAACCTCACAAGTATAACCCTAGGATGGAATAAGCTAAGCCACAAATAATCGAAAGCCACTAGTCAAACCCACAATAAAGTATAGGATCTGTTAACCCACAACTTCTCGAAAGACCACATAAACAATGCCTCAACAATAAAGGACTCACTAATCCAACAATAACCAAATGCCAAAATAATCATAACCCCAACAGGTTAGAAACCACTAATCCACCAATATATGAAGGCCATAACAAGATCTACAATAATATATAAGCAATATAATCTACCTATAGTTCCAACGAGTACCCATACACTCTAGGAACACAATCAAGTGAAAACAAACCTCCAGCATCTGATACTACCAGAGCATACACTGAAAAAACAACAAACAAGGGTGGAATCTGAATACAATATACATGATGATGTGATATGATAGAACTGGTGTGATAGTAACCCTGTATGAACCTACCCCAGGTGCCAGAAGGCCTAGAAGGTAGGATCTATGGATGGACACGGCATGTATACCTCAACTACACTATATACCCCTGCTCCAGCACACTCGGAACATGGATCCTGGTCTAGTCTGGCAAGGTCCATGGAGGTCTGTGACCACATACTAAATGTGAATCTCAAAGTATAACTACTCAGAGTGTATCTGCGTCTAGATCAATAATTGGAATCTCGTGGCACGTTCCTAGAGTCAACCAGGTTTAAATCAGTAATAATAATCTCAAAACCCCATCAAAGGGTTCCCGGAGCGTATCCGGGTCTAAATCAGTAATCAAGTCTCAAAACCCTCATGAAAGGGTGCTCGAAGTGTATCTGAGTCTAAATCTATAGTAAAGATATATCTAGCACTACGGCACAACCGAGCCTAGTATCAATGCGAAAACTTGTGATAAAATCATTGTAATATCTCCTTTACGCCAACAAGATCCATAAAAATAGTTCCAAATCCTTTTATAATCATTTACAAAAAATAGACCTCGGGGCCATGCAAAGTTTAGAAAATCATTTATAGTAGGTTCGAAGCCAAAACACAAGTAAAACATGCAGAAAATCCATTGCATGAATGATATGCTCACAAAAAAATAGATTAGCCTAACGGCTCACAAACAACCTATCAGAACTGCACATGAACAATCAGTTCTACAACACAAATATCTACCCTACTGTAACATCTCGATGTCTAGGACTCGCGAACATTCCCAAATATCCTATTGTCTATGGTCCAAAGTCTTATACAAAGGCCACATGGGGCCGCAAGTGTAATATTATTACAACACTACAATAAGTAATACAAACAATGTACGAAATAAATGGATAGAAGATACAGACAAGGTCTGGGTGTACCAACCTAGAAGAACTAACCCAATAATACTAATTAATGCAGTTATAGCCTATATATGCAAAGTATAGTATAGAAAAGAATATAACCTACCTGTCGTCTGACGATTAGCTGCTGGAATGGCATTGTCCAAGCTTGAACTGCTCCGAGAATCCCCTAATCGCGAACAAAATATCAACATAATATTCTACACATCAATACAAAGCCAACGATACCCATAATGCTAAAAATATAGTCAAGTTGAAATTCAGGTCACAAGCGGGACCGTGGGCCCCGTAACCCAAAGCTAGAAATGAAAAACACCAATGTATTCCCCATATCCCCGAGAGAACATGATCCAAAATTAAGAAGACTAGCACTATTATGAGAGCTCTAAATAGCCCAAGAATCAAGAATTTAAAAAGGGAATTAATGAAAGAAAAATGAAATTTAAAGAGGAATGTACCCGATTTAGAAGTCAACAAATGTTCAAGAATAGACAAAATAATAGCCTCCAAGTTGCTGGGTTGATCAAGGTGTGAAAATGGTTGTTTATGGAGCCATTTAATGGAGGATTCAAGTTTGGGAAATATTGGAAGGGGAAAAGAGAAGGTTTCCAGCTATTTAAGCTGCCATGCTCAGGAACAAGAGCGCCTAGGTAGCGCGCAGGCGTGCAGACACCATGGCGGGCGAGAAGCGCAAGGGCGTTGGTGCCAGTGCGGGGGCAGGAGCGCTGGCTTGCCCAGGCTAGCGGGCAAGCAAGCGTGATGCCCAAGCACAGGAACATACGCAGGTGTGGCCCAGGCATATGCTGCAGTACCACACTAGCAACCAACAACATCAGTAGTTATGCTAAGGAAGATTTTACATGATTGGTCTCCGAGAATGCATCCAGGGTCCCGCAAACATAAATGAGCTGAGCTATTCAACTAGAAATGGCATTCTTGATCCAATGAAATTGATTAAAATTCAATTGGAGGTTGATTTAATGAAAAATGGGCCCCTTTCCCAAAATCAACCTTTAGGCCAACTATTCCAAAATGGAACCTAAGGGCCAAAATCAAGTCCAAAAGCCTAGGGACCCAAACCTGTCATGCCCTGAGGCTACCCCTAGATGTAACACGGTGCTTAGCATCACAAGTGACCCCAAGCTAAGTCATGATCTGGAATATCTAAAAAAATTGATAAAAACATGCACTATGCGGAAGCTGAAAACAATAGTAAAATCTGGAAATGATAAAGAATCCCAAGCATATCTAAATGAAAACTCTATATAAGAATATAGATAAGTCTACAACCCACTCTAAAAACTCAACAACTGAATTTAGTCTATGTATGAAAGCCTCTACTTGATATGAGTTGCTGGAACATGCCCCCAACTAACTCCAATAATCTAAAAAATGAAATAAATATTGTAAACTAAAGCATGTATATCATCCTCGATCTATGAGGACTCACCAATGAAGCTTCTGAGTGAGGAATGGGAATCTTTCTAAGTGCGGTCTGGATACTGAGCACTTGAACCTACATCATGAAATAATGTAGCACAAAAGTATGCGTCAGTACTTCGAATGTACTGAGAATGCGAGATAAGGGCTAAGCTGAACAACCTATAACTGAACATGGAAATATATATACAGAAGCATAAACTGAAAACTAAGCTGGAAGCATTGACCAAGTACTAACATGAATATACAATATGCTGAACTGAATACTGATATAGATACTGAGTACATGGTAAATGCAATATGAATATGAATGTGGGAGATATTGTTAACCGACATACCCCAAGCTGAGCTAACTATGGGGCTAACCTATAGCCATTGATAAAAGGGTGTTCATATGTTGCCAGGGGTACAAACAAGTCTGACGTAGATCCACTAACTAATGTCCCCAAGGGACAGAGGTATGAAGCCTAACCTGACAGTTGACCACTCTTTACACCTATGGTGGCGTCGTAGTTCTGCGATTGGGGGACTGCTACTAAAGGTCTTAGCCTGATCTGACAGCAAAGCCTTGATCCAGTCATCCGCTCTGTACTAAGTCTACTCCCAACGGAAAAGTAAGTAGTGAAATACAAGCTGAAATACTGGATAGCTCAAATACTGACAATTATTTAAGAATACACATATATGTATATATATATGCTGAAACTAATGGCATTCTAACATTGAAAAATGATTATCTAAATTGTCTTCCTAGCAATCATAATTTATGAATACTGAAATTTAGACATGCTAGGGTTTCTGAGTTCTGAACATGTAACTATACTAGCTCTCCAAGAAACATGAAATAGATATCATTATAAGCAGTAGAATTTGAAGTACAATGATTCCCTAAGATTTTGGAACCCTAGGTCTGAACAAATTCATGGGGAATTGAAGAACTGGATGAATCTAGGGACTCAATGGTTGCACAGAACTCATTGATGAAATCCCACATACCTGATAGAGAACGGATGGAGAAATCCTTTGGATTCTTGGGGCTGAGCTTGAAGAACATTCTGCATGTTCTTGAGAGAAAACTATCGCCTCTTTTCTCCTATTTCTTTCTAAGTCTGATGATTTTAGGAGAATGGAGGGAATAAGAGTGAAAATCCCTTAATTACCCCCTAAAATGACTAAGGTTCGAAATTATAGGGTAGGGAAAAGACTGGAATGTCCCTAAATTAATTAAAAGAATATACTGAAATTTGCGACTCAGGTTCCACGGAGGGGAACCACGATTTATGGAAACTTTCACGGCTCGTGGAACCCTGTCGTGGTTCCTGGGCAGGAATTCTTGAGCTACTGGAGTTGGGTTCTATGAGTGCTGTCCATGACTCATGGAAACTTCCATAGGTAGTGGATCTCACTCTTGGATCTTGGCTGGCTATTGATTCACAGGTCTGGTTCCACGAGACCATTCCACGACTCGTGGACCATTACATGGGTCGTTGAACTAGTTCGTAGTTCTCAGAGGAAATGTTAGGCCTCAGGTCTGAGTTACACAAACTTGGTTCACGACTCATGGATCGTTCCACGGTCTATAGAACTAGTTCGTGGTTCTAAGATAAAATGTCAGTTCTCTGATCTGACTCCACAAGCACAATCCATGACCCGTTGACACTTTCACGACTCATGCATCTTACCCGTGAATCGGTTGACAGTTGAAATTTTTAATTCTTTCTAGTTTTTTGAGCTGAGTCTAGACTTGGAGGTTCTGTGGTGTTACAATATCTCCTCCTTGGGATCATTCATCCTCGAATGAAGACTAAACAAGCTGAGTTTGGAGGAAAAGAGTGGCAATCCCTACGAAATAAGTACTAGAAACTGATATCTAAATGAACTGAGTCCCATGAGTATGCAATTATGCGAAAATGCAGGAATAGCCAAGGGAATATGATGCTGAGACTAAAATATGTCATAGTAAAATGAGAAACTGGAGAGGAACTATTACCTCAAGCTGAAATTGAATCGGAAGGAAAGAGGTGAGGGTACTTCGCCATCATGACTGCTTCTGCTTCCCAAGTAGCTCCCTCTACGGACTGATTTCTCCATAACACCTTCACTGAAGTGACTTCCTTATTTATCAGCCTACGAACCTGACGGTCAAGAATCTTGTAACACCCCGGAAACCTATTCAGCTTTTAAAAATCAAAATCTCAGAAAATTTCAAGTTTCCAGGGATGATAGGTCCAAACCATGGACTGTGGTATGAACCATGGGTAGTGGAATGGATCTGTGGTTTAAGTCTACAAGGCTCAGACTCTGGTCTGAGAACCATGAATTGATTCTACGAATCATAGTTCATTCTACGGCCCATCCTATCAACTCGTGGTATCAGACCTGAGGGCTGACTGATCCCAAAGAACCACGAGTCCAGTCTATAGCCCGTAGTTTGAATTATGGACCATCTTTTTGACTCGTGGAACCTGATCAGAGACATGCCAAGTCCTTCAGGAACGATGAGTCAGGTTGATGACTCGTGATTCATTCTACGAGTCTATCTTGTTGACCCATAGTTTGTCTTCTGCAGCTTGATCATTGGCCAGAACACACGAGTGGGAACCATGAATCATGGTTCAAATGATGACCCATAGAACCGACCCGTGATTCCTGAAGTCGACCCCTTTTATTAGCTTTTCTTAACTAATTTCTAGGGGTATTATAGTCATTACCCACACTTTTAACTCCTAAGTCAGGTCGTTTTGGCCATTCTTAGCATGATTTCTAACCCTATTAGCCTAAGTCCCTTCTCATTACCTCACTCATCTACCAAAAAGGTAAAGAACTCTCTCAAGCTCAAGGTTTCAAGCTCCAAGTCCAATTCTCCTAATCTTTTCAATTTCAAGTGGGTTAACTTCAATCAAGGTATGTGGGTATTCAAAAATGGGTTCCTTTCACCCTTGTGCCCAAAACCCCAAATTTCAATTTGTGATTTCATGAACTTTCAAACTAAGGTTCTTGCCCAATTCTTATGTGTTTTGCTATAAATTACCTTCTCATGATTTTATTATGAATTTTCATTAAACTGCATGATTTTGCATGGGTGTTTACATATAACTTCCTATTTCATGAATTGAAGGTTAATTATGGTAAATCCTACATGCATGAAGTGATTTAAGAAAATTGGATAAATTGATAGCATGATTTCATGAATTCCAAGAAAACGCATGCTTAATTCCTATGTTGTATGAAAGTATATATTATTATGAAATTGAACTAAGGCCATGCAAGTTTTCAAGTTATGAATTATTATGCAAGACAAGACACCCGATGTGCCATCAATGCTCATGAATCATTTTTCCTAAAACTAAGGTTCGTGAGTAGTATGAAGATCCGGGGTATGAACATGTTTATGAACATTTTTATGAACAAGCTTGACCTCTAGATATGTCACATGTATGTGAGCCTTATAATATATGTTTTGGGAGTAGTATTTAGCACCGAGTGATGAGCGTTCTAGATAACCCAAGTCCAAAACTATGTTGCCACCGTAGGTTGCCCTCCATGGCTTATGAAAGGATCTTTATGAACATGGTTCTAAGTTTGGTTGGTTAGGACAACCTTCTTTAGTATGGGTGTATGACACTAGACTCCATGTAGCTCACCATGGTTTATGTCGGTTAAGAGAAACTCCCACATGATTATGTTTAAGCTATGCAGTTCTATGATATTACACTTTGAATCTTACCTTTACTTCATGTTTCATGTCTTATATCTTAATACTTTCTCATGATAATTATCTTATGAACAAGTTCACCTTATGCATGTTTTAAGCACATTTTTATCATGATCATGCTTATCTCATATACTCGGTACATCCTATAGTACTGACGCATATTTTGTGATGCATCCTCTTGATGATGCAGATTCAGGTGTTTTCCATCAGGCTCATGGCTAGACGAAGCCGAATATCTAGTCAGCATTGGTGAGTCCTCATGGTTCGAGGGCCGGTTTCCATTCTAGTTGTATTATCTATATTTCCTTCAGATTGTTGAGTCAGTTGGGGTGTTGTCCCATCGGCTCTATATGATGGTTTAGAGGCTTTTCAGACATAGACAGTGTTCGAGTCTCCTCTTTGGATTGTACTTCCCATTCGACTTGACTATATATATGCTTATGTTTCTAAATTCTCTTATCATGCTTTTGCTATGTTAAATTGATATATCTGAGTTATGCGATGACCAAGGGTTAGCTCGGGGTACTCGTTGTCACAGTGCCCATGTTATGCCCAGGGTGTAGCCTCGGGGCGTGACAAACATGGTATCAGAGCCAGGTTCAAGAGTCTTAGGATGCCTGAAAGCCTCATCTAGTTGAGTCTCTTTCATGTGTATGAAGCACGTCACACATATGAGAGGGAAGCTATAAGGTATCTTAGAAAACTTCTCTTCTTTCATGATCATATCGTCTGATAGAGATTAACTCTAATGTTCCTCTAATCCTTACCTTGTACGTTTCAGATCATTCCTCTATGTGCTATGCCTCACCGAGCCACTCGAAATGTCGCTCCTCTAATTCCGACCCCCAAGGTCAAGAATGAGGAGTTTAGGAACGCCATCCATTTGCTAGCCTAGACCTTGACCGCTCAGGCCAACCAGCCGACTCCTATCCCTATGCACCCTCAAGGTGGGGTAGTGGACTGAGTTCGTGATTTTGTCCGTATGAACCCGCCAGAGTTTTGGGGTTCAAAAGTGAATGAGGATCCGCTAAATTTTATTGATGAAGTGAATAAAATCTTTGATATGATGAAAGTGGTTGGTGTTGACTGTGTGGAGATCGTGTCCTATCATCTCAATGATGTAGCTCATATATGGTTCACACAATAGAAGAAAGCTAGAGATAGGGACGAGGTCCCTATGACATGGGAGTGTTTTGAGAGGGATTTCCTCGACCGGTTCTTTCCCTGATAGTTGAGGCAAGCGAAGGCGGAAGAGTTTGTGAACTTGAGACGAGGATCTATGACTGTTCAGGAGTACAGTTTGAAGTTCACTTAGTTGTCTAGGTATGCCCCCTCTATGGTAGCGGACCCACATAATTAGATGAGCAAGTTTATCTACGGGGTTTCATTTTTAGTGAAGAAGGAATGTAGGTCTGCTATGTTGTTGAGTGATAAGAACATTTCTAGACTCATGACCCATGCTCACCAAATCGAGGGAGATAGGCTTAGGGAGATGGCTAGGGAGAACAATAGGGCTAGATCCAAGGGTTCAGGTTTGGTCATTAGAGGTCCTGTGGAAGACATCACTCCCCATTCCAGAAGAAGTCATCAGAACCCGTTCATTCTTCTACTAGTGCTCCTACCCTGGCCCAGAAGCCTCGTCATGATCAGAATGGTAGAGGATTTACTTCCTATTCACAGTCTCAGGGGAGTGTTGTTAAGGGATTTTCTCACCCTATTTGCAGCAAGTGTGGGAAGAATCACCCAAAAGAGTGTTGTTTGAGCATAGGTGCATGCTTTTTGTGTGGACAGGTTGGACACATGATTAGAGACTGCCCTTCAGCTAAGAAGGGGCAGAGAGGTAGTAGGGCTCAGTCTGCTCCAACAGCCTCAGGAGGTCGACCAGCCCTGTAGGGCACAACTTCTAGTTTTGGTGGTCAGCGCCAGAACCACCTTTATACTATGTCATCTCATCAGGGACATGAGGATTCCCCAGATATTGTTACTGGTATGTTGAAAGTCTTCTCTTTCGATGTGTATGCTTTGTTGGACCCCGGTGCCTCCTTATCTTTTGTGCCCCTAATATAGCATGCAAATTCAAAGTATGTCCTCAATTGCTTTAAGAACCCTTTTGTGTTTCTACTCCTATTGGTCAGTCGGTCCTAGCCAAAAGGATCTACCAAAATCTCCCTATCTCAGTCCTTTACAGAGTCACTTCAATGGATTTAGTAGAGTTGGAGATGACTGATTTTGATGTTATTCTTGGTATGGATTTGTTACACGCTTGTTATGCTTCGGTTGATTGTCGTACTCGAGTTGTCAGTTTCAAGTTACCAAATGAACCCATCTTAGAATGGCAAGGTAGTGCTCGTTCCTCGAAAGGTCATTTCATATCTTACCTTAAGGCAAGGAAGATAATTTCTAAGGGTTATTTTTATTATATAGTTCAGGTTATGAACACGAAGTCCGGAGCCTTGTCCCTTTAGTCTATTTCTATTGTGAATGAATTCCCAGAAGTTTTCCCTGAGGATCTACCTGGAGTCCCTCCCGAGTGAGAAATTGACTTTGTGATAGATTTTCTTTCGAATACAAATCCTATCTCTATTCCTCCCTATAGGATGGCTCTTGCTGAACTTAAGGATTTAAAGGATCAGTTGATGGATCTTCTTGATAAGGGTTTCATCAGGCCTAGCATTTCTCCATGGGGTGCTCCAGTCTTATTCGTGCAAAATAAAGATGGTTCCCTTAGAATGTGTATTGACTACCGTCAGTCGAACAAGGTCACAATTAAGAATAAGTATCCCATTCCAATGATTGATGACTTGTTCGATCAGCTTCAGGGTTCTAGTTTCTTCTCCAAAATTTACCTTAGATCCGGTTATCATCAGCTTCATATTAGAGAGTGTGATATTCCAAAGACAACCTTTAGGACTCGGTATGGTCATTATGAATTTATTATAATGTCTTTTGGTCTAACGAATACTCCTGCAGCTTTTATAGATTTGATAAACTGTGTGTTCAAGCAGTATTTGGATATGTTTGTGATTATTTTCATTGATGATATCCTTTTCTACTCTCGGAGTGAGTAGGAGCATACGGACCATTTAGGAGTTGTGTTACAAACTCTCAAGGACCAACAGTTATTTGTTAAGTTTAGCAAGTGTGAGTTCTGAATGCAGTCTGTTGCTTTTCTGGGTAATATTGTAACTAGGGGTATTCGAGTTGATTCTCAAAAGATAGAGGCAGTAAGGAACTGTCCTAGACCCACTTCCCCATCTGATATTAGAAGATCTTTAGTTTTGGCTGGTTACTACAGGAGGTTTGTGGAAGGGTTTTCTTCCATCACTACCCCTTTGACTTGATTGACTCAGTAAAAGGTAAAATTTTAGTGGTCTGATTTGTGTGAGAAGAACTTTCAGGAATTGAAGACTAGATTGACCACAGCTCCAGTGTTAGCTCTACCCGAGGGCCTAGATGATTTTATTGTATATTGTGATGCTTCAAGGATTGGTTTGGGTTGTGTTTTAATGCAGCGTGGTAAAGTGATTGCTTATGCTTCAAGACAGCTTAAGACTCGTGAGAAGAACTACCCTAATCATGATCTTGAGTTAGTAGCCGTTGTCTTTGCTTTGAATATTTGGAGACATTACTTGTATGGGGTGCACGTGGATGTGTTCACCGATCATAAGAGTCTTCAGTATGTGTTCACTTAGAAGGAATTGAATCTGTGACAAAGAAGATTGATTGAGCTTTTTAAGGATTATGACATGAGTGTGCTTTACCATCCGGGTAAGGCCAGTGTTGTGGCGGATGCACTTAGTAGATTGTCTATGGGTAGTGTGTCTTCAGTCGAAGACGGGAAGAAGGAATTGGTTAATGAGGTTCATAGGCTAGCTCGGTTGGGAGTTCGCCTTATGGACTCGATAGAAGGTGGTGTTATTTTCCAAAATGGTTCTTAATCATCTTTGGTAGATGAAGTGAAGGAAAAGAAAGACAGTGATCTTATTTTTCTTCAGCTAAAGGGTGTAGTCCATCAAGAAAGAGTTGAGGTTTTCTCCCAAGGGGGAGATGGTGTGCTTCTCTATCAGGGTCAATTATGTGTTCCAGATGTAGATGGGTTGCGACAACAAATTCTGACGGAGGCTCATAATTCCAGATATTCCATTCACCCCGGTTCTACAAAGATGTACTGTGATCTATGGGAAGTCTATTGATGGAATGGTATGAAGATGGACATAGCCGATTTTGTGGCTAAGTATCCCAATTTTCAACAGGTGAAGGTAGAGCATCAGCGACTAGGTGGCATGATTCAGGATATTGACCTTCCTACTTGGAAGTAGGAAGCGATCAATATGGACTTCATTACAGGTTTGCCTCATACTCGAAGGCAACATGATTCGATTTGGGAGATTGTCGATCGGATGACTAAATCATCCCATTTCTTGGCTGTTAAAACTATGGATTCAGCAGATGATTATGGTAGACTCTACATCCAAGAAATAGTTTGATTGCATGGTGTTCCTTTGTCCATAATTACAGATAGGGGTACTCAGTTTACTTATCAGTTTTGGATATCATTTCAGAGAGGTCTTGGTACTCAGGTGAAGCTTAGTACAGATTTTCATCCTCAGACAGATGGCCAGGCAGAGCATACTATTCACACTTTGGAGAATATGTTAAGAGCTTGTGTGATTGATTTCAAAGGTAATTGGGATGATCACTTACCTCTTATCGAGTTTGCCTGTAACAACAGCTTCCACTCTAGCATCCAGATGGCTCTATATGAGGTACTTTATGGTTAGAGGTGTAGATCTCTTATTGGTTGGTTTGAGGTAGGTGAGGAAGCTTTGATTGGCCCAAATTTGGTTCATGAGACTATGGAGAAAGTTCAGCTTATTAGGGAGAGGTTGAAGACCGCTCAGAGTCGATAGAAATCATATGCGGATGTGAGGAGAAGGGAATTGGAATTCAAAGTTGATGATTGGGTTTTTTTGAAGGTGTTACCCATGAAGGGTGTGATGAGATTTGGCAAGAAAGGGAAACTTAGTCCCCATTTTGTAGGACCTTATCAAATTCTGAGGAGAGTTGGCAGTGTTGCTTATGAGTTGGATTTGCCAATGGAGTTAGAAGCGGTTCATCCGGTTTTCCATTGTTCCTTGTTGAAGAAGTGTGTTGGTGATCCGACCTTGATTGTTCCTTTAGAGGATGTAGGTGTGAAGGATAGTCTACCTATGAGGAGGTCCCCATAAAAATCCTTGATCGTCAGATTTGGAGGTTGAGGAACAAAGAAGTCACTTCCGTAAAAGTCCTTGGGAGGAATCAGCTTGTTGAAGGAGATACTTGGGAAGCGGAGTCAACCATGAAAGCCAAGTACCCTCATCTCTTTCCTTCCGATCTTGTTTTAGCTTGAGGTAATAGTTTCCTCCTTAGTATGTTCCTCTGATACTATTCCATCAGTTTTTCTCATGATCCTAGCATTGATCCATGTTTTATGAAGTTAGTTATACCATGTTTTAACTTGAAGAGTTAAGTTTTCATGTTTATTCCTTGATTTTCATGTTTTGTTGCTGGTTGGGTTATTTTCTCTTCAGTTTTCCCTGATTTAGTCTTCATTCGAGGACGAATGATCCCAAGGGGGATATATTGTAACACCCCTGAAACCTATTTAGCTTTTAAAAATCAAAATCTCAGAAAATTTCAAGTTTCCAGGGATGACGGGTCCAAACCACGGACCATGGTTTAAACCACGGGTCATGGAATGGATTTGTGGTTTAAGTCTGCCAGGCTCAGACTCTGGTCTGTGAACCACGAGTTGGTTCTATGGACCGTAGTTCATTCTATGGCCCGTCCTATCAACTTGTGGTATCAGACCTAAGGTATGACTGATCCCTAGGAACCATGAGTCCAGTCTACGGCCCGTAGTTTGAACTACGGACCATCCTATTGACTCGTAGAACCTGATCAGAGACATGCCAAGTCCTTCAGGAATGACGAGTCAGGTTGACGACTCGTGATTCATTCTACAGGTTCGTCCTGTTGACCCGTAGTTTGCCTACTGTAGCTTGATCATTGGCCAGGAACTACGAGTCGTGGTTCAAACAATGACCCATAGAACCGACCCGTGATTCCTGAAGCCGACCCCTTTTTATCAGCTTTTCTTAATTATTTCCCAAGGGTATTATAGTCATTCCTCACTCTTTTAAATCCTAAGTGAGGTCATTTTGGCCATTCATAGCATGATTTCTAACCCTATTAGCCTAAGTCCTTTCTCATTACCTCATTCATCTCCCAAAAAGGAAAAGAACTCTCTCAAGCTCCAAGTCCAAGTCTCCTAATCTTTTCAATTTCAAGTGGGTTAACGTTAATCAAGGTATGTGGGTATTCAACAATGGGTTCCTTTAACCCTTGTTCCCAAAACCCCAAATTTTAATTTGTGATCATGAACTTTAAAACTAGGGTTCTTGCCCAATTCTTATGAGTTTTGCTATAAATTACCTTCTCATGATTTTATTATGAAATTTCATTAAATTGCATGATTTTTTATGGGTTTTTACATATGATTTCCTATTTCATGATTGAAGGTTAATTATGGTAAATCACACATGCATGAAGTGATTTAAGAAAATTAGGAAAATTGATAGCATGATTTCATGAATTCCAAGCAAATGCATGCATAGTTCCTATGTTTTATGAAAGTATATATTATTATGAAATTGAACTAAGGCCATGCAAGTTTTCAAGTTATGAATTATAATGAAAGACAAGACACACGATGTGCCATCAATGCTCATGAATCATTTTTCCTAAAACCAAGGTTCATTAGTAGTATGAAGATCCTGGGTATGAACATGTTAATGAACAAGCTTGACATCTAGATATGTCACATATATGTAAGCCTTATGTTATATGTTTTGGAAGTAGTATTTAGCACCGAGCGATGAGGGTTCTAGATAACCCAAGTCCAAAACTACGTTGCCACTGTAGGTTGCCCTCCGTGGGTTTTGAAAGGATCCTGATGAACATGGTTCTAAATTTGGCATATTAGGACAACTATTTTCAGTGTGGGTGCATGAAATTGGACTCCATGTAGCTCAGCATGGTTTATGTCAGTTAAGAGAAACTCCCACAAGATTATTTTCAATCTATGAAGTTATATGATATTACACTTTGAATCTTACCTTTACTTCATGTTTCATGTCTTATATCTTAATACTTTCTCATGCTAATTCTCTTATGAACAAGTTCACCTTATGCATGTTTTAAGCACGTTTTTATCATGATCATGCATATCTCATATACTCGGTACATCCTATAGTACTGACGCATATTTTGCGCTACATCCTTTTGGTGATGCAGATTCAGGTGTTTCCCATCAGGCTTGTGGCTAGACAAAGCTGAATATCCAGTCAACATTGGTAAGTCCTTATGGTTCGAGGGGCAGTTTCCATTATATTTGTGTTATCTATCTTTCCTTCC
Source organism: Jaltomata sinuosa (assembly GCA_003996215.1). Classification (NCBI taxonomy): domain Eukaryota; kingdom Viridiplantae; phylum Streptophyta; class Magnoliopsida; order Solanales; family Solanaceae; genus Jaltomata; species Jaltomata sinuosa. Next base: position 161,358 of record QJPP01000468.1, read on the forward strand.
CATTGTGGAGTCAGTTGGGGTCTTGTCCTATCGGCTCTATATGTTTGTTTAGAGGCTTTTCAGACATAGACAGTGTTCGAGTCTCCTCTTTGGATTGTACTTCCCATTCTACTTGACTATATATATGCTTATATTTCTAAATTCTCTTATCATGCTTCCGCTATGTTAAATTGATATACCTGAGTTATGCTATGACCAAGGGTTAGCTCGGGGCACTCGTGGTCCCGAGCCTTATGTTACGCCCAGTGGGTAGCCTCGAGGCATGACAAATCTCAACTGGAACCTCCTCATAGGTGAGACTATCCTTCACAGCCAATCTCTCTAAATGTACTATCGATGCCGGATCACCCACACACTTTTGCAATAAGGAAATGTGAAAGATTGGATGAACCGCTGCTAGTTCTGTTGGCAGCTCTAACTCATAGGCCACATTACCAACCCTTTTCAAGATTATATAAGGACTTACATACCTAGGATTGAGCTTTCCTTTCTTGCCAAACCTTATCACCCCATTCATGGGTGAAACTTTCAAGAATACCCAATCATCGATCTCAAACTCTAAGTCCCTTCTTCTCACATCTGCATAGGACTTCTGATGACTCTGAGCTTCTTTCAATCTTTCTCTGATGAGATGAACTTTCTCCATAGCCTCATGAACCGAATCTGGCCCAACCAAGGCTGCTTTACCTACTTTGAACCAACCAACCAGAGATATGCATCTACGCCCATAGAGTTTCTTATATGGGGCCATTTGAATACTAGAGTGGAAACTATTATTGTAGGTGAAATCTGTGAGAGGTAGGTGATCATCCTAACTACCCTTGAAATCAATCACGCAAGCTCTCAACATGTCCTCTAAGGTATGAATGGTATGCTATGTCTGACCATCCACTTGCAGATGAAATGTTATACTGAGATTCACCTGAGTACCAAGACCATTCTAAAATGATCTCCAGAAATGAGATGTAAACTGAGGACCCCTATCCGAGATGATAGACAAGGGAACCCCATGTAACCTGACTACCTCACTGATGTAGAGTTTGGCATAGTCCTCTGCTAAATCTGTAGTATTGATAGCCATGAAGTAAGATGACTTAGTGACTCTGTCCACTATCACCCAAATGGACTCATACTGTTTGCGTGTATGAGGTAAAGCAGTAATAAAGTCCATGTTAATCACCTCTCACTTCCAAGTAGGAATGCTAATATCTTGAGTCACACCTCATGGTTTCTGATGTTCTACCTTCACTTGTTGACAGTTGGGACACTTAGCTACAAAATCTTCAATGTCCCTCTTCATGTCGTTCAAACATTAGACTTCTCATAGATCACAGTACATCTTAGTGGCACCGAGATGAATAGAATATCTAGAATTATGGGCTTCTGTAAGGATATGATGCCTTAACGCATCCACATTAGGTACACATAAATGAGGGATTCATCAGGCTAAGTGTATTTCCTTGCGGTACTCCAGTTCTTTTCATGCGTAACAAAAATGGTTTTCTTAGGATGTGCATCTAGTAACGCTAGTCGAATAAGGTCACCATACATAATAAGTATCCCCTCCCCAGAATTGATGACATGTTTGACCAACTTAGGGTGCTAAGTGCTTCTCTAAGATAGACCTCAGATTTGTCTATCATCAGTTGAAAGTTAGAGAGAGTGAAATTCTAAAAACATCTTTCAGTACCCGTTATGGTCACTTTGAATCCCTAGTCATATCTTTTGATTTGACTAACACTCATGAAGCTTTCATGAACCTCATGAATAGAGTATTCAAGCAGTACTTTGATATGTTTGTTATCATTATTATCGACAACATTCTAATAGACTCCCATAGCAAGGAGGACCATGCTAACCACCTCAGAATTGTGCTACAGACCCTCAGAAATTGTGAGCTATATGCTATATTTTCAAGTGTGAATTTTGGTTATAATAGAGTTCCTTGGTCATATCGTTTCTGGTGAGGGTATTAAGGTTGACTCTCAAAAGATTAATGTAGTAAAGAATTGGCCCAGGCCCATGACCCCGTGATATTAGGAGTTTTTGGGTTTGGTTGGCTATTACAGAAGGTTTGTAGAAGGTTTCTCATCTATTATTGCTCCATTGACCATGCTAACTCGAAAGAAAGCTAAATTTCAATGGTCTAAAGCTTGTGAGAAGAGTTTTTAGGAATTTAAAACATGTTTGACTTCTACTCTGGTGTTGACCCTGCCAGAGGGAACTAATGGTGTTTTGGTTTATTGTGACACGTCAAGAGTAGGTATTGGTTATGTTTTGATGCAGAATGGTAGGGTCATAGCCTACACTTCTAAACAACTTAAAAACCATGAGAAAAACAACCCAACTCATGATCTTAAGTTGGAGCAGTTATATTTGTCTTAAAGATATGATGTCACTACCTTTATGGTGTACATATTGACATTTTTACGGATCATAAAATTCTTTAGTACGTCTTCAGTCAGAAGTAATTGAATCTCAGGTAGAAGAGACAACTTGAGTTACTTAAAGACTACTATATGAGCATTATTTATCACCCTGGTAAAGCCAATGTGGTTGTAGATGCACTTAGTAGGTTGTCTATGGGGAGTAATTCCCATGTTGAAAAGGAAAAGAGAGAACATGCAAAGGATTTTCATAGACTTGCATGTTTGGGATTTCATCTTGTACACTCCAAGGGTGGTGATGCAGTTGTTAAGAATAGAGCTGAATCATCCTTGGTGGTTGAAGTTTATGAAAAACAGAATAGTGACCCCATCTTGCTCAAACTAAAAGAAGAGATCCCTAAATAGAAAGTTATGTCTTTTCAACAAAGGGCAGATGGTGTTCTAAGGTACCAAGGTGGGTTGTGTGTTCCCGATGTAAATCATCTCAGAGAAAGGATCATGGATGAAGCACATAATTCTAGATATTCCATTCACCCAGGCTCAACGAAGATGTACCATGACTTGAGAGAAGTCCATTAGTGAGACGACATGAAGAAAAACTTCACAAAGTATGTAGCTAAGTGTCCTAACTGTCAGCAAGTTAAAGTTGAGCACTAAAGCCCTTGCGGTATAGCACAGAACATAAATCTTTATTAGTGCAAGTGGGAAATTATTAATATGGACTTCATAATAGCCTTGCCATGATTGTGTCATTAGTATGACTCCATATGGATGATTGTGGATCAAATGACTAAGTCAGCTCATTTCTTGCTCGTTAAGACAACAAACATAACATAGGATTATGCTAAATTTTACATTCCTGAGATAGTCAGACTTTATGGTACTCCTATGTCCATCATTTCAGACAGGGGTGATGAGTTCACCACCTAATTATGGAAGTCTTTTCATAACGGTTTGGGTACAAAGGTGAACAATAGTACCACATTTCATTCGCAGACCCACGGTCAGGTAGAATGTACTATTTAGATGCTTAAGGATATGTTGAGGGCGTGTGTTATAGATTTTAATATAAATTGAGATTACCACCTACCTTTTATAGAGTTCACATACAACAATAGTTACCACTCAAGTAACCAAATGGCTCCTATGAGGTTTTTTATTGGAGAAGGTATAGGTTTCTAATTGGTTGGTGTCAGGTTGGCAAAGTAGGGTTGATAGGGTCAGATTTAGTCCATCAAGCTATGGAGAAAGTTAACCTTATTAAGGAAACGTTGAAGACTACACAGAGCCACCAGAAGTCCTACTCAAATGTGAGTCAAAGGGAACTAGAGTTCGAAGTTGATGATTGGATCTACTTGAAGGTTTCACCTATGAAGGGTGTCATGAGATTTGGGAAGAAAGGGAAACTTAGTTCCCAGTATATTGGCATGTATCAAATTTTGAAGAGGGTTGGGAAAATATCTTATGAACTAGAGCTGCCTACGGATTTGGCATTCGTGCATCATGTGTTTGATATCTCTATGCTTAAGAAGTGTGTGGGCGACCCCTCACTCATTGTCCCTATCAAAATTGTTGGGGTGAAAGAAAGCTTGTCGTATGAAGAACTTTCAGTGAAAATTATAGATCATCATGTTCACAAGTTGAGAACCAAAGAGGTAGCATCGGTGAAAGTGTTACGAAGAATTCAGTTCATTGAGGAGGCTACATGGAAAGACGACGAAGATATGAAGAATAGGTATCCACACTTGTTCATTCTTCATAAGGAAAATGTCTAAGGTAACATTCTTACTTTTACTATATGCTCTAAGAGATCATGCCTCATGTATTTTGTATTATAGTCCCTGTGTGCACATCCATGCTCATTACTCCTCAGTTATTGGTCGTAACCTCGATTCCATCATATTTCAGTTCATGTTAATAAGTACCATTCTGATAGTTAACAGAAATCCTGGTTTGATCAGTTTATGTGCTCTATGCTAGCCTTAGCCATTATTCGAGGATGAATGATCCAAAGAGGGAGATTGTAATGACCCTTCCTGTTGTTATGGGTGAGATATCCGTGCGATAAAACGGGTTAAAAATCTTCCAGGTTTGGAAGTTGAAAATTTTGGGCTAGGCTAGTCTTGGATAAATTATTAGATGTTAGATTTATTTTATTGTATCTAAGGCGCTAAGGAGTCTGTAGGACTTTATGGAAATGAATTCGGTTGAGTAGAACTCCCGATATCAAACTTGACGTAAATGGGTTGGTCCAGGATGTCAAGATTTGATGGTGTGTTGTGAAACGTGCAAAACTGGGAGGATTTTGGAGTTTCTGTCCCAATGCATCCGCTATAGTGGGTAACATGCTGCAACAACGATGCCACTATAGCAGAGAAATTCTCGCTATAGCGGGAGTCAGAGTCGGTTAACTCTGCTATAGCGGGAGTCCTCCGCTATGGTGATGCAGAAACTTCCCCGAAAATGCTCATTATTTTGCAAAAGCATTTTAGGGAAGGCAGAGGCAATTTGGGGGTGATTCTTAGAACTTTTCCACCAAAATTCTTCGTTAAGGTAAGTATTTTATCCCCATAAACTAGTTCTTCGATTTTTATAGTTTAGAATTGTTAGTTACAGGCTTTGGGGAGGGTTTAACTTAACATATGTTAAGTTTTATGTTGTAAAATGGGAATGTTATATAATGTAAAACCTTGGGTTCTTGGTTTAAGTTGTTTATTTAGGATTCCTTACTGGAAATCACTAGTATAACCATGAAATTGGTAGTAATTAGGTGAAATTATGGTGGGAAGACCCTAGAACAGGGGGAATGATCATAAATATGGCTTGGGGGTTCGAGATTAAGTTGTAATCCATGATATTATAGGTCATTTTGGCTGAGTATGTATTACATTCTATCACGACCTAAATCGCCGCGAGTGGCACCCACCCTAAACCCCCGTTGAGCGAACTAAATAACCAAGCCAACACTTATCAAAACTAAACAGCTAAAACCAATTTGCATTAAATAAACTAACATTCACATATAAAAAGTAAATAACAACTCGTGCACCAAAAAATCTAACAAGTCTAGAATACAGGAATGCAACCCCAAAACAAAAGTAGTCTGAGTCCGAACAATGGACTAGAATGAGGGAGTGAATCCATGGTAGCCAGGAAGAAGTAGCTCACCCTTAGATTTAAGAAACGCATGTATCACAGCTGAGGTCGTGCAGCTGCCATCGAAATATGCCCTGTACTCAAGAAAATAATAGCAAGTGTAGTATCAGTACACAAAAATAACAGTGTACTGGTAGGATCATCGGCCAGCTCCAAATATACAAAATATGAACACATAACTATAACTTAGTAAAATCGGACAAAACAAGCATAACTTAAGTCAGTGAATATAACAAGACTCTCAGTCATCAACCTGACTTATTAACCACATGAGATATGTCCAAACAACTACCACAACAACAACATATGTGACTCCACAAACCGTTAAAGTAACCCGCACCACCCAAGGATCCCTAAGACATCATCTACAATGTTCAACATGCATTTCTGATCTACACAAGAACCAACCCAGCATTTAAACACAACCACCCGGTCACTCATGGACCAATATGCAGTAATTATATCACAAGAAATAAACTTGGTCCACTCATGAAACCAACACAAAGAAGTAATTCAAACAAGTACCAGGTGTGGTACCCGAGCCAACCATATTAGAACCTGTACTAGGCATGGTACCCTAGCCAACCAATGAATTGTACCAAGCTTGGTACTCAAGCCAACCAAATGTCACAGACATCACAACAATCACAATCACAATACAAATAACCCACACTTGCAAAACCAACAAATGTCTAAGACAATTCATTGCATAAGATTGACAACTAGATATCTAGGATATTTATTGTGACTTATCCCGCTATAGCGGCCCGATCCCGCTATAGCGGTATTGCCATAGCGGTAGCCACCCGCTATAGTAGGGTTGACCGCTCTTGACCCCTGCTATAGCTAAAATTTCTCTGCTATAGCAACATCACCATAGCAGTGTGTCACCACTATAGCACCTAACACGAGATAGAAACTTGAGAATTCCCCAATTTTTCCCATTTTGCAACACACCTTCAAACCTTGACGTTCCAGACCAACCCCTTCATATCAAGTTTGATATCGGGAGTTCTACTCACCCGAATTCATTTATGAAAAGTCCTACAGACTCCTTAATGTCTTAGCTAATAGAGAAACTACATCAACCTTAGATATTTTACCTAATCCTATCCCAGATTGCCCTAGACCTTACATCACTCAGAATTCGTCTTAGACTAGCCTAGCCTAAAATTTCCAATTCTCTAACTCGGAAGTTTTCTAACCTATTTTTTTGCATGAATAGCTCACCATAATGATGGAAAGGGTCGTAACAAAAGATACCAATTTACCCATCATTCTTCCCCAAATGATCAAACACGAAAAAGATGAGCTAAAAAGAGAAAAGAGTAGTACTTGAATCCTCAAACAAGTGGGGGTACTTATCTCGCATGTCCTTTTTGGTTTCCCAAGTGGCTTCCTCAACCGGATGATGCTTCCATTGGATCTTCACTGACCTGATTTCCTTCATCCTAAATTTTTGGACATCCCGGTCAAGAATATCAATCGGATCTTTCTCGTACTCAAGGTCCTTATCTATCTAGACCGAATCCCATTTTATTAGGTACTCCCTATCTCCATGGTATCTTTTCAACATGGATACATGGAAGACTGGATAGACTTCAGAAAAACTAGGCGGCAATGCAAACCTGGAAGCTATCAGCCCCATACTATTGAGAACCTCAAATGGGATGATATACTGAGGGCTAAGTTTACCCCTCTTGCCGATCCTCATTACCCCTTTCATTGGTGACACCTTAAACAGAACCTGTTCACTAACCTAAAATGCCATGTCCCTTATCTTGCGATCTGCATACTGCTTTTGCCTACTCTGAGCTGCCAAAAACTTGGTTTGAGTACCTCTAACCTTTACCTGAGCTTCCTTCACCAAGTCAATGCCCAAATGTTTCACATAGCCTGCCTTGAACCACCCTATGGGCGATCTACATCCCTTCTCATAAAGTGCTTCAAATGGTGCCATATCAATACTGGAGTGAGAATTGTTGTTGTATGAGAATTCAAATAATGGTAAGAACTGATCCCAATGCCCCAAAATCAATCACATATGCTGAATTTTCACACCTTTCTCAGCTTGTCCAGGACCACCAATGACACTTCTTTTCCACAGCTGTAATTCCACTTTGTTGCTGCGCAGATTTATCGTGTTCTGACAATACAATCATGGCTCGACCAAGAGCATGAATACAATCTTGATCATCATCTAAAGCTCCAGCTATAACACCTTCCTTTCCAACCACGTTAGAAATTCATTGTTGCCCCAAATTATCGACTTGCGACACAATATCCTCTTTTTGCTGCTGCACAATACCATCTTGAATTTTTTTATCATTGTTAGAACCATTAATACCACTGATTTTTTTAGGTATTTCCCTTGCATCAGCTTGCACATGGTCTTCATGACTTCTATGATCTCTGTTCTCTTTTGTCTCCTTAGCACGACAATTATGTAGAGAATGTCCTTGAAGTTTAATTTGCATTCAATACAATACTTTGGCAAATAGTCATAGTGAATTTTTCACCAAATTGTAGTGACTTTCCTAGTTTCAACATTTCTAGAAGAGCTCAATAGTTTAATAAATTCACCTCGACCTTTACTCGAGCAACACTCGGCCGAGTTGGATCCTTAGTTGCTTTATCAACAACCATAGGCTTCCCTACAGCTGAAGCTATGGAGAAAACAGAGTCATATCAAACAAATTGCTCGGAAAACCTTGAAGTGAAATCCATGCTAATGCAATGCAAATTTCCATTTTGAACCACAGAGTCCATTTTTTAATATGCATATGAATATAAATCCCACACCTAGAATATAAATTGATATAATCTTCAAAGAGCAAGATAAAACCTTATAAGAATGTGCTTTGACTCAAGATAGTCGATTTTACATGATCTTTTTATATTGAATTGTTGTGGTATTACCCTTCTTAAATACACTAACTCTATTCTACCATATAAAAATTTACCAACAATTGCATACTGAATATTCTCCTTCACTATAAGCTCCTCAAATTCGTCAGTCGTCCATTCAATACGGGGAATTCTATAACGATATTCCACTGGTTTTAACTTCAATGGAGCATTAAAAGTACTATTTGTGGCTGTTTTGATTAGAGAAACATATGTATGATGATTTGAAGGTTTATTGGAAGAATAAATAACCCTAATATGAGCTTATTCATTGATATTTTCTGTGGATTTTAGTAAAGCACTGTTGAGCAGTTGTTGCAATGTTTTCTCCCCATCCAATGGCCTAGGAGCCGCCGAAGCAGCCATGGTGACCATCTATTCACCAAGTCACCATTAGGCCGCCTCTTAGGAGAGAGAGAAGAGCGTATGGTTTCTTTAGCTATGTAAAACCTTTTCAGGCAAACTCAGTGGGACAAAACCTTGGATAAGGAAAAGAATACAACGCGTAATTTATTCCCTGGATGAAAACATCACTTTATATTTTAGAGGTGAAGAATTTCATTCTTGTACAACAACTTCTCATTTGTTGAGATCGGCAATGCCTTGAAAAGTACTTTGCTTCTTTGATATATTCTTCTTTCAGTTGAGTTATGTAAAAAAATTTCATAGTTGTGTTAAGGCGTGGAAAATTAAACATACACTCAAAAATCGATAATACTTAACCTCTATACACCACATAATATTTCGACGAAGGATGTACACCGGACCACCTTTTGCCCTAGGTGGCTCTGCCCATGACCCATCAAAACTTTATATGAAGCAGCTTGGTAAACCATAATTTTTTAAAGTGCAAAGTTAGATTACCATTTTACCCCTATATTAAATTAAATGATTATAAAATATCTAATTAAATAAATAATTAATAATAATCATATCATATTATTATACTAATTACTAAAAATGGAAGGTGTTAAGTCAAATGTTGAAATAATATTCCAACAATATTTATGTACAAAGAAGTAAATACATATTTAATGGAAAAAAAGTTTGATTAAGAAATTACAAATATTGATCCATTGAATTGGTAAGATGCCTTTGGGCTTCTACGGAAGTGGTACTCTTGGATATTTATTTCTTTTACATTTAATATTATAAACTTCTAAAGTGTAATGAATATAAATATCAAATATGAGATGAAACAATTGTTACTTATCATGGGAATGAGTGTTTAGTCTTCCAATTTTAATGCAGGTTCAATGTCTGCAAATTTTATTAATGCCCGATCCCATTATCTAATTTGGTCCTTTGAGATGCCACTCAACGAACATGCAAATATGCTGAAATGCAAGGATAACTGATGGAACAAGGTACTGAGACTGAATTAGATAAGAGTAGACTGAGAGACTGAATAGGAACTATTACCTCAAGCTGGAACTGAATCGGAAGGAAAGAGGTGAGGGTAATTGTCATCATAGCTGCTTCTGCTTCCCAAGTAGCTCCCTCTACGGACTGATTCCTCCACAAAACTTTTACTGAAGTGACTTCCTTATTTCTCAACTTGCGAACCTGATGGTCAAGAATCTCAACTGGAATATCCTCATAGGTGAGGCTATCCTTCATAGCCACACTCTCTAAAGGTACTATCGATTTTGGATTACCCACACACTTCTTTAACAAGGAAATGTAAAAGACTGGATGAACCGCTGCTAGTTCTGCTGGCAACTCTAACTCATATACCATATTACCAACCCTCTTCAGGATTCTGTAAGGACCTACATACCTGGGAATAAGCTTCCCTTTCTTGCCAAATCTCATCATCCCCTTCATGGGTGACACTTTCAGGAAAACCCAATCATCGATCTCAAATTGTAAGTCCATTCTCCTAATATCTGCATAGGACTTTTGATGACTCTGAGCTATTTTTAATCTCTCTCTGATGAGCTAAATTTTCTCCATAGCCACATAAACAGAATCTGGCTCGATCAATACTGCTTCACCTACTTCGAACCAACCAACCAAAGACCTACATCTATGCCCATACAGTGCCTCATATGGGGCAATCTAAATGCTGGAATAGAAACTGTTATTATAAGAAAACTCTGTGAGAGGTAGGTGATCATCCCAACTACCCTTGAAATCAATTACGCAAGCTCTCAACATGTCCTCTAAGGTTTGAATGGTACGCTCTGCCTGATCATCTGTCTGCGGATGAAATATTATATCGAGATTTACCTGAGTGCCAAGACCTTTCTGAAATGATCTCCAAAAATGGGATGTAAACTGGGGACCCCTATCTGAGATGATAGAGAAGGGAACCCTATGCATACTGACTATCTCGCTGATGTAGAGTTTGGCATAGTCCATTACCTGAATATGTAGTCTTGACAACCAAAAAGTGAGCTGACTTAGTAACTCTGTCCACTATAACCCAAATAGAGTCGTGTTGTCTACGAGTACGAGGTAAACCCATAATGAAATCCATGTTGATCACCTTGCACTTCCAAGTAGGAATGCTAATATACTGAGTCACACCTCCTGGTTTTTGATGTTCTACTTTCACCTGCTGATAGTTGGGACACTTAGCCACAAAATCTGTAATGTCCATTTTTATGCCGTTCCACCAATAGACTTCCCGTAGATAACAATACATCTTAGTGGCACTAGGATGAATAGAATATCTAGAATTATGGGCTTTTGTATGGATCTGCTGCCTCAACTCGCCCACATTAGGTACACATAAATGACCTTGGTAGCGAAGCACACCATCTCCCCCTTGAGAGAAAACCTCTATTCTCTGCTGATCAACTACACCTTTCAACTGAGGCAATATGGAATCACTGTCTTGTTTCTCTTTGACCTTGGTTACCAATGAAGATTCTGACCCATTCTGGACTATCACCACCATCTGTCGTGTCCATAAGCAAAACTCCTAAAGGAGCAAGCCTATAAGTAGGGTGACGTAGTGGAAAATTTATGATTTTCAAAATAATCTAAGCTGACATCACCCCACTATAGCGGTAATTATTATGCTATAGTGGGACCACCATAACGGAGGGGTAACCGCCATAGCGTAATGATGGGAGGCAGTAGCCTCAAAATGGGATTTTTTAAAAAAGTTTCTCCTCCTCAGTTAGAAAACATACGAGGGTTTCTCCAAAAACCCTCCCATGCTTTTCCAAGGCTAGGGAATCATGAGGAGAAGGGGTCATGGCTGAAAGGGACATGGAACAGCGAATTTCAGGATCATCGTTCAGCCGAGAACGCCTTCAAGGAGCCAAAAATGCACGGTTTCAACTGCTTGGTGTCCAGGTAGGTTAGGTTTTCATGAGTAGTTAGACCTATTTACAGTTTGTATTCATCGTATAGCGGAATGCGGATTTCATGTTTTAGGCCTTCGGGCATGGAGTCTAGTGGATTTGGTATTAGTTATGAGTGAGCTAAGGATTGGTTGGATTGAACTGTGGATTGATTATAGTTAGTTTGGGTTGTTTATGTTGTCTTGGCATGCTAAAATGATAGGACTCAGGGACTGGGATGTTGGAAAGGTTCGGGGAACCAGGAATTTAAAGGACAACAAAAAGGGTAAGAAAGTGGGAAACTCCTAGGTGAGGTTTCGAGAATGCTGAAGGCATGATAAGTAGTCGCTGTTTTGCTAAGGGCTAAGGGGTGGTAAATCATGTTGTTATTATCTATGAAAGTTCCAAAATCAATGGGGTTGTTAAATTATGCTAAGAAGGGGAAACCATTCTTTATATGTAAATAAAGAGTGAGTGTGTTTAATCCTCGAGTGGAGATCGAGATTAAGTTATATACCTGAGAGAGAAGGTAGGTGATGGCTTACGATTCCTGTGAGTGTTGTATATTTTGTACTCTTATCTAAGTGTTTGTATGAACTACATTGCTTAGAGGAATTGTGTAGAATATCTAAGGGTCATGTTTTACAGTCTATTAATTGAATGGTGTGTTACTTGTTGGTTTACAAGTTTTTTGTTCATTATTTGACTGTGGATTATTTACATTCAGTTGGCTTGGGTACCACGCCTAGTATGGGTATAACAAATGGTTGTCTCGGGTACCACGCCTGGTATAGAATACTAACGGTTGGCTCGGGTACCACGCCTGGTACGGGTTTATTTTACTGCATTATTGCATTGATAGTGTTGCATTGCATTGATAGTGTTGCACTGCATTGATTGTTATTGGTTCCGTGAGTGGACCGGGCTGCTTATTTGAATTGTAATATTGGTTGGTGGTCCTTGAATAATCAGGAATCCTGTTATGTCTATGGAATTGGTCTTGGATTTGGGCTGGATTGTCTGTTTAACACTTAGGTGTTGTTTAGAAGAGATCCCAGAGTGGGTTCAGGCTATACAACAAGGGTTGTTGTTGTTTATGTTGTTGATTGTTGATAATAGTTATAAAGGTGGTTTACATGTGGTTGATAAACTGGGTGAGATGGCTGAGACTCGGGCATTGCATCACTAGTTGGTATTATCACAAGTGAGATTCTTGGGAACCCTTAGGGGGGTTCAGATTGTTATAGAGGGTACTATAAAGGTGATGGGTCTAGACTGACAGTAGTTGGGATGGTTTCTGGAATGTGCAGTCGTGGGGATTTGTAGGGTAAACAGGGTGGTAGACGGGGTCAGGACTTAGGGGTTAGACTAGTAGTGAGACTTGGGAAGTTTAAGGTTGATAAGACTTGGGAAGTCTAAGGTTAGTATAACTTGAGTAGTCTGAGAAGTGAGGGAGTTAGCAGTGTAAGAAGTAGGAAGGGTTGGTTGGTATTGAATAGGATGGGGAGGAGGTTGAAGGATGGAAATTAAATTACATTATTTGCGATCATGCTTTTCCCTATTTCGTTATATGATGGTAGGAGTGGATTTAGGTCATCCGATGATGCCTACCAGTATGTGTGTTTGTACTGATTCTACTCTTTCTATACCTTCTGTGGTATAGTCTGGTTACAGGGTTGGTGATATTTCATACGTTCATGGCGATAAGGATCCCCAACAGCTTATGTTCTTCAATTCCATGATAGAAGTTGTGTCTTTCCTTTCTTGTATAAATCTTTTAGTAGCTCTTGTACCTATTTAAACTCGATCCTAGGGAGGGGCAATTCAAGTGTAAAACTGTTTTTTCTTTTCAAATGTTCTACTAACAAGGTTTTTATAATAAAAGGAAGGTTATTCTACTACTTTCTATTTTCCACATGTCACCTGTTGGACGGGTGGTGAGGGTTCGTCTATCTAGGTGGTTAGAGTAGGTGCCCGCACGACCCGGTGGGTTGGGTTGTGATAGATGGTATTAGAGCCTAGGTTTATGGTCTCCCAGTACGAGAGCAAAGTGTCGATTAGAGTCCTACGAATTAGTGTGTTGACGTCAACATCTAATCTTTGTGAAGCTATGAAGCATTCTAGGAAACATCTCCCTTCTTTTGTTCTTTCGTGCGGTTATTTACTTGCTTGCATGGGTTGAGTCCAATTGGTATCTCTCAATTCCAATTGGTATCTTGACAAAGTGAAAGAGGTTCTTATACTCCGATTGTGATAAGACAAGTAAGAGAAATTGGAACCGGGAAAGATCCAATTGGTATCTGGCCTGAGAGGCTGCGGTAAGACATGGATGATCGGCTAATGGCCATCCATGGGATGAATAGAAGGTGAATTTATGTGACTTGATTCTTGCTGTGACCTGAAGTGAAATGTTGTGTATTGCTGAGTGTAGAACCTACTTGAAATTTTGTGTATTTGGTTATCTTGATGTGAATTGTTATCTGCCGTGCATGTAGAGTCTGCAGAGGGTCAGTAAGTGGAGAACCTTGTGTACCTAAGGATGTGGTAAGCTGTTAAATGTTTTGATTTAAAAGAGTAGTACTGCATGTTGAAAATGGCATATCATTGGTTAAGATGATAAGGGATTGGGAACTGTGACTGTAGGGAAGCTTTGGTTTCAGGACAGTCGGGACTTGGCTGGTAACCATGGGAACAAAGGAGTAATTAGTATAATGGCAGGAAGGTATTGTTGGAAAACAATTGTTGTTGTGATTCTTTGTAATTGATAGTGTGTTATGCCTGATTGTGATACATTCGATGCCATGAATGGTCTTGAGGGTGGTTTAAGACCATGGCGAGGCTTACAGGTTTGGACAGTGGTAACTAGGAAGGGGGATGAGTGCATTTAGCTGAAAATCAAATTTCTGTATTGTTTACTGTCGGGACCACCATAGTTGACAGCACCGCTATGACGCTCCCTCTATAGCAGATTTTTCTCTGCTATAGCGGAGTGGCATTCGCCATAGCGGAGATACGTGAGGCAGAAAGCCTGCTCTGTTTTCCCCTATTTTCATTCCTTCCCGAGGGCAATATAAGAACAAGTATTAAGTTATGAATCATGGTGTAAATCAAGAACGGTGTGCTATAACTAACATAGTGTGCATATAAGGGAAATTGTCTAAAATGAACATCCATGTGCGATAATAAAAGGGGGAAGGGAAAGGGGAAATATTGTCTAACAAGCCCCAAATGGGGGCAACCGAAAGCAATAAAGAGTATCTAGTAAAAGAGGGAGGGGCAGGTCCTAAGCCTCATCATCACTCAGGAAGGGAAACTCATGCCTATCTTCAGGCTCCAGTGTGGGTAGCTCCTGACCCGGGGAAACACATAAAATATGACTTTGATGGTCTTCCACATCCGGAAAAAGAAGGAGATCCCGGGAGCGTCTCTTCTTCTTCTCTTCCTCTAACTCCCTACAGAGTGTTGCAAGTTCCTGAGCAGATGGGTGTGGGGATGCACCTCCGGTGTTAGGGTCCTTCATAAACCTCTGGACAACTGCCAAATTCTCCTCCTGCTGGGCTCTAGAAATTGGGGGTTGGGGCTGGGAAGGGGCAGAGGTGTCATCATCATCATCATCGCAGTCGACCTCCTCAACCGGCTGACTGCTCCCAGCTTCATCTATATTCCTCTTCTTCTTAGAGACCACCTTCACTCAGACAGGGTCAAAGGGTTCGTCCATAGCCACCTCTAAGTCAGTATGGTCCTCTGGCACTCCAACTCGCCTGCATAACTCGGAAACCAAACCTAGAAGATAGGGCCCTTCCTGTGACCGCGGTAGAATTCCTTGCACTCGGAGATGATTTGCTCCCCCACATTCATGATAATGCCTTGCATGGAACAAGCAATCACCAGAGCTCGAGCATAGGTCATGTCGGTCTTGTTACTCGACGGGCGGATCTTTTGAGACACCAAGTTGAGCCATATCCTAGCCTCCGCAGAAAAGTAAGTACTGATGATACCCTCGAGGCTGACCCAGTAGACCTTATCCCTACACATCTCATCCACCAAAGTGTCCCTCAACCAAGTCATGTCCCAGAGCCGGAACTTAGCTTCGTAGGCCTCATTGGAGACGTGAGGAACTCCAAGCACCTCATTGAAAGTCTGAGCATCCACTGGAACGTACATTCCTCAGATGCGTATGGTGGGTTTGGGCTCATCCCAATAGACTGTAGGGAGTATGGCATAGAACTCCCGTACCCAGCCCATTTGTGCAGGAGGAGGAGCTACTAGCAAGGACTCCTAACTAAACGCTCGAACTTTGCAGTGGAAAGCGGTTGCCTTCCCATCCACCCCGGTCATCTTGCAACATCTCTCGTAACAAATGCCCAGTCTCTGGTAAGCCAAGAACCGCTCCCGACTAGCTTCATCGGGAAAATGGTCATAATCGTACACGGGCAATTGTCCTCCTCCGGCCATTGGAAGTATAACATGTAATGTAGCAAGGAAAACTGGATTAGAACTCTATAAGGCATAAGGGATTTAGAAAAATAGGGGGAAAATTTCTAAGTGTCAGCTTGGGAAGCTACTGGTTCGCAGTCTTCTGCTATAGCGGACGATCGTCTGCCATAGCAAAACCGCCATAGCGGTATTCATCATCCCTAAAGCTTCAAGAGGTGCAATAATGGCGCCTCTTGGTCCAAAATTCTATTTGTTGATACCCCAAGTTCAGATTTACCTACCCAAAGTCCCCCATTACTGTTTTCTACAAAATTTTGGGCATTATAACCCTTATAAATCGTCCAAATCACAACTCTTGTTCAAGAACAACCTTTACATTCCACCCTGTTTTGGCCCATTTTTAGCCAATAATAGTGTAATCCTTGCATCCAGAATGCCTTGGAGGCATGTAAATTTAAGGGAAGTATGCATGCTTCGGGAATTCAACAAAATCCAACCAAAGGTTCAAGTTCAAAAACCCACTTTCAATATACTACAAGTTCCTAGTTTTCTACCATATTCATGAGCAAAATCGTGCAAGGAAGAAGGGAAACAAGTAGAAACGAGTCTTACCTGAAAATTTTGATGTCGAAAGTGGACTGATTGAGAGAGAAATTGGTATGTTCAAAGGGAATATGGGGAGAATGGGGGGTGAAATCTGTTTTCTCCCCTATTTCATTCTGCTGACAATCGCTATAGTGGTCGGCAGTCCTCTATAGTGGAACCACTATAGTGGTGCAATGTCCACTACAATAGACGGTCAGTCAGTTATTGGTAAAGGAAGGGTTCTCCTGAGTCTTTAGAAATTCGTCCCAACATGACACAAGGACTCGGATTTCTTAGGTGCTTGGAATGGGGATACGTGTAATTTTCCTTGAGAGGCTCATAAATTCCTCATCGGGATGGGATAATAGTAGATTTTTCCCTCTGGTCGGTTAGACTCTTAAGGGGAAGGGTTGACAACTTGCGTAGGTTCGATAATTACGTGGTCCCTTGGGACAGAGAGAGTCCTGGGCTAGTCTCTCTCGTCTTGTCATTATTCCGAGATTATTCAAGGATGAACGATGGGTAAATTGATATCTATTATAATGACCGGGTCCATCGTTTCCTAAAGAATCGCGAAATTTAATTAATTGGGGAACTAATTTAAAGTACGTTTGTTTAAGTAGGGTGACGTAGTGGAAACTTTTTGATTTTAGAAATAATTCAGGCTAACGTCACCCCGCTATAGAACTCAGGGACTAGGATGTCAGGAAGGTTCGGCGAACCAGGAATTTCAAGGACAACTAAAAGGGTATGAAAGTGGGAAACTCCTAGGTGAGGTTTCGGGAATGCTGAAGGATGATAAGTAGTCGTTCTTTTGCTAAGGGCTAAGGGGTGGTAACTCGTGTTGTTATTATCTATGCAGGTTTCAAAATCAATCGGGTT
This sequence comes from Jaltomata sinuosa, assembly GCA_003996215.1. Taxonomy (NCBI): domain Eukaryota; kingdom Viridiplantae; phylum Streptophyta; class Magnoliopsida; order Solanales; family Solanaceae; genus Jaltomata; species Jaltomata sinuosa. The sequence continues at coordinate 179,008 of QJPP01000468.1, forward strand.
GTTAAATTATGCTAAGAAGGGGAAATCGTTCTTTATATGCAAAAAAAGGGTGAGTGTGTTTAGTCCTCGGGCGGAGGTCGAGATTAAGTTATATACCCGGGAGAGAGTGTAGGTGATGGCTTATGATTCCTGTGAATGGTGTATATTTTGTACTCTTATCTAAGTGTTTGTATGAAATGCATTGCATAGAGGAATTGTGTAGAATGTCTAAGGGTCATGTTTTACAGTCTGTGAAATGAACGGTGTGATGCTTGTTGGTTTACAAGTTGATTGTTCATTATTTGACTGTGGATTGTTGACATTCGTTTGGCTCGGGTACCACTCATGGTACGGGTATAAAAAATGGTTGGCTTGGGTACGTCCATGCCTGGTATGGATTACTAAAGGTTGGCTCGTGCACCATGCCTGGTACGGGTTTATTTTACTGCATCATTGCATTGATATTGTTGTATTGCATTGATAGTGTTAATTCCATTGACTGTTATTGGTTCCATGATGGACCAGGGTTCTTATTTGAATTGTGATATTGGTTGGTGGTCCTTGAGTGACCAGTAATCCTGTGATATCTGTGAAATTGGTCTTGGATTTTGGTTGGGTTCTCTGTTTAACACTTAGGTGTTGTTTAGAAGGGATCCCAGGGTGGGTCCGGGCTCTACGACAAGGGTTGTTGGTTATGTTATTGATTGTTGATCATAGTTATAAAGGTGGTTTACATGTGGTTGATAAACTGGGGGAGATGGTTGAGAGTCGGGCGTTGCATCACTAGTGGGTATTATCACAAGAGAGATTCTTGGGAACCCTTGGGGGGTCCAGATTTTTATTGAGGGTACTATAAGGGTGATGGATCTAGACTGACAGTAAGTTGGGATGGTTTCCGATATGTGCAAATCCTGGGGATTTGTATGGTAAACAGGGTGGTAGTCCGGGTCAGGACTTAGGGGTTAGACTAGTAGTGAGACTTGGGAAGTCTATGGTTGATAAGACTTAGGAAGTATAAGGTTAGTATGACTTGAGTAGTCTGAGAAGTGAGGGAAATTGAAGCGTAAGGAGTAGGAAGGGTTGGTTGGTATTGAATAGGATGGGGAGGAGGTTGGAGGATAGAAATTAAATTATATTATTTGCAGTCATATTTTTCCCTTTTTTGTTATATGATAGTAGGAGTGGATTCGGGTCGACCGATGATGCCTACCAGTACGTGTGTTTATACTGATTCTACCATTGCTATACCTTTGGGGTATAGTCTTGTTACAGGGTTGGTGATGTTTCATAGGTTCACGGTGATGAGGATCCCCAACAACTTATGTCCTTCGATTCCATGATGAAAGTTGTATCTTTTCTTTCTTGTATAAATCTTGTAGTAGCTCTTGTACCTGTTTAGACTAGATCCTAGGGAGGGGCAATTCAAGTGTAAAACTATTTTCTATTTTCAAATGTTGTACTAACAAGGTTTTTATAATAAAAGGAAGGTTATTCTGCTACTTTCTATTTTCTGCATGTCACCTGTTGGACGGGTGGTGAGGGTTCGTCTATCTAGGTGTTTAGAGTAGGCGCCCGCACTGCCCAGTGGGTTGGGTCGTGACATTAGCCTTGCGCAGATGGTAGAGCGCATTCATATCATAGTCTTTGGGGAGCTCAAGCCATCTCCTCTGACGAATATTCAACTCTTTCTGGGTGAACACATACTGGAGGCTCTTATGATCTGTGAATACATCAGCATGAACACCATACAAGTAATGTTTCCAAATCTTTAGGTCAAACACAACAACTTCAAGCTCAAGGTCATGAGTCAGGTAGTTCTTCTCAAGAATCTTAAGCTGTCTGAGGGCATAAGCTATGAACTTAACCTGCTGTATCAAAACACAACCCAGGCCGACCCTAGATACATCGCAATAAACCACATAGCCATCTGAACCCTCTGGTAAAGTCAAAATGGGAGTTGTAGTCAACCTAGTCTTCAGTTCTAAGAAGCTTTTCTCACACTCATCTGACCACTGAAACTTGACCTTCTTGTGAGTCAACTTGGTCAATGGGGTAGCTATGGATGAAAATACTTCCACAAACCTCCTGTAGTAACCATCCAAACCCAAGAAACTCCTGATGTCTGTCAGAGAGGTGGGTTTGGGCCATTTCTTTACTGCCTCAATCTTCTGAGAATCAACTCGGATGCCTTCACTAGACACCACATGACCAAGAAAAGCAATTGATTTCAACCTGAACTCATACTTACTAAACTTGGAAAACAACTGGCGGTCTTTGAGAGTCTGCAGAATGACCCTCTGATGATTCGCATGCTCCTCCTCATTTTGAGAATAAAGAAGGATATCATCAACGAAGACAATCATGAACAAGTCCAAATACTATTTGAAGACCCTATTCATTAAGTCCATGAAAGCTGCAGGAGCATTGGTTAGTCCAAAAGACATAACAACAAATTTTTAGTGACCATATCGAGTCCTGAAGACGGTCTTTGGAATGTCACTATCTCTGACTCTTAGTTGATGATAGCCGAATCTGAGGTCTATCTTAGAAAAGAAACTAGCACCCTGAAGCTGGTTGAACAAGTAATCAATCCTGGGGATGGGATACTTATTCTTTATTATGACTTTGTTTAACTGACGGTAGTCGATGCACATCCTGAGAGAACTATATTTATTATGCATGAATAATACTGGAGCACCCCATGGAGAGATGCTAGGTCTGATGAAGACCTTATCTAGAAGGTCTTTCAACTGTTCTTTCAATTCCTTAAGCTCAACTGGAGTCATATTATAAGTAGGAATTGAAATAGGTTAGGTATCTGGAAAGAGATCTATTCCGAAGTCAATTTCCCTTTCGGGAGGAACTTCGGGAAGATCTTCTAGAAACACTTCTGGTAATTCATTAACCACTAGAACTTCTCAAGAGTTGGGGTCTCGGAATTTGAATCCATAACCCGATCAAGTTAATAGATATAACCTTTGGAAATCATCTTTCTAGCCTTAAGGTAAGAGATACATCGACCTACAGGCACTGAGGTACTACCCTTCCATTCTAAGACTGACTCATTTGGAAACTGGAACCGAACGACCCTAGTTCTGCAATCGACTAAGGCATAAGAGAAATGTAACCAATCCATTCCTAGAATTATATCAAAGTCATTCATTTCTAACTCTACAAGATCAGTTGAGGTGACTTTATGGAAAACTGTGACAGGTCAATTTCTGTATACCCGTCTGGCTATAACTGGGTCACCAACTGGAGTAGAGACTGAGAAGGTTTCTGGGAGGATTTCTGGACTGACACCGAAGTTTACTGCTATATAAAGAGTTACAAAAGAAAGTGTAGCCCCTGGGTCTAACAATGCATAAACATCTAAATGGAAGACTTGTAACGTACCCGTGACCACATCGGGAGAATCCTCCTGGTCCTTTCAAGTATGAAGAGCATAGAGCCTATTTTGGCACTGACCACCACCTATACCAGGCGAGGCACCTTGCTGAAGCTGCTGTAGAACTAGCCTGATTCTGTGGGCGAATATCCTTGCCCTTCTGAGAAATTGCTGGACAATCCCTCATCCTGTGGCCTGGCTTACCACACCCAAAAAAAATTCCACTGCCAGCCATACACTCACCAAGGTGGTTCCTACCACATTCCTACAAACTGGATGAGTACGCCCGCTAGTAACTGTAACTTGGCACTTAGAGTGTGGCGCTCTATCCCGCCTATCCTGCCTAGACTTAGGCACTGGAGCACTGGCAGAGGATGGGGATGGAGCTGAAGATTTTTGGCAGAACTGAGAGCGATTACCACCATCTGACCTCTGTTGAGAGTAGTTGAAGTCACCTGTTCTAGCCCTCTTACTGTCTCCTAACCTCTCTTTGATTTTCTCCTCCTTGATCTGCTGAGAATAAGTGACCAACATGGAAAAGTCCATCTCCTTAACCAGCATCGCGGTCTTGCACTCCTTGACCACATCATCAGACACACCAAAAATGAACTTACTCATACGGGCCCTAGAGTCAGCTACTATCGCTGGAGCATACTTAGACAAATATGTAAATTTAGTGTGTAATCCTTCATACTCATCTCATTTTTCTTCAGGTTGATGAACGCTTGGACCTTGGCTTCCCAGAGCTCAATTGGGAAAAACTTTTCTAGAAATGCAGTCTTGAAGTGGTTCCAATCCACTGGACCTGCATTAGTACAACAGCATTCCTTCCATTGTTGATACCAAGTTTAAGCCACTCCCTTCAACTGATAGGCGGCAAAATCTGCACTCTTGACTGGAGTGACACCTATAATGTCCGTTACATTCTTTATATCATCAAGAAATTCTTAAGGATCCTCTTCTGACTTGGACCCATGAAACTATGGAGGGTAAATCTGAGTGAAGTCCCGGATTCTAGCTGCAGCATTATTAGTCTGAGATAGAGCTGGTTCCCCAGCCGGTTGATTGACCTGTGCGATCATGGCTTGGGCAAGCACTTGAAATGTAGCCTTGAATTCGATATGCATGACTTGCTCATTCAATGGGTCTGTGTGAGCTGTTGGTGCTGCTGATTCCTGGCGTTCGCTCTTCTGGGAAGAATTTTCACTAAAATGCGAAGAGCATGAGTTAGAAGGAGATTAAATAGAGTTCATACTCTATAGAACGAGCTGGAAAAGAAAGAAGGGAAGTTATTCCTAATAACATCTCATAGCTTCTCCCCTATAAGTGTGGTGCGCTTCACACCCATGAAGAAGACTCTACTTGATGCGGATTTCAGACATCCTAGGACACTTAAACCTGATGCTCCAATTCCAAGTTTGTCACACCTCGAGGATACCCCGTAGATGCAACACAGTACTCAGAGTCACAAATGACCCCAAGCTAACCCATGGCATGGCATATCTATACAAGTTCAATTAAAACATGCACTGCACGGAAGGTAAAAACAGTTTAATATCTGAAGTGAGGAAAAAACCAAAATATCTGAATATATAAAAATATCTGGAGTGTATAGTAATGATCGAAAACAACACTAACAACTCAAGATGAATCTAGTCTATGTCTGAAAGCCTCTAACTGATATGAGTTGCTGGGACATGCCCCCAGCTAACTCTAATAATTTGAAACTGAAATATCATCCTTGCACTATGAGGACTCACCAATGAAGATGTTGAGTACAGACTGGAAGTCAAGCTATGCACGATCTGGATGTTGAGCGCCTGAACCTATATCATAAAATGATGTAGCACAAAAGTATGCATCAGTACTTTGAATGTACTGAGTAGGCGCAATATGGGCTAAGATGAACAACATAACAACTGAACATGGAAATGTTTATATACTGAAGCATAAACTAAAAGCGAAGCTGGATACAATGATCAAGTACTAACATGAATATAATATGCTAAACTGAATACTGAAAAAGATACTGAGTACATGGTCAATGCAATATGAGTTTGACTATGGGAGATACTATTAACCGATATACCCTAAGCTGAGCTAACTATGGGGCCAACCTGTAACCCTGTATAGAAGGGTATTCATACCTTGCCAAGGTTATGAACAAGTCTGACGTGGATCCACTAAACTTATGTCCACAAGGGACAAAGGTAATCAGCCTAATCTGACAACTAACCCCTTTCTGACCTACGGTGGCGCCGTAGTTCTTGGACTTGGGGATTGCTACTAAAGGTCTCAGCCTAATCTGATAGCTAAGCCTTCATCCCCTTGTCCGCTCGATACTAAGTCTACGCCCAACTGAATATAAGCAATAAAAATGCAAGCGGAGATGCTGGATAGCTCAAATACTGCTAATTGTCTGAGAATGCAATATACAAATACTGAAGATATGGCATTCAAATTCTGAAGCATGATTGTCTGACTAATCTACCTAGCAAGCATAATTTATGAAATACTGAAATTGACATAAGCTAGAGTTTTGGAGTTCTATATATGAAACTATACTAATTCTCCAAGAAACATGTAGTTAATACTAATACAACTATATCAACTGAATTACAATGAATCCCTAAGATTTAGGAACCCTAGGTCTGAACAATTCATGGAGAAACTGAAGGACTGGCTGAATTCTAGGGACCTAATAGGTGAAAGTAACCCACTAGTAAAGTCCCACATACCTGGAGAATAACTACAGAGAAATCCTTTGGATTTTGTGGCTGAACCTAAAGAAGACCTCTGCTTGTTCTTGAGAGAAAACTGTCGCCTCTTTTGTCTCTTTTCTTTTAAATCTGGTGATTTTAGGAGAATAGATGTTTTAGGTAGTTTTTGACTAATAAACTAGGTTTAGAGTAGTCAAAACGTCAAAGCTTAGGCATTAAAAGAGGAAGGAAAAGTCCAGAATAGCCCTGGGAAATTTAAAAGAACTCTGCTGAAAATCGCAACTCAGGGATCACGGCTTGGTTGATGGACCATAGTCCTGGATAACGTACCATCAACTGAGTCGTGGTCCTATCCAGGAGTCTTGGGGGTTCTATGATCTAAGGAAACCATGACTCCACAAGATGGACAGTGCTTCTGAATGATGGTTCGTCGTGTGGCTCATGGTTCCTTGGACTTTAGCTGAGTGTGAGGATTCCACGAGTCAAAGATGGACCGTCATTCTGAAGTACGGTCCGTAGTTTGACTTGTGGTTTCAGGGATAAGAACTAAGGGGCCTATGATGTTTCTGATTCCACAAGTCCATAAGATGGACCATGGTTCTAAACGACGGTTCATTATATGACCCGTGGTTGCTGATCCCTGAACTGATGATCCTCTGATTAAGGGAAACCACGAGTGACAGGACAGTCAGTGGTCCTGGACTACGGTCCATGTTCTGACTCATGGTCCCTGGGACTTGAACTGGGGGCCTACTGGAAAGTGGGACTACGGTTGATACGACGAACCGTGGTTTCAAACTATGATCCGTGATCTTAACCATGGTTCCTGGAAACTTAAATTTTTCTGAAATTTTCCTATTGAGTACAGTCCAGTAGCTGGTTTCAGATCCTAGGGTGTTACAAGTGGGTTGGCTGCTCAGACTATAATATCATCAACGTTGCTTATTATGTTTTACATTGCACCATTTTGTGTCTTATTCGAAGGGAGCCCCAACTAATTTATGGATTAGTTTGATAGCTCGAGGGGGAGTTTTTCCTGTCATTAATCGTGACTATTTCCATGTTGTATTTTTGAAAATTCATCTATGTTTTGAATTTGAGTACGGTTTATGTTAGCTTGTTAGGATGACAATTTGTGGTGGCCATAATCTTCTATGGAACTTCCTTTCATCAAAATTGTATTTTAATGTATCAGATACCGAAATATATTATTCAATACTTTAGTTTAACTCGATTAATAAGGCTCTTGAATTTTGATTGGTCAGGGAAGAAGGTGTCTATAAAAACTCAAAAATTATGTACTGATTTTGTATTTCTTTTTCCACTTATATTGTTATGATTACAGTCTAATAAAGAAGGATGTGCATATTGTATTTTCTTTCTCTACTTATTTTTTTGTGGCTTCTCTCTATTAGACTTTTTTAATTTAATTTTCTAAATTTCATATTGTCATAAGTGTGTACTTTTATTTGGTCTCAAATTAGCCATTTGTGACTTTATTGAAAGTTTGCTAACTATTAACTAAAGATGAATTTATGATTGTCATAAGTCTGTATTTTTATTGTGCTCAAATTAGCCATATGTGACTTAATTGGAAGTTTGCTAACTACAAACCAAAGTTCAAATTTTAGAGTTTGCTATATAACATGAATTAATTTTTAAACATTAAAATATGCCCCTCATTTGGTGTTTCTTGTCACGCTTTTAAAGATTTATTTATAATTATTGTATTTTATTATGCATTACACACATAAAATTTACATGGGACACGTGCAACGTATGTATATATATGTGTGTGCGCGCACGTGCGCGCGCGCATGTGTGTGTATATCCCAAAAAAAGGTACAAAACACAAAAATTGACCCATAAATTCCCTCTGCCCCTACCTTACTATAGCTTGGTAGTTTTCACTGCATGTCTAGGGTTGAGCCCTGGGATTTGACGGCAGACATAAAAATCCACCTACAAACGCTTTACGCTCAATCATTCTGAATAACGCTTGCATCCTATGTATTATCCGACTGTAGGCACAAGAAATTCATGACATGTGGGCCTTCTACCTTCATGCAACATTGCTACATCAGGCTTTTGCCCATTGCAGAAAATTCCCTATTGTTACCTCCCATAAGAGTCTGGGCCGTGTCTCAGTCTCAATGTGACTGATCATACTCTCAGACCAGCTATTGTTCATCACCTTGGTAAGATATTGCCTCACCAACTAGCTAATTAGACGTGAACCCCTTCGACAGATTCCTCCTTTTGCTTCTTAGCCTACGGGGTATTAGCAACAGCCAATAAGGATCTGTGTATATATATACCATCCAAGCATTGCATTATAGCATTTTTATTTTAGGCTCCACCCTAATTAGGTCTTAAATCAATATAAGTTATAATAATATTTTGATTGTCAATATTCGCACTTGGTGTGAGTTAGTCGATGCTTATTCCCCAAATACCATATTTGCTGCTTCTCCGGGAAAAGAAGTTCTTGACTCATGGGCCCAGGGGAAGATTTAGGAAGGCTTGAGGGGTGTCACATGACACTGCTTCGTCGAAATTTTTTATTAAATATGTATATACAATTAAATAGCAGAAGCAAACATAGACGATATATGCAATACGTGACACCCCATCAACCAATATTCTGCGTCGCTCAGTTGGTTTGGTGTTGCATTTCCACAGGCTTGGTTGTGGGTTCAAACCTAAGAAGCCTCATTTTGATGCATTTTTATATTATTTTTTTTCTTTAACCTTCTTCCACACCAATGAAATCGACTTTTCTATTTATTTTTTTTCCTTTAACCTTCTTCCACACCAATGAAATCGATCAAGAGATATTTGGAAATCAAATGAGTAATAAGTTATTTAGTAAGCATTAGGAACTTTGTATAAAAAAAGTTTAGTACTATAATTTTTAATGAGGTTATATTGAATACATTTTATAAAAAAAAGACTCATCGAGAAAAAGTTATAATATTCATTTTATTTTATTTTATTTTGGAAAAGGTACAATAGTAATGTGAATTTGTGTTTTATTTATATTTGTTCTTTTTTAATATGGTATTACATTGTTTATTTATCGATCTCATTTTAAAAGGTGACACCGCTGACGAAAACTTCTGTGTACACCACTGCGTGGGGATTCTACCTCTATGAGACATTGCTCTGTTAGGCTTTCGGCCATTGCAAAACAAATTCCACTGTTGCCTTCCATAGGAGCCTGGGTCGCATCTCAGTCCCAATGTGGTTGATTATCGTCTCGGACCAGCTACTAATCACTGCCTTGACAAGCTATTGCCTCACCAACTAGCTAATCAAATGCGAGCCCCTCCTCGGGCAAATTCTTCCTTTCGCTCCTCATCTAATAGGGTATTAGAAGCATCCAATAAGAATCTGTATATATAGATACCATCCATTCATTGCTTTATAGAACTTTTATTTTAGGCTCCACCCTAATTAGGTCTGAAATCAATATAAGTTATAATAATATTTTGATAGTTAATATTCACACTTGGTGTTTGCACAAATCATATAACTGTAACATATATATGTCTATCATATAATCAATTTTTTTTATTTGATGTGAATATTGAGAGCGCATTTAACTATATTCCAACAGAGCGCCTTTTTTCATTTTTGTTGATGTGCCTTAATGTTGTTAATAGGAAATTTGCAATTACTTGAAAATCTTTTTACCGCAGTTAGAAATTACATCCTATAAATGGTGAGGGTAATTAAATTGAAAGTTCAAGATTTACAACTTATATATGATGGTATATTTATGTTTAACAACATTAAGGCACATCAACAAAAGTATATAAGTTAGGTGTAGTAGTTGTTGGGTGGATCGAATGTCGTATTAGCGGTTATTTATTATTTTGCATTACTTACTTTAGCATGTTCATATTGAAGTTTTTCGGGGCACGTTGAGAACGAAGATAATGTCAAAGTTGGAGAAGATATTAATAATAATAGTAGTAGTAATCATAGTAATAATAATAATAATAATAATAATAATAATAATAATAATAATAATAGCAATGAAGATGGTGGTAGTGTTAAGGTAGTGGCACCATCGTCTGTCACACGGGATGCACGTGTTACACACAAAATGCACATGGCACCAACTCGGGCTAATGAGGAGTGCTCTAGCTTCAGCATGATTATTAGTGGAAATATCAAAAGCAGAGATGAAGTCACCCTTAAGGTCTCTAATAATGTCTCCTCCTCCACTTGGTCCCAGATTACCCTTGGAACAGCCATCAGAATTTATCTTGACAAATTCAGTTCTAAGAGGGTTCCAGTTGACTTGAGTTATTGTCATAGAAAGTCTAGTATTCTCCATCATTTCACACAATATGTCCCATTGTAAAGACAGGCTCACTATAGGAAATTACTTAATTGTGAACAGTTATATTAAGTTGTTTCTTAATACTAATGATAATTTAATGAGAGGATATTTTTAAATCTTCAAATCTGCATTTACATCTCTCCTTTCATATATGTCAAATAATGATTTCAGGAAAAATCTTGGTAAGTAAGTTTCATGATAAGTTTAGAAGTTTTCATGTACCACCAAGTAGGAACTTGATGTCTCATAGAGGTGTATTGGGTAAATATACCCGACGGGAGAAGAGAGATGAAACCTCTCGAGATAGGATATCTTTTGAGTGCAAGGAGGCATTTCTGATTATGAGGGAGTCCTCCGTCAGAACATGCCCGATGGGAACCTTACAAAATGAAATCTCCATGTCCCGATAGAGGCAAATGACGTGGAGGAAAAGTATAAGGGGACAAGAGGGTTAGGACTGTCAAAAGCACGGACGCGTTCATTACCTATATGGTTAGGCTACAAATGCATGATGGCACATGTAACGGATAAGACACTTGGCGTTGCCCCATTAGTGATTGTACTATTACAGCTCGGGTAGGAGGTTGCCCTAATGGGCCATTGGACATACTTTGTAAACTATAAATAAGGACCTCCCCTTAGATGTTGAGGAGAAATCCCACAGCTTGTAACGTAAGGCAATAATACAACATATGTTTACTTGCTCTCCAAGCTTTAGGCTTCTTACTATTTTCTTGTTGTTTTTGGACTTTTGTGGATGGACTTTGGCCATTGAGGAACGTCCTCAAGGTCCCCTTCACATGAATCCTTTATTGTTTATAGCTTTGTTTAGTTTTTACTCACATTTGTGTTTATTATTTCATTCCTTGGATAATCGATCCGCTGGTAACGAGTCTCAAACAGAACATTTCTTGGAAAGTAACTATCATAATAAATTTAGATGTTTTCATGTACTACCAAGTAGGAACTTGATGTCTGATAGAGGTCTGCCCCAGCTGAACACCAAATTTCCTATTGGCTCACTTGAGAAAAAACCAGCAGGAACATTTGAAGGGAAAATGGATCGCAAATCTCTTGATATTTAGGTCAGCATGAGTATTATGATTTAAAAGTTTCCATAGAGAGAAGAAAACTTTGAAAGCTATCTTCCTAATTAATATTCCACATGTATTTATATTGTGTTTGTTTTTTAGATGATTCCAAGCAGAGTAAACACTGAAACTCCCATCAAAAGTGATAGACCAAATAGATTGGTCATTAAAAATAGGTGAGTTTGTATTAATTCTCTAAATAAGTAGATGAATTACTTACTCACTACGGAACAGAAAAATATATGGCAACCTATTTAAGTCTCATTTTGATCAAGATCATCTGAAAAATCAACTCTCTTATTTCAACATCATGTCATTTCTAGAATCCAAAACATTATGGAAGCATAGAGCTAAAGCAAGGTACCATGGTATTGATAACTAATCATTTGATTATACAGAACTTGTACTTAGAAAGACTCATTACCGCTATACATCTGCTACTCTATATAGCTTTATCTTTCTCTTCCTCATTTACCTAAATAACATCTCTTTCAACACAATTTGTTTCCTTCCCGTTTCTGCTTGCCAATTCCAAGTCCATCCATGTAAGTTCAGTGTTTTCAGACACCAAAATTTGGCCCTTTTACGACTATCCACTCATCCATGACCGCCTGCAATGTTGTTTCTTCCTTTGGGATCAAAAGCTTGTAATTGTAAATTACAATGGATAAATACCAAGTCTTGCAGCCTCTGCTTCTCTATCGGATTCATCCCTTCTGTAAGTAATGTCTTGACCAAGCTCCTTTTCAGCCTAAAATGTGAAGCACCATTGTATGTTTGACTAAGGATTCGAACAGCAAGCCTTTGCAGTTCAGGACACTGACCTCTATATTGTGACCACCAAAGTGTTGCAACCATAACTTACAAATTAACACACGAATTAAATAGTAAGATAAACAATAGCATAAAATGTATAAATTGTACCACCTGGAGAAATATTTGATAGCTTATCTTTGAAACTTCCAAAATGAAACATGCCCCTTCCCATGTGATACTCATCAAATTGCAGTATGATCAAATCCTGTATATCCTGATCTTCTGTCATGCGAACAAGACAACAACAAAGATCACAGGAAACTTCCACATCAGTGTAGAAATTGCTTGAGTAGAAAAGGATTGGGTTAAAAAAGGAACCCGCGGCATGGAGTTGACTATGGAGGTATTCGTCCCATATGTAATCTATGGCTTTCCTGAATCTTACATAGTCGAATTTCTCTTCTTTTAACTCCTTTTAATGGTCTCTTTAGCTTGATGTAGTATGTCATATATAAAACCAACTTGCGGCTTATTAGTACCATTTAGCAATTTTATAACTTCCACCAAGGGAATGGCTGCTTTTACAGCCATCAAAGCTCCGATACAAAAGTATTGATCTTCAACCAATTCTGTCATTCTTTTACCCTCACTGGCAGAAGCCAAGATTGAGCTATGCCAATCAAAATACTGAAACATCCTAATTAAGTGTTCTTTCTATGTTACCATGTTTTCCAAAGTCAAAAAGGGCACAACTGACCTTATCTTTGAAGGCTTTACTAGTTCATCAGGACAAGCATCTCTCAGAAGCTTTAGGACAGTAGCATGATTGTAAATATATTGTGTAAGAGATTTGGCCTTCTCCTAAACTTCTTGTATCGCGTCTATCTTCATGAATTTCTGCAACATAAGTTCTATGCAATGAGAAGCATCTACTGTCCAAAAAACTGTCTTACACTTTTCCATTAGTTACTTGCCTTCTTCCATCATGTAGGCAGATGTCGAGTATGTAACTATTTGGACCACATTTTCAACTCCGACTTCCTCTAGAACTTCCTCAAAAAATAATAGCATGGCATCAACATTTTCATTGAAAGATGAAATATCTGATGACCGAAGATAAATGGTGCCCCTTGGGCAGTACACTAGGATATTGATCAAATTTCGACCTTTTGAATCTACCCATCCATCTAGCAAGATGATGCATCCTATGCTTGCCCATGAACTTTTCATCTCCGTTACATATTGTTGCATCTCTTTCACTGCATCCTGAAGGGTGACTTTCACCATCCTTTGGAATCTAGCAGACTTGGTAGCATCAAAGTCGGTCCCTGCTTCATAAAAAAATCTCCCTATAGATTTTGAAATCTTTTGTGAGGATGAATCTATAACACAACTTCCAGCTACTTTTGAATTCATGCCATTATGCTTATGCTTTTTATTTGTACATTCAGAACTCTGGGAAAGATGTCTTATTTGGTTCACCATCTCGAGGTCACCAGTTCCTCTTCAAAGGAAGGTTTGGGTGGTGAAGTTGCCCGACTTCCTTGATTAAATTTCCTTTTTTCTTATCACGTAGCTCAGCTTCAAGTGCTTCTTTCACAAGTATAGGAGCCTACAAGCAAGGAGTTACATCTCCACGAATGCCTCCTAAGTGGTGTTTAAGCCGATAAAATCCAGAAACAACATTACCACAATAGTTGCACTTGATTTTCGACTTCTTCTGATCAACTTCCACATTATGTTGATGAATATCAATTTTATCGCGAGTCATTTCCCACGTTTATATTGAGTGTTCTTCAACTGCAAAACTACGATCCATGAGTTGTTAAGACTTCTTTAAAAAATTGATAAACTAAAGAGTACCCATAACTTTCATTCCAAATAGGTGTAGAGTAATTATAAGACTCTTGAATCAGTTAAACCAAAGTTCGTTCCAAGTGAACAGCCAACACCCTCCATTCCTATTTTACTTAATACAGTGCAGAAAAAAGAACAAATATTCAACTACGATTGTTGTCACGACCCAATTTCTCGGTCATGAGGGCACCTACAACCCCCCAGTAGGTGAATCAATTCTCGTAACCCAGAACGGTTAGTAATGGGCTACATTCTAACAATTTAAGTGGAAGAACAGTTTAATAAGCGGGAGCAAGGGAACGAGAAGAAGAAAATAGATAACAGAAATAATATATACAATATGGAAGCTAAACCAAACCCAAAACCTTGTATCATAGCGTATAAGAGCCAAAACTACACAAGGAATATGAAAGGTCCAAAATAATATATATATAGATGTGTCCAAAGCTACGAGAGTGCAAGATATACAAAAGACAAACTAAAGTCAAGCTTTGGTTGCCAAGAGCTCACCCTGAGTCCGTGACAGCACAAAATCTCCAAGCACGAGTCTCCCATGAGCTAACAGCGATGGCTCACACTAGGATCTGCACCAGAAGATGCAGAGTGTAGTATGAGCACCAAATGTGAAGCATAAGGTACCCAGTAGGTATCATAGGCCGACTGGGCACATATAAGATAAAAGCATAGTAACAGACAGAATAGAATCAAGTAGTCATAGAAATCAATGAAAAAGTACACAGGAACTAGCCCAGAGGGAAGACAATAGAAGCAACGTGCAAGGCTAGCAAGTAGAATGTATACACAAGAGGCACAGGTCAAGTAGGAAATAATGCACCGGGGATCCTTGCAATAACAGTATATACGTAACAAGTGTTAGAAGTGGGCGGTATACCACTAAGCTCAAGTACAAGGGAAGGGAGATAAAAGCAACATAGGCATGCTCGGAAAATAGGAATCAATAACCAACTAATCATATCAATCTCAAACAAGAACTAACAATGTTTTAGTATAAAATCTCTACATCATAACTGTCACAGGGGATAGTATCAATATAAAGTAACAAGAGTCTACCTACAGTCCCTCGGCTACCCATACAACCGAGTAATGCAAACAAGTAAAAACAAACCCTTCGGCCGCCCATACAACCTGAGCGTACACTCAACAAACAGCAAACAATGGTGGAATCTCTAACAATGAATGATATGATGCATGAAGATCTCAGGATCAAATAGAAACTCTGTATGTACCTCATCCGGTGTCGATCGGGCCCAGCAGGTAGGTTCTATGGAAGGACACTACCTGTATACCCTACTCACCCATATACCCTCCCTCCGGCACACGCAGCCCAAAGCCCCAGGCCCAGAGCGGCAAGGTCCATAGAGGTCCCGAACCCCATACTAAAACTCAGTATCAAAACATGTCATCTGGAAGCAAGTCCAGGTTCAAGATAGAGACCCAGTCTCGAATATGCATGCCCAGACCCTGTCCAAGACTATATTAGTGGGAAAACGACTAAAAAACCCCTCCAAGGGTGCTCGAGCATAACCGGGTTTAAACAGAAGAATGTCATATCAGGTGCCCGGTCCGACCGAGGCTAAAATCATCCCAATTCAGTAATAAAACTCAACTAGCACCCTAGCCTTGCCGCGTCTAGCATTAATTATAAAACTGGTGATAGAAATCATAATTTAACTTCCTTTTACCGCAAGAAGATCCACATGATAAGTCAAACCATTTCCAATCTATTTTCGTCGAAAACGGACCCCCAGGGTCAAGTAAAGTTTAGAAAATTAGTTTTAGTAGGCCCGAGGCCAAAACCGTAGTAAAGCATGGATAAAACCTCTTTATATGCATGGAAATAATATGATTAAACACAATTAGCCACCCAGCAGCTTACAAACAACCTATCGGCCCTGCACAGGCTCCAACCATTCTACAACACAGATAGCCAGCACTATATCAATAATAACGATGTCCGGGACTCACGGACATTCCCAATATCCCACAACTATGTTCCAGAGTCAAACAAGGCCTCACAGGACCAAAAAGGGTGATAACATCAACTACTAGGAATACTACATACAACGGAGGAAAGAAATGAAGCGAATCATGGAAAAGCGATCAAGGTTTGTGGTACCAACCTAATAACCCAACCCAAGGATGCCAGCTAGCACAATTTTATCCGATATATGCTAAGTCTAGGGAGTTTAGATCGTAACCTACCTGTCGTCCGATGAAAAGTTGTTGGGACAACAATATCCAAGGACGAATCACTCCGAGAGATCCTGAATGATAATCAAACAATCAAAAATATAAATAAAATATTAAAATGAATCTAACGATACTCATAATGCTACAAATGTAGTCGGGTCAAACTCCGAGTCAAAAGAGAGCCCATGGGGCCCACAACTCGAACCAAAAATGAAGAAGAGCACGATGACCACCATGATGCCAAGACGACATGCTCCAAAATTGGGCACAATTGGCCAAGAGAAGGGCGCCAAAACAGCCCGCTCAAGGTGAAGATAAAAGCTAGAATTTTAAGAATGGGAATTGTGAATTGGGCAAGGATTACTTACCAAAATGATGGAATTTAAGCCAAGACAGAGAATCCTTCGCACCCACGATCATTCAAGAGCTAGGACGCAGAATCTACCATAAATTCCAAGCTTTGGGTATGAGCAACAATGTTGGATTTTCAAGAAAACAACAGGAAAAACATGTTGGGGAAGAAGCTTACCAATACTCGAAGGACTACGGATAATTGTATAGTAAAAGATTTTCCAAGTCTAAGATTGATATTTGAGCAATTTGGGAGAGAGTATATGAGTTTAGAGTGAGAAGGTAGAAAATGGGTTGGAAAATAAAGAAGAAGCCTATTATAATTGCTGGAAAATGATGAGCGCCATCGGCACTAGACCAGCGCCATCGGTGCTCAAGTCCTGCCACAGGCCAGGGCGATCGCGCTGCCTGGGCGCCATTGGCACTGAAGGCCTGCAGCTGCAGAAAACCAACTGCACTAAAATTCTCTACGGGGTGTTCCGGGCATAATTGGAAACCGATATTCAAAAACGAATAATGCTAATAGAGTAGAAATGACGTTACAGACTCAATGGAATAGAAAAAACTTCCATACGAGGTTGTTTCAGGGAAATGTTGACCCAAGTCAACACTAGCGAATAAGAACCCAAAGGCTCGAAATGAGCCCGGCTCACCTGGAACGCGAACCAACAACCTTCCTAACCGAAACTCATCATTTCAGAGCTGATGGAATCGTCGGATTTTGAATACGACACTCCGATCATCGAAAGTCACCCAAAGTTACACTTTCAACTCCAAATGGCCTGAAAACAGAGAAAACAACACAAAACCCACACCAGAAGTTTTCAGGCCTCAACAGAAGGTCCAACTAGACCAAAATCAACGCTCTGGAGCTAACAGAACTATCAGAATCCAATTCTGAGCATGTTAGCTAAGAATGTTAACTAAAGTCAATGATATTCTAAGTTAAGGCTCTAAAATAGGCAAAGGGTCAAAACGACCAAACGAACGACCAGGGTACCAAACTACCGGTCCCAGCAAGCCTTAAATAACTTGGGGCCGCTACAAGAAAGCTCTAACAGTGCAATGAATGCATAAATGCAAAGATGACCGAAAGGGTCATCACAACATCCACTACTAAAATGACTTTTGTCCTCGAAAGTCAAGAAGAAGGGAGTACCTGAAGGCTCAAACAACTGCGGATACTGAGCATGCAACTCACTCTCAATCTCCCAAGTATCCTCCTCAACCGGATAGTGCCTCCACTAAACTTTCACGATCGGAATTTCCCTACATCTCAATCTCCAAATATCTCTAGCCAGAATAGTAATTGGCTCCTCAACAAAGGATAAACTCTCATCTAACTGATTTGAATCCCAACGCAATACATAAGACTCATCTGGCACATACCATCACAACATCGAGACATGAAAAACTAGGTGAACAGCTGAAAACATCAGAGGCAAAGCTAACATGTAGGCAACACTACCAACCCTCTATAGAATCTCAAACGGCCCAATGAACCTGGGGCTAAGCTTGCCCTGCAGACCAAATCTCATTACGCCTTTCACAGGCGATACTCAAAGGAAAACCAAGTCTCCAATACTGAACTCCAAGGCTCGAAGTCTATGATCAGCGTAGCTCTTCTGCCTACTCTGGGCCACTCTAAGTCTATCCTGAATCAAACAGACTCGGTCCAAGGAATCTCTAAGAAAATTTGTACCCTGCAGTTTGGACACTAACCCATCAAACCAACCAATCGATGATATGCATTGCCTACCATACAAGGCCTCGAAAGGTGCCATGCCAATGCTCAAATAAAAGCTATTATTATAAGCAAACTAGGCCAATGGCACAAACTGATCCCATGAACCTCCAAAGTCAAGAACACAAGCCTGAAGCATGTCCTCCAGGACCTGAATAGTCCTCACGGACTGGATATCCGTCTGAGGGTGGAAAACAGTACTAAGCTAAACCTCTGTACCTAAATCTCACTGAATAGCCCTTCAAACTGAGATGTGAACTGTGTGCCATGGTCTGAAATGATAGAAGTTGGGCCCCATGCAACTGAACAATCTCACAAAGGTAGATCTGGGCTAACCTCTCTGCACTATAAAAAGTCTGAACCGGCAAGAAGTGGGCCGACTTAGTTAGACGATCCATAATCACCCAAATGGAATCAAAACCCTGAGAAGTACAAGGCAAACCAACCACGAAGTCAATAGTAACATCTTCCCACTTCCACTCAGGAATGGGAAGTCCCTGCATCAAGCCACCCGATCTCATGTGCTCAAACTTTACCTGCTGACAGTTCAAGCACTGAGATACAATCTCTTCTACATCCTGATTCATAACACACCACCAGTAAAGTTGTCTCAAATCTCTATACATCTTTGCCACGCCAGGATAAATGGAGTATCTAGAACAATGTGCCTCGCGAAGTATCAGCTGAAAAAATCTCTAACCCTCGGAACACAAAGTTGACCATCAAACCTCAGAATACCATCAGAACCCAAAGTTGCCCAGCTGGCCTCACCTTAAACTAGCTGATCACGAAGGTTGCAAAAACTCTGATCCTCAACTTGTCAGCTCTGATCAACTAGAGTAGAACGAACCTCAACACTGGCAAGAACTCTGTTAGGATCCTACAAGTCAAGCCTAACCAATCGGTTAGCCAAGGACTGGATGTCCAAGGCCAATGGTCACTCAGAAACTGAAAGTGAAGCGAGGCTGCTCATACTGACCGCTTACTGACTCAAGGCATCTATTACCACATTTGCCTAGCCCAGATGGTATAGAATAGTGAGATTGTAGTCCTTAAGTAGCTCAATCCAACTCCTCTGCCTCAAGTTCAGCTCTCGCTGACTCGTAATGTACTGAAGACTATAGTGATTGGTGGAGTATCTCATAGTGAATTCCATATAAATAGTGCCTCCAGATCTTGAGCGTGAAGACTACCACCGCCAACTCTAAGTCATGAGTGGAGTAGTTACACTTGTGAAACCTCAGCTATCTTGATACGTATGCTATCACTCAACCCTACTGCATCAACACACAACCATGACCGACCCCTGAAGCATCATAATACACGAAGAAACTCTGACCCTTAACCAGCAAAGTTAATACTAGAGCTGAAGTCAACAAGGCCTTAAGCCTCTAAAATCTATCCTCGCACTGGTCGGACCATTGAAAAGGAACATCCTTCCTAGTCAGCATAGTCAAAGGTGTTTCTATGGAAGAAAATCCCTCAATGAACCGTCTTTAGTACCCGTCTAACCCAATAAAGCTGCGAACCTCAGTAAGAGTAGTAGGTATAGGCCAATCACGAATCGCAAAAATCTTACCCGGGTTAACTCTAATCCCATCCTTAGACACCACGTGCCCTAGGAATGCAACTGAATCAAGACCAAACTCGCACTTTGAGAACCCAGGATAAAGCCGATGATCTTTCAAAGTATGAAGTACAATCCTCAAGTGCTGCTCATGCTCTTCTCTGCTCCTCGAGTATACCAGAATGTCATCAATGAAGACTATCACAAACATATCCAAGTACGGTCTAAGCACCCTATGCATCAAGTCTATAAAGGTTGTGGGGGCATTAGTCAACCCAAAAGACATCACCAGGAACTCATAGTGGCCATAACATGTCCTGAATGGTGTCTTAGGAATGTCTTCCTCCCTAATCCTCAACTAATGGTATTCGGACCTCAAATAAATCTTTGAAAACATGGCAGAACCTTGAAGTTGATCAAACAAGTCATCAATCATGGGCATCGGATACCTATTCTTCACTATAACTTTATTCATTTGTCGATAATTAATACATATCCGCATCGACCCATCCTTCTTCTTCACGAAGAGGACAGGCGCACCCCAAGGAGACACACTCGATCTAATGAACCCCTTAGCTAACAAATTATGGAGTTACTCCTTAAGCTCTCCCAGCTCAGCAGGAGCCATACGATAAGGAGGAATAGAAATGGGCCTGGTGCCCGGCTCAAACTCAATGAAAAAATCAACATCTCTCACAGGTGGAAGGCCTGGCAGGTCGGTAGGAAATACATCTAGGAAGTATCTAGCCACATGAACAGACTCAGGAGGTGAATGGTCAGCACTAGTATCTTGGACATATGCTAGATAATCTAAGCACCCACGGGAAATCAACTTCCTAGCTCGAAGACAAGAGATGATCCCAGATGGTGCATGGCTAACAGAACCTGCTACACAATCGGGGATACACTAGGCACGGCTATGGTAACGATCTTGGCATAATAATCTAAAACTGCATGGTGAGGGGAGAACTAGTCCATGCCCAGTATCACATCAAAATCTAACATATCGAGCATCATCAAATCAGCCCAAGTCTCCAAATCACCAACAGATATTATGCAAGATCTCACAATCCAATCCACTACTAAAGAATCTCCTACTGGGGTCGAAACAGAAATAGGAACAGATAATGGCTCACTAGCCAACCCCAAACATGGCAAAAAGTAGGCAGATATGTATGAACAAGTGGTACTAGGTCAAATAAAGCATAAGCTGGATGATGACATACATAAATCATACCTGTGATCACGACATCCGAGGCCTCTACCTCTGGTCTCCCAGGGACCGCATAGAATTAACGACGACCTCCACCTGCCCGACCGCCATCCCTACCACCTTCTCTACCATGCAGAGAACCCCCTCTACCCTGACCACCACCTCCTCGAGTCAGTGGCTGAACTGAGCGAATAGGTTGAGCCAGCGAAGTGGCTTGCTGTACTGTACCCTGCTGGGGGAAATCTCTAGAAAAATGACCAAACACACTACAAGTAAAACAAGCCCTCGATGACCTACTCGGTGGGGATGAACCAGCAGAACCTGTGTGGCCACCACGGCCTGATGCCCCAGAAGTTGTACCCCTCGAAGACTGATTGTTGTAGCCCTGATGGCTGCTCTGACCCTGCTCAAACTGAGTACTACCAGATGTCTAGACTGAGGTCTGAACCGGACGACTGGACTGACCCTGGTGCAGTTATGGCTGATAACCCCATCCCCACTAGCCTGAACCTATACCACCATGTCTGGAACCACCAGAACACCCTGATGCCGAGGCCTCTTATCTCTGGCCCCTAATCATGTTGGTATAAATCCTCTATGGTACGGGCATAGTCTGCGATATCCTGAAATGACCGACCACCGGCAACTAATATCTCAGTTGGTTTTCTAATCTCTGGCCTCAAACCCTATATGAATCTACGAATCCTATCTGCCTCGGTAGGAATGATCATAGCTCCAAATGGTGCTAGCTGATAAAATTGGGTCTCATACTCAGATATAGTCATAGATCCCTACATAAGCCGAGTAAATTGCTCCCTGCAATGCTCACAATCACTTTGAGGTAAGAACTTGGCCATAAAGGCCTCATAGAACTCAGACCAAGACAACTGAGGTGATGTAGAAGGCCTACAAGCAACCTGTTCCCTCCACCATAGCTTCGCTGGACCCTCTAGCTGATAGGTGGTATAACCAACTCCATGAGTCTCCAACAAAACCCAGTTGGTGCAACATCTCCTCACACGTGGTGATGAAATCATGCGGGTCCTAACCTGGTGTACCAGCAAACCTCGGTGGTGCCAATCTTAGAAATTTACTCAAGGCCTTTCGCTCCCTATCTATTATAGCTGGGTAAGATGCAAGAGCCTATGCAACCGCTGGAACTGGGATAACCTCAGCACGGGGAGCCGCAGTAGCAGGCTGCGCTCCTAAACTTGGAACACCCAGGGCTTCCCCCTAAGCATACGTTTGTTCTACCTCCGAAGGTCTCTCTCAAATCATGCCAAAAAGTTGAATAAGTAAACCCCAAATATCCAAGGACTGAGCTGGGGCTGAAGCTGGCACAGAAACTGGTGCTGGTGGTGGTGGTACCTGGGCTGTCCCCGAGTCCACGTGCTTCTTTTCTTGAGCAAACTCTGTCTCATAGTAATAATCTAGCTCCACCTCAACCCTAGCAGCTCTAGCAGGTGTCGCTGCTCTGGGGTGTCCACGACCCCTACCTCTACCCTTACGACTGCCCCGGCCCCTATCTGGAGTCAGAGGTGCAGGGGCAGGAGGCTATTCTCCTCCCTAAGCTGAAGATCTCGTATGAACCATCTGCGGAAGAGTGAACCAGAATAAGTGATATTTCCAAAAGCTTTCAAGGATACCACGCACGAGAGGGAAACAAGAGAAGTCTATTTTTTGAAGATGTAACTATAGCCTCCCGAAGATTGAGTACGGACGTCTACGCTCTGATCTGCAGGACTCTACTAGACATTGGCTCCTATACCGATGACAACGGTGAACCTAGGGCTCTGATACCAAGTTGTCACGACATGATTTCCCGATCATGATGGCACATACAATGCCTCAGTAGGACAACTAATTCCCATAGCCCCAAACAGTTAGTAATGGGCTACATTCTAACAATTTAAGCAGAAGAACGGTTTAATAAGAGGGAGCAAGGGAACAAGATAAAGAAAATAGATAACAGAAATAATATATACAATGCGGAAGCTAAACCAAACCCAAAACCTGGTATCATAGCGTATAAGAGCCGAAACTACACAAGGAGTACGAAGGGTCCAAAATAATATATACATGGATATCTCCAAAGAGAAGAGAGTACAAGATGTACAAAATATAAACTAAAGTCAAGCTCTGGTGGCCAAGAGCTCGCCCTCAGTCCGGGATAGTCAAAAATCTCCAAGAACGAGTCTCCCACGAGCTAGCGGCGATGGCTCACACTAGGATCTGCACCAAAAGATGCAGAGTGTGGTATGAACACTAAATGTGAAGCATAAGGTACATAGTAGGTATCATAGGTCGACTGGGCACATATAAGATAAAAGCATATTAACAGACAGAATAGAAGCAAGTAGTCACAGAAATCAACGAAAAAGTACACAGGAACTAGCCCAGAGGGAAGATAACAAAAGCAACGTGCAAGGCTAGCAAGTAGAATGTATACACAACAGGCATAGGTAAAGTAGGAAATAACGCACCTAGGATCCTTGCAATAACAGTATATACATTACAAGTGTTAGAAGTGGGCGGTATACCTCTAACCTCAAGTACAAAGGAAGGGAGAGAAAAGCAAGATAGGCATGCTCGAAAAACAGGAATCAATAACCAACTAATTATATCAATATCAAACTAGAACTAAAATGTAGTAGTATAAGATCTCAAAATCATAATTGTGACAGGGGATAGTATCAATATAAAGTAACAAGAGTCTACCTACAATCCCTCGGCCTCCCATACAACCGAAGAATACAAACAAGAAAAAACAAACCCTCCGACCGCCCATACAACTAGAGCGTACACTCAACAAATAGTAAACAAGGGTGGAATCTCAAATAATGAATGATATGATGCATGAAGATCTCAGGATGGAATAGAAACTTTTTATGTACCTTCTCTGGTGCCGATCGGGCCCAACAGGTAGGTTCCATGGAAATACAATGCCCGTATACCCCTACTTCATCGTATACCCTCTCTCTGGCACACGCAGCCCAAAGCCCCAGGCCTTGAGCGGCAAGGTCCACGGAGGTACTAGACCCCATACTAAAACTCAGTATCAAAATATGTCATCCAGAAGTCTCACGCCCCGAGGTTACCCCCTAGACGTAACACGGGACTCGGGACCATAAGGGTCCCAAGCAAACCCTTGGTCATAGCATTCTCAAGCAACATAGAGGAAAGCATAGCGGAAGCATCATAGGGAAATCCAAAACAGGAAACATATCATAGATAGAGAGTCGAATAGGGAATACAACTCAAATATCATCCCATAACATCTATGTCTTAAAAGCCTCTAAGACTAGCATAAAGAGTTGATGGGACAATACCCCAACTAACTCGATAATCTCAAAAGGAAGGGAACATAAAGCTAAAGTAAAGTCTATTCCTCGAACTATGAGGACTCACCAAAGATGACTCAGAGTGACCGGGAATTCTAGCCACGTATCTATGAAGGGACACCTGAATCTGCATCATCAAAGGATGCAGCGCAAAATATGCGTTAGTACTATGGAATGTACTAAGTATGTAAGCAATGTATAAGTATGATAAAAATATGCTTTAAAACGTACTTAGACATAATTCATACATAATATAGTGTCATGAGAAGATATCATAATGGAAAGCAAAATCATGAGGCAAAAGCCAACTTCAAAATGATAGTTCATAAAGCTTAGAAAACTTGAAACATACATACGGTAGTTTTTTATAACTGATTTGAGACCATGTGAGCTACATGGAATCTAACTATATAACCCTAGTTAGCAAAGCTGACTTTGAACCTTGCCAAGGAACAAGTCACCATACCCAACTATATAACCCTAGTTGGCAAAGCTGTCCAATGCCCTGCTAAGGCAAGGACACCATACATAAGGACGTGGATCCACTCTCATAAGCCTCGAAGGCACATATCATATCATATCATAACCTACGCTGGCAACATAGTTTCTAGGACGAAAGGTACTCTCAACCCGTCCAACTCGGTGCTAAATACTACTCCGAAAACATACATATATAGCTCATAATTTCATAAGGCATACTCTCAGGCCAAATCTTATTCACAAACCATAAAAACACATCGGGTATCATGCAACTTACATATCATAGTTCATAAAGCTTAGCATAACCATAGTTCAAAACATGCTTTTCTTTCTAAATTCATACTTGAAGAATTTGTCATGCAATTTCATAAATTCATAAAGGTAATAATATCTAATCATGCCAACTTTCTCTTGAAAACATGCAAATTCATGGATTCATACTACTTCAACTTTCATGCTTGGACTTTTAAAACCAATAAGAGAATCATAATCAAATCATGAATAATCAATAGGAAACCATGAATTTAAACATAGAAACTAATTTCATAAACTTTCCCCAACTTTAGATCAAAACTCTAATTTCATAAGTTCATAATTCAACATAAGGATTGGGGATTTTGGGAACAAGGGTGAGAGGAACCCATTGTTAAAGACCCACATACCTTAGAAGAAGATAACCCACTTCAATGAAAAAGACTTAGGAGGCTTGATTTGTAGCTTGGAGACTTGAAGCTTGAGAGGAACTTTTCCCTTTTGGATGAAGAATGAGGAACTTAGGAGGGACATAGGATAATATGGGTGAAAACCCTACTAGAAATAGTCAAAATGACTTCACTTAGTAGTTAAAAGGGTGGAAAATAACCAAAATGCCCCTGGGATTTAATTAGGAAAACTGTCTTAAAAACTCGGCTTCAGGTTCCACGGGTCCCTCCCACGAACCATAGAACCAATCACGACTCGTGGAATGGAGTCGTGGTTCCTGAGCCAAAATTCCAGGATGCTGAAAGTTTCCTACGATTCCACAGGATGACTCGTGGAAGCTTCCACAAGTTGTAGGACTGAGTCGTGGAAATCAGGGGATATGACCACTCTCTGTCTGAGTTCCACGGCTTGGTTCCATGATCCGTGGAAACCTTCACGAGTTGTGAAACTGACTCGTGGTTCTCAGACCTGAGGATAGTCTGCAGGACTAGAATCATGAGTCACTTCCACGACTCATGGAACCTTCCACGATTTGTGGACTTGACCTGTGGTCCCTGGAAGTCCAAAATTTCCTGCAAGTCTGAGTTTAAAAGCTGGATACGTTTCTGGGGTGTTACAATATCTCCCCCTTGGGATCATTCATCCTCGAATAAAGACTAAACAAGGAAAACTGAAGAGAAAATAGCCCAACCAGCCATCAAAACATGGAAATCAAGAATAAACATAAAACCTGAATCTTTCAACTTGAAAACATGATAAACTAACTTCATAAAACATGAGTGCATGCTAGAATCATGAGACGAACTGATGGAATAGAATCGGAGGGACATACTAAGGAGGAAACTAGTACCTCAAGCTAGAACTGAATCAATAGGAAAGAGATGAGGATATTTGGCCTTCATGGCCTCTTCCGCTTCCCAAGTAGCACCCTCAACAAGCTGATTCCTCCAAACAACTTTCACCGAAGCGACTTCTTTGTTCCTCAACCTCCGAATCTGATGATCAAGGATCTCCATGGGAACCTCCTCATAGGTGAGACTTTCCTTCACACCCACATCCTCCAAAGAAACAATCAAGGTCGGATCATCAACACACTTCTTCAACAAGGAAATATGAAAAACTGGGTGAACCGCTTCCAACTCTGTTGGAAACTCCAACTCATAAGCTACGCTACCAACTCTCCTCAAAATTTAATAAGGACCTACAAAATGGGGACTAAGCTTTCCTTTCTTACCAAACCTCATCACACGCTTCATGGGTGACAACTTAAGGAAAACCCAATCATCAACTTCAAACTCCAACTCCCTTCTCCTTACATCCGCATAGGATTTTCGTCGACTCTGAGCGGTCTTCAACCTTTCCCGAATAAGCTAAACTTTCTCCATAGTCTCATGAACTAAATCTGGACCAATCAAGGCTGCCTCACCAACCTCGAACCAACCAATAGGAGATCTACACCTTTGGCCATAAAGTTCCTCAAACAGAGCCATCTGGATGCTAGAGTGAAAGATGTTGTTGTAGGTAAACTCGATAAGAGGTAAGTGATTATCCCAGTTACCTTTGATATCAATCACGCACGCTCTCAACATATCCTCTAAAGTTTGAATGGTACGCTCTGCCTGGCCGTCTGTCTGAGGATGAAAATTTATGCTAAGCTTCACCTTAGTACCAAGACCTTTCTGAAACGACTTCCAAAACTGAGATGTAAACTGAGGACCTCTATCAGAAAATATAGACAAGGGAACACCATGCAATTGGACTATCTCCCGAATGTAGAATCTGGCATAATCATTCGTTGTATTCATAGTCTTAACAGCCAAGAAATGGGATGACTTGGTCATCCGGTCAATAATCACCCAAATAGAATCATGTTGTCTTCGGGTACGAGGCAAATCCGTAATAAAGTCCATATTTATTGCTTCCCATTTCAAAGTGGGAAGGTCAATATCTTGAAGCATGCCACCCGGCCTTTGATGTTCCATATTTACCTGTTGACAGTTGGGACACTTACCCACAAACCCGGCTATGTCCTTCTTCATACCATTCCACCAAAAGACTTTCCTTAGATCACGGTACATCTTAGTAGCACCTGGATGAATGGAGTATCTAGAACTGTGGGCCTCGGACAAAATTTGTTGTCTCAACCCACCAACATCTGGCACACATAAGCGACCTTGATAACGAAGCACACCATCTCCCCCTTGGGTGAAGACCTCAAACCTTTGCTGACGAACTGCACCCTTAAGCTGAAGTAGAACGGGATCTTGGTACTGCTTTGCCTTCACCTCAGCCACAAAGGATGATTCAGCACCATTGGTCACAATCACACCACCTTCTGTCGAGTCCATAAGGCGAACTCCCAACCGAGCAAGCCTATGAACTTCTTTAACCAATTCCTTCTTTCCATCTTCAATAGAAGTTACACTTCCCATGGACAACCTACTAAAGGCATCCGCCACGACATTGGCCTTACCCGGATGGTAAAGCACATTCATATCATAATCCTTAAGAAGCTCAAGCCATCTCCTTTGTCACAAATTCATATCCTTTTGAGTGAACACATATTGAAGACTCTTATGATCGGTGAATACATCCACATGCACACCATACAAGTAATGTCTCCAAATCTTCAAAGAAAAGACCACGGTTGTGAACTCAAGATCATGAGTAAGATAGTTCTTCTCATGAGTCTTAATCTATCTAGAAACATAAGCAATCACCTTACCACGCTGCGTCAAAATACAACCCAAACCAATCCTAGAAGCATCACAATACACAACAAAATCATCTAAGCCCTTGGGTAGATCTAACACAGGAGCGGTGGTCAATCTAGTCTTCAATTCCTGAAAGTTCTTCTCACAAGAGTCGGACCACTGAAACTTTACCTTCTTCTGAGTCAAATGGGTCAAAGGGGAAGCAAGGGAAGAAAACCCTTCCATTAATCTCCTATAGTAACCAGCCAAACCCAAGAAGCTTCTAATATCAGACGGAGAAGTAGGTGTAGGCTAGTTCTTTACTGCCTCTATCTTTTGAAAATCAACCCGAATACCATCTTTGTTCATGATATGACCCAAAAAAGTAACAGACTGCATCAAAAACTCACACTTGCTAAACTTAGCAAACAACTGTCTATCCTTGAGAGTTTGCAATACAACCCTCAAGTGATCTGCATGCTCCTTCTCACTCCGAGAGTAGATGAGGATATCATCAATGAAAACAATCACAAACATATCCAAATACTATTTGAACACTTGGTTTATCAAATCCATAAAAGCTGCAGGATCTTTCATTAGACCAAAAGACATCACAACAATTTCATAATGACCACACCAAGTCCTGAAGGCTGTCTTTGGGATATCACATTCCCGAACTCGAAGCTGATGATAACCGGATCTAAGGTCAATTTTTGAGAAGAAACAAGCACCCTGAAGCTGATCGAACAAGTCATCAATCCTAGGAATGGGATACTTATTCTTGATTGTGAACTTGTTCAACTGACTGTAATCAATACACATTCTAAGAGATCCATTTTTCTTCCGAACAAACAAAACTGGGGAACACCATGGAGAAATGCTAGGCCTGATGAAACCCTTATCAATCAAGTCCTTCAACTGGTCTTTCAACTCCATGAGTTCTGCAGGGGCCATTCTATAGGGAGGAATAGAGATAGGATTCGTATTCATAAGAAGATCTATCCCAAAGTCAATCTCCCGCTAAGGAGGGACTCTGGGCAAATCATCGGGAAACACTTCTGGAAACTCATTCACAACAAGAACAGACTGAATAGTCAGGGTCTAGGACTCCGTGTCCATGACCCAAACTATATGATAGACATAGCCCTTCGAAATTATCTTCCTAGCCTTAAGATAAGATATGAAATGACCTTTCGAAGAAGAGAGACTACCTTGCCATTCTAGGACAGGTTCATTAGGAAACTTAAAACTGACAACACGAGTACGACAATCAACTGAGTCATAACATTCATATAACCAGTCCATACCAAGAATAACATCCAAATCAGTCATCTCCAACTCTACTAAATCTGCTGAAGTGACTCTATGAAATACTGAGATAGGGCAATTTTGATAGATTCTTTCGGCTAGGACTGACTCACCAACAGGAGTAGAAACATGAAAGGGTTCTAAAAGCATTTCAGGATGAACCTCGAACTTACAAGCCACATAAGGGGTTACAAAAGATAAGGAGGCACCGGGATCCAACAAGGCATACACATCAAGAGAGAAGACTTTCAAAATACCGGTAACCATATCTGGAGAACTCTCCTGATCCTGACAGGAGGACATAGCATAAAGACGGTTCTGGCGCTGACCACCAGAACTAGAAGCTGCGCCCTACTAGGCTGGTCTACCTCCTGAAGCTGTTGGGGAAGATTGAGTCTTACCACTTCTCTGTCCCTTCCTAACTGAAGGTCAATCCATGATGCGATGTCTAAACTGACCACAATCGAAGCAACCGCTTGAACCGGCCAAACACTCACCAACATGATTCTTCCCACACTTACCACAAGCTGGGTAGAAAGGTCCCTTAGTAACACTACCCTGAGACAGGGAATAGTAACCAAACCCTCTACCACCCTGATCATGACGAGGCTTCTGAGCCTGGGTAGGAGCACTAGCAGAAGAATGAACGGACCTTGATGACTTCTTCTGGAAAGAAGAGCGATGTCCACCTCCGGGCCTGTGATGACCAAAACTTGATCCCTCGGATCTAACCCTCTTGTTCTCCCTTGTCATCTCCCTAAGCTTGTCACCCTCAATCTGATGGGCGTGAGGCATGAGTCGGGAAATGTTCATATCACTCAACAACAAAGCAGACCTACACTCTTTCTTTACCACATTAGAAACCCCATATATAAACTTTCTCATTTGATCATATGGGTCCACTACCATGGAGGTAGCATATCTAGACAACTGAGTGAACTTCAGACTATACTCTTGCACCGACATCGAACCCTGTCTCAAGTTCACAAATTCTTCCACCTTCACTTCCCTCAACTCTCAGGAAAAGAACCTATCAAGGAAGGCTCTCTCTAAACACTCCCAAGTCGTGGGGATCGCGTCCCTCACTCTAGTCTCCTTCCATTGCGTGAACCAAATGTGAGCTACATCTTGGAGCTGGTAGGATGCAAGCTCAACACAATCAACCCCAACCACTTGCATAACTTCAAAGATATTCTTCACTTCATTAATAAAGTTGAGCGGGTCCTCATTCACTTTTGAACCCCAAATTTCAGGCGGGTTCATTCGAATGAAGTCACGAACTTGGGCCGCTACCCCCACCTTGAGGATGAACGGGGGAAGGAGCCTGTTGATTGGCCTGTGTAGCCAAAGTCTGGGCTAGCAAATGGATGGAATTCATAAACTAATCATTCATGACATCGGGAATCGGAACTTGAGGAGCAGCATTCCGAGCGGCTCGGGGAGGCATAGCACGTCGAGGATGCATAGTCTGAAATGCATAAGATAAGGATTAGAGGGACATTAAAGTTAAGTTCTATCGCACGACGTGATCATGAAAGAAGTTAAGTTTTCCTAAGACAGATCATAGCTTCCCTCTCATATGTGTGGAGCGCTTCACATACATGAAAAAGACTCTACTCGATGCGGCTTTCAGACATCCTAGGACCCTTGAACCTGAGGCTCTGATACCAAGTTAGTCACACCCCGAGGTTACCCCCTAGATGTAACACGGGACGCGGGACCACAAGGGTCCCAAGCTAACCATTGGTCATAGCATTCTCAAGCAACATAAAGGAAAGCATAGCAGAAGCATCATAGGGAAATCCAAAATAGGAAACATATCATAGATAGAGAGTCAAATAGGGAATACAACTCAAAGATCATCCCATAACATCTATGTCTAAAAAGCCTCTAAGACTAGCATAAAAAGTTGATGGGACAATACCCCAACTAACTCGACAATCTCAAAAGGAAGGGAACATAAAGCTAAAGTAAAGTCTAGTCTCGAACTGTGAGGACTCACCAAAGCTGACTGAGAGTGACCGGGAACTCTAGCCACGTATCTGTGAAGGGACACCTGAATCTGCATCATCAAAGGATGCAGCGCAAAATATGCGTTAGTACTATGGAATGTACTAAGTATGTGAGCAATGCATAAGTATGATAAAAATATGCTTTAAAACGTACTTAGACATAATTCATAAATAATAGAGTGTCATGAGAATATATCATAATGGAAAGCTAAATCATGAGGCAAAAGCCAACTTCAAAATGATAGTTCATAAAGCTTAGAAAACTTGAAAACATACATACAGGAGTTTCTTATAACCGATATGAGACCATGTGAGCTACATGGAATCTAACTATATAACCTTAGTTAGCAAAGCTGACTTTGAACCTTGCCAAGGAACAAGTCACCATACCAAACTATATAACCCTAGTTGGCAAAGCTATCCTATGCCCCGCTACGGCAAGGACATCATACATAAGAACGTGGATCCACTCTCATAAGCCTCGAAGGCACATATCATATCATATCATAACCTACACTGGCAACGTAGTTTTTAGGACTAAGGGTACTCTCACCCCGTCCAACTCGGTGCTAAATACTACTCCCAAAACATGCACATATAGCTCATAATTTCGTTAGGGCATACTCGCATGCCAAATCTTATTCACAAATCATGAAAACACATCGGGTATCATGCAACTTTCATATCATAGTTCATAAAGCTTAGCATAGCCATAGTTCAAAATATGCTTTTCTTTCTAAATTCATACTTGAAGAATTTGGCATGCAATTTAATAAATACATAAAGGCCATGATATCTAATCATGCCAACTTTCTCTTGAAAACATGCAAATTCATAGATTCATTATAGAAATCAACTTTCATGCTTGAACTTTTAAAAACAATAAGAGAATCATAATCAAATAATGAATAATCAATAGGAAACCATGAATTTAAACATAGAAACTGATTTCATTAACTTTCTCCAACTTTAGATCAAAACCCTAATTTCATAAGTTCATAATTCAACATAAGGATTGGGGATTTGGGGCACAAGGGTGAGAGGAACGGATTGTTAAAGACCCACATACCTTAGAAAAAGATAACTCACTTCAATGGAAAAAACTTAGGAGGCTTCACTTGGCGCTTGGAGACTTGAAGCTTGAGAGGAACTTTTCCCTTTTGGATGAAGAATGAGGAACTTAGGAGGGACTTAGGATAATATGGGTGAAAACCCTAGTAAAAATAGTCAAAACGACTTCACTTAGTAGTTAAAAGGGTAGGAAATGACCAAAATACCCCTTGGATTTAATTAGGAAAACTGTATTAAAAATCCAGCTTCAGGTTCCACGGGTCCCTCCCACGAACCGTAGAACCCATCACGTCTCATGGAATGGAGTCGTGGTTCCTGAGCCAAAATTCCTGGATGCTGAAAGTTTTCTACAATTCCACAGGACGACTCGTGGAAGCTTCCACGAATCGTAGGAATGAGTCGTGAAAATCAGGGGATTTGACCACTCTCTGTATGAGTTCCACAGTTTGGTTCCATAACCCGTGGAAATCTTCACGAGTCGTGAAACTGACTCATGGTTCTCAGACCGGGGGATGGTCTACAGGACTGGAATCGCGAGTCACTTCCATGACTCGTGGAACCTTCCACGATTGGTGGACTTGACCCGTGGTCCCTAGAAGTCCAAAATTTCCTGCAAGTCTGAGTTTAAAAGTTGGATACATTTCTGGGGTGTTACAGGAAGCAAGTTCGGGTTCAAGATAGAGACCCAGTCTTGAATATGCATGCCCACACCCTGTCCAGGGCTAAAGTAGTGGGAAAACATCTCAAAAACCCCTCTAAGAGTTCCTGAGCGTAACCGGGTCTTAATAGTAGAAAGTCATCTCAGGTGCTCGGTCCGACCGAGGCTAAAATCATCGCAATTCAGTAAGAAAACTCATCCGACCGAGGCTAAAATCATCGCAATTCAGTAAGAAAACTCATCTAGCACCTCGGCCCTGTCGAGTCTAGCGTTAATAGTAAAACTGGTGATAGAAATCATAATTTAACTTCCTTTTACCCCCAAGAAGATCCACATGATAAGTCAAACCATTTCCAATCCATTTTTGTCAAAAATGGGCCCCTAGGCCATGCAAAGTTTAGAAAATCAGTTCTAGTAGGTCTGAGGCCGAAACCCTAGTAAAGCATGGATAAAACCTCTTTTTATGCATGGAAATGATATGATTAAACACAATTAGCCACCCAGCAGCTCACAAACAACCTATCGGCCCTGTACAGGCTCCAACCGTTCTACAGCACAGATAGCCAGCACTATATCAATAATAACGATGTCCAGGGATCATGGACATTCCGAATATCCCACCAACTATGTTCCAGAGACAAACAAGGCCTCACAGGACCATAAAGGGTTATAACATCAACTACTAGGAATACTACATACAACGGAGGAAAGAAATGGGGCGAATCATGGAAAAGCGGTCAAGGTTTGTGGTACCAACCTAATAACCTAACCCAAGGATGCTAGCTACTACAATTTTATCCGATATATATTAAGTCTAGGGAGTTTAGACCGTAACCTACCTGTCGTCCAATGACAA
The DNA here is from genome assembly GCA_003996215.1 of Jaltomata sinuosa. NCBI lineage: Eukaryota > Viridiplantae > Streptophyta > Magnoliopsida > Solanales > Solanaceae > Jaltomata > Jaltomata sinuosa. Next base: position 213,357 of record QJPP01000468.1, read on the forward strand.
GCTGCTGGGATAACAATATCCAAGCCCGAATCACTCTGAGAGATCCCAAATGATAATCAAACTATCAAAATAAAACATTAAAATGAATCTAAAGATACCCATAATGCTACAAATGTAGCCGGGTCAAAATTTGAGTCAAAAGCGAGCCCGCAGGGTCTACAACCCAAAACCAAAAATGAAGAAGAGCATGATGACCACCATGATGCCAAGACGACATGCTCCAAAATTGAGCTTAATTGGCCAAGAGAAGGGCTCAAAAACAGCCCGCTCAAAGTGAAGATAAAAGCTCGAATTTTAAGAATGGGAATTATAAATTGGGCAAGCATTACATACTAAAATTATGGAATTTAAGACACGAAGGAGAATCCTTCGCACCTACGATAATGCATGAGCTAGGAGGCAGAATCTACCACAAATTCCAAGCTTTGGGTATGAGCAACAATAGTGGATTTTCAAGACAATAAAAGGAAAAGCATGTTGGGGAAGAAGCTTACCAATACTCGAAGGACCACGGATAATTGAAGAGTAAAAGATTTCCCAAATCTTGGATTGATATTTGAATAATTTGGGAGAGAATATATGAGTTTAGAGTGAGAAGGTTGGGAGAAAATGGGCTGGAAAACGAAGAAGAAGCCTTTTATAACTGCTGGAAAATGCCCAGCGCCATCGGCGCTCAAGGTCTTCCACAGGCCAGCGCGATCGCGCTGCCTGGGAGCCATTGGCGCTGAAGGCCTGCAGCTGCAGAAAACCTGCTGCACTAAAATTCTCTGCGGGGTGTTCCGGGCACAATCGAAAACCGATATTCAAAAACCAATAATGCTAATAAAGTGAAAACAACGTTCTAAACTCAATGGAATCGATGAAACATCCATACGAGGTCATTTCGGAGAAATGTTGACCCAAGTCAACACTAGCGAATAAGAACCCAAAGGCTCGAAATGAGCCCGGCTCACCCGTGATACGAACCAACCCCCTTCTTACCCAAACTCATCATTCCGGAGCTGATGGAATTGTCGAATTTCGAATTTGACACTCCGATCATCAAAAGTCACCCAAAGTTACACTTTCAACTCCAAATGGCCTGAAAACAGAGAAAACAACACAAAACCCACACCGAAAGTTCTCAGGCCTCAGCTGAAGGTCCAACCAGACCAAACTCAACGCTCCGGAGCTAACGAAACTGTCAAAATTCAATTCTGAGCATGTTTGCTAAGAATATTGACTAAAGTCAATGATATTCTAAGTTAGGGCTCTAAAACAGGCAAACGGCCAAAAAGACCAAATGAACGACCAGGGTAACTACCGGTCTTAACAAGCCATAAATGACTTGGGGCCGCTAACAGTACAATGAATGTGTAAACGCAAAGATGACCAGAAGGGTCATCACAATTGTAATGAAAATGCAAGTGCCAATTTAATTTGAAGCATGGCGTCCTTGAAAATTACAACAAAAAGAACTACATGGTACGACATTGATAATACCAAAGGAAATTTTATCTTAGTCGAATTTTTATCTTAGTCGAATTTTTATCTGCATTGAAAATAGTTTTCCTGCATGTTCTACATCATTAAATTAACAAAAGAGGAAATTTTGATGTTGGCACTACATTTGGAAAAGGAAAGGTTTTAAAACCAAACGACAAAAATAGAAACAGAAAAAGAAAATGCCTAACATATAGTCAAAATAGTTTGTAAGTATGCATTAAACAGTTTTGATCCAAAATGATAAAAATGGTATGTTATATGAAAGGGTAGGTTCAAAATAGTTTGTTAGTATATATGTATTGAACAGTTTAAATTATTTAAGTTTTTTAAAAGTTAACAGTGTTCAAGTATTGAATAATTTGTGGTTGGAATTTTCAATAGAAAATAGCAGAAATAAGCAAAAGGATTATAGGCACAAAATCCTGAAATAACACGTTGCTTTGCGAAACTATGTGTCGTTTGGAAAACGATGTGTCATTTCGGAAAAGATGTATTTTTTGGGTAAGGATGTGTCTTTTGGGAAAAGATGTATCTTTTTGAAATCTGTGTGTCATTTCGGAAAGGATTTGTTATTTTAGAATTACTTAGGTCTTCTATAAATAGGGGAACATCCTTAGCATATTTGAACAAGAATATACACATCTAGTACCAACATTCTTCCATAAAAATTTGCATAAGTTTGGTGGTTGCAGGACCATTCCTTGTGTGTTTAGAGACTTGTTTTATTATTTTTTGGCTTTGTTTCATCCTATCACGCAAGAGTATTTGTAAGAAATAAATAATTCTCTTTGGAAAGTGATCCAAGTAAGGTATACGGCTCAAAGCATATCTGGATTTTTCACCACAAACACACTTGGTTTTCTCTAACAACCTATATTTCCTACATTTATGTTCAAATAAATTTGATGAAAATGGTTAAAACAAAATATAATCATAAACAAGAAGAAAGTCTCATTAAATTCTAAAGTATGCAATATAAATGTCTAAAGTATGCAATATAAATGTCTAAAGTATGGTCTTTTGAAGAACAAACATAGGATATTTTTTCCTGAAGTTTGATATAGCTCGCCAAGGCCACCTTCACACATTTTTTACTAAAGTTGTTGACCTTGATAAGGCCGGTTTCAAATATTTTTTACTTGAGCAATTTCAGAAATTTTGACATGAGGTCAGAGTATATATTTTCCCCAACTTCAGACATATATGACGAAATTCAATAAATCAATTAGAGAAAAAAAGGCTTCAGTTTTTGTGTAAATTTTAATAAAGTAGGTTGATTCTTTATCTCTGTATTTTATCAAATTCGAATAGTGGACAAAATATTATTTTTTTAGTATCTGAATGTAGATATAATTTATATATGTTACGTCTTTAACTTGTTTATAAATGATTTTTTTTTGTTATTTGATCGATTCAAACATATTTGACGACGGGTGGTGCGACAATGGTGTCCCCAAAAAGATTTGTCTTAAGCTTGTCAAAAGTAGGTATCAGTTAAATAATTTTTAGAAGGTGTGTACAGCTTAAATGACAGCATCCAAATAGGGTATCTCATAAATTGTTTTACAAATTTCACAAGGCACCCTATATGGTTGCCCCTATTTAACTTGTATCCACTTTATTGAACCGGTACATATTTTAGATATTTTATTTTTTCTTCATCTCCTTAATTGTTGTATAATTGTATTTTTCAAATTTATTGCAATCTATATATATATATATATATATATATATAAAGGAAGAACTTCATCCCGGTGATGTGGCGCTCTCTAGAGCCAGGATTGCTATTTATCTTTTACCTCAATTTTTTGGCTTTTAATTATTTTTAATTGAATTTATTTATGTGATAATTTTTAAAAATCTAACAACCATCACATTAATACACATCAATACACCATTTCAGCATTAATCAACAGTTAGTTTCTTATAATTACATTTGTGAAAGACACGTTACATTGGTTACAAAAATCCCAAAAGAAACACCCAAATCATTTTGCAATTCTTCAATGAAAAAGATGCACACCAATTCTTTTTGGTTCCTAAACGTGACTTCATTTTGCGAATGTTCGATAGAGTGCTTTTTCCCTTTTACATTGTTGTTTAAGGGAAATTTTTTATTTTTAATGTAATATAATATTATCATGTGTGTTATAAGAATGTTTGTATAATTACATTGTGCTAATTTTGGAGTTTGTCAGTAGTTTTTCATTTAGCGTATGTCAATTCTTTTTATTATTTTTCAACTAATTGTAGTCTCTTTTTCAAATTTTTGTAATTTTATTTTTTTGTTGTTGAAATTTTTATTATTGATACGATTATTCATTTAATTTAATTGATACTACTATTCTCTTTTTATGTAGTGTTTTGAAGAAATGAACATACCTACACACAGAGAATCACAAAAAGAGTGTCAATTTGAGAAATGATGAGTTTTATAATATGAATTCGAATGTGTGTAAATCTCAAAAATGAATAACCTTTTCTTTCTTACATTTTGCTTTAATTGTTTAGATTTTTTAATTTCTTTTTTTTGTAGTTGATTATTGATATGATCGTTCATTTAATTTAATTGATACTACTATTCTCTTTTTATGTAGTGTTTTGAAGAAATGAAGATACATACACACAAAGAGTCACAAAAAGAGTGTCAATTTGAGAAATAATGAATTTTATAATTTGATTTTGAAGGTGTGTAAATCTCAAAAATGAATAACCTTTTCTTTTTAACGTTTTTCCTTGATAGTTTAAATTTTTGTAATTTTGTTTTTTGTTGAAATTTTTATTATTGATATGATCATTCATTTAATTTAATTGATACTACTATTATCTTTTTATATAGTGTTTTGAAGAAATGAAGATAACTACACACGAGAATCACAAAATGAGTGTCAATTTGAGAAATGGTGAGTTTTATAATATGAATTCGAATGTGTGTAGATCTCGGAAATGAATAACCTTTTCTTTCTTACATTTTGCTTTAATTGTTTAAATTTAGTAATTTCATTTTTTTGTTGTTGAAATTTTTATTATTGATATGATCATTCATTTAATTTAATTGATACTATTATTCTATTTTTAAGTAGTGTTTTGAAGAAATAAAGATACATACACACAAAGAATCACAAAAAGAATGTCAATTTGAGAACTGGTGAGTTTTATAATTTGATTTTGAAAATATAATCTTGAAAATAAATATTTCTATTTATAACCTTATTCTTTTATCTTTGCTTTTAATCCTCCAATTTACAACTCATGTAATGTGGTCATAAGAAAAGTAACATGGCATGTTTCATATAGTAGAAATTTTTATTTATTTCTCTCTTCTTTTTTAAAATTATTTAACATCCTTATCATTCTAATTTATTGTATAATATAAAGCTCATGACTTTCACCTTTAATTATCTACATTAATTTTATTCTTAATGATATCTAATGGTCATTCTTTCATGGTTATAATCTCCAAAAATTGATGTATAAGTTAATGATATTTAAAGAATCACAGAAAGAGTGTCAATTGAGAAATAATGAATTTTATAATTTGATTTCGAAGGTGTGTAAATCTCAAAAATGAATAACCTTTTCTTTTTAATGTTTTTCCTTGATTGTTTAAATTTTTGTAATTTTGTTTTTTTGTTGAAATTTTATTATTGATATGATCATTCATTTAATTTAATTGATACTACTATTATCTTTTTATATAGTGTTTTGAGAAATGAAGATACATACACACAAAGAATCACAAAAAGAGTGTCAATTTGAAAAAATGATGAGTTCTATGATTTAATTTCGAATGTGTGTAAATCTCGAAAATGAATAACCTTTTCTTTCTAATATTTTGCCTTAATTGTTTAAATTTTTGTAATTTTATTTTTTTGTTGTTGAAATTTTTATTATTGATATGATCGTTCATTTAATTTAATTGATACTACTATTCTCTTTTTATGTAGTGTTTTGAAGAAATAAAGATACATACACACAAAAAATCACAAAAAGAATGTCAATTTGAGAACCGGTGAGTTTTATAATTTGATTTTGAAAATATAATCTTGAAAATGGATATTTCTATTTCTAACCTTATTCTTTTATCTTTGCTTTTAATCCTCCAATTCACAACTCATGTAATGTGGTCATAAGAAAAGTAACATGGCATGTTTCATATAGTAGAAATTTTTATTTATTTCTCTCTTCTTTTTTAAAATTATTTAACATTCTTATCATTCTAATTTATTGTATATATTAAAGCTCATGACTTTCACCTTTAATTATCTCCATTAATTTTATTCTTAATGATATTTAATGGTCATTCTTTCATGGTTATAACCTCCAAAAATTGATGTATAAGTTTATGATACCCCTCTCTTTCTCTCTCGTGCGCGCGTGCAAATTAACTGTTTTAATATATTTTTTCAATTTTTAATTATATTTGTGAATCTTTTGGGGTTATATATTGCATAAGCACATTTGATGGGAGACAAAAGGTTGGCAAAGATATTCAAACTTCAATCCACTTGCTTAAGTCAAATAATTTCAATAAAAAAATCTGACATTTAAACTACATTCTCAATTTGACTAATCAAGATGGTTCGGTTTGAAGCAATGCGTTCAGTCACCTATTAGTTTTTGAATATCAAATATAATAAATATTTTGATAGACGTCAATTTACCATTTAGAGATATGAATATGTTTTGTAGCAGGTAAACTATATATTGGGTAAGACTTAAAGATTGTTTTCCAGTTAAATATTAAAACTTAAAATTGCTTCTCTCCATGTTGCTCTTATAGGGAAAAAAAAATTGTGAAACAAAATTGTCTTTCTCCTTCGTTGAAGAGAAGTAAGAAAACATTTTTGGTACGTATATTATGCTTAAAAAAATATAAAATGCATAATAAATAATTAATATAGGAGAATGAAAAAGTTTGTTCCCATAATAAATTAAAACTCTTTTTTTAAAATAAAATGATATTATAGTGGAAGAGGAAAGCTATTAGCTATATGTGAATATTTTTGGGTTCTTTAAGATATGATATAATACAAAAAATAATGCTAATAGATAATAGTATTAATATCAATTTCTTATAGTAAATGATATTTATAATTATTAATGATAAATAGTAACTCCTACAGTAATAAATAATTATTATTATTATGGAAGAGGAAAAGTTAATTGGGTATATTTAAAGACTTGGGCTATTTAAAATAAGGTGATGCAATATATATTGTGGCAAATAATATTAATTATGATAATAATATCTAATCATGATTGTGTATTTAAAGACTTCTCAAATTTCAAATATAATCTTAAACAGAAATTAGTGTCGCAGTAAAATTAAACTACTTTTGGCTATATATATATATATAGAACTTATATTATCAACTTAAAAAAATACATGAGATTATTCTATATTAATTGATAAATGACATTGAAAAGAAGAAAAATTATTTCTCACTTTTTTATTAGTTAAATAGATTTTAAAAGAAAAGAAACTAGAACTTTTTTAAAAAAAATATTTTTATTAGGAAAAAAGAATGTGTTTAAAAAGAAAAAAAATAATATGTTTATTAGAAAAAGGATATTTTTACCCAATTATGTAACAATAAGGGCATATTTGAAACTATAACGACAAGGCATTTTGGGATCAAGCTATTAGCAGAGGGCATTTTTGTTCAATTTCACACATTTTAAAGGCAGTTTGACCCCTTTCTGTGATATAAATAATAAACAATACATGAATTATAAGCAAATGAAAAAAAATACCCTTTATCACCTTAGAATCAAAATCTATTCTAATGTAAAATTACTTGTGTCCATGTTTGTCTCTTTATTTTGAAGTATTAGCGTACAACTAACTTTTATTTTCAGATTGTATAACACGAAATATTCAATTGAAGTTAAATATTTATTATTTTCACAATGATTTTCAACAATGGCAAATCGACTTCCCTTTTTTTCATGAAGTTCGTTTCTTGGATGACCGTATAAATTATAGAAATAACTTAGTAAACTCATTTTATTTGTTTTTGCAGTATTTGAATCAGTAAATATTAGTTTGGGAGACTTACGAGTTTTTTAATTTTTTAAAGCAAATCTGTAGTTATCACGACTCGTCAAAAATCTACACGAAATGAACGAATTCTCTTTTTCCAAAGTCCAAATATCATTGGAAGATTGAGAATGTTTTTATATGGTTTGGATAGATAACCCTAGCTATCTATTATGATGGAAAAAAACTCTCTTTTTCTACACCCATAATGGTGTATTTATACACCAAAGGTTAAGGTTAAGGAGGATGACAAGTTGATGGGATAATGGGCTAATTAACTTATGGGTGGACCTGATCCAATAGTTATTTCCAATATCTTTCACTCAAACTCGATCAATCTAAGAACTAAAACATGTTCTCCTTTAAATTCTCTTACATCATTTCATATCTATATTACTTTAAAAGCATGAAAGTCCTTAAAAATATTGATTAAACTTTTTTTCCTTCATTAAAAGACTCTGCAATAGAAAAAAATACTATTACTATTTTCTCAAATTATTATTTAATTATTTATTCTCTTAAAACATATTAGTTATATATTTGGTTTTCCAATATATACGTGGTAACTAGAAGGAAAGTTCTTAGTGGTTTATTGAAAACTGGACTTGTATTTGAAAATTATTTCAAAATTTTAGTTAAAGTTTCAAAACGTTTTCAATTTTAAAGCAAGAGTCGCCACTTAGTTTAATTAAAAGAAAAACTAAGAAAACTTATAAAAAATCTTTTAAAGTCTAAAACAGATAAAGACTTAGAAATTTTGTTAGATTTTGGATAAGGGTTCAAATTAATACTCTTGGAAGAGTGTTAAGATACCAAGCGTATCCGTTAACTCGCGGTTATCCAAACTTGTTTGAAAAACTAACTTATTGACTACCTTTTGAAAAAAAAATTGTATTAAAATATCTTGTTTTTAATTTAGGAAATATGATGGATGAAACTTGATAAAAGAAGATACAATCTAGATATATTTTTTGATAAAGAAAATACATGAAGAGTTTATTTTAAAAGAAAAGCAGCATGCTCAATTTAATGCTTTAAAATGATCTAATCGTCTTCACATGAAACAAACAAAAGTAATTTAACAAGAAGTGTTTACTCTTTTAGGGATAATTCACTAAGTTAAAAGTGTTACAGTTCAATTAATACAAGCAATTCTAAAATTCATACAAGTAAATTAAAGAGGACTTTACATAACTAAACAATATTAAAAAAAAATTACATATTTTTAGCACCATAATTAATATTTCAAGTAATAGCCAAAGAAAACTTGATCACTAATTAATACTACTATCATACAACCAAAAAAAACGTAACCCCCATTCTCTTTTTTCTTAACCAATTCACTCCTTTTTTATTTCTTTTTTATATTCGAAATTTGCTTTCTGTCTTTTCCATTTTTAGTGTTTTTCTTATATATATATTAACACAACTTTTTAATTGTGTTTGTTTCCTTTTTGAAATTCAAATGTATATTATAAAAATATTATATTAATATACAAATTGAATTAATTGTGCTTGTGTATTTTTCTATTTTAGTGATGTATGTGATAAATCATATCTGGGTGTTATATATTAAAATATATTATGCATGTCTAAATAGTATGTATAATTATTTTGTTCAGTTAATATTATATTATATATATACAATTCATATATTTAAAATAATAAATATATGAACTATATATACATGTAATATAGTACTATATCTTTTAGTGACATTATATAAATAATCACAATATAAAATATACATGTAATTTATTATATAGTCACAATATAACATACATGTAATATATTAATAAATAAATAAAAAAAGTTGTCCGCACTTGACACAAAAATAAAATTTGAAGAAAAAACATCGCAAAATTATAGGGCAGAGAGAACATTATGGAAGAGAGTATATTGATGAAAATATAATTAATGAAGAGGGTTATTAATGTTTAAATGAGATATATTATTGTACTAAATACTTTTCTTTTCAAAATCTAAAAGGCTACAATTGTTATAAAATATGCTATATTTATTACTTTTAAGGAGATTTGTTATTTTTGTATATAATTTTTATTAATTGATTTAATGCGTAAAAATCTCTAAATTAAAAGAAGAGAAGAGGTGACCAAGCCTTTGGCTCAATTAATTTCGACTTTTGTCCAATACTAAAATCTATCCTAATTTCTAAGATTTGGGCTTTAAGGCCCATTTGCAAACGGTTAGACTTTTTTGTCCAATTAATTCTGAAGTTGCTCTGTTGGGCTGCTGCTGCAATCATATGGACTTTGAGCCCATTTCCTTTCCTTGAAGGAACATGTATGCTGCTTCCTTCATTCGACGAGGCTGACTCGTTTTTTTTTTGGTGGGCTTTTAGCCTATTTTCCTTCATCTGCTGCCAGCCAGTCCTTTTGAACTCAAGGATAATCCTGTTGGGCTAAGGCCCAATGAAATGCAAGAGGGGAGATGTGGAGTCCAATGGACTCGGGGCAGTTTCACATGACAAAGAAAATAAACGAATTAGAATCCATCTTCAAACATGCCAAATTTCAATAAGACAAATTGCAAATTACACCTAAATAAACCTTTATCTTATTCAGACCTCAAGCAAATGAGAGTAATTAAGTATTAACTGCTTAGACAGAAACACAAACACACATACTCTTTTACCAGACAACGATGTACCTTTATGAGATGAAAATTAAGCAGGACATGCTATAAAGATAGATGAATTAAATCAGCCTCTTGTTCCATCTTTGAACAATGACAATTTGTATAAAAGACAAATATCAAAAGCAATTTCTTTAGCTCAGCAATTCGTAAGAGCAAACCCAAAATATTTGTATTATGTTTAAAGAGAAGATGCACAACAATTCATTTTATGCGTCCAACCCATCGATTTGGCCTCATTTGTTTTGAAAATCCCGTTCACATTCTTATACAGACGTAGAATTTAGGAAGAGGGAGATCATGTAAAAAAATAAAAAATTCAAGTAATGCGACTAAACTGGATCAACGAACAGTACTGATAAGCTACTGATTATAACAAACTAGGTCTTTCGCCAAATTCATCCCGATGACGTGGCGCTCTCTAGAGTTAGGATTGCTATTTATCTTTTACCTCAATTTTTTGGCTTTTAATTATTTTTAATTGAATTTATTTATGTCATAATTTTTAAAAATCTAACAACCATCACATTAATACACATCAATACACCGTTTCAACATTAATCAACATTTACTTTCTTATAATTACATTTGTGAAAGACACGTTACATTGGTTACAAAAATCCCAAAAGAAACACCCAAATCATTTTGCAATTCTTCAATGAAAAAGATGCACACCGGTGTCGTCATCAAGAAGCGGAGGGTGGAGCTCTGGCGAGCCGATACACAAATTTTGAAATCAAAAGTTTGTAGGAAAATGGCATTGACTTTCGTATAAAAAGTGGTTTGTATGTAGAGACAAGTTAGGAGGAGAATTGCGGTCTAGAATTGATTGGTAACTGGACTATGTGTTCTTGTACTTGTACTTGATTTTCTTACTACTCATTCATTGTATATTTGGAATTGGCTGATGATCCTACCAGTACACGGTGGTTGTATACTGATACTGCACTTGCTTATCTTTTGTGAGTACAGAAAATATTCTGGCGGTTGATGCACAACCTTATTTGTAGGCCTGACTGTTCGTGATATCAAAGGTGAGCTGTTCGACCAAGATGCCTTGATTTCTATCCATTTGAGTTGTAGCCCAATTGTTTCGGGCTTAGATTATTTTCATTTTGCCTTTGGGGGTGCATATCCGTACTCTAGATTTGGTAGATGTTTTGGGTACGATGACTTGCATATTCTAAGAGGGATTTCCGCAGTTTTATTTCAATGAAATTACTTTTGCTTATTTGAATTGCTAGTTTATTTCATGTTGCTGGTTTTAGGCTGTTAGTCTAGGCTAAGGGTTGAATCCTACTGGTTCGCTCATCCAGGGGTTGGGTGGGTGCTACTCACGACGGTCTGGGTCGTGACAATTCTGATGCAAATCCTCGTACACACAGACCCCGTGGCTGAGTTCGTGCTTGCAGTTTCTATTTGAAGCTTTTGTGAGCTCTTGTCTTTAGTAATCGACCCAATTTCTTCTATCATTTATTTCCTGTCTATTTTAATTTCGAGAAGTGTTGGATTGATCAGTTTTGATATTGTATTAGAGTTTCTCTTGTACTTATGACTTCTGAGTCTTGGGGATTTCTATATTATCTTGTCCAGTATCATTTTGGGATGTTTTTCAGACATCATATTTATTTTACGCGTTGGATCCTTTAGTATTGCTTTTATTTCAATTATTGTGTTTGTTGGGGGCTTACCTACCATAATTGGGTTGAGGTAGGTGCCATAACAATCCAAGTGATTTTGGATCATGACAATATCGCAAGTGCAAAGTTTTCAAATTTAAAATAATTGTTTTGATCGAACGAAATCAAAGGAACAAAAAACACGGACTAATTTGTGTTAGTAGGATTATTAGTTTTCTTAAAAAAGAGTTTCCTACTGTTCTCATACTATATTATATATGGGAAGCTCCATATAAAATATATACATATTTATATATATGGACGTGATACTTCTCTTTGATCAATATAGCTTAATTTTTTCTGTCAATTTTGCTTTTCTCACGAGGGTTGTGTTATAAATTTGGTGCTTGTTTTGCATTCTTAATTGAAAGATTTAGATTTTTATAGCTATAGTTGTCAATTATTTTCTTGTTTCTATCTTCTATATTTTATTTCTTGTTCTTAGAACTAGGATTTGTTTCCACTATCGTTATTGCATCAAATGGTCACTCAACTAAAAAATTACCGAATAAAATCAGTTATCTTCTTTTTATTCCAACAAATGCATTCAATTTATAAATTTGCCTATAAAGTAATAAATGCTAGAAATTGTGGCTTTTAAATGAAAGAATAAGGGTCAAAATAGTCTCTTAAGTTTGAAGTTTGAATTAACACAATTCTTATTATTTGACATGAAATACTAATTGTCATGCCCCAAGGTTACCCCCTAGACGTAACACGGGACTCGGGACCACAAGGATCCCAAGCTAACCCTTGGTCATAGCATTCTCAAGCAACATAAAGGAAAACATAGCGGAAGCATCATAAGGGAATCCAAAACAGGGAACATATCATAGATAGCGAATCGAATAAGGAATACAACTCAAAGATCATCCCATAACATTGTAACGACCGGGTCCATCATTATGGATAGACCAATTTTGCTAAGTTTTAGAGTTAGAAAACTCCAGGTTTGGGAGTTTGAAATTCTGGGCTAGGCTAGCCTCGACCGGTTTTTGAGCGAGGTAGAGTCTAGGGAAATCTGGGTAAAAATGGATTTAGGTGTCTTGGATTAAGCTAGTTTTCCACGTAGCCAAGACATAAAGGAGTCTGGGGGACTTTTTGAAATCTCTTTTGGGTTAGTAGAACTCCCGAAATCACATTTGAAATGAAGGGGTTGTTTCAGGCATCAGGAAAACCAAGTGTGTTATGAAATGGACAAATTGACAGATTTCTGGACATTCTGTCTGTGACGAGCGCTGTCAGGAGAGATAGCAGTCACCGCTATAGCAGTGGAAATTACCGCTATAGAAGCAGTCAAGAGGCGGTCAACTCACTTAACACCGCTATAGCGACAGATGACCGCTATAGCGGAGCGAGGACCGCTATAGCGGGCCGATGGATTTTTAATGCAGAAACAGCTCTCAAAATATTAAGTTTTCACAAGTTTGTTTTGGAGAAGGGCTGGGCGAATTTCAGGCGATTTTCTTCATTCCTCCACCAAAAATTGTTCCTAAGGTAAGGTTTTTGTTCCCCACACTTTGCAATATGTTTCATATGCGGTAGAATTGCTAGGAGGGAAATTGGGGAAAGGTTGGAATGACATAGGGATGATGGAATTCGGGGAAGAAGGGGGTTCCCAAACATGTATGTTCTTGGGTGCTGATTTAAGTACATTAAAATGATCATAGGTTGTTTACTTTCCTATTTTGTCCGTAAAAAAGATAAGACTAGGAGAATTAACAGTGGAAAGCCCTAGAAAAAGGGTGGAATGATCATGGGTGGCCCGAAGTTATGGGATTTGGTATAATACGGGTAATGTACAGGCCTGTATATTAATTGTATGTACTATGTGTTATTTTTAGATGAAAAACGCGAGAGGAATTCAGAACACGGGAAAGCTCGGGTTGAATAGAGCTTGGATCATTTCTAGGTAGGTGATGGCTTTCGTATTTCTGCAAATGTGTATATTTATTGTACTCGTTGTCTAAGTTATTGTGTGCATTACATTGCTTAGGGGAATCGTGTGGAATGTCTAAGTTTTGTTTACAGTCTATGTTTGAATGGTGTTTACTTGTTGGCTTTACAAGTTGTGTGTGTTCACATATTGACTGTGGTTGTTGACATTCGGTTGGCTCGGGTACCACGCCTGGTACGGGTATAACACATAGTTGGCACGGGTACCACGCCTGGTACGGGTATAACATTTGGTTGGCACGGGTACCACGCCTTGACCGGGTTTACTTTATTGCATATTGCATGGTGATTTTTGTATTACATTGATTGTTATTGGTCCATTTGTGGACCGGGTTGTTTTACTTAATGTGATACTTAATATTGATTCCGTGAGTGGACCGGGTTGTTATTGAAAAGTGCTATTGATTGGTGGTCCTTGAGTGGCCGGGAACTGTTGTATGTTTGTTGAGTTGGTCTTGGTTTAGGCTGGGTTGAACAATTACTTGTGGTATTGTCTAGAGGGGATTCCAGGGTGGGTCCGGGATAGATGGTAAGGTGTGGTTATGGTTTCTTGTTGGTGGAATAGAACTGTAAGAGATGGATTCATGTAGTAACAAGCTAGGTAGAGACCTGTAGTCTAGAGATGCCTGTGATATTTGTTGCATGTTTGCCATAAGTGTTACTGGATTTTGCGTACTATTTATATACTTTTTTCTTGAATACTGGCTGATGATCGTACCAGTACACAGTGGTGGTGTACTGATACTGCACTTGTCTTTCTTTTGGTGAGTATAGGAAATCTTCCAGCAACTGAGACGAGACCTCAGATTTAGCACTGACGTTTCTGATCTTCAAGGGTGAGTTGTCGATTCGAGCTACCTTGGGAATATCATTAGAGTTTTAGTCCATTTGTTCGGACTTAAAAACTATTTCTTATTTTGTTTGGGGTTGCATCCCCGTACTCTATATTTGGTATTGATGTTTGGTATGATGACTTTCAGTTCCTAGGTGGGATTTTCCGCAGATAATCAATTATGATAAGTTTTTGAGTAGTTGATCTTATTTTCATTTCTAGTTTACTTTGATGCTTGCTGGTTTTAGGCTGTTAGTCTAGGCAAGGGTGGAACTCTATTGGTTTGCTCATCCGGGGGTTTGGTGGGTGCCACTCACGACGTGTTGGGTCGTGACAAAGATCGTATCAGAGCCTAGGTTCGTTGATCTCGCTATACCAAACAGGTCTAGTAGAGTCTTGCGAAATGGTGCGGAGACATCTGTACTTTTCTTCGAGAGGCTATAAGGCTTTAGGAAAAACTATCTCTTCTTCTTTTCCTTCGTGCTATAACTCGATTCCAATTGGTATCAGGTTATACGAATGGTTATCTAACTTCATTCACTCTTCTATCTGCAGATGGTTAGTGCAAGGAATAATGGAGCAAGGCTAGCGGTCCCAGCAGCAGGCCTGGCAGTTTGTGGCAGAGATAGGGGAAGGGGCAGAGGGCGAGCTGGAGCCGCACCCGCCAGGGGTGGGGCTGAGCTGCTGCTGTTTCACGTGAGGTAACTCCTCCCCCACCTCAGGATCCTGTGGCATAAGAGGTGGAAGTGGTTGTGGAAGATGAAGGAGCTCAAGAGGAGGCTGCACAAGTTGGGGGTGAAGGCCTTCCTACTATGACATCGAAAGCTTTTAAGCAAGCGTGGGATATTCTGAGTGGGTTGGTTGGTGTTGGAGCCATACTCGCAGCTTATATAAATTAGGCCTTGGATACTCAACCAACAGTTACTACAGCGCCAAGGATGGATGGAACTTTGAGCACAAATGATCTCCTCAGACCAATGCTAGGCCCAGTGATGACAGGTAATGAGTATGAAATGCTAACTAAGTTCCTTAAGCTGAAACCTCCGATGTTTCAGGGTACAGACAAGGAGGATGCCTATGAGTTCATCCTGGATTTCCATGAGAGGGTGCACAAGTTTGGTATTGTACATCAGCATGGGGTTGAGTTTGTCACTTTTCAGCTGCAGGGTGATGCCAAGCAGTGGTGGAGGTCTCATGTTGACTGTCGGTCATCTATCCTACCTCCACTGACTTGGGAGCAGTTCCATGCATTGTTTCTAGAGAAGTAAGTTCCCCGTACTTTGAGGGACCGGAAGAAGGATGAGTTTCTGAAGTTGGAGCAAGGTGGCATGCCGGTCTCAACTTATGAGGTTATTTCATGTGTTGTATTATTTTGCCACACAGATGTTGGGTTCCAAGGAGGAACGGGTCCGATTATTCATCAAGGGTCTGAATAATGAACTGCAAGTACTATCGGTGCATATGACTTCTTCAGGAAAGGGTTTTAATGATGTGGTGGATTATGTGAAGAAGATAGAGAGAGTTAGGCAAGCGGGGCAGGCTAAGGCTTTAGCCAAGAAGCACAGGAATGAGGGAAATTTTGGTGGTTCATACTCCAGGGGCCAGCATTAGCAGGCTTACTCGGCCCGTCCTATTCAGTCAGTTGTTCCAGCTACTACAGTTGGTCGTTAGGGAGCTCAGTCTTCAGCTCCTAGAGTCCAGGGAGCATCATATACATCAACTAGCAGGCCTACTTTGGACCGTGGTTGCTTATTTTGTGGTGAGTTGGGACACTTTAAGAGGGAGTGTCCACATAGGCAGGCAGGTAATCAGGGTCAGCAGCAGACTAGAGCAGTGGTTCCAGCAGGCAGAGGTGGTAATGCTAGGGGTCATCCATAGGGTGGGCGAGGTAATTTCCAGGGAGGCCGAGGAGACCGAGGGAACGACGGTGTAGGTAGGGGTGTGGCGCAGCCGCCCCAGGAAGTTGCCCAGATTGATGATTGGGCACATTGCTATGCTTTTCCAGGAAGAACCGAGGCAGAAGCCTCAGATGCAGTGATCACAGGTACTCTTCTTGTCTGTGATAAAATGACCTCAGTATTATTTGACCCAGGATCTACATATTCTTATGTGTTTGTTAGTTTTGCATTGGGTGTAGATTTGAATTGCGATTTCCTTGATTCCCCTACCCATGTATCTACCCCAGTTGGAGAGTCAGTGATTGTGACTCATGTATATCGTGACTATTTTGTGGTATTTATGGTTACGTACCTAGGTAGATTTAGGAATTCTGGATATGGCTGATTTTGATATTATCTTGGGTAAGACCTGGTTGTCTCTGTATCATACTGTGTTAAACTGTAACACCAAAACTGTGACTCTAGAAATTCTGGGCAAGGATAGGCTAGAGTGGGAGGGTGTGTACAGGTCAAAGCCAATTAAGATAATATCATTTGTCTGGGCTAGGAAGCTAGTGGGGAGGGGGTGTCTAGCCTTCTCGGCTCATCTCCGCGATGATAGTGTGGAATCTCCTCCTATTGAGTCAGTTCCAGCGGTTTCCGAATTTATAGAGGTGTTTCCAGCTGACTTTCCTGGTATGCCTCCGGACAGAAACATAGATTTTTGTATCAATTTGGATCTAGGCACTCATCCCATCTCTATTCTTCCATATTGAATGGCTCTGGAAGAGTTAAGGGAACTTAAGACTCAGCTGCAGGAACTCCTAGATAAGGGATTTATACATCCCAGTGCTTCACCTTGGGGGGCTACAGTTTTGTTTGTGAAAAAGAAGTATTGTAGTATGCGGATGTGCATAGACTATAGATAGTTTAACAAGGTGACCATCCAAAATAAGTATCCTTTACCCTGGATAGATGATTCGTTTGACCAGCTTCAGGGTGCATCAGTGTTTTTAAAAATTGACTTGAGGTCGGGGTACCATCAGTTGAGAATTAGGCTTGAGGATATTCCGAAAACTGCTTTTCAGACTCGGTATGGACATTACGAGTTTCTGGTAATGTCGTTTGGTTTGACCAATGCGCCGGCAGCATTCATGAGTTTGATGAATGTGGTGTTTAAGTCCTACTTGGTTTCTTTTGTTATCGTGTTCATTGACGATATTTTGATCTACTCTAAGAGTAGGGAGGAGCATGCTAATTATCTTCGCATTATGCTGGACATCTTGAGGCACCAAAAGCTTTATGCAAGTTCACTAAGTGCGAATTTTGGTTGACTTCTGTGGCATTTTTGGGGCAGAAAAGGGGGTGATGGTGGATCCCCAGAAAATTGAGGCAGTTAAGAGTTGGGTCTGGCCTAGCTCTGTGACAGAGGTGAGAAGTTTTGTTGGGCTCGCGGGGTACTATCAGAGGTTTGTGAAGAACTTTGCTTCTATTTTTACTCACCAGACCAGGTTGACACAGAATAAGGTACCGTTTGTGTGGTCCGACAAGTGCTAGGAGAGCTTCTAAAAGCTTAAGACACTTTAGACCACAACCCCTATTTTGTCCTTGCCGGTAGAAGGTAAAGACTTTGTTGTTTACTGTGATGCTTCAGATTCTAGTTTGGGTGTTGTGTTGATGCATGATAGGAATGTGATATCCTATGCATCCAAGCAGTTGAAGGTGCATGAGAGGAATTACCCGACTCATAATTTAGAGTTGGCAGTGGTGGTTTTTGCTTTGAAAATCTTGAGACACTACCTTTATGGTGTCAAGTGTGAAGTATTCACAGATCATCGCAGTCTGCAACACGTTTTCACTCAGAAGGATTTGAATTTGAGGCAAAGGAGATGTATAGAGTTATTGAAGGATTATGATGTGACAATTCAGTAACATCTGGGTAAGGCTAATGTGGTGGCAGACGCATTGAGCTGGAAAACTATTAGCATGGGTAGCTTTGCTTGTTTGGGGGAGTCCAAACGACCATTGGCTAAGGAAATTTGGGCTTTGGAGGCCAAGTTCATGCACTTGGGTGTTTCATATCAAGGTGGGTTGTTGGCCAGCATTGAGGTCAAGGCCACCTTTATAGAGGAAATAAAGGCAAAACAGTTTCAAGATTCGAAACTGGGTAAATTGCGAGGCAATGTAATATCCGGGGAGTCCAGAGATGTCATGTTAGACTCTGGTTGTGTACTGCATTTCAGGGAGAGGATTTGTATTCCTCGGGTTGATGATATGATTCCAAAAATTCTAACAGAAGCTCATGGTTTGCGGTACTCGATCCATCCGGGTGTAACTAAAATGTACAGGAACTTGAGGCAGCGTTACTGGTGGCCTTGGATGAAAAGGGACATAGTTGATTTTGTGTCCAAGTGTCAGAATTGTCAGCAGGTAAACTATGAACATCATAGACCTGCAATACTACTTCAGATGATGCCAATTCCAGAGTGGAAGTGGGAGAGGATAACCATGGATTTCGTGGTGGGTCTTCTAAAGACATTGGGGAAGTATGACTCAATTTGGGTCATTGTTGACAGGCTGACCAAGTCCTCTCATTTCATTCCGGTCAGGGTAGATTACAATTCGCAGCAATTGGAAAAGATCTACGTGAAAGAGATTGTGATACTGCATGGGGTGCCACTGTCCATCATTTAGACAGGGGTACGCAGTTTATTTCTAAGTTCTGGGGAAAGTTACATGAAGAGTTGGGTACACAACTCACCTTTAGCACAGCCTTCCATCCTCAGACTGATGGTCAGTCAGAGAGGACGATTTAAGTATTGGAGAACATGTTGACAACATGTGTAATAGACTTCGGTGGTCATTGGGACCAGTTTCTACCATTGCGCAAATTCTCGTACAACAATAGCTACCACTCCAGTATCGATATGGCACCGTTCGAGGACCTATATGGGAGAAACTGCAGATCACCGGTTGGGTGGTTTGAGGAAGGTGATGTGAAGCCTCTGGGCGTAGACTTAGTAAAGGAAGCGCAGGAAAAGGTAAGGGGCATACATACCAAGTTGTTGGCTGCTCAAAGCAGGCAGAAAGAGTATGCAGACCGCAAGGTCCGGGACATGGATTTTCAGGTTGGTGAACAAGTGTTGTTGAAAGTGTCACCAATGAAAGGGGTTATGCAGTTTGGTAAGAAGGGAAAGCTTAGCCCTCGGTTTATTGGTCCGTTTGAGGTCCTCGAGATTATGGTGCCAGCGGCTTACAAGTTAGCACTGCCACCTAGTTTGTCGGGAGTCCATCCGGTATTCCATGTATCCATGCTCCAGCGATACCATGGGGATGGGGACTACACTATCAAGTGGGATGAAGTACTTTTTGATAAAGATCTTCGTTATGAGGAGGAACCAATTTTGATTCTTGCTCGGGATGTCTGGAGGTTGAGGACAAAGGTGATTGACATGGTGAAGGTTCAGTGGAAGCATCTTTCGATTGTGGAAGCCACTTGGGAAACCGAGAAGGACATGCGGGACAAGTACCCTCAAATGTTTGAGGATTTAGGTACTACACTTCCTTCATTTTATTTCTGTAATTTTGGGTTTGATCATTCGGGGATGAACGATGGGTAAATTGGTATCTGTTGTAACGATCGGTTCCGTTGTTATGGGTAGACCTATCGTGTCATATTTTAGATTTAGAAAACTCCGGGTTTGGGAGTTTGAAATTCTAGGCTAGGCTAGCCTTGGCCAATTTTGGAGTGAGGTAGAGTCTAGGGAAATCCGTGTAAAAATGGATTTAGGTGTATTGGATTAAGCTAGTTTTCCACGTAGCCAAGACATAAAGGAGTCTGGGGACTTTTCGGAATCGCTTTTGGGTTAGTAGAACTCCCGAAATCACGTTTGACATGAATGGGTTATTTCAGGCATCGGGAAAACCAAGTGTGTTGTGAAATGGCCAAAGCTGGTAGATTTTCAGACATTCTGTCTGTGACGAGCACTGTCAGGCGTGATAGCGGTCACCGCTATAGAGGTGGAAATTACCGCTGTAGCGGCGGTCAAGGGGCGGTCAACTAACTTAAGACTGCTATTACGGCAGATGACCGCTATAGCGGAGCAGGGACCGCTATAGCGGGCTGACGTGTTTTTAATGCAAAAAAGCTCTCAAAACATTCAGTTTTAACAAGTTTGTTTTGGAGAAGGGCTGGGCGAATTTCAGGAGATTTACTTCATTCCTCCGCCAAAAATCATTCCTAAGGTAAGGTTTTCGTTCCCCACACTTTGTAATACATTTCCTATGCAGTAGAATTTCTAGGAGGGAAATTGGTTAAAGGTTGGAATGACCTGGGGAGGATGAAATTTGGGGAAGAAGGGGGTTCCCAAACATGTATGTTCTTGGGTATTGATTAAAGTACATTAAAATGATCATAGGTTGTTTAATTTCCTGTTTTGTCCGTAAAAAAATATAAGACTAGGAGAATTAACGGTGGAAAGCCCGGGAAAAAGGTTAAAATGATCATAGGTGGCCTCGGGTTTGGGGATTTGGTATAATCTGGGTAATGCACAGGCCTGTATGTTAATTGTATGTATTATGTGTTATTTTTAGACCAAGAACGCGAGAGGAATCCGAAACACGGGAAAACTCAGGTTAAATAGAGCTTGGATCATTTCGAGGTAGGTGATGGCTTTCGTATTTCTGCGAATGTGTATATTCATTGTACTCGTTGTCTAAGTAATTGTGTGTATTACATTGCTTACGGGAATTGTGTGGAATGTCTAAGTTTAGTTTACAGTCTATGTTTGAATAGTGTTTACTTGTTGGCTTTACAAGTTGTGTGTGTTCACATATTGACTGTGGTTGTTGACATTCGATTGGATCGAGTACCATGCCTGGTACGGGTATATCACATGGTTGGCACGGGTACCACGCCTGGTACGGTTATAACATTCGGTTGGCACGGGTACCACGCCTGGTACGGGTTTACTTTATTGCATATTGCATGGTGATTTTTGTATTACATTGATTGTTATTGGTCTGTGTGTGGACCGGGTTGTTTTACTTAATGTGATACTTAATATTGGTTCCGTAAGTGGACCAGGTTGTTATTGAAAAGTGCTATTGATTGGTGGTCCTTGAGTGGCCGGGAACTGTTGTATGACTATTGAGTTGGTCATGGTTTAGGCCGGGTTGAACGATTACTTGTGGTATTGTCTAGAGGGTATTCCAAGGTGGGTCCGGGCTAGATGGTAAGGTGTGGTTATGGTTTCTTGTTGGTGGAATAGAACTGTAAGAGATGGATTCATGCGGTAACAAGCTAGGTAGAGATCTGTGGTCTAGTGATGCATGTGATATTTGTTGCATGTTTGCCATACTTGTTACTGGATTTTGCATACTATTTATATACTATTTTCTTGAATACAGGTTGATGATCCTACTAGTACACACTGGTGGTGTACTGATACTGCACTTGTCTTTCTTTTGGTGAGTACAGAAAATCTTCCAGCGGCTGAGATGAGACCTCAGATTTAGAATCGACGTTTCCGATCTTCAAGGGTGAGCTGTCGATTCGAGCTACCTTGGAATTATCATTAGAGTTTTAGTCCATTTGTTCAGACTTAAAAACAATTTCTTATTTTTTTTGGGGTTGCATCCCTGTACTCTAGATTTGGTGTTGATATTTGGTACGATGACTTTCAGTTCCTAGGTGGGATTTTCCGCAGATAATTAATTATGATAAGTTTTTGAGTAGTTGATCTTATTTTCATTGCTAGTTTACTTTGATGCTTGTTGGTTTTAGTTTGTTAGTCTAGGAAAGGGTGGAACTCCATTAGTTCGCTCATCTGGGGGTTGGGTGGGTGCCAGTCACGACGGGTTGGGTCATGACAAACATCTATGTCTGAAAAGCCTCTAAAACTAGCATAAAGAGTTGATGGGAAAATACCCAACTAACCCGACAATCTTAAAAAAAGGGGGAACATAAGGCTAAAGTAAAGTCTAGTCCTCGAACTATGAGGACTCACCAAGGCTGACTGCAAGTGACCGAGAACTCAGCCACGTATCTGTGAAGGGACACCTGAATCTGCATCATCAAAGGATGCAGCGCAATATGCGTTAGTACTATGGAATGTACTAAGTATGTGACAATGCATAAGTATGATAAAAATATACTTTAAAACTTACTTAAACATAATTCATACATAATAGAGTATCATGAGAAGATATCATAATGGGAAGCTAAATCATGTGCAAAAAGCCAACTTTAAAATGATAGTTCATAAGAGAATTCATAAAGCTTAGAAAACTTGAAAACATACATACAAGAGTTTCTTATAACCGACATGAGAGCATGCGAGGTACATGGAATCTAACTATATAACCCTAGTTAGCAAAGCTGACCTTGAACCTTGCCAAGGAACAAGTCACCATACCAAAATATATAACCCTAGTTGGCAAAGCTGTCCTATGCCCCGCAAAGGCAAGGACACCATGCATAAAGACGTGGATCCACTCTCATAAGTTTTGAAGGCACATATCATATTATAATCATAACCTACGCTGGAAACCTAATTTCTAGGACTAAGGGTACTCTCACCCCGTCCAACTCGGTGCTAAATACTACTCCCAAAACATGCACAGATAGCTCATAGTTTCGTAAGGACATACTCTCATGCCAAATCTTATTCATAAGCATGAAAACACATCGGGTATCATACAACCTTCATATCATAGTTCATAAAGCTTAGCATAGCCATATTTCAAAACATTCTTTTCTTTGTAAATTCATACTTGAAGAATTTGGCATGAAATTTTATAAATACATAAAGGCCATGATATCTAATCATGCCAACTTTCTCTTGAAAACATGCAAATTAATGGAATCATGCTAGAAATCAACTTTCATGCTTGGGCTTTTAAAACCAATAAGAGAATCATAATCAAATCATGAATAATCAATAGGAAACCATGAATTTAAACATAGAAATTGATTTCATAAACTTTCCCCAATTCTAGATCAAAACCCTAATTTCATAAGTTCATAATTCAACATAAGGATTGGAGATTTTGGGCACAAGGGTGAGAGGAACCCATTATTGAAGACCCGCATACCTTAGATGAAGATAACCCACTTCAATGGAAAAGACTTAGGAGGCTTAACTTGGAGCTTGGAGACTTGAAGCTTGAGAGGAACTTTTCTCTTTTTGGGTGAAGAATGAGGAACTTAGGATAATATGAGTGAAAACCCTACTATAAATAGTCAAAACGGCTTCACTTAGTAGTTAAAAAGTGGTAAATGACTAAAATGCCCCTGGGATTTAATTAGGAAGAATCTTGAAAATCAGTCGACCTCAGTGATCACGACTCGGTCTACGAGTCGTCGTTTGGTTTACGGTTCGTGATTTTGATTCGTAGAATCAGGCTGAGAAAATCATGTTGCAGATCTATTTCTACGTGTCAACAGGACAAACCCGTAGAATGAATGACGGATCATCATTAGGAGTCTTCGTTTGGGGTTTCAGCTGGCTCTTGGTCAAACCACGACTCAAGACTACGGTCCGTCATTCAAATGACGAGAAACTTGAAAACATGATAAACTAACTTCGTAAAACATGGATGCATGCTAGAATCGTGAGAGGAACTGGTGGAATAGAATCGGGGGGACATATTAAGGATGAAACTAATACCTCAAGCTAAATCTGAATAGGAAGGAAAGAGGTGAGGATATTTGGCCTTTATGGCCTCCTCCGCTTCCCAAGTATCACCCTCAACAAGCTGATTCCTCCAAAGGACTTTCACCGAAGAAACTTCTTTGTTCCTCAACCTTCGAATCTGACGATCAAGGATCTCTACGGGAACGACCTCATAAGTGAGACTATTCTTCACACCCACATCCTCCAAAGGAACAATCAAGCTCGGATCACCAACACATTTCTTCAACAAGGAGATATGAAAAACTGTGTGAACCGCTTCCTACTCCATTGGCAACTCCAACTCATAACTAACACTACCAACTCTCCTCGAAATCCGATAAGGACCTACAAAACGGGGACTAAGCTTTCCTTTCTTTCCAAACCTCATCACACCCCTCATGGGTGACACCTTAAGGAAAACCCAACCATCAATTTCAAATTCTAACTCCCTTCTCCTCACATCCGTATAAGATTTTTGTTGACTCTGAGCGGTCTTCAACCTCTCCCGAATAAGCTGAACTTTCTCCATGGTCTCATGAACCGAATATGGACCAATCAAGCCTGCCTCACCAACCTCAAACCAACCAATAGGAGATCTACACCTTTGGCCATAAAGTGCCTCATACGGAGCCATCTGGATGCTAGAGTGAAAGTTGTTGTTGTAGGCAAACTCGATAAGAGGTAGGTGATCATCCTAATTACCTTTGAAATCAATCACACACGCTCTCAACATATCCTCCAAAGTTTGAATAGTATGCTCTGCCTGGCCATCTGTCTGAGGATGTAATGTTGTGCTAAGCTTCACCTTAGTACCAAGACCTTTCTGAAACGACTTCCAAAACTGAGATGTAAACTGAGGACCTCTATCTGAAATAATAGACAAGGGAACACCATGCAATAGGACTATCTCCGAATGTAGAGTCTGGCATAATCATCCGTTGTATCCGTAGTCTTAATAGCTAAGAAATGGGCTAACTTGGTCATCCGGTCAACGATCACCCAAATGGAATCATCTTGCCTTCGAGTACGAGGCAACCCAGTAATGAAGTCCATATTGATTGCTTCCCATTTCCAATTGGGAAGGTCAATATCTTGAAGCGTGCCACCTGGCCTTTGATGTTCCACATTTACCTGTGGACAGTTGGAATACTTAGCCATAAACCCGGCTATGTCCTTCTTCATACCATTCCACCAAAAGACTTCCTGTAGATCACGGTACATCTTAGTAGCACCCGAATGAATGGAGTATCTAGAACTGTGGGCTTCAAACAAAATCTGATGTCTCAACCCATTAACATCTGGCACACATAAGCAACCCTAATAACGAAGCACACCATCTCCCCCTTGGTATAAAACCTCAACCCTTTGCTGACGAACTGCACCCTTAAGCTAAAGTAGAATGGGATCTTGGTCTTGCTTTGCCTTCACCTCAGCCACCAAGGATGATTCAGCACCATTGATCATAATCACATCACCTTCGATCGAGTCCATAAGGTGAACTCCCAATCGAGCAAGCCTATGAATTTCTTTAACCAATTCCTTCTTCCCCTCTTCAATAGAAATTACACTTCCCATGGACAACCTACTCAAAGCATCCTCCACAACATTGGCCTTACCTGGATGGTAAAGCACACTCATATCATAATCCTCAAGGAGCTCAAGCCATCTCTTTTGTCGCAAATTCAATTCCATTTGAGTGAACACATATTGAAGACTCTTATGATCGGTGAATACATCCACATGCACACCATACAAGTAATGTCTCCAAATCTTCAAAGCAAAGACCACGACTGCTAACTCAAGATCATGAGTAGGATAGTTCTTCTCATGAGTCTTAAGCTGTCTAGAAGCAAAAGCAATCACCTTACCACGCTGCATCAAAACACAACCCAAACCAATCCTAGAAGCATCACAATACACAACAAAATCATCTAAGCCCTCGGGTAGAGCTAACACTGGAGCGGTGGTCAATCTAGTCTTCAATTCCTGAAAGTTCTTCTCAGACAAGTCGGGCCGCTGAAATTTTACCTTTTTCTAAGTCAATCGGGTCAAAGGGGCAACAATGGAAGAGAAACCTTCCACAAACCTCCTGTAGTAACCAGCCAAACCTAAAAAGCTCCTAATATCAGACGGAGAAGTAGGTCTAGGCCATTTCTTTATTGCCTCTATCTTTTGAGAATTAACCCGAATACCATCTTTAGTCACAATATGACCCAGAAAAGCAACAGACTGCATCCAAAACTCACATTTTCTAAACTTAGCAAACAACTATCTATCCTTGAGAGTTTGCAATACCACCCTCAAGTGATCTGCATGCTCCTCCTTACTCTGAGAGTAGATGAGGATATCATCAATGAAAACAATCACAAACATATCCAAATACTGTTTGAACACTAGGTTCATCAAATCCATAAAAGCTGCAAGAGCACTCGTTAGACCAAAAGACATAACAACAAACTCATAATGACCATACCGAGTCTTGAAGGCTGTCTTCGGGATATCACATTCCTGAACTCGAAGCTGATGATAGCCAGACCTAAGAACAATTTTTGAGAAGAAACAAGCACCCTGAAGCTGATCGAACAAGTCATCAATCCTAGGAATGGGATACTTATTCTTGATTTTGACCTTGTTCAATTGGCGGTAATCAATATACATTCTAAGAGATCCATCTTTCTTCTGAACAGACAAAACTGGGGCACCCCAAGGTGAGATATTGGGCCTGATGAAACCCTTATCAAGCAAGTCCTTCAACTGATCTTTTAAATCCTTGAGTTCCACGTGGCCCATTCTATAGGGAGGAATAGAGATAAGATTTGTATCCGGAAGGAGAACTATCCCAAAGTCAATTTCCTGCTCGGGAGGGACTCCGAGCAAATCATCAAGAAACACTTTTGGGAATTCATTCACAACAAGAACAGACTGAATAGTCAGGATCTCAGACTTCGTGTCCATAACCCGGACTTTATGATAGACATAGCCTTTAGAGATCATCTTCCTAGCCTTAACATAGGATATGAAACGACCCTTTGAAGAAGAGGGACTACCTTGCCATTCTAGGACAGGTTCATTAGGAAACTTGAAACTGACAACACGAGTACGGCAATTAACCGAGGCATAAAATGCATATAACCAGTCCATACAAAGAATAATATCAAAATCAGTCATCTCCAACTCTACTAGATCCGCTGAAGTGACTCAATGAAGGACTGAGATAGGGCAATTTCGATAGACCCTTTCGGCTAGGACTGACTCACCAACAAGAGCAGAAACATGAAAGGGTTCTAAAAGCATTTTAGGATGAACCTCAAACTTACAAGCCACATAAGGGGTTACAAAAGATAAGGAGGCACCCGGATCTAACAAGGCATACACATCAAGAGAGAAGACTTTCAACATACCAGTAACCATATCTGGAGAAATCTCCTAATCCTGACGGGAGGACATAACATAAAGACAGTTCTGGCATTGACCACCAGAACTAGAAGTTTCACCCTGCTGGGCTGGTCTACCTCCTAAAGCTGTTGGGGCAGACTGAGTCCTACCACCTCCCTTCCCCTTTTTAGCTGAAGGGAAATCCCTGATGCGGTGTCCAACCTGACCACAACCGAAGCAATCACCTGAACTGGTCAAACACTCACCAACATGATTCTTCCCAGACTTAACACAAGCTGGATAGGAAGGTCCTTTAGTAACACTACCCTGAGATTGGGAATAGGAACCAAATGCTCTACCACCCTGATCATGACGAGGCTTCTGAGCCTGAGTAGGAGCACTAGAAGAAGAATGAACGGATCCTGATAACTTCTTCTGGAAAGAAGAGCGATGTACACCTTCTGACCTGTGATGACCAAAACCTGATCCCTCGGATCTAACCCTCTTGTTCTCCCTTGACATCTCTCTAAGCTTGTCACCCTCAATCTGACGGGCATGAGTCATGAGTCGAGAAATATTCATATCACTCAACAACAAAGAAGACCTACACTCTTTCTTCACCACATCAAAAACCCCATATATAAACTTGCTCATTTGATCATGCGGGTCCACTACCGTGGAGGGAGCATATCTAGACAATTGAGTGAACTTCAGACTATACTCTTGCACTGACATTGAACCCTATCTCAAGTTCACAAATTCTTCAACCTTTGCTTGCCTCAACTCTCGGGGAAAGAACCTATCAAGGAAAGCACTCTCAAAACACTCCCAAGTCGTGGGGATTGCATCCCTCACCCTAGCCTCTTTCCATTGCGTAAACAAAATGAGAGCTACATCCTTGAGTTAATAGGATACAAGCTCAACAAAATCAACACCCACTACTTGCATAACCTCAAAGATCTTCTTCACTTCATCAATAAAGTTGAGCGGGTCCTCACTCACTTTCGAACCCCAAAATTCAGGTGGGTTCATTCGAATAAAGTCATGAACTCAGGCCGATACCCCACCTTAAGGATAGATGGGGGCAGGAGTTGGCTGATTGATCTGAGTGGCCAAAGTTTTGGCTAGAAAATGGATAGCATTTCTGAACTCATCATTTGTGACATCGGGAACCGAAACTTGAGGAGAAGCATTCCGAGCAGCTCAGGGAGGCATAGCACGTCGATGAGGCATAGTCTGAAATGCATAAGATAAGGATTAGAGGGACATTAAAGTTAAGCTCTATCGCACAATGTGATCATGAAAGAAGTGAAGTTTTCCTAAGACACCTCATAGCTTCCCTCTCATATGTGTGGCGTGCTTCACACACATGAAAAATACTCTACTCGATGCGTCTTTCAGACATCCTAGGACCCTTGAACTTGAGGCTCTGATACCAAGTTTGTCATGCCCCGAGGTTACCTCTAGACGTAACACGAGACCACAAGGATCCCAAGATAACCCTTGGTCATAGCATTCTCAAGAAACATAAAGGAAAACATAGCGGAAGCATCATAAGGTAATTCAAAACAGGGAACATATCATAGATAGTGAGTCGAATAAGGAATACAACTCAAAGATCATCCCATAACATTTATGTATGAAAAGCCTCTAAAACTAGCATAAAGAGTTTATGGGACAATACCCCAACTAACTTGACAATCTTAAAAAAAAAGGGGAACATAAGGATAAAGTAAAGTATAGTCCTCGAACTATGAGGACTCACCAAGATTGACTGCAAGTGACCGGGAACTCAGCCACGTATCTGTGAAGGGACACCTGAATCTGCATCATCAAAGGATGCATCACAATATGCATTAGTACTATGGAATATACTAAGTATGTGAGCAATGGATAAGTATGATAAAACTATAGTTTAAAACGTACTTAAACATAATTCATACATAATAGAGTATCATGAGAAGATATCATAATGGAAAGCTAAATCATGAGGCAAAAGCCAACTTTAAATGATAGTTCATAAGAGATTTCATAAAGCTTAGATAACTTGAAAACATACATACAGGAGTTTCTTATAACCGACATGAGACCATGTGAGCTATATGGAACCTAACTATATAACCCTAGTTAGCAAAGCTGACCTTGAACCTTGCCAAGGAACAAGTCATCATACCCAACTATATAACCCTAGTTGGCAAAGTTGTCATATGCCTCGATAAGGAAAGGACACCATACATAAAGATGTGGATCCACTCTCATAAGCCTTGAAGGCACATATCATATTATAATCATAACCTATGCTGGCAACGTAGTTTCTGGGACTAAGGGTACTCTCACCCCATTTAACTCGGTGCTAAATACTACTCCCAAAACATGCACATATAGCTCATAGTTTCGTAAGGTCATACTCTCATGCCAAATCTTATTCATAAGCATGAAAACACATCGAGTATCATGCAACCTTCATATCATAGTTCATAAAGCTTAGCATATCCATATTTCAAAACATTCTTTTCTTTCTAAATTCATACTTGAAGAATTTGACATGCAATTTCATAAATACATAAAGGCCATGATATCTAATCTTGCCAACTTTCTTTTGAAAACATGCAAATTGATGGAATCATGCTAGAAATCAACTTTCATGCTTGGGCTTTTAAAACCAATAAGAGAATCATAATCAAATCATGAATAATCAATAGGAAACCATGAATTTAAACATAGAAACTGATTTCATAAACTTTCCCCAATTTTAGATCAAAACCCTAATTTCATAAGTTCATAATTCAACATAAGGATTGGGGATTTTGGGCACAAGGGTGAGAGGAACCCATTATTGAAGACCCACATACCTTACATAAAGATAATCCACTTCAATGGAAAATACTTAGGAGGCTTGACTTGGAGCTTGGAACTTGAAGCTTGAGAGGAACTTTTCTCTTTTTGGGTGAAGAATGAGGAACTTAGGAGAGACTTAGGATAATATGGGTGAAAACCCTACTAGAAATAGTCAAAACGACTTCACTTAGTAGTTAAAAGGGTGGAAAATAACCAAAACGCCCCTGGGATTTAATTAGGAAGAATTTGGAAAATCAGTCGACCTGAGTGATCACGACTCGGTATATGAGTCATCATTTGGTTTACGGTTCGTGATTTGGATTCGTAGAATCAGGTTGAGAAAATCATGCTGCAGATCCATTTCTAACGGTCTACAGGACAAACCCATAAAATGAATGACGAATCTTCATTAGGAGTCATCGTCTGGGGTTTCAGCTGGCTCTTGGTCAAATCACGACTCAAGACTACAGTCCGTCGTTCAAATGACGAGTCGTAGACTTGACTCGTGGTTCCTTGAGGAACTTGGGGAAAATGTCATTCCTCAGAAGACATTCTGTGAGTCAATAGGACAGATCCGTGACTCCGATCACGAGTCGTAGACTGGACTCGTGGTCTCTGGGACACAGTTCAGCCCTTAGGTCAAGTTCCACGAGTGGAACTACGACCCGTAGAATGAACTACGGTCCGTAGAACCCGCTCGTGGTTCTTAGACCAGAGGCTAACCCTGCAAACTTTAAACCACGGATCCATTGCACGACCCGTGGTTCAAACCACGGTCCATGGTTTGGACCCGTAATTCCTGGAACATGAAAGTTTTCGGAGATTTCCAACTTAGATAACTGAGTATGTTTCCGGGGTGTTACACTAATAATCTTTCAATTATATAAATCATACTACAATTTTAGTTCAACTCTAATTGTTGTATATATATGTCAAGTTGAGTATATTTTAATGTAATTAATTATAGAAATTAGAACAACACATTTTGTAAGAACATGATACACTAGATGTTTGACAAAAGAATTACTAATATTTATAAATATTATATTATTCAAATAAAAATAATAATTTATCAATTGTAAGTGAAAAATGAGCAATATGCAATGTGAAATAACAAGTCAATAGTACTAAAACAAATAATTAAATTCGAACGTATGACTTAAATTTAAAACCCAAAAAAAAGTTTAACATATAAGCTCTTATATCAAATTCCAATATAAAATAAGTCCCAATATAACATAAGTAAATACAATTCAAAAGAAAGGGAATAACATAAGTCTAAACATCATTCAACAAAGAAATTCTATTTTATTTATATACTTATCTATCTAAGATTATATTATATTAAGTGTGAAGAAACTTATAATGTGATTTGAACTTTTTGCTCTTCATTAAAAAAATCTGTTTTAGATAAAATCTTCTTTTTATTATTTTCTTCTAATTATTATATTATTATCTTTATAATATTTAAAATTAAGATGTACTAAAATATATGGTAAGAGATATTAGGAGAATTAATAATTAAAATTGACAAAAATTTTATTTTTTAAATCTTCCTTATTTGAACTCTAAAGTTTTAAAATTAATTAAAATTTTACCTTATAGAAATCTTACACTTAAATTATATGTAAAAGATTAACCAAATCACTAAAGGAAAGAATTTAAATTAAAAATATTAAAAAAATAAGTAGTAAGGGGCTTTTGTGGAAAAAACATAAATGAAGTTAAACTCTTTATATATTAAAATATTTTAAACTAATGTGTCTTTTGGTAAGAAAAATTTCATAATTAATTTGTGTTCTAACTTTCTAAGGTTTTGGTTATTTAATTTAGGTATTATATTTAACACTTCTAAATCAATTAGAATTTTACCTTATATAGAAAAGAATTTCTACAATTCTATTTAAGTAATTTTTTGGATCAAATTTTGCAAGAAACATACTTTCTTCTACTTCTACTTTTTCTTCTTATTTCTCTTTCAATTTGGGGCTTACTAATTAAGTTTGAAGATGGATCAAGTACGTTATTCATTGTAGATTGAGTATAATCTATCTATCTATACAAATTGATTGTTATGTTATGCATAAATATTTTTTGATTTTGCTTCTCTAATTTTTCTTTTTATAAACAGGTCTGAGAATTGTATTTTAGTTGAAGGTTAACGTGTAGATCTGTTGGAAAACATATGCATTGTGTAAGCATTATTCAACACACTTCTTCTACGCACTTCTACTTTTCATCTTATTTAGGTTTTGATTCACATCGTCTTCTTGCATTCATTATCATCATTCTTTTTCACCTTTCTTTACTTGTTTTTTGTTAATAACTTTAAAAATTCTATTTGAATTATATATAATCAACAATTGATGATTGATTCTCCATTTTTGATAATTTCTTAGTTTTTCTCATTCAGTTAAAAACTTTTGATCAAAAAATTGAAAAACAAGCATGTTATCGCCGAATGAAGTACCCAAAATAGTCAAATGTTTGTTTCTAATTCTCTTTCCTTTTTAGGTTATGAATCTTAAGAGACTAAACCTTATTTTCCAAAGGATGATCAATAGATGGACTTGAGGGTGAGTTATCATGTTTTTCTTTAAATACACTTTTTATCTTAGAAAATTTAGGTTATTTGTTTAAGATTTTGTACTTCATATAATATGCACACAATAATTTTATATTTATATATTTATATATATATATATATATTTTATATATATATATATATATATATATTATTAATTCACATAACAGACATGTGCAAAGCACATACCCTAAACTAGTACTATATTAAAAGTGTGAAGTACCTTATAATGTTATTTGAACTTTTTATCTTCATTGAAAGACTACGCAATAGATAAAATTACCTTTTTACTTTTTTTCTCAAATTATTATACCATTATAGAAAAAAATTAAATTTTTTCAAAAAAAAAATGTTACACCACTTTCCCCAAAAAAATATCCCAAAAAGATTTCTAAAACAAATATCCCAAAAAGAAAGGTCGTCAAAAAAAATTCCAAAAAGATTTCTAATATTTAAAATATTAAAATTGACTAAAATTTTAATTATTAAATTATTTCTTATTGAACTAGGTAGAGAATCCTAACATTGTAGTACTTAAATTAAGTAATTAAAATCATACCAAAAAAAAACTTAACACTTCTAAATTTAGAATTTTACCTTATATAAAAAAATTCTACAATTCTATTTAAGTAATATATTGATCAAACTTCTTCTACAAAAATAGGGACATACAACTTCTACAGTTCTACTACAAATATACGCTTCTTCTACTTTTATACTTATTTTGGTTTTAATTTGATAATTTTATTCAAGCCATTTTTTTTTGCATTCATTATCATCATATTTTCTTTATTTCTTTATTGTTTTAGTTATTAAATTTAAAGACTATATATGAATTATACATAATCAATAATTGAAAATTAATTTTCTGCTTTTGATAATTTCTGGTGTTTCTCTTTCAGTTGGAAATTCATGATCAAAAAATTGGACAAAACAAGCATTTCGCCGCCCAATGAAGTAATCAAAAAAATCAAAGTATTTATCTCTTTCCTATATATGAACTATACATACTCAACAACTCACACTGGATTCTCTGCTTTTGAATATATTTCATGTTTCTCACCAAGTTGGATATTTCTGATTGAAAAATTGGAGGAAAGAACGTTTTTGATCGAAAAATTTCACTTCTTTATAGTATAAAACGTTTTCTATATTCCAAAAAGATTTGTACTGCTTTTCTACTCAAATGGTATTTTTTCTAGGAATTTTTACATAGATAATATCTTATGAAAGATTTATTACGCTTTTTATGGGTGCTTTAAATTTATTACGGTCTATATACTATTATTATATTTAATAGATGATTACTTAGATAAAAGTATATTCTTTCTCTTTTTCTCCACTTTCCTTTTTCTTCTCCACCTTCCTTCTTGTTCCTCTTCTTCTATTCAACCTATGTCAATTATTTTATAACATTACTATTATAATGAATAAAATGCAGTGAATAGAGTTAAAATGATAACTAGTTATTTTATAACATTACTATTATAATGAAGTAAATACAGTGAATAAAGTTGAAATGAACTAGTCAAATAATGTTAACAATATGACATGAATATCGTTTACGGCTTTATTATTATAGAGGTTTAACCAATACACCATAAAAAAGAGGAATTAGCTATGAAAGTTATGGCTCTTTAGCTAACATGATTTTATGATAATATGTTGTTAAGTAGGATTACTTATGGCTTTTTAATGTATAGCGGCAAAAGCTATACGTCGCTAATACTTTTTTCTTGGCAGTGATATGATTAAACAGTTGTTTTGTAACATTACTATTATAGTAGATGAAATTAAGTAACTATACATGAAATTAACTCTTCACATAATGTTTGCAATATAATTTAATTATAATGCTAGCTTTGCAAAATAATTACCCAGTTACATGTGATGAACACAATGAACGCTTAGTAATGAAAGCTTTATATATTGGAGCCTATTTTTCCCTCAAAAAATCACTTGGCGGGGATATTCTGAATTATTTATGGGAATTTGTATTGACGTCAAGAAATCAAAAAGGAAAAAGTTAGAGAAGAATTATCAGAAAATGGAGATCAAATGAACGTTGATGATATTGGTAACAATATTATTGTTGGAGATAATGAAGAACAAATTAGAGAGAAGAATAATGTGCCTAATACCAAAGACCGGAGAAACAATATTCATGAGACTGAAAATGATGTTGTATCGAATGAAAAATACAAGCGGATGAAAAAGAGAGCTAGAGAAAGCATACAAGAGACTAATGAAGGAGAAAGCCAGAGTCGTGCTATTAATAAGACCCGTAGGCGAAAGGACTCTGGCTAAGGGTCCATGTTATGAAGTTGTTTCGCCTAAGGGCCTTATTAATAGCACGACTCTGGCTTTCTCCTTCATTAGTCTCTTGTATGCTTTCTCTAGCTCTCTTTTTCCTACGCTTGTATTTTTCATTCGATACAGCATCGTTTTCAGCCTCATGAATATGGTTGCTCTGGTCTTTGGTATTAGGCTCATTATTCTTCTCTCCAGTTTGTTCTTCATTATCTCCAAAAATAATATTGTTACCAATATCATCAGCGTTCAATTGATCTCCATTTTCTTCTGATCCTTCTCTAACTTTTTCCTTTTTGATTCTTGCCGTCAATACAAATTGCCATAAATAATTCAGAATATCCCCACCAACTGTTTTTTTGAGGTAAAGATAGGATCCAATGTTTAAAGCTTTCATTACTAAGCGTTCATTGTGTTCATCACATGTAACTGGGTAGTTATTTTGCAAAGCTAGCATTATAATTAAATTATATTGCAAACATTATGTGAATAGTTAATTTCACGTATAGTTACTTAATTTCATCTACTATAATAGTAATGTTACAAAACAACTCTTTAATCATATCACTGCCAAGAAAAAAGTATTAGCGACGGATAGCTTCTGCCGCTATACATTAAAAAGCCATAAGTAATCCTACTTAACAACATATTATCATAAAATCATGTTAGCTAAAGAGCCATCACTTTCATAGTTAATTCCTCTTTCTTATGGTGTATTGGTTAAACCTCTATAATAATAAAGCCGTAAACGATATTCATGTCATATTGTTAACATTATTTGACTAGTTCATTTCAACTCTATTCGCTGCATTTTATTCATTATAATAGTAATGTTATAAAATAACTAGTTATCATTTCAACTCTATTCACTTCATTTTATTCATTATAATAGTAATGTTATAAAATGATTGACTTTATCCACTATAGCAGTAGATGACATAGATTGATACATTATCTATGTAAAAAGACCTTTTTTCTATTCATTGAGTTTTTAATAATATTTGAAAATTAAACCTGATAATTAGATCTATTTAAATAACAAAAAAAGTTCATGCATCTGGAATTTTATTAGGTTTAGGTCTTCATTATATCTATTAAATTTTTTACTCATTTATAAGATGTAAGAACTCCTAATATTTACGCATTCATTACTTTTTACGAAATTGTTCACTTAGATTTTAGTGTACTGATAAAGAAGATTACTAAATTAGAAATCCCTCATTTCGCTACAAAAGTCAACGGCGAGTCGATCATAAAGTGAGATCTTCATGCTAACGTTAAATTATTTGATGTGTATTACTATTTGTTGCTATATTTGTTTGTATTTTGCTATTTTGTTGCCTCTTTTCTTACAATCATATATGTCACACAACTTTCTTTTAAATCGAGAGTTTATCGAAAATTACCTCTCTACCTCTCAAATACAACGGTAAGATCTGCGTACATCCTACATGTCTCAATATAATATTGCATATATTGTAAAATTCAATTGCAACATTATATACTTTATTTTTTTATATTGACATGACACACTTGTACAAAGCACTTACTCTAAACTAGTTAGTATATAAATAACGAATCACATTAAGAAATGGGAGTCATGAAATAGCCAACTCCAATTACCAAGTACCACAAATAACTAACTCCAATTTTTAGAATAAACACACAAAAAATAGATTTTTATGCTTAATAACTTCTTATTGAAGTCAACATTTTCCCAAAAGAAAAGAGAGAGAGGGGTTCCATATCAATTTAACCAAAAAATAAATAAATAGAAGAGTATGAATATGAAAAAGGCAAATGCCATTAATTTTTCCTCATGAAGTTATGACAATAACTTATGGGTATCATTTAAATACATTTTTTTCTTTTAGATATTTGTACATAATATTTACTATGTGCGTGACATTAGTGATGATTATCATAAATATTTTAATATTTTATTTTATATATAATATTTTTCTTACAAAATATTATTACACAATATTTGAGTATGACTGTTATAGATGGGTAGTTTTACAAATAGTGTACCCACATAATGAATGTCATTTATTGTCTTAGGTAGAATTAAAGTTGTTATAGAGAAGTAGAAAATAACATGAAAAATCGGATTTGGAGAAAATTAGTCTGTTATAGTAAAATATCGTTATAACGAATGACTGTTATAACAAGGTTTGATTGTATGATGATTTACTTTTTTTTTAATTTATATTATGAACATACCTATAGAACAAGAAAAAATGCAATATACTAAGTAAAAAAAGTAAGAAATAATTTACTTCTTGTGATCTATAGTACTTTTTATGTAGTTTCTAAATATTTACTTAAAAAATAAAGAATGTTTTAACTCAACGTTCAAACTAAAGAAACTATTTTGACCCTTTTTCTTTCATTTTCCAAGTGACTTTTAGTCATTGTTACTTTGTAAGTTAAATGTGCAAAATTCAACTACATTATTGGAACAAAAGGAAATAAGTGATTCTATTCGATAATTTTGTGAAGTTGAATGACCACATGAGAGATCATTTACTCCACTACAAACCCTAGGAAAAGAAGTACACTGTAAATGTATGAAAATTGTACATTTTAAATTTCAAAAATAAGAGTTTAAGAACAATATCGAAGAAAGTTATGATCAAATACAATATGTTTTATTTTTTAAATGATATTCCTTCTGTCTCAATTTATATAACTTTGTTTCAATTTTGAGATCGAGTTAAACAAGAAAGTCATTGATTGCGATTTATTTATATGTCCTTTAAATATATTAAATTGTTAATTCTTTTGACTTATAGTAGTTTTTATGTAGTTTCTAAATATGTAAATTATTTTCAAAAACCTTAAAGATTATACGTCTATATGCATAGTCAAAATAAAGAAATTTGACTATCTAAATTTAAATTATGTCATATAAATTGAAACGGGTATTTCATTGTGTCACACCCCAAATATATACTTAAAATTAGATTTTGCTATACAGAAAGATTGGAGGTGAATTTCTTGTTTTTTACTATTTCCTTTATTATTGTTTTTAATTGTTCAAACAATCAAAATATTAATCTAATTAACGCATAAAAATTTAGTTTTTTTGTTAGCAAGAAATAACTAATTCTAATTACCAAGAAATAATTAACTAACTCCAATATTGCTAAGCTGGGTTAAATTAATTTAATGAATTGACACACAAGAAAATAGATTTTTATGCTTAATAAGTTCTTGTTTAAGTGTATACACTGATAATATATAGTTTTTCATAATAACTGATATGGGTCAGATTTGTTTGACGTCTTTTATCAACTGAAGCGGGTTAGGTTTAGTATAGCTTTTAATTGAGAGTGGGTCGGGGCAATTTGTGGGTTGAACCATTGAAAGAATAGGTCATACTATCAAATTTAATAGGATCCTAGGTGGTAACCATGTGGAGTGGCCTTATCCTAGTTGGATGGCCACGTGGCGGCCAAATCATCACAGAAAATATGGGGTTAAGTTGGACGGTTTTTGTGATCCAAAATGTTAGCAACAAGGTTATTTTTGAGCTCAAAATGAAATGGAGGGTATATTTTCTCTATTTCAAATAGTTCGAGGGTATTTTTGGCCCTTTTCCATAAATTTAATGGGATCCTAGGTGGAAGCCATGTGGAGTGGTTTTGTCCTAGTTGGACGGCCATGTGGCTGCCAAATCATAATAGAAAATAAGGTGTTAAGTTGGAGGGTATTTGTGGTCCAAAATATTAACGGCAAGGGTATTTTTGATTCCAAAATGAAATGTAGGGTATATTTGCTCTATTTCAAATAGTTCGAGGGTATTTTTGGCCCCTTTCCGAAAAAAGAAGAAGTTTCCATATCAAAAGTTTCAAAAATAGGTTTACGCTTGGCGTATAAATTCATAAGACTAACTCAGAAAACCTTTCTATACATTCCTAAGACACACTCGTTCTTGTTTTCGTTGTTTTTAGAAAAGAATTTGGGGCATGGAGTATTTGAAAGAGGGTTTCAATTTTCCACCAACGGATGCACAAACAATTACTTTCTTGTTGAGATTCATTGTTGGACAAGTGATGAATGATTTTGGATTCATAAGCACTAATGTTTATGTGTACAACAAACAAGAACCATGGGAGACTTACAATCATGGAGTACCCTGCAGCCATGATGACGATTGCACTAAATATCGTTTCTTCATCACCAAACTCAAGAAGAAAAACAAGTTCAAGTATAAATGCACCGTGGGAAACAAAGGGAGTTTGGAACAACAAGACCACAAACCAGTTCGAAAGAATGGTAGAGGACCGGTGATGGGATACAACAGGAACATAACTTAGGAGAACAAGAATAGTAATCTTGAAATCTATGGGCATTGGTTGATGAAGGAGTATCAACTCTCAGATGTTACTATTGATGTTATCTGTAACAAGTTTAACGATGAGGAACGTAGACATTGGGTTCTTTGTGCCGTCAAGAAGAAGCCCACTTGTTTGGAATCTGTAAAGAAGGTGATTGATGAGACAATGTTGAAAAGAAGATCAGAGGAGCAGAGTATGTATCAACTGGAAGAATTCTTGATGTCCAATACTGATGAGAGTGGGATGAGACCTGAAGAAATTGAGCAGTAGATTGCTATTTGGAGCACCGATGCATTGACAGAGATGAACAACCAACAACAAGCTGAAGAAGATTCTTGTGCTATTTAGAGCACCGATGCATTGACGGAGAGGAACAACCAACAACAAACTGAAGAAGAAGATTCTTGTGCTATTTTGCCTGAAACTACCACACAAGAAGAAGAGCATGTCCCTATATTTAATTGGACCTATGAAGCATCAATCATCCAACAAGAGGAGGACGATTCTGCACTTGTATTTATTCAAATGATTGGAGGGTTGGTGAACTTTTGTTGTCTGAGCAATCAAGCTGAGCTTCTCTTGTCTACTAATCTAAATGTGTTCACTAACTGTATCACACATTCAAAAATTGTTTATATATAACATAAAAATTGTTGTAGTTCAAATATTATTGTTGGTTTAAATTAATATATAATGGGTCATGTCTTTTTCTATATTTTTGCCATATACCAATTATTGATTTTTAAGAATTACATGAGGCTGCAGAATCGTATGGTACTACTGATGATCCAATATTTCTACTAGTGGAGCCATTCAGTGCATCTGATGCAGGGCAATTTAGGATAAACGGCAATGCCATGCCCTAATTAGATGTTCTTGAGTTGCATCAATGGGACAAAAAGGACTTGGAAGAACTACGTGGGATGTTACATGATATGCATGGGGACGTGAATATCCTTGAGCCACTATTAGCAGCAAAGGCCTCGTACACTTATGGGCAACATTCTGTTGAAGCCGCGATCATGCTAAATTTTATGCCTGAAGATGTGCTTAGCTTGGATACATGGGAGATACTACTAGACTCGGATGACATAGATCAGATATTAGATGATTGAACATTTATTAAGTCGGATGACCTATCAATCATTCAACAAGAGGAGGATTCAGATTGGTCAACTTTTGTTGTCTCTGTGCAATGAAGGCCTGGACGAACTGAGCTTCTGTTGTCTAGTTATGTAATTTTGTCAAATAATTAGTAGTAATTCTTAGCAAAACCTGTACAACACGTTTACAATATGTTAAAATATAACACGAAATTTTCAGCTTGTTGGCAATTCAAGTATTATTGCCTGTTTAGATTAATGGGTCGTGTCCTTGTCTGTTTTTTTTTCTTTCTTATATCCTATTATTGATTTGAAGTGTATCTTTTAGGTATTAATTAGTGTTTCTCAGAGGGCTTACAATGTGAAGTATCTGTTTCCCTCTTTATTGTTATCTGCAGGACTTGAATGATTAGGATTAGCGAGTAAGACATTGTTTGTTTCTTTTGTAGCAGAGCCATGATCGATAGCATACTAAGTACTAACTACTGTCAAGATACAAGAGCTGAATCAATCGATCTCATGGCTTTTGTAATTCAGAGATGCCTAATGTTTTTGGTCATAAATGGTTTTTTCTATTGTATAAGCTCCTATGATCAGTTGATCAATCCCATGATATCCTCTCTCACAACATGCCTATATTACAAATTTCAGTTTAACATTGAAATTTCAGCTATCAATATTCATGATCTATTATGGTATCACAACCTAAAACGGACTCATCGTCCACCTCTCAGAAGACCATGGCTCAGGCGGGAAACTCGTCTCCCTCCCCTCTCAACGACGCCCATCACTTTGTCTCAATAAAACTAACCTCTACAAACTACCTTTTCTGGAAAGCATAAATTTCTCCGTTTCTTCGAGGAAAAGATCTTTTGGCTATGTCGATGGCAGTACTGTATGCCCAACATCTCATATTGCAGGAAAAGAGGGCGAGCAAAGCTGTTTGGATGCTCTTCCAGCTGCCTTCTCATCGCCATTAAACACTAGAATCCGCAACCTTCATATGCAACTTCAAAACTTACAACAAGATGATCTGAGTGTCACTCAATATCTTCACAAAGCCAAACTCCTAATCAATGAATTAGCTGCTGCTTGCCGTCCAATTGTTCTCTCCGATAAGAATACCGAAGTGAATTCAAAGACATCATAACCACCCTTTCGGCTCGTCAAGAACCCGTCAACTTTGGCGAATTACACAGTCTTGTGTTGAGGCATGAATTTATTCATGATCAGGCCTTATCGTCGCTCTCAATTTCAGCTATGCCGGAGTCTGCTGAAAATCCCTCTGGGAATTACAGCCAGCGCTCCTCTCGAAACAATCACTAATATAGCCATAATACTTATAGGACGAGGCCGTAACAACAACAGGGGTTGAGGGGGAAATCATTGTGGAAGACAAGGATACCAAGGAGGCTCATCTACTGGAAATCCATAGCCCTATCACTCATCAGAATTGATATCCGGCAGTGGCATCATGTGGAGGGTTACAAAGGTATGGATCAAGTTCATGTTGGAAAGGACAAGGGCTTCCCATTCATCATACTGGTTTGAATTTCATCCTACCATTTTATTTTTAAGGATTGAGCATCCAGGACACCTCTTCTTTCAGGTATGAGTGATGAGGGGCTCTACACACTCAATCTCTATCCATCCTATTTCCTATCTGAAACAGTTCTCCAAGTCACCTTCAGCTTTATTTTCAGCCAGGACATCGTCTGTGTGTTGGCATCTTCACCTAGGCCATCCATGTTGCGGAATTCGAATGTATAGAGAGTGATTAACTCACAACTACTATAAACAAAGAAGGCTTATAAATAGTAAATGAGACAACAATAAAAAGAACACCAGAATTTTATGAGGTTCGGCAAAACTTTGTTTTCTGCCCACTCCTCGGACACAACCAACCAATTTTATTTCACTTCAAAAGAATACAAGTGAAATATTACAAGAGAGAAAGAAGAATCAAACGCCTTAGAAAATAAAAGGCAAGTGAGAGTTGTGTTACAAATGAACCTAGAGACACCTATTTATAGGAGTGAATTTGAGAGAAAACAAGGAAACATTGAAGCTAAGATATGGAAAATTTTATGTGTATATTTCTCTGATTCATCATGTACAAAAGTATGTACTTTATACAGTTAATACTAGGGACTGATTGTAAATACTAAGGACTATATGCTAAATAACTAAGACAATGTAACTATCTAAATGTAAAGATCATTATATAAGAGATTGGATAGCCACCAAGACTCAGATAACAACCACTGACAGAGCGTCGAGTATCGGAGCAAGAAGCTCAATTGGTGTCACAATAACCAAGGATCTGAAAATATGGTGAAGAGTTCATGAAAAGACCCAAACTTGAATATTTACGCAAGTACCGAAGAACATGGTAGGCAGCCTGAAGATGCCCTGTTTGTGGTGTTTGCATATATTGAATGAGGTATCAAACTATGAAGGAGAGATCTGGGCGAGTATTGGTCAAGAAATTGAGTTGACCCAATAATCGCCTATACAAAGTGGGATAGCAAAAGCTCCCCAGAATTAATGGTGAGTTTAAGTGTGGGATCCATGGGTGTAGAAGCTGAATGTGAACCAATGTCTGAGTGTTTGGCCAAAAGATCCTAAGCAAACTTCCGCTAAGTCATAAGCAAACCATCTGGTAAGTGTAAAAGCTCCATACCAAAAAATAGTGAGCTAAGCCCAAATCCTTAATCTTGAATTCATTATTGAGAAAGGTCTTCAACTCATTGATTTCTTGCAGGTTAACACCCGTCAACATGATATCATCAATGTATACTGCCAGAATAGTGATTTGATTGCCATATTTCTTGAAGGACAAAGAGTAATCATTGACGGATGAGGTGAATCCATGAGTACACTAAGCTGAGAGTACCATTGGCACGAGGCCTGCTTAAGGCCGTAAAGAGACTTACGTAGCCGGCAAACATGTGAATCCAATGGTGGTAGAAGACCTGGAGGGAATTTCATGAAGATCTCTTCATCCAGATCTCCATGCAAAAACGCATTGTTGACGTCCAATTGCAACAAAGACCAACCCTTTTTGACAGCAACAACAACAATACTACGAATGATAGTCATTTTCACAACAGGTGAGTAAGTTTTGATGTAATCGATTCCTTCACGTTGTATATCCCCCTTTACTACTAATCGTGCCATTAGCCTCTCTAAACTGCCATCTGATTTACGTTTAACCTTGTATAACCATTTGCAAGGAAGAGCTTTCTTGCCAGACGGTAAAGGGGTGACTTCCCAAGTACAATTGGAAATCAAAGCTTGGATCTCCTTGTCCATAGAAAGTCTCCATCCGGGATGAGCTGTTGCTTGCTAGTAAGAAACTGGTTCTCTGATTTTGTCTATTGCATCTAAGATAACTTTTTCATGAATATTTAGAAAAGAATAAGAAAAAGAATGAAGAGGCAAAGTATGCAGATCAGAAAAAATCATTGAAAAAGCAGAGTTACATACAAAATTTGATAAATAAGAAGGTGCCACAGATTGTCTAGTTGATATGTGCAGGCTATCCACTGTAGGTAACACATCTATAGGAGTAGGGGAATTAAGAGGAGAATAGGATAAGGAAGGAGTAGGTTGTAAGGTGGGTGAGGTGTGAATGGGAGATGGAGAACTAGGAGGTGAATTGAGAGGAGAGTGAGTGTGAATGGGAGATGGAAGAATAGGAGTGGAAATTGAGGGAACTGTTGCGTCTTTATGCACACGCAAGTGTACGCGGTCATACAAGTAATATAGGATTGTA
Organism: Jaltomata sinuosa; assembly: GCA_003996215.1. NCBI lineage: Eukaryota > Viridiplantae > Streptophyta > Magnoliopsida > Solanales > Solanaceae > Jaltomata > Jaltomata sinuosa. Next base: position 257,891 of record QJPP01000468.1, read on the forward strand.
AGTCCAGATATCGTACCCACAGGGAGTTTTTGATTAACTATTTTACCAAATTAAACTAGTACATTCAAGCGTAAAATTCCAAAGGTGAATTTATTATTAACTAATCTAGAAATAAAAAGAAGAAGTTAACTAATGAACATTTAACCAAACAAAGAGAAGATTTTCACAAGGGCACCACATCTAATTCTTATACTTACCACCACAATCTCCTTCTATATTTTTACCTTTTATCTTTTGTTCCCTTCTTCCTTTAATTCTTTCAACTCCAAAGTGCATTCAGGACTCTTTGGATCAAATCACTACAGGGTAATCAAATAAAGGGGATAGGCTAAATATGCGGCTAGTCAAAGAAATAGGCTTAAGGCTCAAAGGGGCTTAACTAAGGATAATGTAAAGGGTGGCACAAATAATAGTTATAAGAATTGGCTCACAAAGAAACGCCTTGATCATATCCCACAAGTCAACACTATGTTTCACTTCATACACACACGACACAAGTTCTAGATATCAAGATATATAAGAAACACAACAAACACTCACCACACATGGCAAAATTGTTCAAAAATGGCTTCTTAAGACTTCATATTCACAACACAATCAAATTGAATGAGTTAACATTATTAAGCCCATCTTTAGATTTTATGAGTCACGTTAAAGAGCTTATGCGTCTCTAAATGAAGTTTTCTACTTTTTATGCTTATTTTGAGTGAATTACCCATGACGTCAAGTGTGTACTTAGGTGAAGTACCTAGCATTCAAAAAACTATGGTTTCTAATCTTTCTCCTTCCTATGACTAATTTTTTCTCAAGACGGTCGTAATCCATCCAACGTCGAGAAAATTTCTCTATCTATGACTAAAAAAAAAAAAAAAACTACTCCAAATAAAATAAAAACTACCCGGGTGAATGAGATATGCCTCTAAAAAAAACTAAAAAAATCTTTTTGTATTATTTTTTTATATAAAATAAACTCGTATGGCATACTCACCATAAAACTCATAGTTATCGGAAGAATCCCCAACCCACACTTAAAATCATGCTTTATCCCCAAAGCAATTTAGAGAAAAAGATGAAGAAGAAGGGTGAGAAATACTCCGTGAGGCCCTATAGGGCCTAACTAACAACATGTTTCTTCAATTTTGATGATAAAAGGGGCGAACGACCCCACATTTAAGCTTAAACCATGCTCCTTAGCATTCAAATTCGAGTACTCAGACTTCCCCAAACCTGCAAAATCAAAACAAAAACAAAAACGTGAAACTATAAAAAACAAATAAGAAGTTACACTACTAGTTGGGTTGCCTCCCAACAAGCGCCTGATTTAACATCGCGGCACGACGCTATCACTACACAACTTTTCTTTCCACTTAGAACTTATGAATTGTGCCCCTAACTTTGCATCAAACTTTCTGCTCCGCTCAAGGGGCGGTGGTATAAAGATGAAGGGACCAAGAAAAGAATGTCGCATCTTGCACTTCTTGGCCCTTAAGTGAGGAATGTCATTTTGTATTTTCGGTGTGGCAAATTTTAGAATGTAAGGACCTTGTTCCCCATCTACAGACTTCTCCATTAGCTCAGATGACTCAATTTTCATGTCATCATCCAAACATAATGTAAAAAAGTGATTAGAATGAGGTCCAACAGTACCTAATCCCAAACATGCATTGTTTATGACATACTCACTTTCATACATCTCCTCAATATCAGCACCAACGAATAAAACATAGTTGAATGGATGTAATTCTTCTTTTTTCTCCACTAGTTGGCCAGTATCCACAACAATTGATGATTGGGCATCAGACGCCTCAACCTTTTTATTCAAGTGATCCTTTAAGTAATGGATATCTGAACCAAATTGGTATATCTCTTGTCTGAGATCCACTCTACCTTCTATCAGCTGTGTCGTTATCTTTGTGAGGTTATCTAGTATTTGCTTCAGCATATCAATAAGGTGAGCATCATTCACATCCTCCACTTCATTACCCCTGTCAATATCATAAACAACAAAAGAATCATAATAGGGGCTTGGGGAAGGGGAATAAGAGTTAGGACAACCATTCGAATGGCCATCCTGACCACCACATATATGACATACATTAAATTCAAGAGATTGGGTATGTGCACACAACTCGCTCTCCGGAAAATTTTGACAAATACACTCCAGGTAGGGTCCTCCACAAAAACAACAAGAATCATCATCATTCAACTACAATCTATCCCAGGCTGACATATCGAGAAGAGTGATAAAAAAAGTAAAAGAAACTAAAAAGATAACTAAAAAAGAAATATTTGTACAACTCAAATAAATAACTTGAAAAAGTCTAATATAGATAAATAATTAATTTCCAAGTCCGCGGGAACGACGCCAAAAGCTTGTTGCGTCCTTACGTACACACAAGTGTACGCGATCGTACAAGTAATATAGGATTGTAAGTCCAGATATCGTTCCCACAGGGACTTGTCGATTAACTATTTTACTAAATTAAACTAGTTCTAATTATTTATTCAAGCGTAAAATCTCAAAGGTGAATTTATTATTAACTAATCTAGAAATAAGAAGAAGAAGTTAACTAATGAACAATTAACCAAACAAAGAGAAGATTTTCACGTAATCAATGTGATGAAGTCGATCTAGCACTATGGATCTGATAACAATCATGTTTAATTAGCAATTTCATCGACTTGTTTGTTTATCTAGTTGTTGATTCCAGGGTTGATATTACAACTATGGTCTCTCGAGCCTCTAATTGCCTATTCAAAATAGCATCACAACTACATCGTTGAGTGGGGATGTGACATCTTATTTTAAAAGGATTTATATTTCTTCCCGTATGAACCAAGCAAGGCTTTCTAAGTATATCTCTATCCTAGTCGCTAACCTACCCTTTACGTTACAAAAGAGAGCTCTTGCTCCCTAAATTCTTCGTTCTATCTCAATGATTCTTCTCTCGAGTTCACAAAGAGATTATAGATTTATTTTAATGGTCGGGAAGAATTAAAATAATAAGCACAAGAATATAAGAACAACTAATATGATAAACAAATAATTGAATCAATTTTCTACTAAACAATCATGTAGTTAGCTACCATAATCCTAGAACAAGAAGTTTAACCCCACATAGACATGGAGTAATTACAACAATTTATCCAAAGAAAAATGTAAAATAAATAATAAAGGAGAAGAAAAGATGAAACCAATATTCCCCGGCCTCCACGACGGCTCCTAGCTCTTCGTAGGTCAAAAGTTTTGTAAAAATCGTGATTTGAGATGTATTTATAGAGTAGGAGGAAAATAACCCCTTTTCCTACTTTGATTTGGAGTAGAAAAAAAGCTGGAAATTTCCGGGTTAGGCCCTGGCGCGCCGCGCCACCCATAGCGCCAACTTCAGTCTTCTAAAGTTTGGGGACTGGGGTGACGCGCCACCGATGCGCCAGCCTCACCCCTCAGTATTTTTGGGGCTGGGGCAATGTGCCACAGCCCTGATTTTCTTCCTTTGCTCTCTTTTTCTCCCGGAACGTTGCTAACTCCTTTCCAATGCTTTTATGCTTCTATTTTAGCTCTCATGGGTTGTTTTTCTCCATATTTTCCCTGCAAAATATCTAATCAAATATATTAGTTCACCACCATGAAAATGCAAATAATCATAAGGATATACATGACTTTTCCCTCAAAACAAGGCTAAAACATGGGTAAATGAGGCAATTGGGAGTATAAATATGCCCAAGATCAGGAACACATTGCACTAAGGACTGATGAGGAATAGGTTCAGTAGAAGGGAAAGTCCCTGGGAACATCTTGGAGAGAGGAATGCGTGCCCAGAGTCTATCCAAGTCTAAATTAGTAGAACAAGTCTCAGAAACCCCAACAAGGGTGCCTGGGCATAACCGGGTCTAAAACAATAGTAAAACCAGTCTGACCCTCAGCTTGACCGAGTTTTGTATCATTTAAAATCAGTAGAAAACCATGTCTAGCACTACGGCTCAGCCGATTCTAGTGTCAGTATGAAAATCAGTAATAAAATCATCATTTACTCTTTCTTACCCCAAGAAGATCAACAAAATCAGTTCCAAATCATTTCATAACCATTTTTACCCAAAACGGGCCCTCGGGGCCATGCAAGTTTCAAAAAACCGTTCATAGTGGGCTCGCAACAAAAAAAATAATAAAACATGTAGAAAATCTTATTATATGGATGATAATGATATGCCAAATGCAACAACAGCCCAACGGCTCACAATCAATCTATCGGCCCTACACAGGCTCCAATCATTCTACAACATATATAACTAGCTCTACAATTAAATATCGATATCCGAGACTCACAGGCATTCCCAAGTAATCTACTTTCTATGGTCCAGAGTCAAATACAAGGCTACACAGGACCACAAGGGTAATACCGACCACTACAATGAATACTACAACTATAGGAGCAAAAATAAGTCAGATATGAAGAAGCGGACAAGTTCTGAGGGTGCCAAGCTAATAACCCCAACCAAGGATGCTAATTAGTACAATTATAGCCTATATACACCAAGTCTAGTATGGAGAAAATCGTAACCTACTTGTCGTCTGACGATAAGCTGCTAGAATAATTATGTCCAAGCTCAAACCGCTCTGACAAGTCCCGAAAAGCAATCACACTATCATAAACATAATCTACGCATTAAAAAAATACTACTGATACCCATATTGCTAAAAGTATAGTCGGGTCAAAATATGGGTCACAAGCGGGCCCGTGGGTTTCGCAATCCGAAGCTGGAAATGAAAAAGCGCATGATGATCACGACACCCCTATGAGTGCATGCCCCAAGAATTAAAGGAATTGGACCAAAAAATGGGGCTAAAACAGCCCGCCAAATAAGAGAAATCAAAGAGGGAATCAAAGGAATTTACCGAAAATTAACAAGGGAACTTACCGGATTAGAGCCGTAAAAACAATCACGAATCAATGATAATCCTCCTCCAAGAACTTGGATTACCGGAGTTGAAGAATTAGTGTGTTGGGAGCTGGTTTTAATGGTGGAACGAAGTTGGGTTTTAAAAGAATTGAAAATGAAATAGATGGCCAAGATAAAGGCTATCAACGCTTCCAGGCGCTGCGCACGTAGGCCAGGCGCTGCGCACGTGGGCCAGGCGCATGCTGCCAGGCGAATGTGCACGCCTAGGCCATGCGGCAGCCAGGCCAGGCGCTAGGCCATTACGAACACATATGGCCACTGTGCGCGCGACCCATGCGGACGCTGCCCAGGCCACGCATAGGCGGAGGCCAAGAAAAAAGGAAGCGGCTGGCTCTGCTGTGTGCGTGGGGCCATGCCCATGCGTGGGTGATGGCCTGCTGGTGCCATGACAGCAACCAGCTGCCAAAAGCTATGCCAACATGAGAAATTTCTCCGACGGACCCTCAGGAACGCATCCGGGGTCCCACGCACACAAATGAGCTAAGCTATTCGACTAAAAAGGGAATTCCAGACTCAACGGAATCAACAAAAATCCCAACGGAGGTTGATTTAATAAAAAGTGGGCCCCACACCCAAAAATCAACTTTAGGCCAACTTTTTCAAAATGGAACACCATGTCCTAAAACGAGTCTGGAAGCCTCGAGACCGAACCAAAGGTCCCTCTAGCCTAAATTCAATATTCCAGAGCTAACATCATTGATGGAATTTTTATCTGAGGCCTTCTTCTCTGAATGTAAACCAAAGTCAAACATCCAAGTTCAACTGGCCAGAAAACACAAAAACCAACACAAAACTAACTGAAAGCTCCCAAGCCCTGATCAAGAGTCCATCTAGACCAAAATCCATACTCTAAAGCTAACAGAACTGTCAAAATTTGATTCCGAGCGCGTTTACCAAGAATGTTGACCGAAGTCAATGATATCCTAAGTTTAGGCTCTAAAACAAATAAATGGCCATAATGATCAAATGAACGGTCAGGGAACCAAACCATCGGTCTCAACAAGTCATAAATAACTTGGGGCCACTACAGCAAGCTCTAACAGTACAAAGACAGCGTAAGCGCAGAAATGAACGGAAGGGTCATTACACATTGGCCATTGTATATCATTGCATTGCATCCTTCTTTGATTATCATGGTGTTATGTAGTGATATTTTATGATTATTGGTATCGAACTGTTGAAACTTTTTTTGCATGTAGGGTTATTTTAGTATTCTTTACTCATTATAGTATCTGCTTAAGCTCTGTCAGCTTATGATGCATATTGAGTATATATGGACTGTATTCACTTTTACTTTTTGCATCCGTTTGATGCAAATCGTTGTACGCATAGATCCCGTGGATGAGTTCGTGCTTGCGGTTTCTATTCGAAGCTTTGGTGAGCTCTTGTCTTTAGAGATCGACCCAATTTCTTCTATCATTTATTTCCTGTCTATTTTACTTTTGAGAAGTGTTGGATTGATCAGTTTTGATATTGTATTAAAGTTCCCTTGTACTTATGACTTCTGAGTCTTGGGGATTTCTAGATTATCTTAACCAATATCATTTTGGGATGTTTTTCAGACAACATCTTTATTTTACGCGTTGGATCCTTTAGTATTGCTTTTATTTCAATTGTTGTATTTATTGGGTTTGTCTTACCTACAATGATTGGTTTGAGGTGGGTGCCATCACAATCCAAGTAATTTTGGATCGTGACAATATCGCAAGTGCAAAATTTTCAAATTTAAAATAATTGTTTTGATCGAACGAAATCAAAAGAACAAAAAACACAGACTAATTTGTGTTAGTAGGATTATTAGTTTTCTTAAAAAGGAGTTTCCTACTGTTCTCATACTATATTATATATGGAAAGCTCCATGTACAATATATATATATTTATATATATGGACGTGATACTTCTCTGTGATCAATATTGCTAATTTTTTTTTGTCAATTTTGCTTTTCTCACGAGGGTTATGTTATAAATTTGGTGCTTGTTTTGCATTCTTAATTGAAAGATTTAGCTTTTTATAGCTATAGTTGTCAATTAGTTTCTTGTGTCTATCTTCTATCTTTTATTTCTTGTTCTTAGAATTAAGATTTGTTTCCGCTATTGTTATTGCATCAAATGGTCACTCAACTAAAAAATTACCGAATAAAGTCATTAACTTCTTTTTATTCTAACAAAGTCATTCAAATTTATACATTTGCCTATAAAGTTATAATTGCTAGAAGTCGTGGCTTAAAATTAAAGTATAAGGGTCAAAATAGTCTCTTAAGTTTGAAGTTTGAATTAACACAATTCTTATTATTTGACACGGAACACTAATAATCTTTCAATTATACAAATAATACTACAATTTTAGTTCAACTCTAATTGTGGTATACATATGTCAAGTTGATTATATTTTAATGAAATTAATTATAAAAATTAAAACAACACATTTTGTAAGAACATGATACACTGGATGTTTGACAAAAGAATTACTAATATTTATAAAAATTATATTATTCAAATAAAAATAATAATTTATCAACTGTAAGTGAAAAAAGAGTAATATGCAATGTAAAATAATAAGTCAATGGTACTAAAACAAATAAATGAAATTCGAACGTATGATATAAATTTAAAATCCAAAAAAAAGTTTAACATATACTCTTATATAAAATTCTAATATAAAATAAGTCACAATATTATAACTTAGTAAATACAATTCAAAATAAAGGGAATAACATAAAGTCTAAACATCATTCAACAAAGAAATTCTATTTTATATATATACTTATCTATCTATGTTTATATTATATTATAACTTAGACTTCTCAAGTCACACTTATCACCTAGACTTCCCAATTCACACTTATCACTTATCCGAAAACTATGTCCATACCCCGACCACGATTCATTACCCCAAACAACCATTATGACTCAACAACCGAAGTAGACCCCACTACTTGTTGACATAGACTACACCTCATCTTACCCCACCTACAAATACCAACACGCCCCAATGACCCCAGGACCACCTTCGACATATAATAACAACCAGTACTATAACCAGACCCTAAGTCTCCTCTTTAATTTGTCAACCACGCGTAACCAACTATAAATCAAGGAAAATCAGTGGCAATAACATATGTTTTATTCACCTAACCCCGACCCATCAAGTACCACCCTAACAACACTTAAGTGTTCAACATACAACCCCGACCTACACCAAGACCAAACTCACAGTTAGATATATTTACCTGGCCTCTCATATACCATATGCAATAATCACAGTCAAAAAGTACAACCTGGTCCACTCGTGGAACCATCGAAAGAATACAACAGTGCAATTAAAACAACTAGTACCAGGCGTGGTACCCGAGCCAATCGTTAGTACTCCCATACCAGGCATGGTACCCAAGACAACCATTAGTATTCTTGTACCAGGCGTGATACCCGGCCCAATCAAATGTCACACCAAATCCAATCAATCACAAACAATGAACAAAATATACTTGTAAACTAACAAGCCACAAACAAATTCATTTTACAAGACTGATAACCGGAAAATTAGACATTCACATTTCATTCCCTACGCATGCAACTCATACATTATTAATTAATGGTACATGAACACATAATGCATATTGAGAATCAGTAACCATCACCTACCCTGCCCCGGGTATATAAGCTCCTCTTTATATCCGTCCGAAGACTAACCCCGGGTCACCCCTTAATACATACTAGTAGATACACCCATACTTGACCCTTCTCCTAGGACCGAAGGACTGTATGGGGAAGACCTCCCCTAACCCTGGGTAAATCATCCATCCTAGTTAGTCTACCTTTTATACCAATTCATTTCCCGAACTCCCTTTCCTTTTTTATAGTCATTTAATTACTCAAGTCCTTTTCGGTTCCCTGAACCTTTCCGACATTCTAATACCTATCGTATATCATAATAATATAAACAACTACATACACAATCCAGAATATGTCAACCCAATATCTCAACGCAATCATATTCCTAGTTCAACCAATCCAACCACAATAATCCTCTAGACTCCGTGCTAGAAAGCCTATGCATGGATTCTCCTTTTCTGTTTATATAATAAATATGAAATGAAAGCAGGTCAATCTACTCAATGAATAAAACCTAGCCTACCTGGACACCAAGCATCTACCTGATGCATTTTCTGGCTCTATGAAGGCATTCCCTGTTGAATGACAATCTCGAAACCCGTTGTTTCACATCCCTATAGCCGGAATCCCTCCTCCTCATGGCTCTCAAGCCCTGGAGCAGCCTAGGAGGGTTTTTGGAGTAACCCTCGTATGTTTTTGAACTGAAGAGGAGAAGTCTTTTATTAAACTCATATTCTGAGGCTACTGCCTCTCGTCATCCCATTATAGTGGGAGGCCTTCCACTACAATGGTAGCGCTATTGCGGAATTAATAACGCTATAGCAGAGTGATGTCAGCCCAAACAATTTTCAAAAATCTAAAATTTTCCATCACGTCGCCCCACATAATACAAAATATTTTTAAAATCGTTCCCGATTTTTTTTGCGGTATTGTGATTTATAAAATAATAATGAGTCTGGTTGTTACAACAGTTATCAATTTACCCATCGTTCATCCCTGAATGATCCCAAAAATAAAAGGAATGAGAGACTAGCCTGGGACCCTCACTGTCCTAAGTGACCGCATATTTATGAGCCTATGCAAAATATTAAACCTTCTCCTTAATTGATCGCACTCGACCGATTATGAAAATATTATGATCCAGATATGATGAAGAATTATCGAGCCACCCAAAGAAAATATACGCGACCTTCTCCGAGCACCCTAGAAACCCGGGGCCTCATATAATGTCAAAGTGAAAGAATTTGAAAAGACCCAAGATAACCTTTTCTTTCCTAAAGCCGACTGTCGTTCGCTATAGCGGACATTATACCGCTATAGCGGTACCACTATAGCAAAGTACGGACGGTTATAGAGGTTGGCAACAAATTGAAATAGGGGAGAAATGGGTTTTCATCCCCTTCTTATACCAATCACCCCACTCCCGATGTCGGAAATTTCAGGTAACAATCGCTTCTACACTGTTTTACTTCCTTGCATGGATTTAGACATGATTATGGTAGAAAATAAGGATTTGGGGTATACATTATAGTTGGTTCCTTGAGTTTTGAACTAGGTTATATTTTTGTTGAATTCTCGAAGCATGGATGCTTTCCTTACGTTCACGATGCCTCCACAACGTTTTGGGTGTAAGGATTATGCAACTTTTAGCCAAATCGAGGCAAAAACAACGGGAAGGTGAAGGGTTGTTCTTGTATAAAACATGCTATTTGGACAGAATCTAGGGGTTATAATGCCCAAATTTTTATATAAAATGGAAATAGAACATTTTAGGAACACTGATCTGAACTTGGGTTGTTAAAAATAGAGTTTTGGGTCAAGGGCCGCCATTGTTGCACCCCTTAGAGTGTTGGGATGATGAATACCGCTATAGCAGAATCCGATTGCTATAGCGGTCCCACTATAGTGGAGAAATATATGCTATAGTGGTTCCAGCGTAGCGGACGATCGTCCGCTATAACGAAAGACCACAAAACAATAGCCCCCTCAGGCTAACACTTAGAATTTTTTTCCCCCTTTTTCTTAATCCCTTATGACTTATTGAGTTCTAATCCCACCCCCTTGCTACATTGCAGGTTATCATACCCAATGGCTGAAGGACAAGTGCAAGAGTACCCCTATGTGAGGTTCCCTGATGGTGGGAAAGGTTCCGGAAGCATAGGTTTTTGCTATGAAAGGGGCTGCAAAATGTAAGATGTGGATGGAAAAGCAACTGATTTCCATCGTAGGCTCCGTGAGTTCAATTGGGAATCCTTGATAGTGGCTTCCCCTCCCACACATATAGGTTGGGTGCGGGAGTTCTATGCCATAATTCCTACCATTTGTTGGGATGATCCCAACCCTACTATTCGAATATGAGGGGTAGATGTTTCGGTGGATTATCAGACGAACAATGAGGTGCTAGGAGTGCCTCACATCTCCAATGCTACATATGACGCCAAGTATCGACTTTGGGACATGACCTGGTTGAGGGATACCTTAGTGGACAAGAAGTGTAGGAGTCAGTTCTACTGTCCCAGTCCCGAATGCATCACTAGAACTTACTTATTCGTAGACGCTAGGAGGTGGCTCAATTTGGTATCCCAGAGAATCTGCCCATCGGGTAATAAGACCGATGTGACTTATGCCCGGGCCCTGGTGATTGCTTGTGCTATGCAAGGTATTATCATGAATGTTGGGGGATAAATTATCTCGGAGTGGAAGGAATTCTACCGGGGTCATAGGAAGGGCCCTTATCTTCTGGGTTTGGTGTCTGAGTTGTGAAGGCAATTCCATGTGCCAGAAGATGACACCGATAGGGTGGTAGAGATGGATGACCCCTTCGACCCTCTTCGGGTGAAAGTGGTCTCTTCTGAGAAGAAAAGAAAGGTGGATGAAGCAAGAAGCAGCTAGCCGGTTGAGGATGCTGCTGCTGCTGATGATGACACTCCCATCCTTTCCCAGCCTCAGCCTCGAATCATGAGCCGCCAACTCTAGGAGAATCTGGCCTTTGTCAGGAGGTTCATGGAGGACACTAACGCTGGAGGTACAGCCCCACCCCCTTCTTCTCAGGAATTTACAGCACTCCACAAAGAATTAGAGGAAGAGAAAAAGAAGAGGCGCTCTCGGGATCACATGTTTGCCCGGATGTGGAAGACTGTCAAGGTCATATTCACTTACATTTTTCTGGGTCGAGAGCTTCCCACACTAGAGCCTGAGGACATGCAGGAGTTCTCATTCCTGAGTGATGATGAGGCTTAGGACCTCCCTTTCCCCATTTATTACAAACATTTACAGCTTTTAAGTTTTGCCCCTGTTTGGGGCTTGTTCTAGACAATATTTCCCCTTCCTTTCCCCTTTGGTTTTCACACATGGATGCTATTTCCAGACATTATTTCCCTAATATGCATACTATGTTAGTTCTATAGCTTATTTCCTTGTTTTACATAATAATTTTTAGCTTAACCATTGCATTTTTAAGCCCCGGGAATGGAATGAAAAGTAGGGGAAAACAGGGCAGGCATTCTGCCCCGTGCCCTTCCCCTATAGCACTTGTCACTCTGCTATAGCGGTACTACTGTAGCAGAGAAAATCCTGCTATAGCGGGATCACCATAGCATTACAGTTCCGCTATGGCGGTCCCGACGTTACCAGCCCAGAAAATTTCAACCTTTCAACAAAACAATCATCCCCCTTCCCAGTTATCATGGTTTATCCCTATAAATCCCGCCATGGTCTTAGAAAACATCCCTAGAGTATTCTGGCAATGCACCAATCAAAACTTAACACCCAAAATCACCAAAACAAAATTGAATTACATAAAAAAACTATTCATAATAACAATCATTCCCACTATCATGAAAGAATAACCCCCTTGTGCCCATGGTTCCCAACCAAGTCCTTGATCGTCCTGAAATCAGAGCTTCCCTACAGTCATAAGTCTTTTCCCCTTACCATCTTAACCAATTATAAGTCCCCTTTGAAAGTATTAAGAAATATCAAATAAACACATATAGCAATTTTTCACCGACCAAGGCATACCACATTCAAATTAGGACTACATTTAGACTCACATATACACAGTCAGGAATTTAGTTCTATACCAATTGGAATTGAGAGATACCAATTGGACTCAACTCATACAAGCAAGTAAACGAACCACACGAAAAGGAATAAAACAAGAGAGATGTTTCCTAGAATGCTTCATAGCTCCCCAAAGATTAGATGTGGACGTCAATGCAAAAGACTAGAATACTGACATTTTGCTCTTGTACTGGGAGATCAGTAACCTAGGCTCTGATACCATCTTTCACGACCCAACTACCAGGCCGTGAGGGTGCCTACTCTAACCACCTAGATAGACGAACTCTTGCCACCCGATCCAACGGGTACTTGCGGAAAACCAAGTATGACAATAAATAACCTCATGTTAGTACGTGAAACCATTTACAACCTTGTTTCAAAAAATATCTTTTACAAAGAAATACAGTAAATCCTTTTTAAAAACTGGGAAAGCAGTTTACAAATTGAACACAAACCTCCCTAGAATCTAGTCTAAGCTGGTACAAGAGCTACTACAGGAGTAAAACAGAAATGTAAAAGGACACAACTCCTACCATGGAAACGGGAGTAGAAGCTGCTACAGATCACCGTCATCCTGTACCTATGAAATATCACCAACCCTGCAACCAGATTATACCCAAAAAGGTATAGCAAGAGTAGAATCAGTTCAACTACACGTACTGGTAGGCATCATCGGTCGACCCGAATCCACTCGTACCATGATATAAGAAAGTCAAGGGAAAGTGTCATGACCCAACCCCACCATGAGTGGCACCTACCCAACCCCCGTACCTTCATAAAACCAGTGCATAAAGTAAACTAGCATTTAAGTCTCAAATACTATATAAAATAAAATACTACAAAAATTCCTCCCTAGTATCTAAAAGTCATCGTACAAAAATAATCTACCAATATCTAGAATGTAGGGATGCAACCCCAAATAAACAAGAGTCTAAGACCGAGACAAATGGGCTATAACTAAAAGAAAGAAACCAAGGTAGCTCGATCGAAGTAGCTCACCCTTGATGTCTGGAAATGCTGGGATAACAAGTGAGGTCGCACGTCAGCCGCCGAAAGATTGCATGTACTCACAAAAAGAAACGCAAGTGCAAAATTAGTACACAACACCATGTACTGGTAGGATCATCAGCCTGTTACAAATAATAAGAATATGAACAGTAACTAAAGCCAAGTGATGCATAGGAAACATGTGAACAAGCCAACAAATATACCTAGAATACAAGTCTCTCCCTAGCTTCTCCCCCACATGTAATCCACTTCACAACCATTTACAACATTCAATGACAATAACTTATATATATCTCTTCTTACATAGTTCAGACCCATCCGGGGATCCACCTAACAACACCTAAGTGTTACACATGTAACCCGATCTACACCAAGACCAAACATAAATCAATATAATAAACTGGCCTCTCATGGACCATATACAAAGTCACAATTCAAGAAATACAACCCGGTCCACTCATAGAACCATCAAAAGAATACAACAATTCAATAAACAAACCCGTACCAGACATGGTACCCGAGCCAACCATATATAATTCTCATACCAGGCGTGGTACCCGAGCCAACCAAGTAGTAACCTATACTAGGCATAGTATCCAAGCCAACCAAATAGTAATCTATACCAGGCGTAATACTCGAGCCAACCGAATGTCACACAGAAATCCAACAGTCACAAACAATGAACAAAAACACATTTGTAAACCAACAAGCAATAACACCCAATTCATTTTGCAAGACTTCTATTTAGACATTTATACATTCATAACTATTCCCTAAGCATGCAACTCTTACAATAATTATGCAAAAGACCACGAACATACAATGCACAATGGAAATCAATAGCCATCACCTACCTCGAATTACTCAAAGCTCTATTGAACTGGAGCTTTGCCCTTCTCAGGATCCCTTGCTTGTGCTTGGTCTAGAAATAATTATACAAGAACTATAGTCAATTCACTAGCCTAAATACCTGCATTACGCAAAAATCTCAATCCCCAGGCCAAACTATGATTATCCCACCCATTACTGGGCTTTCACACCATTAATTCACCTAGGACTACAATTTTCATGGATACATTTAGAGAATTAAGGCCATATGATCATAATCCATCAACAAAAACAAGACCCAAGAACTCTAGTACCCTAGAATCCCTTTTTCCCCCGGATTCCGCCATTCCTAAGTCATTCAAAAACATCTCCAAAGTCCCTAACTAGCAATTCTACTCTGTAGGAAAGGTAACATAAAGTTAAGGGAGTAGAATCCTTACCTTTGGGACAAAAAAAAATGGAAAACAGAGGAAAATTTCCTAGAATCACCTTGCCCTTCTCCCAAAACGTCTTTGATGAAAGTTGATTATTTTGGGGAAATTTCTGCATTCAATTCCATCACGCTCTGCTATAGCAGTCCATGCTCCACTATAGCGCTACTTCCATAGCGGAGCCACCTGCTATAGCGATGTTGACCGATATTGACTCCTACTATAGTGATATTTTGTCCACTATAGCGGAGGTTGTTATGGCAGTGTGTCAACCGCTAAGGCAGTTGACACGGGAAAAAAAGTTGTAAAGTACCCTAAAGATTCCTATTTTACAATACACTTAATTTCCTGATGTTTCGGAATAACCGCTTCACGCCAGCTTTTATACGGAGAGTTCTACTTACCCAAATTCACTTCCAAAAAGCCCCCGGACTCTTTTATGTCTTAGTTAAACAAAAAACTATCTTGAATCAAGATACATACCCAATCCTCACCTGGATTTCCCTAGACCAAACCTCGCTCAGAAACAGGCCGAGACTAGCCTAGCCCAAAATTTTCAACTCCCAAACCCAGAGTATTTCTATCTTGAAACTTGGCACCAAAAGCTTAGCTATAACAATGGACCCAGTCGTTACAGAAAGCATGTAATTAACTACGATTGTTCCATACTCCAACATCCAACTTTTACCAAACCCAATCTCAAAACTCGACCATCTACTTATACTTCATACCTCAATCCCTCCTATCCATTCTGTTGCCAACTCCTCTTCTCTAACTCTACACCCAACACCTACGACTTCTCAAGTCACACTTATTACCTAGACTTCCCAAGTCACACTTATAACCTATCTGACAACTATTTCTATACCCGGACTACCATTCATTACTCCATTCAACTATTATGACTCAACAACCCGAAGTAAACCCTACTACTTGGTGACGTAGACTACACCTTATCATACCCCACCTACTAATACCAACACACCCCAATTACCTCTAGGGACACCTTCAACAAATAATAACAGCCAGTACTATAACCAGAACCCAAGTCTCCTCTTTATGTTATCAACACACATAACCAACTAGCAATCAAAGACAATCAGTGGCAATAAGCATACGTCTTATTCATACCAATTGTTTGGAATTTTTAGAGAAGGTGATTGATGAGAGAATATTGAAAAGGAAATTAGAGGAGCAGAGTATGTATCAACTAGAGGAATTCTTGATGTCCAATACTGATGACAGTAGATGAGACCTGAAGAAATTGAGCAGCAGATTGCTATTTAGAGCACCGATGCATTGATAAAGATGAACAACCAACATCAAGATGAAGAAGATTCTTGTGCTATTTGGAGCACCGATGCATTGATAGAGAGGAACAGCCAACAACAAGCTAAAGAAGAAGATTCTTGTGCTATTTTGCCTGAAACTACCACACAAGAAGAGGAGAATGTACCTATATTTAATTGGACCTAAGAAACATCAATCCTCCAACAAGAGGAGGACGATTCTGCCCTTGTATTTGATCCAAACGATTGGAGGGTTAGTGAACTTTTGTTATCTGTACAATGAAACTGAGCTTTTTTTATCTACTTATGTAAATGTTGTCACTAACTGTATCACACATTCAAAAATTGTTTATATATAACATAAAAATTGTTGGAGTTTCAAATATTATTGTCTGTTTAGATTAATATATAATGGGTCATGTCTTTTTCTATATTTTCACCAATACCGATTATTGACTTTAAAGAATTACATGAGGCTGCAGAATCATAAGGTACTACTGATGATCAAATATTAATACTAGTGGATCCATTCAGTGCATCTGATGCAGGGAAATTCAGGATAAATGGCAATGCCATGCCCTAATTAGATATTCTTGAGTTACATCAATGGGACAAAAAGGACTTGGAAGAACTACGGGGGATGTTACATGATATGTGCAGGGAAGTGAATATCCTTGAGCCACTATAAGCAGCAAAGGGCTCGTATACTTATGGGCAACATTCTGTTGAAGCCGCGATCATGCTCATTTTTATGCCTGAAGATGTGCTTAGCTTGGATCCATAGGAGATATTACTAGACTCGGATGACATAGATCTGATATTAGATGATTGAACATTTATTAAGTCGGATGACCTATCAATCATTCAACAATAGGAGGATTCATATTGGTGAACTTTTGTTGTCTCTGTGCAATGAAGGCCTGGGCGAACTGAGCTTCTGTTGTCTAGTTATGTACTTCTGTCAAATATTTAGTCATAATTCTTAGCAAAAACTGTACAACGTGTTTACAACATGTTATTATATTACACAAAATTTTCATCTTGTTGGCGATTCAAGTATTATTGTCTATTTAGATTAATGGGTCGTGTCGTTGTCTATTTTTTTTGTTTCTTATATCATATTATTGATTTGAAGTGTATCTTTTAGGTATTAATTAGTGTTTCTCAGAGGGCTTATAATATGAAGTATTTATTTCCCTCTTTATTGTTATTTGCAGGACTTAAATGATTAGGATTAGCTAGTAAGTCATTGTTTGTTTCTTTTGTAGCTGAGCCATGATCGATATCATGCTAAGTACTAACTACTATCAAGATCCAAGAGCTGAATCAATCGATCTCATGGCTTTTATAATTCAGAGATGCTCATAAATGGTTTTTTCTATTGTATAAGCTCCTATGATCAGTTGATTAATCCCATGATATCCTCTCTCACAACATGCCTATATTACAAATTTCAGTCTAACATTGAAATTTCATCTATCAATATTCATGATCTATTATGGTAGCACAACCTAAAATGGACTCATCGTCCACCTATCAGAAGACCATGGCTCAAGAGGCAAACTCGTCTCCCTCCCCTCTCAAAGACGCCCATCACTTTGTCTCGATAAAACTAACCTATACAAAATACCTTTTCTGGAAAGCACAAATATCTCCATTTCCTCGAGGACAAGATCTTTTGGCTATGTCGATGGCACTACATTCTGCCCAACATATCATATTGCATGAAAAGAGGGTGAGCAAGGCTATTTTGATGCTCTTGCAGCTTCCTTCTCGTCGCTATCAAACACTAGAATTGTTGAAATCTGCCTCATGAGTTGTTAATCATGATTAGTTGACATGATGACATAGCAGTTGATGTGTATTTTGCTTGCAGAAGATGTTAGATATTTTGTGTTAAGTTTCAATTGTGAATTTCCTACTTTTTAGGCAAGTGGCTGTTGGTAGAGTTAATTCCTAGTTATTAGGAAGTTTCTATTTTGAGTTACTGCATTATTTAATGCAGATCTGTTAAGATTTTTTTTGTATTTAAACAGCTCCTTTTTCAACTTTAATAAGATATCTCTCCTTTTCTTCTTTTGTTGTATGTTTTCATTTGTTAAACAACAATAGATTGGTACCAGAGCCCCTCTTCTTAAGGGACTTGTGAGTGTAGTCTGTGTGAACCATAAATAAAGTTCCCTACCTGTTTCCCTGAAAGCCATCAGAACATATGGAAACAGAAAATTCTTCTAGTTCTTATGCTATTTCTCCACCGGTGTTTGATGGAGAGAATTACTAGGTATGGGCTATTAAGATGCAAACTCACATGGAGGCTTGTGATCTCTGGGAAGAAATAGAGGAGGATTATGAAATTCCTACCTTACCTGGCAATCCAACAATGGCTCAGATCAAACTTCACAAGGAAAGGAAGACAAGGAAATCCAAGGCAATATCTTGCTTATATGCTGCAATTTCAACCACAATTTTTTCCAGAATCATGACATTGGAATTGACAAGTAATGCACTTTGGCAGAATTACTAAGTGCATTGCAGGCACAAACACAAAGAAAGTTAATGAGACAGGAAGGGTCATTAGAAGGTGCACTACAAGCCATGTTGCAAAACTATGCTGGGAGCAAATTCAAGAAAACAAAAGGGAAGAAGAATTATGCTGAAAATAATAAAATTTTTGCTAGTAATGGAGTAGCCACAACTCAGGCAGCAACAGAGGAGACAAATTCCCTTCGTGTCAGCATTGCGGAAGGAAGAATCATCCTTACTTCAAATGCTGGAGAAAGCCGAATATGAGATACAAGAGATGTCAAAAACTTGGATATGCTGAGATTATCTGCAAGGAAAAAGGATTGCAGCAACAAGTAGAAGCTCAAGTTGCAAATCAACAGGAGGAAGAAAAACATTTTGTTGCATCATGTTTTGCATCTAGTATTTCAAGTGACAGTTGGCTTATTGATAGTGGTCGTATGAACCACATGACCAGTGACGAAAAACATTCCAAAAGGCTTGATAGATCAGCTACATCAAGGGTCAGGATTGGAAATGGAGAATACCTCCCAACAAAGGGAAAGGGGACTGTAGCTATTGAGAGTTATATAGGTACAAAACTTATTTCTGAAGTTTTGTTTGTTCCTGAAATTGATTAGAATTTATTAAGTGTTGGAGAACTGCTAGAATATGGATTCAAATTATTTTTTGAAGATAAGGCATGTCTGATTATTGATCCAAGTGGTCAGGAGTTATTTCGAATTAAAATACAGGGAAAAAGTTTTTCTTTGAATCCAATGGAGGAAGAACAGATAGCTTTTCCAAGTCAGTCCACTGTTGTAGAAACTTGGCAGAAACGGTTGGGTCACTTCCACCATAGGGCTCGTTTGTATATGTAGAAAAAGGAGCTGGAAAAAGGTTTACCTCCACTTGAAGAGGAACTCCCATGTTGCGAGGCATGTCAATTTGGTAAGCAAATAAGATTACCATTCATAAAATCAACTTGGCGAGCAACTCAAAAATTGCAGCTGGTTCATACAGATCTTGGAGGCCCCCAAAGAACTCCATCGTTGAATGGAAGTAGGTATTACATAATTTTCATTGATGATCTAACAAGGATGTGTTGGATATACTTCTTAAGGTTCAAATCAGAGGTTTCTGAAGTTTTTTGGAAATTCAAATCCTTGGTAGAAAATCAAAGTGGCTGCAAAATACAAGTGCTCAGATCAGATAATGGGACTGAGTACACTTCAGATCAGTTCAAAAGCTTTTGTGAAGTTACTGGAATAGAGCATCAACTTACTACTCCATATACTCTACAACAAAATGGAGTAAGTGAAAGGAAGAATATGACTATCATTGAGATGTGAAGGTGTATGTTGCACGAGAAAGAGCTTCCCAAGAAGTTCTGGGAAGAGGCAACCAATACTATTGTATTTTTGTTTAATAGGCTGTCTACAAAGGCAGTGAATTGTCAAACACCTTTTGAAGCTTGGCATGGGTACAAACCTTTACTAAGGAACCTCAAAATTTTTGGTTGCTTATGTTTTTCTTACACACCTCAGGTGAAAAGGGATAAACTTGACAAAAAGGCAGAACCTAGAATTTTCATTGGCTATAGTTTGCAGTCAAAAGCTTATAGAATTTTCCAACCACATACTGGAAAAATTTTGGTAAGCAGAGATGTGGAATTTGTTTAACCAAAGCAATGGAATTGGGATGGAGAGAAACAAGAAATAGAAGCTAATGAGTTGCACAATTTTGAGGAACGAGTTGATCATCTTCCAATTACAGAATACAGATCACTTCCAGACATCTATCAAAGATGCAATGTAGTAATATTTGAACCTGCTGAATATGAAAAAGCTAAAAGAGATAAGAAATGGATAGCTGCAATGAAGTAGGAGCTAACCATGATCGAGAAAAAGACACATGGGAGCTAGTTGAAAGACCTCAAGACAGAAAGATCGTTGGAGTTAAATGGGTTTATAGAACTAAGCTAAATGCTGATGGTTCAGTGAGCAAATACAAAGCTAGGCTTGTGGTGAATAGCTATGCTCAGATTTTCGGTGTAGATTTTTCTGAAACACTTGCATCAGTTGCAAGACTTGACAAAATCAGGATGCTTTTGGCAATTACAACAAAAAAGGGTTGGAAAATCTACCAACTGGATGTTAAATTAGCCTTTTTGAATGGCTTCTTGCAGGAAGAGATCTATGTTGAGTAGCCTGAAGGGTTTGTTGTGGAAGGACAGGATGACAAAGTCTACTTGTTGAAAAAAGATCTCTATGGATTAAAGCAAGCTCCAAGGGCTTGGTATAGTAGAATCGATGATTATCTCTCTGACTTATGTTTTCAAAAAAGCCTAAGTGAATCAACTCTTTACATAAAGCATATTAACTTTGACATTGTAATAATTTCTATGTATGTTGATGATCTTCTAGTAACAGGAAGTAATGTTGTGCTCATAGAAGAGTTTAAAAGAGAGATGATGAAAGTCTTTGAAATGACGGATCTTGGAGAAATGGCTTTCTTTCTTTGAATGGAGATTAAACAAATCAAAGATCAAATATTCATTTGTCATAAGAAGTATGCATAAGAAATTCTGAAGAAATTTAGAATGGACGATTAAAAAAGTATGAGCACGCCTATGAATCAAAAGGAGAAGCTAATGAAGGATGATGGTACTGAACGAGTACAAGAAGGAAGCTACAGAAGCTTGATAGGATGTTTGAGGTATCTTACAGCAACAAGGCTAGATATATTGGATGTTGTAAGTGTACTATCCCAATTTTTGAATTCTCCTGGTGAATTGCATATGAAAGCTACAAAAAGAGTGCTTAGATATGTCAAAGGCACAATAAACTATGGAGTCAAATTTAGCAAGTGCCAAAATTTCAAACATTAAGGATTTTTTGACAGTGATTAGGCTGGTTCAGCTGAAGATATGAAAAGTACTTCAGGGTACTATTTTAGCTTTAGCTCTGGATGTTTTTCATGGTGTTTGAAAAAGTAAGAGATTGTTGCTCAATCAACTGCATAGGCAGAATTCATTGTTGCCACAACTGCTGTCAATCAAGCTTTATGAATAAAGAAAATCCTTTGCAATCTTGGTTTGGAGATTAAGGAAAGCACTGAGGTATTTGTGGACAACCAAGCTGCCATTGCTATTTCTCACAATCCATTACTTCTTAGAAAGACCAAGCATTTCAATGTGAAGTTATATTTTCTTAGAGAAGTGCAAAAGGATGGTCAAGTGAATTTGATATATTGCAGAACGGAGGAGCAACTTGCTGATATTTTTACAAAAGCTCTTCCAGTTAGCAAGTTTGAGTTCTTGACAAAGAAACTTAGAATTTGCAGCTATTGATGCAAGGAGGAGTGTTGAAATCTGCCTCATGAGCAGTTAATCATGTTTAGTTGACATGAT
Organism: Jaltomata sinuosa; assembly: GCA_003996215.1. Taxonomy (NCBI): domain Eukaryota; kingdom Viridiplantae; phylum Streptophyta; class Magnoliopsida; order Solanales; family Solanaceae; genus Jaltomata; species Jaltomata sinuosa. Next base: position 279,994 of record QJPP01000468.1, read on the forward strand.
GACATAGCTGCTGATGTGTCTTTTGTTTGCAGAAGATATTAGATATTTTCAGTTAAATTTCAGTTGTGAATTTCCTACTTTTTAGGCAACTTGCTGTTGGTAGAGTTAGTTCCTAGTTATTAGGAAGTTTCTCTTTTGAGTTACTGCATTATTTACTGTAGATCTGTTAAGATTTGTCTGTATTTAAACAGCTCCTTTTTCAACTTTACTAAGATATCTCTCTTTTTCTTCTTTTGCACTATGTTTTCATTTGTTAAACCACAACAAGAATCCTCAACCTTCATATGCAATTTCAAAACTTAAAACAAGATGATCTGAGTATCACTCAATATCTTCACAAAGCCAAACTATTTATCAATAAATTAGCTGTAACTTGCCGTCCAATTTTCCTCCCCGATCAAAATATTTATCGGAGTGAATTCAATGACACCATAACCACCCTTTCGGCTGGTCAAGAACCCATCAACATTGGCGAATTGCACAGTCTTCTGCACAGCCTTATCGTCGCTCTCAATTTCAGCCTCGCCTATGCCAAAGTCTGCTGGAAATCCCTCTGGGAATTACAGCCAGCGCTCCTCTCAAAACGCTCATCAATATTACCATAATACCTATAGAGGACGAGGCTGTAACAACAACAGGGGTTAAGGGGGAAATCATGGTGGAAGACAAGGATACCAAGGAGGCTCATCTACTGGAAATCCATAGCCCTCACCTGACTCTCACTCGTGATGTAAAATATGTAATGGTGTTAATCATCTTGCACCAAATTATTTCCAGTGATACAATCACACAATCAACCCAACTGCCTCGGCTTATTTATCGCCCCCTATCACTCATCAGAATTGATATCTGGCAGTGGCATCATGTGGAGGGTTACAAAGGTATGGATCAAGTTCATGTTGGAAAGGACAAGGGCTTCCCATTCGTCATACTGGTTTGAATTTCAACATACCATTTTCTTGTTAAGGATTGAGCATCCAGGACGCCTCCTCTTTCAGGTGTGAGTGATGAGAGGCTCTACACACTCAATCTCTAGCCATCCTATTTCCTATCCGAAACAGTCCTCCAAGTCACCTTCAACTTTGTTTTCAGCCAAGACATCATTTGCGTGTTGGCATCTTCGCCTAGGCCATCCCTGTTTTGGAAGCTGAATATATAAAGAGTGATTAAATCACAACAACTATAAATAAAGGAAGATAATAAATAGTTAATGAGACAACAATAAAAAGAACACTAGAATTTTACGAGGTTCGGCAAAACATTGTTTTCTGCCTACTTCTCAGACACAACCAACCAATTTTATTTCACTTCAAAAGAATACAAGTGAAATATTACAAGAGAGAAAGAAGAATCAAATGCCTTAGAATATGAAAAGGCAAGTGAGAGGTGTGTTACAAATGAACCAAGAGACACCTATTTATAGGAGTGAATTTGAGAGAAAACAAGGAAACATTGAAGCTAAAATATGGAAAATTTTGTGTATATTTCTCTGATTCATCATATACAAAAGTATGTAATTTATACAGTTAAGACTAGGGACTGATTATAAATACTAAGGACTATATTCTAAATAACTAAGACTATGTAACTATCTAAATTACAGATCTTTATTCTCGATAGGGGTCACTTATATGTTTTAGACCATGTATATTAGTTATGTTGGGGATGAGCTCAGTTGGGTTATGTCTGCGAATGTTGGGCTGTATTTGCTGAAGATAGGAAGCCCAAGTCGGTATAGGATGACCCAAGCCCAATAAAGGAGTGATCACTTCTTTGTTGTTTCCTAAAATGGTCTGAAGACAGAGACTTCAATGTGTCTTATTTATTTCTCGAATTCACCAAAGATATCAAGGTTCCATCACCCCCCCTGAAGTTGGTGTCTGGTGATTGGATACCAAAATTGACCAAAAAATGATGATGTAAAGGACCAACAAGGGCTTTGGTGAAGAGATCTACAAGCTGTGAAGAAGAAGGGACAAAAGAAAAAGAGATGAGACCATCAACCAGTTTTTCACGAAAAAAATGGCAATCAAGCTCAATGTGTTTGGTATGTTCATGAATGTCACGACCCGATTTCTCAAGTCATGATGGCACCTACCATCCCCAGTAGGCGAACCAATTTTCGTAGCCCAGAATGGTTAGTAATGGGCTACTACCTAACCAAAACGCACAAGCAAGCAGAAATAAGCGAAAGCAAAACTCGAATATAAATACATAAAGGAAACTACTCCAACCCCAAGACTTGGTATCAATAGTACAGAAGCTTCTAATAGGATACAAGTGCTAGTAGTAACAAAATACAACATAAATTGCCTCCGAAAGTACAAGGATCAAAAGTACAACAGATGAGATGTAGACAAGCCCCGACCGTCAGGCGCTCACCCTAGTCTCAAAGATCCAAAAGCTGCACGAGTCTCCAATGTGATCAACGGTGAAAGCTCAGCTAATATCTACACAAAAAAGTGCAGAAGTGTAGTATGAGCACCAAAACCACGGGTACTCAGTAGGTATCATAGGCCGACTGAGCGCATACAAGATATAAAAGTATTAAGTAACAGATAGCAAGAAAGCAGTCACTAAGGCAATAAGCAAGGCACAAGGAGCTAGCACAGATCATCCATAACCAAGAGCTTCAAGTAACACATGCTAGCACAGAGATACAATTACTTAGAATCACAGGTGAAGGAAAGGAGAACACACTTGGAGTCCTTGCACAATAATATAAGTTAGTAGAGAGAGAGTTGAGAAAATGGCGGTATACCGGTAACCTCAAGTAAAAGAAAAAGACAGAGAGCAGTCAAACATACTAAAAATGGAATCAACGAGTATAAGGAAGTCATAACACCAATACAATCACATGATAGCATAACCAGGGAATCACCTCACAAGTGCAACCCTAGGATGAAATAACTAGGCCACAATAACCGAGAGATACCACTCAATTTCCCACAAGGATAGAGATAGAGTCTCACACTCTGCTCAGAAGGCCACACAAAAGTGCCTCAATAAGATAGGACTCTAAATCCCTCTCAATAATAAAAAATCCCACAACCAAAGCCTCAACAGGCTAGCCATCACTAATATTTCAAGAATCGGGTGCCAAGACAAGCTCTAAATAAAGACAGGAGTAAATATAGTCTACCTACAGTCCCAATGGCTGTCCACACAACCGAGGAACACAATCAAGTGAAAGTAAACCCTCCGGCATCGCATACTACCGGAGCGTACACTGAACACACATCAAACAAGGGTGGAATCCAATGCATGATAAGATATGATATGATGTGTGAAATAGAACCTCTGTATGTACCTCCTCCAATGCCAATCAGGCCGAGCAGGTAGGTTCCATGGAAGGACTCAGCCTGTATACCTCTACTCCACCGTATACCATTCCCTCCGGCACACGCATCCCGAAGCCCCAGGCCCAGAAAGGTAAGGTCCATGGAGGTCCCCGACCCTCTACTAAAACTCAGTATCAAGACATGTCATCTGGAAGCAAGTTCGGGATCAAGATAGAGACCCTGTCTCGAATATGCATGCCCAGACCCCTTCCAGGACTAAAGTAGTAGAAAATGCCTCAAAAACCCCTCCAAGGGTGCCCGGGCGTAACCGGGTCTAAAACTGTAGTAAATCAAGTCTAGTGTTCCGCCCCGCAGAGACTAGTATCAGTAATAAAATCAAGTCTGGTACTCTGCCCAACAGAGACTACTATCAGTAATAAAATCAAGTCTGGTGCTCTTCCTTGTAGAGACTAGTACCAGTAATAAAATCAGTGCGAAAACATCCAAAAATCCCCTTTTCTATCAACAACAGTACCAAATATGGGCCCCCAGGGCCATGCAAATTTAGGAAAACTGTCAGTAGTGGCTCACAGCCAAAAATGTAGTAAAACATGCAGGGGAAAACCTTTTTCATGGATGATATGCTCACACACAAATATAAAAGTAGCCCAACGGCTCACAACAATTCCTATCAGCCCTGCACAGTCCTAATAGCTACTCAGCAGACATAACCAGCCTAAAAGGATAATGTCAATGTCCGGGACTCGCGGACATTCCCAAATATCCCACCATCTATGTTCCAGATTCAATACAAGGCCACACAGGACCACAAAGGTAATATACATTACTACGCGAATACTACAAACAACGTATGAAATAGACGGATGAAAGGCGGACAAGGTCTGGGGTACCAACCTATAACAACCCATCCAAGGATGCTAATTAATGCAGTTATAGCCTATATACGCAGAGTCTAGATAGGGGAAAACCATAACCTACCTGTCATCCGATGACTAGCTGCGGGAACGGCATCGTCCAAACTCGAACAGCTCCGGGAAGCTTTGAATCACATAAAACAAATACTTTCAACTGAATCCCTGAAGGCGTCTCTATGAAGCCTGTCCAACCAAGGTAATGGAACAATTGCTAGAATCAACAAGGCTGCAAGAACGAGCCATAGACAATTGATAAGGTGTTAATGTCACACTCGCGACCAGCCAACTCCAAAGCGTAAAAATGAGGCCAATAACAATAACAAATGGCATCTAAATCCAACAACAATACATTAACCACATCTCAAAGGAGCGACGAGCTCCCGAGGCACTATTTCAAGGCGTACTTGATGTCATTCAATCCAATAACTATTGTACGTGACTCCCATAAGAATCACACCAACTCCCAGTACCTCCAAGACCTTAACACCATCAACATACAACAATAACAACCCAATTTAATATGACAAAGGGGCTGCCCAAAGCCACATATCCAAAATACCACTTCGTGGCTCAGAAATCCATAAAACAATACTAGAACATATAATAACGAAGGAGGGTCATAGGAGGAAGGTTAAATCGACAAAAAGCTTTGAAATACCAAGGTAAACATTCTGTTAGAAGGACCCACCATGAGCTGTAACAATATACGGCAAGAAAACATGACAAACATGCCGATAAAGATAAGTTCTCATCGGAATTGATTCTAAAGCTCAAATTAAGAATGAGCCGAGGATTTAGAACTCTTACCTTCCGATAATCAAATGATAATAGCATAAAAATATCAGTTCCACGAACTGCCTCCTTGCAGTAGCAACAAACGTATCCAAATCCAACAAGAAACTACTACAAGTTATCTAAAAATATAACTTTTCGTGACTAGAAGCTTAGAATCTTGATTCAACAAATAGATAAGTGTACGGGATCCATACCGCACCAATATAACTCCGTAGCTACTGCCAAATACTCATAAAACACCTGCTGGATTGCTGCATCAACACCCACAAAGATACGCCATGAAATCGACTGGGAAAACTATACCAAAATGACGAGCTCGCGACGTAGAGCAACTTCCGTTAAACTTCCGAATTGAAAGGATCAAAGTCCATGGATTATTTATGGACTCTCTCTCTGATTTTCTAAGAATTTTGGGTGAAAAATATGGGTTAAAACGAAGGAGAAATCAGCTTTTATAAGCTGAACCGACTTAGGACGTAGGCCCCACCTTGACGTATCTGCTTGCGCAGTCTTACAAAAATGTGAATATCTCTCTATTCTGAAGTCGTACGGATGAACGGTTTAGTGCGTTGGAAACTAGACTCGTAGACCTTCAATTTGGTATCTTGGAAGCCCACTAACTCTTTATATATAGGGAGAAACAATCCCAGACATTTAACCCAAATTTGAAGAGAATTCCTTAAGGAATTTACAATAACTTTTTCCGACTTTTGTTACGCAACTTGCTTGACTTCAAAACTTAAAATATGACCATTTTGTGATTATAATACCTCATAACACATCCTTATTAGTGTATTAGACACTATTAATCTTACCTCGAAAGTACGGGTTACTTTAAACCTTCAAACGGGCGAGGTGTTACACGAGGCATTTCTTTAACTCGAACTTTTGAGTAAGGGATTCCTTTGACCTAGAGCCTTGGTTTAATTCTTTGATATTACCAAGAATATTGTCGGAAGTCAACGATTTCAAAAGTTGAAGCTCTAAAATGAGGAACGGCCATAAAGACCAAACAAATGGCCCGGGTACCGAACTACCGGTCCCGAAAAGCCATAAATGACTTGGGCCGCTACAAGTAAGCTCTAATGGTATAAGAAAGGTAAAAACGTGTAAATGACCGAAAGGGTCATTACATTATCCACTACTAAAAAGTCTTTCGTCCCCGAAAGTCAGGAAGGAAGAAAATACCAGAGATTTAAGAATAGCGGATACGACGCCCGCACTACTCTCTCTGACAACCCGGGTAGCCTCCACGACCGGACAATACCCAATAGAACAGAACCAAAGAACGCAACCAAGTGTTAATTTCTTACTAGCCAAGCTAGATTTCAACCTCCAAAGATCTGCCAACCCAAACTGAACCTCGAAAATCTTCACCGAAAATCACCTACACAACACCAAAACAAGAGCACCAAGGCTATCAACACACAAAACTCGAATCCTCAATACTATGCAAAGTTCACCAGAAAATCCATCAACCCAAAACTCTAACTTATGAGCCCGCTGATCCACAAAACCCCCTTTTTTTTTTATTCTGAACTAAATCCTTTAGCACCACAAATAGGAAGCTGCATACTAGCCGAATACTCAAACCACCCTCGAAGCATCAACTGACACACAAGAGATCCATAGTTCCTGCTTATACTTTACAATGAACGAAGTCACCCACTTTATTCAAACTCATTTTAAGCCAAGATATAGGCTACTAGCCTTTGCCATCTAAGATAACAACCCGTAGCATATCATTGAAAACGAAATTACATGCCCTGACTGACCATCAACCAACGAACGAACACTTTTGCTAACATCGAATTTTTTAACTGAACCGTGCCAGGTCTGAATCAGCTGAAAGTGAATGAACCAGGGAAACCCGCCCAAAAGACCCAAACCAAAACCACGATCCTGCAAGAAGTGTGGTAAGCCTACCACGAAGTCTGTAACCATGAGCCAAGCTCCCAACTCTAGAAAACACTACTGCTACTCCGAACACTCGAACACCATTTGAATGTGAAGTTGCCTTACGAATCTTACCTCAGGAAGAAGTCCACCATGCCACAATATCAAGTCCAAACACCCCGAAGGAAAAGGAAAAAGGTGCCTGGGGTTCAAAGTTACCATCTAGCCATAGAAATTTTTGCATATACTTTCAACTCATTCCTTTGGCTTGAATCAACCGCTCTAATGGTTCTGCAAACAACCAACCACTTCGAAGCATATATCATAACGAATTTCTTGTCCATACTGGCCGAGTCTAACCAACACTAGAACCCTACATAAATAACAACTCCGGAGGAATCAATTAAAGAAGATTTCAATTCCTGGGCAAATGAATGGCTATTACCAGTCTCTACGTATCATCAGAGCTCAAAATAGTCTATCTATCTCTCAACCCGCACAAGCTGACCACATAAAGCATACACCACTACTGAAGCTCAAACTTACGCCGCTGAGTCTGTCCAATCATGGTAAAAGAACCTCGTACTAACTAGAACACTGCTGAAATCTAGAATATCTCGCCTCTTGCAGAGGTTAGCCAAGGACTAGGTGTCCAAGGCCAATAGCCGCATCCACAACTGAAGTAAAGAAACAAAGTTGCCCGCACCCACTGCCTCCCGGCACTAGGATGCTGCAACCAAATAGAAACTACCACGAACCATTCGATGTAACCTACCAAGCTATGATTCTGAACCCCAACTTTCAAAACTGCCAACTAAAGCCTTGGTCGAACCAGGATGCTGCCAATGAACCCTTAGGAACCCAAGCCAACTAGTATTGAATATGCAAGTTGCCATCACCGCAATTGCTACTGAAACAAAACCAATCGATAGAAAACCCACGGCAATGTGTAGACGGCTGAATCAAATCACCGACACACAATCCCAAAGCAAACCTTCATCGCTACCTCAGGCAACTACGAGGACACATAAACACATACAAAGAGTATCTCCCTTCTTTTTCAACTAAACAAAAATGCTTCCTTAGCACATACTAAACCTTACAAATTCTTTCTCGAATAAGCACCTGAAGCCATTACCTTACTACTCATAGCTACATGTAAAATTCAATAAGGCAGGAGAAGGATGGGCTGGATGCCCAACTCACCCAAAATGCTTACAAATACAACCAAACTACGAGGTTATGATCAACACTTAGTCGGATGTGCTTAAAGTCAAGACCCAATCACGATGCCAACATCCAGAGCTCATCGAACGAACTACGATCAAGATTCATTCCAACTGGAGCTAGGGATACAACAAAACACCCAACGGACCAGGATGTGGAGGAGAATATGGGAACAACCCACATACCTACCAACCTCCTAAACTAATCAACAAAGAGGGTCGACTCTAGACACTCGGGAGACCAAACCAATCTATGCACACTAGGATAACCAATATCTCCCAACTGAGGCAAAATCTTAACTCCGGCCCAACTACCGGTAATACACCGAACCATCACATGGATCTCTAGACACGCTAGATAACGGCCTAGGCAACAATCATCTAGGACCTCTCAACAAGGGCAACTCAACCACAAGTCCAAAATCACTATGAAATAGGGATAACCCAAATAGAAATATACTAACAAGAACTACCCATGAGCTACAACTCAGGGAAAATACCTCTCAAGTCTAACTTACCCCCATCCACTACTAAAGAATAAACTACCAATAAAATAATATATCGGTACTACAATTCGGGTAGCCAAACAACTTAAACAAATAGCAGGTAGGTATATAAGAAAATAAACGACAGAAGGGATAGAATCGCTATGCGAGCAGGACTATCACAAGTAGAAGGTAGCAAAAGCTTAACCTGGAGAAAATATATCAAGAACCTCTACATCTGGCCCACCAAGAGGAGTATCAAGCTGATGGGATATAACTCTAGACTGAGTAGTCAAAACTGAAGGCCCAACCGGCCCTCGCCGGGGACAATCTCTATAAAGGTGACCAATCTCTCCACAATGATAACAACCAGGCTGTCCGGGATACACAATCGTGGGATAATTCCTAGAAAAGTGCCCATGCTCACCATACCGAAAATAGCCTATACCATATGAAGTCCGACGGGAAAATCTTACCTCGTACTCCAATACTGACAGACAACCTTGCTAAAGAACTAGAAGCTCAACTATAACTGAAGCACTACTCACAGATGCAGGTACTGAAACACTCACCGGAGGGCTCAGAGTCCTAGCCACGGTGTCTTAAAGCACTGAGGTCTCTATAAATCCAATCAGAGGTTGGGCTGACCCCACACCCCCTATTTAGTGTGGTAAAGCCTCACTCTGGAGTCCTGGTGCTGATAGAAGCACTGAAGCAACAGGCACAGAAGCCTCGGCACCAACCGCTATTCCACTCGTATGACGCATCTCAGAATGAATGAATAACCGAAATCTAGAAGTCAATAAATCCAGGAAAGCACGATGAGGAGCCAAAAAGATGAAACTTTTCCTAATAATGCCCTGTAGCCTCCCGCAGATAGGATACGGACGTCATCGTACCGATACACAAGACTCTACTTAGACACTTGCTTCTGTACCATGACACCAGTGAACCTAGAGCTCTGATACCAAGCTGTCATGACCCGATTTCCCAAGTCATGATGGCACCTAACATCCCGAGTAGGCGAACCAATTTCCGTAGCCCAGAATGGTTAGTAATGGGCTACTACCTAACCAAAACCACCAGCAAGCAGAAATAAGCAAAAGAAAAACTCAAATATAAATACATAAAAGAAACTACACCAACCCCAAGACTTGGTATCAATAGAACAGAAGCTTCTAATAGGATACAAGTGCTAGTAGTAACAAAATAAAACATAAATTGCCTCCGAAAGTACAAGGAGCAACAGTACAACAGATGAGATGTAGACTAGCCACGACCGTCAGGCGCTCACCCTAGTCTCAAAGATCCAAAAGCTGCACGAGTCTCCAACATGATCAACAGTGAAAGCTTAACTAATATCTGCACAAAAAAGTGCAGAAGTGTAGTATGAGCACCAAAACCATGGGTACTCAGTAGGTATGATAGGCCGACTGAGCGCATATAAGATATAAAAGCAGTAAGTAACAGATAGCAAGAAAGCAGTCACTGAGGCAATAATCAAGGCACAAGGAGCTAGCACAGATCATCCATAACCAAGAGCTTCAAGTAACACATGCTAGCACAGAGATACAATTACTTAGAATCACAGGTGAAGGAAAGGAGAACACACCTGGAGTCCTTTCACAATAATATAAGTAAGTAGAGAGAGAGTTGAGAAAATGGCGGTATACCGGTAACCTCAAGTAAAAGGAAAAGACAGAGAGCAGTCAAACATACTCAAAATGGAATCAACGAGTATAAGGAAGTCATAACACCAATCCAATCACATGATAGCATAACCAGGGAATCACCTCACAAGTGCAACCCTAGGATGAAATAACTAGGCCACAATATCCGAGAGATACCACTCAACTTCCCACAAGGATAGAGCCAGATTCTCACACTCTGCTCAGAAGGCCACACAAAAGTGCCTCAATAAGATAGGACTCTAAATCCCTCTGAATAATCAAAAATCCCACAACCAATGCCTCAACAGGCTAGCCATCACTAATCTTTCAAGAACCAGGTACCAAGACAATCTCTAAATAAAGACATGAGTAAATATAGTCTACTTACAGTCCCAACGGCCGCCCGTACAACCGAGGAACACAATCAAGTGAAAGTAAACCCTCCGAAATCCCATACTACCGGAGCGTACACTGAACACATAGCAAAAAAGGGTGGAATCCAATGCATGATATGATATGATATGATGTGTGAAATAGAACCTCTGTATGTACCTTCTCCGATGCCAATCAGGCCCAGCAGGCAGGTTCCATAGAAGGACTCAGCATGTATACCTCTACTCCACCGTATACCCTTCCCTCCGGCGCACGCAGCCCGAAGCCCCAGGCCCAGAGTGGCAAGGTCCATGGAGGTCCCCGACCCCATACTAAAACTCAGTATCAAGACATGTCATCCGGAAGCAAGTCCGGGATCAAGATAGAGACCCAGTCTTGAATATGCATGCCCAGACCCCTCCAAGGGTGCCCGGGCATAACCGGGTCTAAAACTATAGTAAATCAAGTCTAGTGCTTCGCCCAGCAGAGACTAGTATCAGTAATAAAATCAATTCTGGTGCTCTGCCCCGCAGAGACTAGTATCAGTAATAAAATCAAGTCTGGTGCTCTTCCCCGTAGAGACTAGTACCAGCAATAAAATCAGTGCGAAAATATCAAAAAATCCCCTTTTCTATCAACAACAGTACCAAAAATGGCCCCCCCAGGGCCATGCAAATTTAGGAAAACTGTCAGTAGTGGCTCACAGCCAAAATTGTAGTAAAACATGCAGGGGAAAACCTTTTTCATGGATTATATGCTCACACACAAATATTAAAGTAGCCCAACGGCTCACAACAATTCCTATCAACCCTGCACAGTCCCAATAGCTACTAAACAGACATAACCAGCCTAAAAAGATAATCTCTATGTCCGGGACTCGCGGACATTCCCAAATATCCCACCATCTATGTTCCAGAGTCAATACAAGGCCACACAGGACCACAAAGGTAATATACATTACTACGCGAATACTACAAACAACGTATGAAATAGACTGACGAAAGGCGGACAAGGTCTGGGGTACCAACCTATAACAACCCATCCAAGGATGCTAATTAATGTAGTTATAACCTATATACGCAGAGTCTAGATAGGGGAAAACCATAACCTACCTGTCATCCGATGACTAGCTGCGGGAACGGCATCGTCCAGACTCAAACAACTCTAGGAAGCTTTGAATCACATAAAACAAATACTTTCAATTGAATCCCCAAAGGCGTCTCCATGAAGCCTGACCAACCAAGGTAATGGAACAATTGCTAGAATCGACAAGGCTGCAAGAACGAGCCATAGCCAATTGATAAGGTGTTAATGTCACACTCGCAACCAGCCAACTCCAAAGCGTAAAAATGAGGCCAATAACAATAACAAATGGCAGCTAAATCCAACAACAATATGTTAACAACATCTCAAAGGAGCGACGAGCTCCCGAGGCACTATTTCAAGGCGTACTTCATGTCATTCAATCTAGTAACTATCGTACGTGACTCCAATAAGAATCACACCAACTCCCAGTACCTCCAAAACCATAACAACATCAACATACAACAATAACAACCCAATTTAATATGACAAAGGGGCTTCCCAAAGCCACAGATCCAAAATACAACTTCGTGGCTCAGAAATCCATAAAACAATACTAGAACATATAATAACGAAGGAGGGTCATAGGAAGAAGGTTACCTCGACAAAAAGCTTTGAAATACCAAGTTAAACATTCTTTTATAAGGACCCACCATGAGCTATAACAATATACGGCAAGAAAACACGACAAACATGCCGATAACGATAAGTTCTCCTCGGAATTGATTCTAAAGCTCAAATTAAGAATGAGTCGAGGATTTAGAACCCTTACCTTACGATAATCAAATGATAATAGCATAAAAATATCAGTTCCACGAACTACCTCCTTGCAGTAGCAACAAACGTATCCAAATCCAACAAGAAACTTCTACAAGTTATCAAAAAATACAACTTTTCGTGACTAGAAGCTTAGAATCTTGATTCAACAAATAGATAAGTGTACGGGATCCATACCTCGCCAATATAACTCCGTAGCTACTTCCAAATACTCATAAAAAACCTGCTGGATTGCTGCATCAACACCCACGAAGATACGCCATGAAATCGACTGGGAAAACTATACCAAAATTACGAGCTCCCGACGTAGAGCAACTTCCGTTAAACTTCCGTTAAACTTCCGAATTGAAAGGATCAAAGTCCATGGATTATTTATGGACTCTCCCTCTGATTTTATAAGAATTTTGGGTGAAAAATATGGGTTAAAACGACGGAGAAATCAGCTTTTATAAGCTGAACCGACTTAGGACGTAGGCCCCACCTTGACATGTCTGCTTGCGCAGTCTTACAAAAATGTGAATATCTCTCTATTCTGAAGTCGTATGGATGAACGGTTTAGTGCGTTGGAAACTAGACTCGTAGAACCTAGGTTTGGTATATTTGGTCCCACTAACTCTTTATATATAGGGAGAAACACTCCAAGACATTTAACCCAAATTTGAAGAGAATTCCTTAAAGAAATTTACAATAACTTTTTCCGACTTTTGTTACGCAACTTGCTTGACTTAAAAACTTAACATATGACCATTTTGCGATTATTATACCTCATAACACATCCTTCTTAGTGTATTAGACACTATTAATCTTACCTCGAGAGTACGGATTACTTTAAACCATCAAACGGGCGAGGTGTTACACGAGGCATTTCTTTAACTCGAACTTCTGAGTAAGGGATTCCTTTGACCTAGAACCTTGGTTTAATTCTTTGATATTACCAAGAATATTATCGGAAGTCAACAATTTCCAAAGTTGAAGCTCTAAAATGAGGAACGGCCATAAAGACCAAACAAATGGCCCGGGCACCGAACTACCGGACCCCACAAGCCATAAATGACTTGGGCCGCTACAAGTAAGCTATAATGGTACAAGAAAGGCAAAAACATGTAAATAACCGGAAGGGTCATTACAATGAAAGACTGGGTTCTTTGCTCTGTGAATGGTGGCTTGGTTATCGCATTGGAGTGAAACAGGGAGAGAATGTGAAATGGCCAGATCAGTGAGAAGATGAACAACACAATATATTTAAGAGGCAAGGCGACGCATGGATCTATACTCTGCTTCCGCCGAAGACAATGAAATAACTGGTTGTATCTTGGATTTCCAAGAGATTGGAGAGCCACCAAGACTCAAATAACAACCACTGACAGAGTGTCGAGTATCGTAACAAGAAGCCCAATTGGTGTCACAATAACCAAGGATATGAAAAGATGGTGAAGAGTTCATGAAAAGACCCAAACTTGAATATTTACGCAAGTACTGAAGAATATGGTAGGCAGCCTGAAGATGCCCTGTTCATGGTGTTTTCATATATTGACTGAGGGATTGAACTGTGAAAGAGAGATCTGGGTGAGTATTGGTCAAGAAATTGAGTTGACCCAATAATCGCCTATACAAAGTGGGATAGCAAAAGTTCCCCAGAATCAATGGTGAGTTTAAGTGTGGGGTCCATGGGTGTAGAAGCTGAATGTGAACCAATGTCTGAGTGTTCTGCCAAAAGATCCTGAGCAAACTTCCGCTTATTCATAAGCAAACCATCTGAGTGTAAAAGCTCCATACCCAAAAAATAGTGAGCTAGACCCAAATCCTTAATCTTGAATTCATTATTGAGAAAGGTCTTTAGCTCATTGATTTCTTATAGCTTATTACCCGTCGACAGGATATCATCAACGTATGCTGTGAGAATAGTGATTTGATTGCCATTTTTTTTTTAAGAACAAAGAGTAATCATTGAGGAATGATGTAAAGCCACGAGTAACCAAAGCTGCAGATAAACGAGAGTACCATTAGCGTGAGGCCTACTTAAGGCCATAAAGAGACTTACGTAGCCGGCAAACATGTGAATCTGATGGTGGGAGAAGACATGCAGGGAATTTCATGAAGACCTCTTCATCCAAATCTCCAAGCAAAAATGGATTGTTGACGTCCAATTGTAACAAAGACCAACCCTTTTTGATAGCAACAATAACAATACTACGAATAGTAGTCATTTTCACAACAGGTGAGTAAGTGTTGGTGTAATCGTGTAATGACTGAGTCGGTCATTATGGATAAACCATTCGTGCCCATTTTTAGAGTTAGAAAACTCCGAGTTTGGGAGTTTAAAATTCTATGCTAGGCTAGTCTCGGCCGGTTTTGGAGCAAGGTGTGGGTTAAGTGTTTTGATTTGAGCTAGTTTTCCATTTAGCTAAGACATAAAGGAGTCTGGGGGACTTTTTGGAATCAAATTTGGGTAAGTAGAACTCTCGGTATCGAGGTTGACGTGAAGGGGTTGTTCTGGGATGTCGGGAAAATAAGTGTGTTGTAAAATGGGGCAATTTGTGGGACTTTAAGACTTTCTGTCATGTGTCAACCAACGTAGCGGTTGACACACCGTCATAGCGACCTCCGCTGTAGAGAAAAAAATACCACTACAACGAAAGTCAATATTGGTCAGCCTCGGCCATAGCGGTCGACTCTGCTACGGCGGTACCGCTATAGCGGAGAATACCGCTATAGGGGAGAGTGATGAGATTTAATGCAAAAACTTCCCCAAAATTTTGGGCGATTTCCATCAGTTTTACATTATTTTTCATCCTAAAGGTAAGGTTTCTACTCCCCAACCTTCGTACTATATTTCTTACGCTTTAGAATTGCTAGGGGTGGACTTGGGGGAAGGTTTAGAATGATCTAGGAATGGAAGAATCCAGGGAAAGGGGGATTCTAGGGTGCTAGAGTTCTTCAGTCTTGATTATTGATGATGGTTGATGATCACTTAGCCATAATTCTCCAAAGGTATCCGTAAAAATGATGAATTTAGGTGAATTAATGGTGGGAAAGCTCGAGAATTGGTGGAATGATCATAGGTTGGCCTAGGGATTGGGATTTTGTATAATTCAGGTACTTTTGGGTCAGTAATTGTGTAACACTCCAGGTATTTAAGGTTGTCCATCGTCTCGCATCGAGGGTTTATGAGCATAAATTTGAGAGTTTTATTAAGACCACGCGTGTTTAAGAGTATCTAATTTAAATTAGAGTTTGGAAAGAATGTATTTTTTTATTGCATTCCAAAAAAATGCCTTAAGTAGTTATGATAAATATTTAGCTACAATATATTTGCTTAGACTATTTTATAAGAGCTTTCATAATTTATTAATATTTTAGCGAATATAGTAAGTCATGTTATGTTGAAAAAAATTATTATTATAATGAGTAGGCTTTATTAGAAATAATTTTCTACTAATTGTGATATATTCAAAAAGTTGTATATATTTTATCACGAATCTATGCAATACTCGATTATATATATAATGAGATAAAAACATTTTTGGATGAGTATCACTTAGTGATTGTCTATTCTATTACGTTGCCTTCCACGTTACAGTAGTTAGTATATATATATATACATACTTGTTGGCTCATTAATCAATGTATTAGCCAAGACCAAGCTCTTGTCCATGTGACCTATTTTATTCCATGAGTGCACTTGTTTCCTGAAGATAAAAGGAATCAATGTATCCGCTTTAATTTTAAGGAACTAACACCATTACTTTGATATATATGAAGCTACTGGTTTCTACTTTGCATTTTATTCCTTCCTTTTCTCATCAAGGGTAAGGCATACAAATCAATTATTGTATACCTACATCTATATGCACGCTATTTGGATCAAGGGGAAAATCCCTAGAACGTAGTAGAGTTGTTTTTAAAAATATTCTTGGATAAATCAATTGATGTATACCTACATACAAATCAATTTATGTATACCTACATCTATATGCACGCGATTTGGATCAAGGGGAAAATCCCTAGAATGTAGTAGAGTATTTTGACTGAGCTGAATTCCAGCAAATTTCCGATAGTTTCATGGTTTTTGGTCATGTGGAGTCTCGAATGGTAATGGTTTTGGAGGTGGATTAATAGGTATGTAAAGATTTTTTTTTTCTTGGCACGACTCCTTGATTCTAGTAGTTATAAATTTATCGTGCTTTTGAGAAACTATTTGTAGAGCTTTATAATCATTATGTTATCGTATTCCTCTTATACCGTTATTCCTCATCATGAACTCGTATTCGGTAGTATCGACTCCGTATCGAGTGGGGAAGTTGTAATGACCCTTCCAGTTATTTCCACGTATACATTTTCCTTGTACCGCTAGATCTTGTTTGTAGCGGCCCCAATTCATTTAAGGCTTGTCGGGACTGGTAGTTCGGGTCGTATGATAAGTTTTGAAGTCAAGCAAGTCGGCAAAAGTTATCGTAAGTTTCTTTAATAAATTTTCTGAACTTTGGGTAAAATGTCTCAGAGCTTTTCTCTCAATATATAAAGAGTTAGAAGTCCCCCAAAATACCAAATCAAAGGTCTACGAGTCTAGTTTCCAACGCACAAAACCGCACATCCAACTGATCTCGGAGTAAAACGTTATGACTGTTTTACCGCGGACTGTCTGGCAGAAACTGGGTCGCGAACCGGGTCGGGTCAAAATCGATTTAAAGCCTCAACTTCACGTTTTAAAACACCATTTCAGTTCTGAAACAGTGAGAAAACATAAGGGAGGGTTCCAAGAGAGTTCTTGAGTATCGAGATCGTGCGTACTTGAAAATATTTAATTTAAAAGTTGAATGTGGTAGAAAGTTATAATGAAAAATATTTTTGTTACAATATAATTGTATATGTATTTATTTTATAAGGTTTTTATATATTGTAATATTTTAACGGAGATAGTAAATTTAGTTATGTTGAAATTTATTATTATAGTATAGTAGGTTTTATTCAAAATAATTTTCTAATGATTATGGTATATTCAAAAATTATATTTATTTTACCACGAACTTATGCAATACCCGAGTACTTACATAATGAGATAAGTAAAGATTGAGATGGTGACACCTCCACTTCCATGTGGAAGTGGAGGGCGGGTGCAACACATTAATTGAAGGATTGGTGGCATATCTCATTACTTTAATATGTTAGTGATAAATTTATCAAATGTGAGTCATTCATTTATGTTGTGCTGTGTATATAGTGATATATATAAAAGCTCTTTTTATTAACTTTCATTACCAAAGGTTGTATGTGTATATAGACTTAAATATGCCATGGTTTTCTTTCCTTTCTCTTTCTAACAGGAAGGTGAGATAATGTTATCAATTGCAATGCTGCATCAATATATAGAGTTACGTGCTGAAGGTTATTCTTAGGGAAACTATTTTACGTTATATTTCTTCATAAAAAATATCGATTATCTACGTTAAAGTTATTCAAGCCCGAGTTCGAGTTTGATTTCATGTTGGAGCTTTTTCGGAGAGGTTCAAGCTTGTCATCGGATGACAGGTAGGTTACGGTTTATTTTCCCTGGCCTCCGCATATATAGGATAAAATTGTATTAATGGGCATCCTTGGGTTGGTTTATTAGGTTAAAACCACAGACCTCGACCGCTTTATTCATGTCCACCTACTTTTGTTCCTCCGTTGCTTGTAGTACTTGCCGATATATTTTAATTATCCTTGTGGTCCTGTGAAGCCTTGTTGACTTTGGAACATAGAAGTGGGATTTTCGGAATGTCCGTGAGTCCCGGGCATAGAATTATCCTTCTAGGCTGGTTATGCTTGCTGAGTAGCTATGGGCCTGTGCAGGGTCGATAGGTTGATTGTGAGTTGCTGGACAGCTATTGTGTTTGATCATACAATTTCCATGCATTTAAAGAGGTTTTATCCATGTTTTACTACGGTTTGGCTTTGGGCCTACTGACACTATTTTCTAAACCTTGAATGGCCCCGGGGGCCTGTTTTTGATGGAAATGATTTGGAAATGGTTTGATTTAACTTGTGAATATTCCTGGGTAAAAGAAAGCAAAATTATGTTTTAAATCACCAGTTTTACGATTAACGCTAGACTCGGCAGGGACGGGGTGCTAGTTGAGTTTTCTTGCTACTTGAGATGATTTTAGCCTCGGTCGGACCGAACACCTGAGATGACTTTCTTCTGTGTAGACCCGGTTATTCCCGGGCACCCTTGGAGGGGTTTTTGAGATATTTTCCTACTACTTTAGTCCTGGACAGGGTCTGGGCATGCATATTAGAGACTGGGTCTCTATCTTTAACCCGGACTTGCTTCCGGATGACATGTTTTTATATTGAGATTTAGTATGAGGTCAGGGACCTCCATGGACCTTGCCATCCGGTCCTGGGGCTGCGGGCTGCGTGTGCCGGAGGAAGGGTATACGGTGGAGTAGAGGTATACGGGCAGTGTCCTTTCATGGAACCTACCTGCTGGGCCGGATCGGCATCGGAGGAGGTACATACAGAGATACCATTTCACTTGAGATCTTCATGCATCATATCATTCATTGTTTGAGGATCTACCCTTGTTTGTTGTTTGTTGATTGTACGCTCTGGTATATGGGATGCCGGAGGGTTTGTTTTCACTTGTTTGTGTTCCTCGGTTGTATGGGCGGCCGGGGAACTGTCGGTAGTCTCTTGCTATTTACTTGTAGAATTGTTCCCTGTTACGGTTAATTATGAAATTGGTTACTGCTAGACTATTAGTTGCTGGATTTGAGATTGATATGATCAGTTGGGCTTGATTCATGTTTCTAAGCATGCTTATCATTACTCTTTCTCTCTTCTTTTTACACTTGAGGTTACCGATATACCGTCCATTTCTTAAACTTATAATGTATACACTGTTATTGCAAGGACCCCAGGTGCGTTATTTCTTACTTTCACCTGTGCCTATCGTGTGTATATTCTACTTACTGGCCTCACATGTGGTTCTGTTGATTTCCCTCTGGGGTAGTTCCTGTGTACCCTTTCTTTGATTTCTGTGAGTACTTGCTTCTGTTCTGTCTGTTACTACGCTTTTATCTTATATGTGCCTAGTCGGCCTATGATACCTACTGGGTACCTTATGCCTCGCATTTGGTGCTCAACCTACCCCCTGCATCTTTGGGTGCAGATCCTTGCGTGGTCCATCGCCGTTAGATCGCTGTAAGTCGTGCTTGGAGATCTGTTGGGGATTACTTCAGACTAAGGGTGAGCTCTTGGCGATCGGAGCTTGGCTTTAGTTTATCTTTTGCCTTATGTACTCTATTACCATTCAGAGACATCTGTATATATTGTTTTGAATCGTTTGCTCTCCATGTATGTAGTTTTGGCTCTATACTATGATACTAGGTCTTGGGGTTTGGTTTAGTTTCCGCATATGTATATATATATTCCTGTTATCTATTCTCTTCGTCTTGTTCCCTTACTTTTCCTTATTAAACTACCCTCCCGCTTATTTGTTAGACAGTAGTCCATTACTAACTGTCCTGGGCTAGGGGAATTGGTTCGCCTACTGGGGGGTTGTAGGTGCCATCATGACCGAGAAATCGGGTCGTGACAGAAGTAGTGACTACTTATGTAATCATGTTGACGGGCTGACTTGGGGAGAGCATATCTCCCAATATATAAAAGTTATAGGGCATATTATATATCAAATTAAAGGTATTTGAGTCTAGTTTTTAGAACATCAAACGTTTGTCCATACGACATCCGATTAAAATGTTATGACCATTTTACCACAAACTGTACGGGCAAAACTGGGTAGGGCCAAAATTATCATAAAATTATGTTTTGACTTGGTTTTGATATAGTAACGGTGGTAAGCTTTTGTCATAAGCTTTTCGCGTTCTAGGATCGCTTTTATAGACTTTCGAGCCAAGAAGCGGTGTTTTGGATACCATGGCTCTGGACGACACTTTTTCTCATTAGGTTGGGTCATCATTGTTGTATATTGGTGGTGTTAAAGTGTTGGAGGAACTGGTGGGTTGGTGCGCTTCTTCTCAGAGTCGCGTACGACAATTATCAGATTGAACGACGTGAAATATATCTTGTTAGATTATCTCGGGAGCTCACCGCTCTTGTGAGGCATTGATAGCTTCTTGTTGTTATTATTAACTGTGTGTATAGTAGGAATTGTGATGTCGATTATTGAGTTAAAGTAGGCTGGTCGTAATAACAACTTTAACGTCTTACTGAATGACTATGGTTCATTCCCGTGGTCTTGTTTATTTTCATAGTTATTGCGTTACGATCAGTTGATCGAGCTTCATAGAAACACCTTCGAGATTAAATTGAAGGATTGTTAAGTTCATCCTTCTTCTTGGTATGCTCCTTTATAGTCCATAGTATGATAAGGCTAAGCGTTGTCCTTCCTTTGAGCATGAACTTTACAAAATTCCTAAATCATCAAATACGATATTTTACTATTTTACTGCTAGAAAGACCTTCTCTGAAAGGCATAGGGATATAAGCTTAAGTATTTTTGTGGTATTATTATGATGATATCCCACTCGTTCAATTATATAGGATATTCGACATCTATATATCATTTTGTCGGCTTCCTTAACTATGTGTCTATATGTAGGAGTTCTTGTTCTTCTTTGGGTGTTGTGATTTAAAATGATTGCAAAGGAATATTAAGAATTCGCAACCAGCCCTCCTTCCTCGCTAAAATGATTTTCGGAAAACTTTAAAATAATTTATCGATTTCCAAAACTCTCAAGTCTAACCTTGTATGTTTAAAGGACATGGTTCTTGAAACACTTTCTTTTACAAACTATTAGGGAAACCTATATAAAAACTAAGTGAAGCCCCTTAAGCTCCTTATGAAAATCCTCAAGTTTTTACCTTTCTAAAGTCGAGTTAAGTGTTCAAATCTATTCTAATAGCACATAAGGTTCTATGAGGCATTTTGTAACAACCGGGTCCATCGTTATGGGTAGTCCAATCGTGCCAAGTTTTAGAGTTAGAAAACTCCTAATTTGGGAGTTTGAAATTTTGGGCTAGGCTAGCCTCAGTTGGTTTTAGAGAGAGGTAAAGTCTAGGGAAATCTGGGTAAAGATGGGTTTAGGTGTCTTTGATTGAGCTAGGTTTTCACTTAGCCAAGATATAAAGGAGTCCGGGAGACTTTTCAGAATCCCATTTGAATAAGTTGAACTCCCGGAATCGTGTTTGACGTGAAGGGGTTGTTTCGGATTATTGGGGAAAGCAAGTGTGTTGTGAAATGGCCAAAACTGGGAAATTTCCAGACATTCTATCTATGATGGGAGCAGCCATGCGCGATAGCAGCCACCGCTATAGCGGTGGAAATTACCGCTATAGCGGTGGTCAAAGGGCGATCAACCTACTTAGGATCGCTATAGCAACAGCCTACTGCTATAGCGAGACCACTATAGTGAAGCGGGGACTGCTATAGCGGGACGACGGGATTTTAATAAAGAAACAGCTCCCAAAACATTCAGTTTTTCACAATTTTGTTTTGGGAAAAGGGCTAGGCGATTCCTCGTGTTTTTCTTCCTTTTTCCGTCAAAATTCTTCCCTAAGGTAAGGTTTTCGTTCCCCAATATTTGTATTACGTTTCCTATGCGGTAGAATTTCTAGGAGGGAATTTAGGGAAAGGTTAGAATAACCTAGGGATGGTGCAATTCGGGGAGGGGAGGGGATTTCAAGCATGTGTGTTCTTGGGTATGGATTAAAGTACATTATTATGATCAGAGGTTGTTTAATTCCCAGTTTTATCAGTAAAAAATGATAGAACTAGGAGAATTAACGGTGGAAAAGTCTTGGAAAAGGGTAGGATGATCATGGGTGGCCTGGGGTTTCGGGATTTTGTATAATCCGGGTAATGTATAAGCCTTGTGTGTTAATTATATGTACTGTGTGCTGTTTTTAGACCAAGAACGCGAATGGAATCCGGAACAAGGGAAAGCTCGGGTCGAATAGAGCTTGGAACATTTTGATGTAGGTGATGGCTTATGATTTTTTGTGAATGTGTATATTCATGTACTCATGTCTAAGTGATTGTATGCATTACATCTCTTAGGGAAGTGGTGTGGAATGTCTAGGTTCCTGTTTATAGTCTGTGATTGAATGGTGTTTACTTGTTGGTTTTACAAGTTGTGTTGTTCATATATTGACTGTGGTTTGTTTACATTTGATTGGCACAGGTACCAGACCTGGTACAGGTATAACAAATGATTGGCACGGGTACCACGCGTGGTACAGGTATAACACTTGATTGGAATGGGTACCACGCCTGGTACGGGTTTACTTTATTGCATCTTGCATTGTTTCATTGATTACTGTATTGCATTGGCTGATATTGGTTTCGTGTGTGGACTGAGTTGTCTATTTAAAGGTGCTATTGTTGGTGGTCCTTGAGTGGCCGAGAACATTGTATAACTGTTGTGTTGGTCATGGTTTAGGCCGGGTTGAATCATTACTTTCGGTATGTGTCTAGAGAGGATTCTAGGGTGGGTCCGGGCTAGACGGAAAGGTATAGTTAATGGCTCATGTTCGTGGTATAGAACTGTAAGAGATGGATTTCATGCTGGGACAAGGTAGGTAGAGACTTGTAGTCTAGGACCTAAAGACTTGTTGCATGTTTTTCATATATTTACTTGAATATGTTGTACAGTTATATATGTTTTTTACTTGAAAACTGACTGATGATCCTACTAGTACATATTGGGGTGTACTGATGCTGCACTTTCTTGTCTTTTGGTGAGAACAGGAAATTTTCCGGCGGCTGAGAGACGACCTCATCTTTAGTGCCGACGGGTTCTGACTTGCAAGGGTGAGCTGCTTGATTCAAGCTACCTTGGGTTAATTTAGAGTTTCAGTCCACTTGTTTCAAAGTTAAAACTACTTTGTATTTTCTTTTGGGGTTGCATCCCCGTATTCTAGATATTGGTAATGATGTTTGGTAAAATGACTTTCAGTTCTTAGGTGAGATTTTCTGCATGTTAATGATTATGCTATAGTTTTTGCTTATATTGATTGCTAGTTATCTTTCTGTTATTGGTTTTAGGCTACTAGTCTAGGCAAATAGTTGAACTCTATTGGTTCACTCATCCGGGAGTTGGGTGGGTCCCACTCACGACGGGCTGGGTCGTGACACATTTATGTGTTACACAGAAGTGATTATGAGATTAAGAGAATAAAGATTACCAGCAGGCCAAGATTGGCAACATAATTATGATGACATACTTGCATTACAAATCCATGACATGACATGCGATGCATCAGACTCTCGAGATTGCCTATATTTATATGTATGAGATACATATGGCAACGAGTTGGCAGATATGATCCCGGTTAGGTACCGGAAGACACCACCATTGCTAGCACATAGTTGTGTACGACATGCATTTGCATCTATATATATGTATTCACTACATATGATTACGCGAGCATACCATGCATATTTGATTCCTATAAGATCATATGTCGGCCAAGGAGGCTATCATAGTTTCAGTTTCAGGTGGTATCTCTATTACTCTTTTTACATTAGCTATTTATGATTCTACGTTCCACCTTACATACAAGTACATTTTTATTCGTACTGACGTCCCATTGCCTGGGGACGCTGTATTTTTGTTTCGTGCTTGCATGTCCAGGTAGGGATTCTGATTAACCCCTCTATGAGGATTCTAGGTTCAGCGGTGAGTTGGAAAGCTCTACCTCTTCCTGGAGCTATTATAGAATGTTTACTTTTGTTATACAGTTTGGGGTATACTCGGGGCCTTATCCCGACCAGTTCTTATAAAATTCTTAGAGGCTATTGTGGACACAATATTCTGGGTTTCTTTCTGTAGCTTCCAGTCTCCAGTCCCTTAGGCTGGCATGTATATATAGGTATGTATGTATATTTTCTCCTGCGGCCTCATCGGCCAGCCAGTACTTTGTTTTTTTTGACTTGTCTACCTGCGTCTATATAACTTGTTGTCATTCAAGTTATGGCCTTAATGGTCAAGGCTTAGTATTTTAGATGTTATGATGCCCGATCCTATGGGCCCACAATTGAGTCAGTTAGTATGTTTCAGTGGCTAACTCGGTCAAATAAGGTATCGAGTACCAGTCACGCCTTCCCCTAGTTTAGGGCATGACAAACTTAGTATCAGAGCAGGTCGTGTTCCAGTGAGTCCACAAGCCATGTCTAGTAGAGTCTTGCTTATGGGTGTGTTGTGCACCACACTTATAATAAGGAGGCTGCAGGACATTTAGGATTTGTTACCATTATTTCATTTTAGATCGTGAGATAGATATAAGTTATAGGAAGTTAATTTTGATTCACCCTCTGCGTAAATGTCATACACATTCTATCTCTTAAAGGACACCTCGGATTAGGCCAAAAGGGAAAATGCTAGTTTTTACGAAGAATGCACTTTCTAGTCTACGACTGTTAGGCACATGGATGTCCTCTATGATTGTGCGCCTTTGATTAACCGTCTGGATAGTGACTTATCTAAGTCCTTTTATGATTTCTTAGTTTTGATATGACATTTCTAAGGGCCATAAAAACTATTGCACGATTTACAAAGGTACTAATTACGTACTAAATTAAGTTAATATAAGTTTGTATGTGCATCTTTTATAGTTTACCTTTTTATAGGATTGTGTGTGTTACCTTCCTTAGAAGCTTCACTATTACTTGTCGCTTATTTCTACGGTTGCTAGTTATATGTTATTTGTCTTTACATTGATGGAGATCATTTGTTTTAATATATTTGCATTGTAAGTTATTTGTATTACGTTTCCTATGCGGTAGAATTGCTAGGAGGGAATTTGGGGAAAGGTTAGAATAACCTTGGGATGGTGGAATTCAGGGAAGAAAGGGGATTTCAAGCATGTGTGTTCTTGGGTATGGATTAAAGTACATTATTATGATCATAGGTTGTATAATTCCCTGTTTTATCCGTAAACAATGATAGAACTAGGAGATTTAATGGTGGAAAAGCCCGGGAAAAGGGTGAGATGATTATGGATGGCCTGGTGTTTGGGGATTTGGTATAATCCGGGTAATGTACAAGCCTTATATGTTAATTATATGTACTGTGTGCTATTTTTAGACCAAGAACGAGAAAGGAATCCGTAACACGGGAAAGCTCGGGTCGAATAGATCTTGGAACATTTCGAGGTAGGTTATCGCTTATGATTTTCTATGAATGTGTATATTTATGTACTCATGTATAAGTGATTGTATGCATTACATATCTTAGGGAAGTTGTGTGGAATGTCTAGGTTGTTGTTTACAGTCTGTGATTGAACGGTGTTTACTTGTTGGTTTTACAAGTTGTGTGTGTTCATATATTGACTGTGGTTTGTTGATATTTAGTTGGCACGGGTACCACACATGGTACGGGTATAACAAATGGTTGGCACGGTAACCATGCCTGGTACGGGTATAACACTTGGTTGGCACGGATACCACGCCTGGTATGGGTTTACTTTATTGCATTTTGCATTATTTCATTGATTATTTTATTGCATTGGCTTATATTGGTTCCGTGTATAGACTGGGTTATTTTACTGAATGTGATACTTGATATTGGTTCCGTGAGTGGACCGGGTTGTCTATTTAAAGGTGCTAATATTGGTGGTACTTGAGTGGACGAGAACTTTGTATAACTGTTGTGTTGGTCTTGGTTTAGGCCAGATTGAATCATTACTTTTGGTATGTGTCTAGAGGGGATTCCAGGGTGGGTCTGGGCTAGACGGAAAGGTAAAGTTAATGGCTCATGTTCGTGGTATAGAACTGTAAGAAATGGATTTCATGTTGGGATAAGTTAGGTAGAGACTTGTAGTCTAGGACCTGAAGACTTGTTGCATGTTTTCCATATATTTACTTGAATATGTTGTTCTATTATATATGTAGTTTACTTGAAAACTGACTGATGATCCTACCAGTACACAGTGGTGGTGTACTGATGCTGCACTTGCTTGTCTTTTGGTAAGTACAAGAAATCTTCAGGCAGCTGAGACGCGACCTCATCTTTAGTTCTGACGGCTTCTGACTTGCAAGGGTGAGCTGCTTGATTCGAGCTACCTTGGGTTATTTTTAGAGTTTTAGTCCACTTGTTTCAGACATAAAACTACTTCGTATTTTCTTTTGGGGTTGCATCCCCGTCTTATAGATATTGTTATTGATGTTTGGTACAATGACTTTCAGTTCCTAAGTGGAATTTTCCGCAGGTTAATGATTATGCTATAATTTATGCTTATTTTGATTGCTAGTTTACTTTCTGTTGTTGGTTTTAGGCTGCTAGTCTAGGCAAAGGGTTGAACTCTATTGGTTCTCTCATCCGGGGGTTGGGTGGGTGCCACTCACGATGAGTTGGGTCGTGACAAAGATGGTATCAGATCCTAGGTTTGTTGATCTCGTCTTACCAAAGAGGTCTAGTAGAGTCTTGCGGAATGGTGCAAAAACGTCCATACTTTTCTTTAAGAGGCTATGGGGCTTTAGGAAAAACAATCTCTTCCTTCTTTCTTTCGTGCTATAACTCGATTCCAATTGGTATCTGGTGATACAAATTGGTGTCTAACCTCGTTCACTCTTCAGTCCTCAGATGGTTACTACAAGGAATAATGGAGCAAGGCCAGTGGTCCTAGCAGCGAGCCTGGCAGTTCATGGCAAAGGTAGGGGAAGGGGCAAGGGACGAGTTGGAGCCACACCCGCCAGGGGTGGAGCTCGAGTTGCTGCTGCACACAAGGTAACCCCTCCCCCATCTCAGGATCATGTGGCTGAGGATGTAAAAGAAGTGGTTGTAGAGGGTGGAGGGGCTCAAGAGGAGGCTGCACCGGTAGGGGGTGCAGGCCTTCCTACTATGACACCGGAAACTTTTAAGCAGGCGTGCGATATTCTGAGTGGGTTGGTTGGTGTTGGAGCCATACCCGCAACTTATGTAAAATAGGCCTTGGATACTCTTCCAACGACTACTACTACACCAAGGATGAATATGGATGCAGCTTCGAGCATAAATGATCTCCTCATGCCAATGCTAGGCCCAGTGGTGACAGGTAACGAGCATGTGATGCTGACTAAGTTCCTTAAGCTGAAACCTCCGATGTTTCAGAGTACAGACAAGGAGGATGCCTATGAGTTCATCTTGGATTGCCATGAGAGGTTGCACAAGTTGGGTATTGTACGTCATCATGGGGTGAAGTTTGTCACTTTTCAGCTGCAGGGTGATGCCAAGCAGTAGTGGAGGTCTCATGTTTGGTGTCGGTCTTCTATTCTACCTTCACTGACTTGGGAGTAGTTCCACACATTGTTTCTAGATAAGTACGTTCCCCGTACTTTGAGGGACCTGAAGAAGGATGAGTTTCTGAACTTGAAGCAGGGTAGAATATCGGTCTCAGCTTATGAGGCTAAGTTCCATGCATTGTCTCATTTTGCTACACAGATTGGGTTCCGAGAAGGAATGGATTCGGTTGTTTGTCAAGGGTCTGAATAGTGATCTGCAAGTACTATCGGTGCATATGACTTCTTCAATAAAAAAGATTTTAATGATGTGGTGGATTATGTGAAGAAGATTGAGGGAGTTAGGCAAGCGGGGCAGGCTAAGGCTTTAGCCAAGAAGCCCCGGAATGAAGGAAACTATGGTGTTTCATACTCCAGAATTCAGTATCAGCAGGCTTATCCGGTCCGTCCTATTCAGTCAACTCTGCCAGCAACTACAGGTGGTCGTCAGAGAGCTCAGTCTTCAGCTCCTAGAGGCAAAGGAGCGTCCTATACATCAGCTAGCAGACCTACTCTTGATCGTGGTTGCTTCCATTGTGGTGAGATAGTCCACTTTAAGAGGGAGTGTCCACATAGGCAGACATAGGCGGTAATGCTAGGGTTCATCAATAGGGTAGGTGAGGTAATTTTCAGGGAGGCCAGGGAGACCGTGGGAATGGCGCAGCAGGCAAGGGTGCAGCACATCTAGCCCGGGAAGTTGCCCGGATTGATGATCGGGCTCATTGCTATGCTTTTCCAGGGACGACTGAGGCAGAAGCCTCAGATACGGTGATCACAGGTACTATTCTTGTCTGTGATAAAATGGCTTCGGTATTATTTGACCCAAGTTCTACATATTCTTATGTGTATGTGAGTTTTTCTTTGGGGTTGTTTTTGACTTGTGATATCCTTGATTCCCCCATCTATGTTTCTACCCCAGTTTGAGAGTCTGTGGTTGTGACTCATGTATATCGTGACTATTCTGTTATTTTTGTGAGGTTAAATACTTTGGTAGACTTGGTAATTCTGGATATGGCTGATTTTGATATTATCTTGGGTATGACCTGGCTATCTCTTTATCATTTTGTGTTGAACTGTAATGCCAAGACTGTGGCTCTAGAGATTCCAGGTAAGGATAGACTAGAGTGAGAAGGTGTGTACAGGCCTAAGCCAGATAAGATAATATCGTTCATCTGGGATAGGAAGCTAGTGGTGAGAGGGTGTCTAGCCTTCTTGGCTCATCTCCAGGATGATAGTGTGGAGTCTCCTCCTATTGAGTTAGTTCCTGAATTTTTAGAGGTGTTTCCAGCGGACTTGCTTGGTATGCCTATTGACAGGGACATAGATTTTTGTATTGATTGCGAGCCAGGCACTAGTCCCATTTCCATTCCTCCGTATCATATGGCTCTGGCAGAGTTAAGGGAACTTAAGACTCAACTGCATGAACTCTTAGATAAGGGATTTATACGTCCCAGTGCTTCGCCTAGGTGTGCTCCGATCTAATTTATAAAGAAGAAGGATGGTAGTATACGGATGTGCATAGACTATAGGCAGTTGAACAATGTGACCATCTGGAATAAGTACCCTCTACCTCGTATAAATGATTTATTTGACCAGCTTCAGGGTGCATCAGTGTTCTCAAAAATTGACTTGAGGTCGGGGTACCATCAGTTAAAGATTAGACCTGAGGACATTCTGAAAACTGCTTTTCGGACTCGATATGGGCATTACGAGTTCCTAGTAATGTCGTTTGGTTTGACAAATACGCCGACAACTTTCATGAGTTTGATGAATAGGGTGTTTAAGTCTTACTTGGATTGTTTCGTTATCGTGTTCATCGATGACATCTTGATCTACTCTAAGAGTAGGGAGGAGCATGCTAATCATATTCGTATTGTGCTGGATATGTTGTGGCACCAAAAGCTTTATGCAAAATTCACTAAGTGCGAGTTTTGGTTGACTTCTATGGCATTTTTGGGGCATGTAGTGTCAGAAAAAGGGGTGATGGTGGATCCCTAGAAAATTGAGGCAGTCAAGAGTTGGGTTCGGCCTAGCTCTATGACTGAGGTGAGGAGTTTTGTTGGGCTCACGGGGTACTACAGGAGGTTTGTTAAGAATTTTGCTTCTATTGCTACTCACCTAACCAGGTTGACACAGAAGGAGGTACCGTTCGTGTGGTCCGACAAGTGCGAGGAGAGCTTCCAAAAGCATAAGACACTTTTGACCACAACCCTTATTTTATCCTTGCCGGTTGAAGGTAAAGACTTTGTTTTTTACTGTGATGCTTCACATTATGGTTTGGGTGCTGTGTTGATGTAGGAAAGAAATGTGATAGCCTATGCATCCAGGCCATTGAAGGTGCCTGAGAGGAATTACCCGACTCACGATTTTGAGTTGGCAGCGGTGGTTTTTGCATTGAAAATCTAGAGACACTACCTTTATGGTGTCAAGTATGAGGTATTCATAGATCATCGCAGTTTGCAGCATATTTTCACTTAGAAGGATTTGAATCTGAGGAAGAGGAGGTAGATGGAGTTATTGAAAGATTATGATGTGATAATTCTGTACCATCCGGGTAAGGCTAATGTGGTGGAAGACGTATTGAGCCAGAAAACTGTTAGTATGGGTAGCTTGGCTTGTTTGGGGGCGTCCAAACAATCTTTGGCTAAGGAGATTTAGGCTTTGGAGGCTAAGTTCATGCACTTGGGAATTTCAGATCAAGGTGGGTTGTTGGCCAGCATTGAGGTCAAGGCCACCTTCATAAAGGAAATAAAGGCAAAATAGTTTCAGGATCCAAAACTGGGTAAGTTGCGAGGTTAGGTAATATCCGGGGAGTCCAGAGACGTCATGTTAGACTCTGGTGGAGTGTTGCATTTCAGGGAGAGGATTTGTGTTCCTTGGGTGGATGATATGATACAGAAAATCTTAGCAGAAGCTCATGGTTCGCGGTACTCAATTCATTTGGGTGTGACCAAAATGTACAGGAACTTGAGGCAACGTTATTAGTGTCCCGGGATTAAAAGGGACATCGTGGATTTTGTGTCCAAATGTACGAACTGCAAGCAGATAAAGTATGAACATCAAAGATATGCAGAACTACTTCAGAGAATGCCAATTCCAGAGTGGAAGTGGGAAAGGATAGCCATGGATTTCATAGTGGGTCTTCCCAAGACTTTGGGAAAGTATGACTCAATTTGGGTGATTGTTGACAGGCTGACCAAGTCTGCTCATTTCATTCCAGTCAAGGTAGATTACAATTTAGCAGCAATTAGCTAAGATCTACGTGAAAGAGATTGTGAGACTGCATGTGGTACCAATGTCCATCATTTCAGATAGGGGTACGCAGTTTACTTCTAAGTTCTGGGGAAAATTACATGAAGAGTTGGTTACACAACTCACCTTTAGCACAACCTTCCATCCTCAGACTGATGGTCAGTCAGAGAGGACGATTTAGGTATTGGAGGACATGCTGAGAGCATGTGTAATGGACTTCGGGAGTCATTGGGACCAATTTCTACCATTGCGCGAATTCTCGTACAATAATAGCTACCACTCCAGTATTGACATGGCACCGTTCGATGCACTGTATGGGAGGAACTACAGATCACTGGTTGGGTGGTTTGAGGAAGGTGATGTAAAGCCTATGGGAGTAGATTTAGTGAAGGAAGCACAGGAAAAGATAAGGGGCATACAAACCAAGTTGCTGGCTGCTCAAAGCAGGCAGAAGGAGTATGCAGACCGCAAGGTCCGGGACATGGACTTTCAGGTTGGTGAACAAGAGTTATTCAAAGTGTCACCAATAAAAGGGGTTATGCAGTTTGGTAAGAAGGGGAAGCTTAGCCCTCGGTTCATCAGCTCGATTGAAGTTCTCGAGATTATGGGGCCAGCGGCTTACAAGTTAGCACTTCCACCTAGTTTGTCGGGCGTCCATCCAGTATTCCATGTATCCATGCTTAAGCGATACCATGGGGATGGGGATTACATTATCAAGTGGGATGAAGTACTTTTCGATAAGGATCTTCGTTATGAGGAAGAATCAGTTTTGATTCTTGCTCTGGATGTCTGGAGGTTGAGGACAAAGGTGATTGATATGGTGAAGGTTCAGTGGAAGCATCTTTTGGTAGAGGAAGCCACTTGGGAAATCGAGAAGGACATGCGAGACAAGTACCCTCAATTTTTTGACGATTCAGGTACTACACTTCCTTCCTTTTATTTTCATAATTTTGGGTTTGATCGTTTGGGGATGAACAATGGGAAAATTGGTATCTGTTGTAATGACCGAGCCCGTCGTTATGGGTAGTCCAATCGTGCCAAGTTTTAGAGTTAGAAAACTCCGGGTTTAGGAGTTTGAAATTCTGGGCTGGGCTAGCCTCGGCCGGTTTTGGAGTGAGGTAGTGTCTAGGGAAATCTGGTTAAAGATGGGTTTAGGTGTCTTGGATTGAGCTAGTTTTCCACGTAGCCAAGACATAAAGGAGTCTGAAGGACTTTTCAGAATTGCATTTGGGTAAGTAGAACTCCTGGAATCGCGTTTGATATGAAGGGGTGGTTTTGGGTTGTCGGGGAAAGCATGTGTGTTATGAAATTGCCAAAACTGGGAAATTTCTAGACATTCTATCCATGACGGGCGCAACCATGCGCGATAGACCACCACTATAGCGGTGAAAACTACTGCTATAGCGGTGGTCAAAGGGCATTGAACCTACTTAGACCGCTATAGCGGTAGGCTACCGCTATAGTGGGACCTCTATAGTGGAGTGGGGATCGCTATAGAAGGGATCGTTATAGCGGGCTGATGGGATTTTAATGCATAAACAGCTCCAAAAACATTCAGTTTTTCACAATTTCATTTTGGGAGAAGGGCTAGGCTATTCCAGGCGTTTTTCTTCCTTTTTCCGTCAAAATTCTTCCCTAAGGTAAGGTTTTCGTTCCCCAATATTTGTATTACGTTTCCTATGCGGTAGAATTGCTAGGAGGAAATTTGCGGAAAGGTTAGAATAACCTAGGGAAGGTTGAATTCGGGGAAGGGAGGAGATTTCAAGCTTGTGTGTTCTTAGGTATGGATTAAAGTACATTATTATGATCAGAGGTTGTTTAATTCCCTTTTTTATCCGTAAAAAATGATAAAACTAGGAGAATTAATTGTGGAAAAGCCTGGGAAAAGGGTGGGATGATCATGGGTGGCCTGGGGTTTGGGGATTAGGTATAATCTGGGTAATGTACAAGCCTTGTGTGTTAATTATATGTACTGTGTGGTGTTTTTAGACCAAGAACGGGAAAGGAATCCGGAACAAGGGAAAGCTCGGGTCGAATAGAGCTTGGACCATTTTGAGGTAGGTGATGGCTTATGATTTTTTGTGAATATGTATATTCATGTACTCATATCTAAGTGATTGTATGCATTACATCGCTTAGGGAAGTTGTGTGGAATGTCTAGTTTCATGTTTACAGTCTGTGATTGAATGGTGTTAAATTGTTGGTTTTACAAGTTGTGTGTGTTCATATATTGACTGTGGTTTGTTGACATTTGGTTGGCATGGGTACTAGACCTGGTACGGGTATAACAAATGATTAGTACGGGTACCACGCATAGTACAGGTATAACACTTGGTTGGAATGGGTACCACGCCTGGTACGGGTTTACTTTATTGCATCTTGCATTGTTTCATTGATTATTGTATTGCATTGGCTGATATTGGATCCATGTGTGGACTGGGTTGTTTTACTAAATGTGATACCTGATATTGGTTCCGTGAGTGGACTGAGTTGTCCATTTAAAGGTGCTATTATTGGTTGTCCTTGAGTGGCCGAGAACTTTGTATAACTGTTGTGTTGGTCTTGGTTTAGGCCGGGTTGAATCATTACTTTCGGTATGTGTCTAGAGGGTATTATAGGGTGGGACCGGGCTAGACGGAAAGGTATAGTTAATGGCTCATGTGCGTGGTATAGAACTGTAAGAGATGGATTTCATGCTGGGACAAGGTAGGTAGAGACTTGTAGTCTAGGACCCAAAGATTTGTTGCATGTTTTCCATTTATTTACTTGAATATGTTGTACTGTTATATATGCTTTTTACTTGAAAACTGACTAATGATCCTACCAGTACACAGTGGGGTGTCCTGATACTGCACTTTCTTGTCTTTTGGTGAGCTGCTTGATTCGAGCTTTCTTGGGTTACTTTAGAGTTTCAGTCCACTTGTTTCAGAGTTAAAACTACTTCGTATTTTCTTTTGGGGTTGCATCCCCATCTTCTAGATATTGGTATTAATGTTTGGTACAATGACTTTCAGTTCTTAGGTGAGATTCTCCGCTGGTTAATAATTATGCTATAGTTATCTTTCTGTTGTTAGTTTTAGGCTGCTAGTCTAGGCAAATGGTTGGGTGGGTGCCACTCACGATAGGCTGGGTCGTGACACATTTACATGTTACACAAAAGTGATTATGAGATTAGGAGAGTAAAGATTACCAGCAGGCCAAGATTGGCAACATAATTATGATGACATACTTGCATTACGAATCCATGACATGACATGCTATGCATCAGACTCTCGAGCTATAATCGGGAGGTATGGGGCCTATTGCCTATATTTATATGTATGAGATACAGATGCCAACTAGTTGGCAGATATGAACCCGATTAGGTACCGGAAGACACCACCATTGCTAGCGCATAGTTGTGTACGACATGCATTTGCATCTATATATATGTATTCACTACATACGATTACGCGAGCATACCATACATATTTGATTCCTATAAGATCAGATGTCGGCCATGGAGGCTATCATAGTTTCAGTTTTAGGTGGTATCTCTATTACCCTTGTTAAATCAGTTATTTATGATTCTACGTTCCACCTTACATACCAGTACATTTTTATGCGTACTGACGTCCCATTGCCTAGGGATGCTATTTTTTGTTTCATGTGTGCATGTCCAGGTAGGGATTCTAATTAACCGCTCTATGAGGATTCGAGGTTCCGCGGTGAGTTGGTAAGCTCTACCTCTTCCTGGAGCTTTTATAGAATGTTTACTTTTGTGCTACAGTTTGGGGTATACTCGGGTACTTATCATGACCAGTGCTTATAAAACTCTTAGAGGCTATTAGGGACACAGTATTCTGGGTTTCTTTCTATAGCTTCAAGTCTCCAGTCCCTTAGGATGGTATGTATATGTAGGTATGTATGTATATTTTCTCCTGCGGCCTCATCGCCCAGCCAGTACTTTGTTTTTTTTGACTTGTCTACCTGCGTCTATATAACTTGCTGTCATTCAAGTTATGGCCTTAATGGTCAAGGCTTAGTATTTTAGATGTTATGATGCCCGATCCTATGGGCCCACAATTGAGTCAGTTAGTATGTTTCAGTGGCTAACTCAGTCAAATAAGGTATCGAGTACCAGTCACGCCTTCCCCTAGTTTAGGGCATGACAAACTTAGTATCAGAGCAGGTCGTGTTCCAGTGAGTCCACAAGCCATGTCTAGTAGAGTCTTGCTTATGGGTGTGTTGTGCACCACACTTATAATAAGGAGGCTGCAGGACATTTAGGATTTGTTACCATTATTTCATTTTAGATCGTGAGATAGATATAAGTTATAGGAAGTTAATTTTGATTCACCCTCTGCGTAAATGTCATACGCATTCTATCTCTTAAAGGACACCTCGGATTAGGCCAAAAGGGGAAATGGTAGTTTTTACGAAGAATGCACTTTCTAGTCTACGACTGCTAGGCACATGGATGTCCTCGATGATTGTGCGCCTTTGATTAACCGTCTGGATAGTGACTTATCTGAGTCCTTGTATGAGTTCTTAGTTTGGATATGACATTTCTAAGGGCCATAAAAACTATTGAACGACTTACAAAAGTACTAATTACTTACTAAATTAAGTTAATATAAGTTTGTATGTGCATCTTTTATAGTTTACCTTTTTATAGGATTTTGTGTGTTACCTTCCTTAGAAGCCTAACTATTACTTGTCGCTTATTTCTAAGGTTTCTAGTTATATGTTATTTGTCGTTTCAGTGATGGAGATCATTTGTTTTAATATATTTGCATTGTAAGTTATTTGTTCACACCAAATGTATCACATTAGATCAATTACTTGCATGTTATGAGATCTATATAATAAATGCTTATGTTCTATCTATCTATCGATCTACATGTTAGGTATGTTATAGATTATAAATCATGAATAAGTTATCGTTTACTCATATAGTACCTTATTTAATTCCGAGGATAATTAAACTCCTTAAGAGGCAAATTCGTAAGGTAGTAATGTAATTGGGGTGATAAGACAATTAGAGAGAACTGTCAATAATATGCAAGTATATGTGCATTTTCGAGGATAATAAGTTATAGTATGGGTCCTATCTGAAATTATTTGGGAATAACTCTATTTGCTAGCTTGTCGAGGTTTACTTGTTACTTATTAAAGCTTTTCTTTTATTTGTTAAGAATCTGATTGTGGGTTTGTCAAAACTAAGTTAGTATCCTACATGGGTTAACTCAATTATTGAGCAGGACTTTCTTACGTGCATCAGTAGTTAATTGGTTATATGTTATCCGTATTTTAGATTACTTGTTTATAGATTATGTGCCAAATGAATTCATGTTAATAGGTTATATGCTTTGAGAAGGGCTTGTTTATGTGTTAGGTGTTTTAAAGTAAAGAGACTCGTATGTTACATGCTCGTGGATTACTTGCTGACATTTTTTTTTCTAGAACACGTGACCACATGATTACGTACATATGTGTTAGAGACTATACACTCACATGTTACTTATCACATGTTAATATATCACAGGCTTCATAGGTCATTATTTGAGTGTTATGCATTTTCTAAAGTTCCTGTGATTTGAGATTTTATGTTTAATCAATTGTATAATGTATGATTAATTATTATTAGATGGAAGTATATATATTACGAGAGTATATTTTATATGCTTTTAGGACACTGGGCTTTTTAACTCAATAATTGCATGCCCTACGTCCCATAAGGACATTTACTTAGACGCTACTGTACTACAGATTGTATGCCTATAATATTCTAGTTGACTTAACAATTGTTCATATGTTGTGCGCTCTCCCCACGAAAGTATTTATTTGAAAGACATTCCAATAAAAATATTAGCTCATATGCTAAGCGCTTCCTGTAATAGTTGTCTACCTGTTATTTATCTCGTAAGAGTATTTATTCAGATGTGTGTGTTCATGCATCAAGGATCCATTGATTGCATGTTAAGAACATTGTTTGTCCACCGTCTCGCATCGAGGGTTTATGAGCATAAATTAGAGAGTTTTATTAAAACCACGCGTGTTCGAGAGTATCTAATTTAAATTAGAGTTTGGAAAGAATGTGTTTTTTTATTGCCTTCCAAAAAAAATTCTTAAGTAGTTATGATAAATATTTAGCTACAATATATTTGTTTATACTATTTTATAAGAGCTTTCATAATTTATTAATATTTTAGTGAAGATAGTAAGTCATGTTATGTTGAAAAAATTATTATTATAAGGGGTAGACTTTATTAAAAATAATTTTCTAGTAATTGTGATATATTCAAAAAGTTATATATATTTTATCATGAATCTATGCAATACCCGATTATATATATAATGGGATAAAAACATTTTTGGATGAGTATCACTTAGTGATTATCTATTCAATTATGTTGCCTTCCACGTTACAGTAGTTAGTATATATATATACACATACTTGTTGGCTCATTAATTAATGTATTAGCCAAGACCAAGCTCTTGTCTTTAGTGAAAATTTCCACCGCCCCCATGTGACCTATTTAACTCCATGAGTGCACTTGTTTCCTGAAGATAAAAGGAATCAATGTATCCACTTTAATTTTAAGGAACTAACACCATTACTTTGATATATATGAAGCTGCTACTGGTTTCTACTTTGCATTTTATTCCTTCCTTTTCTCATCAAGGGTAAGACATACAAATCAATTGATGTATATCTATATGCACGCTACTTGGATCAAGGGGAAAATCCCTGGAACATAGTAGAGTATTTTGACTGAGCTGAATTCCAGAAAAGTTCCGATAGTTTCATGGTTTTTGGTCATGTGGAGTCTCGAATGGTAATGGTTTTGGAGGTGGATTAATAGGTATGTAAAGGCTTTTTCTTTTTTTCTTGGCACGACTCATTGATTCTGGCAGTTATAAATTTATCGTGCTTTTGAGAAACTACTTGTAGAGCTTTAGAATCATTCTATTATTGTATTCCTATTATACCGCTATTCCTCGTAATGAACTCGTATTCGGTCGTATCGACTCCGTATCGAGTGGGGAAGTAGTTACTACGTATGTAATCTTGTTGATGGACTGACTTGGGGCGAGTATATCTCCCAATATATAAAGAGATAGAGGGCCTATTATATATCAAATTAAAGGTATTTGCGTCTAATTTCTATCACATCAAACCGTTATCTATATGACATCATATTAAAAGGTTATGACCATTTTACCACAGACTGTACGGGCAGAACCGGGTAGGGACGAAATTATCATAAAATTATGTTTTGACTTGGTTTTGATATAGTAACGGTGGTGGGTCCTTCTAAGAACTTGTTTAGTTTTAGATTTTGAAGCTTTTATGGTGGTAATCTTCTTTCTATGACCCTCCCTCGTAATTTCACATTCTAGGATCATTTTTATAAACTTTCGAGCCAAGAAGCGGTGTTTTGGATACTGTGGCTCCGGACGAACCTTTTTCTCATTAGGTTGGGTGATAATTTTTTGATATTGGTGGTGTTAAAGTGTTGGAGGAACTGGTGGGTTGGTGCGCTTCTCTCGGAGTCGCGTACGACAATTATCAGAATGAAAAATGTGAAATACATCTTGTTAGATTGTCTCTGGATCTCACCGCTCTTGTGAGGCATTGATAGCTTCTTGTTGTTATTATTAAATGTGGGTATAGTAGGAATTGTGATGTCGATTATTGAGTTAAAGTGGGTTGGTCATAATAACAACTTTAATGCCTTACTGATTGACTGTGGTTCATTCTCGCGGTTTTGTTGATTTTCGTAGTTATTATGTACGGTTAGTTGATCGAGCTTCATATAAACACCTTTGAGATTCAATTGAAAGGCTTGTTAAATTCATTCTTCTTCTTGGCATGCTCCTTTATAGTCCATAGTATGTTAAGGCTAAGCGTTGTCCTTCCTTTGAACACGAACTTTAGAAAATTCCTAAATCGTCAAATACGATATTTTACTATTTTACTGCTAGAAAGACCTTCTGTGAAAGACATTGGTATAACAGCTAAAGTATTTTCGTGTTTTTATTATTATGATATCCCACTCGTTCTGTTATATAGGATATTCAACATCTATATGTCATTTTGCTGGATTCCTTAACTATATGTCTATATGTAGGAATTCTTGTTCTTCTTTGGGTGTTGTGATTTAAAATGATTGCAAAGGAACATTAAGAATTTGCAACCAGCCCTCCTTCCTTGCTAAAATGATTTTCAGAAAACTTTAAAATAATTAATCGATTTCCAAAACTCTCAAGTATAACTTGTATGTTTAAACGACATGGTTGTTGAAACACTTTCTTTTACAAACTATTAGGGAAACATATATAAAAACTAAGTGATGCCCCTTAATATCCTTATGAATATCCTCAAGTTTTGGTTACCTTTCTAAAGTCGAGTTAAGTATTCAAATCTACTCTAATAGCACATAAGGTTCTACGAGGCATATACGTGTTACACAAAAGTGATTACGAGATTATGAGAATAAAGAGTAACAGCAGTCCAAGATTAGAAACATATTTAGAATGACATACGTGCATTACAAATCCATGACATGACATGCTATGCATCGGACTCTCGAGCTATAACCGGGAGGTGTGGGGCCTATTGCCTATATTTATATGTATGAGATACAGATGGCCACGAGTTGGCAGATATGATCTCGATTAGCTACCGGAATACACCACCATTGCTAGAACTTGGTTATGTACGACATGCATTTGCATTTATAAATATGTATTCACGACCTATGATTACGCAAGCATACCATGCATATTTAATTCCTATAAGATCAGATGTCGGCCATGGAGGTTATC
Organism: Jaltomata sinuosa; assembly: GCA_003996215.1. Classification (NCBI taxonomy): domain Eukaryota; kingdom Viridiplantae; phylum Streptophyta; class Magnoliopsida; order Solanales; family Solanaceae; genus Jaltomata; species Jaltomata sinuosa. The sequence continues at coordinate 319,842 of QJPP01000468.1, forward strand.
AGAGTTTCAGTTTCAGGTGGTATCTCTATTACTCTTTTTACAATAGCTATTTATGATTCTACGTTCCACCTTACATACCAGTACATGTTTATTCGTATTGACATCCCATTGCCTGGGAACACGGCATTTTTTTTTTCGTGCGTGCAGGTCCAGATAGGGTTTCTGATTAACCCCTCTAATATGATTCGGGGTTCAGGGCTGAGTTGGTAAGCTCCACCTCTTCCTGGAGCTTTTATAAACTGTTTACTTTTGTTATACAATTTGGGGCCTAGTCGGGGCCTTGTCCCGACCAGTGCCTATGAAACTCTTAGAGGCTATTATGGACACAGTATTCTGGGTTTCTTTCTGTAGCTTCCAGTCTCCAGTCCCTTAGGCTGGCATGTATATGTAGGTATGTATGTATATTTTCTGTAGCAGCCTCATTGGCCATCCAGTACTTTGTTATTTTTTTTGGCTTGTCCACCTGCGTCTAGATGACTTGCTGTCATTCAGGTTATGGCCTTAATGGTCCAGGCTTAGTATTTTAGATGTTATGATGCTCGATCCTATAAGCCCACAATTGAGTCAGTTAGTATGTTTCAGTGGCTAACTCGATCGAATAAGGTATCAAGTGGCAGTCGTGCCTCCCCCTAGTTTGGGGCGTGACAAATTGATTATGGTTCATGCATATTTATTTCTAGACCAAGAACAAGCAAGGGATCCTGAAAATGGGAAAGCTCTGGTTCAATAGAGCTTGGAATATTTCGAGGTAGGTGTTGGTTATTGATTCCTGTATGCATTGTATGTTTGTGTACTTTTGTCTAAGTGTGTTATGAGTTTCATGCTTAGGGAATCATTTAGGAATGTCTAAGGGTCATATAATTAATCTTGTGAAATGAACTAGGTGTTATTACTTGTTGTCTTACAAGGTTGATTGTTGATTGTTTGTGACTGTGGATTTTGTGTGAGATTCGGTTAGCTCGGGTACCACACCTGGTATGGGATAACAACGGTTGGTTCGGGTACCACGCCTGGTATGGGATACTAACTGGTTGGCTTGGGTACCATACCTGGTACGGGTTTACTCAAGCAGCGGTAGGAGAGCGAGAAGCAACCCCTCCCCCACCTAAGGAACAGGTTGTCAAAGAAGTGGAAGTTTTTGTTGAGGATAGAGAGGCGCAGGAGGAGGAAATACTAACTGGAGGTGCAAGCCTTCCCCCTACGACACCCAAAGCATTTCAGCAGGTTTAGAACTTCCTGAGTGGTTTGGTTGGTACTGGATCCACCCCCGCAGGTGTTGTAGATCAGGCTCTGGGCACTCAACCACCAGTTACTACGGCTCCTAGGATGGATGTAGCTTTAGGCACTGGTGACTTCTTCAGGCCAATGCTAGGACCGTTAATGATAGGGAATGAATATGAGATGCTGACTAAGTTCCTCAAACTGAAACCTCCTCCGTTTTAGGGTACTGATAAGGAAGATGCTTATGAGTTCATCTTGGATTGCTATGAAAGGTTACACAAGTTGGGTATCATGCGACAACATGGGGTTGAGTTCATCATACTTCAGCTGCAGGGTGATGCTAAACAATGGTCGAGGTCTCAGGTGGAATGTTGACCATTGACATTGCCTCTATTTACTTGGGAGGAGTTTCATGCTCTTCTCTTGGAGTAGTATGTATCACGTACTTTGAGGGATAGGAAAATCGATGAGTTCTTGAATTTGGAACAGGGTAGCATGTCGGTCTCTGCTTATGAGGCAAAGTTTCGTGCCTTGTCTTGTTTTGCTTTCAGTTGTTGGGGTTTGAGGAGGAGAGGATCTGACTGTTTGTGAAGGGCTTGAACACCAATTTGCAAGTATTATATGTGCATATGAATTCAGCAGGGAAGGGCTTCAATGAGGTAACGTATTATGTTAAGAAGTTAGAAGGGGTCAAGCAAATGGGGCAGGCTAAAGTGTTAGCGAAGACGACTCGGAATGATGGGAACTTCAGTGCCTCATACTCCAGGAGACATTATAAGCAGGTATACTAAGCCTGTCCTATTCAGTCTGCTCTGCCAGCTGCTACAGGTGGTCGTCTAGGAGATAATCAACAGTTTTCAGCTCCTAGAGGCCAAGGAGTTTCTTACATATCTGCCAACAGGCCTACACTTGATCTTTGTTGTTTCCATTGTGGTGATCTGGGCCACTTTAAGAGGGAGTTCCCTCATAGGTAGACTGGTAATATGGTCCAGCAGCAATCTAAGGCTGTGGTTCTGGCAGGTCGAGTGGTTATGCTAGATGTCGTCCACAGGGTGGGCGAGGTAACTTTCAGGGAGGCCGGGGAGATAGAGGGAATGGTGGAACAGGCAGGGGTGTAGCTCAGCTAGCCAAGGAAATAGCTCGGATTGATGACTTGGCTCATTGTTATTCGTTTCCAGCAAGGTTTGAGGCTGAGGCATCAAATGCGGTGATCACAGGTATCATTCTAGTCTGTGATAGGATGGCTTTCGTGATTTTTGACCCATATCCCACATATTCATATGTTTCTGTGAATTACTCTTTGTTTCTGGATTTGATTTGTGATATCCTTAATTCTCCTATCCATGTTTCCACTTTGGTTGGAGATTCTGTGATTGTGACTCATGTCTAACGTAATTGTTCTGTTGTATTTGTGGGGTTGCATACTTGGGTAGAATTGGTAATTCTGTATATGCTAGACTTCGATGTCATTTAGGGCCTGACCTGGTTATCCCCTTATCATACTGTGTTGAATTGTAACACCAAGATTGTGGCTCTAAAAATTCTGAGTAAGGAGAGGCTAGAGTGGGAAGGTGTGTACACGCCTAAGCCGGTCAAGATAATATCATTTTTTCGGGCTAGGAAGCTAGTGGGGAGAGGGTGTCTAGACTTTTTGGCTAATCTCAAGGATGACAGTGTGGACTCCCCATCTATTGAGTCTGTTCCAGTTGTTTCAGAGTTTCGAGAGGTGTTCCTAGCGGATTTGTCTGGTATGCCTCCGGACATGGATAACGACTTTTTTATTGACTTGGAGCCAGGAACTCAACCAATTTCTATTCCTCCATATCGTATGGCTCCTGCAGAGTTAAGGGAACTTAAGACTTAGCTTCAGGAACTCCTAGATAAGTGATTCATCCATCCCAGTGCTTCGCCTTAGGGTGCTCCAGTCTTGTTTGTGAAGAAAAAGGATAGTAGTATGCGAATGCACATAGATTACTGGCAGTTGAATAAGGTAACCATCCAGAATAAGTACCTTTTATCCCATATAGATGATTTGTTTGACCAGTTAAAGGGTACATTTGTGTGCTCAAAAATCGACTTGAGATTAGGGTATCATCAGTTGAAGATTAGTCCCGAGGATATTCCTAAGACTACTTTTCAAACTCAATATGGGCATTACGAGTTCTTAGCGATATCGTTTGGGTTGACTAATGCACCAGAAATATTCATGAGTTTGATGAATTGGTTGTTTAAAACTTATTTGGATTTGTTCGTCATTGTTTTTATTGACGATATTTTGATCTATTTGAAGAGTAGGGAGGAGCATGCCAAACATCTCCTTATTGTGTTGGAATTATTGAGGCACCAAAAACTTTATGCAAAGTTCTCCAAGTGTGAATTTTGGTTGGTTTCGGTCGCATTCTTAAGGCATGTGGTGTCAGAAAAGGGGGTGATGGTGGATCCCCAGAAGATGGGACAGTCAAGAATTGGGTCTGGCCTAGCTCTGTGACCAAAGTAAGGAGTTTTATTAGGCTCGCAGGCTACTATCATAGGTTTGTCAAGGACCTTGCATCTATTGCTACTCACTTGACAAGGCTGACTCAAAAAGAGGTACCATTTGTGTGGTTCGACAAGTGCGAGGAGAGCTTCCAAAAGATCAAGACACTTCTGACCACAACTCCTATTTTGTCTTTGCCGGTTGAAGGTGAGGACTTTATTGTTTATTGTGATGCTTCATATTTGGGTTTGGGTTTTGTGTTAATGCAGGATAGGAATGTGATAGCCTATGCATCCAGGCAGCTAAAAGTTCATGAGTGGAATTACCCAACCCACAATTTAGAGTTGGCAGCGGTGGTGTTTGCACTCAAGATTTGGAGACACTATCTCTATGGTGTCAAGTGTGATGTGTTCATTGATCATCGCAGTTTGAAGCATGTTTTCACTAAGAAGGACTTGAATCTAAATCAGAGAAGGTGGATGGAGATTTTATAGGACTATGATGTGACCATTCAGTACCATCCGGGTAAGGCTAATATGGTGGTAGACGCATTGAGCCAGAAGGCAGTTAGCTTGGGCAGTTTGGCTTGTTTGGGGGTGTCCAATAAACCACTGGAAAGGGAGATTCATGCCTTGGAATCTAGGTTCATGCACTAGGGTACCTTAAAAAAGGATGGAGTATTGGCCGGTATTGAGGTCAAATCCACATTCATAGAAGAGATAAGGACCAAATAATTTCAGGATTGGCAGTCAAGCAGGCTTCGGAGCAAGGTAATATCTAGAGAGTCCAGGGGCGCCACTTAGATTCTGGTGGCATGTTAAATTTCAAAGGATGGATTTGTGTTCCTCGAGTTTCTGAAATCATTCAGAAAGTATTGGCAGAGGCTCATGGCTCACGATATTCGATTCATCCGGATGTAACCAAGATGTACATGGATTTAAGGTAGTTTTATTGGTGGCCTGGGATGAAAAGGGACATAGCTGAGTTTGTGTCCAAATGTCAAAATTTCCAGCAAGTAAAATGTGAGCACCAAAGACCTGCAGGACTACTACAGAGGATGCCCATTCCAGAGTTAAAGTGGGAAAGGATAGCCATGGACTTCGTGGTGGGTCTTCCCAAGACTTTGGGAAAGTATAAATCTATTTGGGTCATTGTCGACAGGCTGAACAAGTAAGGTCATTTCATTCTGGTCAGGGTGGATTACAATTCTTAGCAATTGGCTAAGATTTATGTGAAAGATTGCATGGGGTACCACTTTCCATCATTTCATACAAGGGTACGCAGTTTACCTCTAAGTTTAGGGTTAAGTTACATGAAGAATAGGGTACATAACTCACTTTTAGTACAACCTTATATCCTCAGACTGATGGTCAGTCGGAGAGGACGATTCAGGTATTGGAGGACATGCTGAGATCATGTGTAATTGACTTTGGGGGTCATTGGGACCATTTTCTACCATTGTGCGAGTTCTCGTACAATAACAACTACCAATCTAGTATCAACATGTCACCATTCGAGGCCCTATATGGAAGGGGTTGTAGATCACCTATAGGGTGGTTTGAGGAAGGCTATGTAAAGCCTTTGGGCGTGGACTTGGTAAGGGAAGCACAAGAAAAGGTAAGAGGCATTTAGACAAAGTTACTAGCGGCCCAAAGCAGGAAGAAAGAATATGCAGATCGCAAAGTAAGGGACATGGATTTCCAGGTTGGTGAACAAGTGCTATTGAAAGAGTTACCAATGAATGGGGTTATGTGTTTCGGCAAGAAGGGAAAGCTCAGCCCTCTGTTCATCGGACCGTTTGAAGTTCTTGGGATTGTGGGGCCAGTGGCTTACAGATTAGCACTGCCGCCCAGTTTGTCGGGTGTCCACCCGGTATTCTATGTATCCATGCTAAAGCGATACCATGGCGATGGGGACTACATCATCAAGTGAGATGAGGTGTTATTTAAAAAGGATCTTCTCTATGAAGAGGAACCATTTTTGACTCTTGATCGGGATGTAGAGAAATTGAGGACAAAGGTGATCAGTATGGTAAAGGTTCAATGGAAGCATCGTCCGGTTTAGGAAGCCACCTGGGAAACTGAGAAGGACATGCTGAACAAGTACCCTCACTTGTTTGAGGATACATGTACAACTCTTTTCGCTCTTTACTTTCCGTATTTTTGATTTTCTTGTTCGGGGATGAAAAATGGGTAAATTGGTATTTGTTGTAACGACTGGGTCTGTCATTATGGGTAAATCATTCGTGCTAATTTTTAGAGTTATAAAACTCTGGGTTTGGGAGTTTGAAATTTTGGGCTAGGCTAGTCTCGATCAGTTTTTGAGCGAGTTATGGTGTAGGGCAATCCAGTAAGGATTGGGTTAAGTGTTTTGATTTGAGATAGTTTTCCATTTAGCTAAGACATAAAGGAGTCTGGGGGACCTTTCGGAATTGAATTCGGGTAAGTAGAACTCCCGATATCGAGGTTGACATGAAGGGGTTATTCTAGGACGTCGGTAAAATAAGTGTGTTGTAAAATGGGCAATTTGAGGGACTTTATAACTTTCTATCCCGTGTCAACCGCTACAGTGGTTGACACACTACCATAGCGACCTCCACTGTATCAGAAAAAATACCGCTACAGCAGAATTCAACGCAGGTCAACCTCCACCATAGCGGTCGACTCTACTACAGCGGTACCACTATAGCGGAGCTTGATGGGATTTAATGTAGAAACTTCCCCAAAATAGTTTGTTTTCAACAAAGACATTTTGGGAGAATAAGAGGGCGATTTTGGGTGATTTCCATCAGTTTTACACCATTTTTTGTCCTAAAGGTAAGGTTTCTACTCCCAAGCCTTCGTACTATCTTTCCTACGCTTTTGAATTGCTAGGGGTGGCCTTGGGGGAAGGTTTGGAATGACCTAGGAATGGCAGAATCTGGAGTAAAGGGGGATTCTAGGGTTCTAGAGTTCTTGGATCTTGATTATTGATGATGGGTGATGATTACTTAGCCATAATTCTCTAAAGGTATCCGTAAAAATGATGAATTTAGGTGAATTAATGGTGGGAAAGCCCTAGAATGGGTGGAATGATTATAGGTTGGCCTGGGGATTGGGATTTTGTATAATCCGAGTACTTTTGGGTCAGTAATTGATTATGGTTCATGCATATTCATCACCTCATTTAGCCGGAATCTATCAAACCAAGCAAGCCAGCGCCTCTTCTTCGCAAGATCTATCCCGGTGCTCTCTTCACCATTATCTCTATTTGTCCTAGTCTTTTTACTTCTCTGATCTCTTTGCAACCAGTTTCAATTTTTAGAAGTTGTTAGTCGTCTGTTGGATTTCTGAGATTGTTTGCTATTTGTTGTGATATATTGTGCCTTTTTCCCTTCTTGTTTGCTTTTGGATTGTGTAGCAGTAGTCTGGTCCTTTTCTCTATGTAGTTTTCCTTTACTTAGTGGATTTGTTGGTTGATGAGAGGCTAGGGTCATGTCATTGGAGAGGTTCAGGGTCGGGGTCGGGGTCGGGGTCGGTGTTGGGGTTGGGGTCGGGGTCGAGGTTGGGGTTGGGATCAAGGTCGGGTTCAGGGTCGGGGTCGGGGTCGGGAGCGGGAGGTAGGAGGGGTAAGTGGGCCAAGGGTGCCTCTAGGTTGCGAGTAGGGTCTTGGAATATAGGAACTTTATCCGGAAAGTCCATAGAGGTACTCAAGAGTCTTAGGAAGAGAAGGATTAGCATAGCTTGTGTCCAGGACACTAAATGCGTGGGCACTAAGGCGCGGGTAGTGGATGGGTATAAGTTGTGGTACTCGGGAGGCGTTAGGAATAGGAATGGCGTAGGCATCTTAGTTAATGAGGAGCTTTGGGAGCATGTGGTTGAGGTCACGAGGGTCAACGATAGGATGATGTTGATCAAGTTAGTCGTTGGAGGTTCTACTCTGAATATTATTAGTGCCTATGCGCCGCACGCGGGTTTGGATGAGGAGGAGAAGGCGGGCTTTTGGGAGGCGTTGGATGAGGTGGTTAGAGGGGTACCAAACTCTGAGAAGATTTTCATAGGTGGGGATTTCAATGGGCACATCGGGTCATCCCCTGGGGGTTACGCTGAGGTGCATGGAGGTTTTGGTTTCGGGGAGAGGAACGCAGAAAGGGCGTCCCTATTGGATTTTTCTTGAGCCTCTGGGTTGTGGGTAGCAAATTTGAGATTCCCGAAAAAAGAGGAGCATTTGGTTACCTTTCGTAGTTCGGTGGCCAAGACGCAAATTGATTTTTTGCTCCTTAGGAAGGGGGATAGAGGTGTGTGTAAAGACTGTAAGGTAATACCGAGTGAGAACCTTTCGACCCAGCATAAGATCTTGGTGATGGACTTGGAGATTAGGCAGGAGAGAAGGAAGAAGAGGGTGGAGGATTGGCCGAGAATTAAATGGAGTAGCTTGACTATGGGTAGTGCCCTAGAAATAGGGGAGAAGTTGATGACTTCGAGGGCGTGGGATAGCAGAGGGGATGCGGATAGTATGTGGGAGGCGACTTCCAGCTACATAAGGGAGATAGCTAGTTAGGTGTTAGGTGTCTCGAGAGGCCTCTCTGACAAGCATCGAAGGGATTGGTTGTGGAATGGAGAAGTAAAAGGAAAGGTGGAGGCAAAAAAAAGGGCGTATGCGAAGTTGGTTGAAAGTAAGGATGAGGAGGAAAAGCGAAAGAATAGGGAGGAGTACAAGATAGCTAGGAGAGAGCCTAAGTTGACGGTTATGGCAGCTAATACTGCAGCTTTCGAGAGCTTATACGCTGCTTTAGAAGGCAAAGGTGGAGATAAGAAGTTGTATACGCTAGCCAAGGCTAGAGAGAGGAGGGCCCGGGACCTTGATCAGGTGAAGTGCATCAAAGATGAGGATGGTAAAGTGTTGGTGGAGGATGTGCTTATTAGGAAGAGATGGCAGACTTACTCCCATCTGCTCCTAAATGAAAAGGGCGACGGAGGCATTGTGTTGGGAGAGTTAGAGCACTCGGAGAGGCGCTGTGACTATGGCTATTGTAGGCGTTTTAGGGTAGAGGAGGTGAGAGGTGTTATTCGTAGGATGCATAGGGGTAGAGCGATCGGACCTGATGAAATTCTGGTGGATATTTGGAAATGTACGGGCAGCATAGGGATGGAATGGCTGACGGGGTTGTTCAATGTTATTTTCAGGACGGCGAAGATGCCCGGAGCTTGGAGATGGAGCACGATGATTCCAATGTACAAGAATAAGGGTGACATCCAAAATTGCAACAACTATAGTGGTATCAAGTTGTTGAGTCACACCATGAAGGTCTGGGAGAGAGTTGTGGAGATGAGGTTAAGAGGAATTGTGACTATTTCTGAGAATCAGTTCTGTTTCATGCCAGGATGGTCGACTACTGAGGCTATTCATCTCGTGAGGAGATTGGTGGAGCAGTATAGGGAGAGGAAGAAGGATTTGCATATGGTGTTTATCGACCTAGAAAAGGCTTATGACAGAGTTCCCAGGGAGGTTCTTTGGAGGTGCTTGGAGGTCAGAGGGGTACCCATGGCATACACTAAGGTGATTAGGGACATGTACGATGGTGCAAAGACTCGAGTTAGGTCAGCGGGGGGAGATTCAGAGCATTTCCCTGTGGGGATGGGATTGCATCAGGGATCGTCCCTTAGCCCCTTTTTATTTGCCTTGGTGATGGATGTGTTGACGCGGAAAATTCAAGGCGAGGTGCCCTGGTGTATGTTATTTGCGGACGACGTAGTTTTGATTGAGGAGACCCGCGAAGGAGTTAACGATAAATTGGAGGTTTGGAGAAAGACCCTGGTGTCTAAAGGGTTTTGGTTGAGCAGGACCAAGACGGAATATGTGGAGTGCAAGTTCAGTGAGGTGACATATGTGACCGACGTGGAAGTGAGGCTTGACACGCATGTCATCCAAAAAAGAGATAGCTTCAAGTACCTTGGGTCTATTATCCAGGGTAATGGTGAGATTGACGAGGATGTGACCCATCAGATTGGTGCAGGGTGGATGAAATGGCGGCTCACATTTGGGGTCTTGTGTGATAAAAAGGTGCCTCTCAAACTAAAAGGCAAGTTCTATAGAGTAGTAGTTAGACCAGCTATGTTGTATGGGGCGGAGTGTTGGCTGGTTAAGAACTCTCACGTTCAGAAGATGAAGGTGGCTGAGATGAGGATGTTGCGCTGGATGTGTGGGTTTACTAGGAGGGATAGGCTTAGGAATGCGGATATTTGAGAGAAGGTGGGAGTGTCTTCCGTGGAAGATAAGATGCGGGAAGTGAGGTTGCGATGGTTTGGGCATGTGAGGAGGAGAGGCATAGAGGCCCCTGTGCGGCGGTGTGGAGGCTGGATATGGATGGATTTACGAGAGGTCGTGGTAGACCAAAGAAATATTTGATAGAGGTGATTAGGCGAGATTTGGTGCATTTGCAGCTTACCGAGGACATGACCTTAGATAGGAAGGTGTGAAGGGATCAGATTAGGGTAGTAGGTTATTAGGTTGGTTGGTTTCTTTATAGGGAGAAGTGCGGGGTTTTGTTGTCTTTTTAATAGTTGAAAGGCTATGCTTGTAGCTTTTGTTTCTTTTGCGCCGGCTACTTGCTAGTGCCTTGTGTAGTTAGATTTTTATATTATTTTGTTGTAGTATAGTTTTGTGTTTATCTGTTGTTTTGTTTATTGGTTTTATCTCCTGGATTGCTTTGAGCCGAGGGTCTATCGGAAATAGCCTATTTACTTTATTCTGGGGTAAAGGTATGGTATGCGTACATCTTACCCTCCCCAGACCCCACTTTGTGGGAATATACTGGGTATGTTGTTGTTGTTTTTGCATATTTGTTTCTAGACCAAGAACAAGAAAGGGATCCTGAAAAGGGGAAAGCTCTGGTTCAATAGAGCTTGGAATATTTTGAGGTAGGTGATGGTTATTGATTCTGTATGCATTGTATGTTTGTGTACTTTTGTCTAATTGTTGTATTAGTTGCATGCTTAGGGAATAATTTAGGAATGTCTAAGGGTCCTGTTATTAATCTTGTGATATGAACTAGGTATTATTGCTTGTTGGCTTACAAGGTTGATTGTTTATTGTTTGTGACTGTGGATCTTGTTTGACATTCGGTTGGCTCAGTTACCACACCTAGTACGGGCTAACAACGGTTGGCTCAGGTACCATGCCTGGTATGGGATACTACTAGTTGGCTTAGGTACCACGCCTGGTACGGGTTTACATATTTGCATTGTGCATTTGATTTTGGTTCCATGAGTGGACCGGGCTGTGTTTATGATTTGTGATATTGCATATGGTCCTTGATAGGCAGGGTTATTATTATTGGTCTGTGAGTCTGTTCTTGGTGTAGACCAGGTTGCGTGTTTAACGTTTAACACTTAGGTGTTGTTTAGGGGGATCCCAGGGTGTGTTTGGGATACGTAAAATGGTATATTTATTGATAAGTATTGATTGTTGATCATGGTTATAAGAGTGGGGTACATGTGGGGACAAGCTAGGAAGAGACTTGTAGTCTAGGGGTATTTGTTTGCTTGTTTACATGTTTCCTATACTTCTACTTGGCTATTGTACTGTTTATATATTTCTTATTTGGAACTGGATGATGATCCTACCAGTACACGGTGGTTGTGTACTGATTCTGCACTTGCGTTTCTGTTTGTGAGTACAGGCAATCTTCTGACGGTTGACACACGACCTCACCTCTAGGCCTAACACATCAAGATATCAAGGGTGAGATTTTCAATTGAGCGGCCTTGGTTTATTTCGCACTAGTTGTAGCCCACTTATTTCGGGCTGAAACTCTGCTTATTTACATTGGGGTTGCATCCCGTATTCTAGATTTTAGGTAGTGTTTTGTTATGATGATTTTCAGGTTCTAGGGAGGAATTTTCCACAGGTTATTTACTATAGTTGATATTGTTATAGAGTTGCTAGTTTATCTTCTTGCACACTGGTTTTGAACTGTTAGAATGGTTAAGTTCAGGGTCGTTGATGGTTCTCTCACCCGGAGGTTGGGTGAGTACCACTCACGATAGTCTGGGTTATAACAAATTGATTCCTTCACGCTGTATATCCCCCTTTACTACTAATCGTGCCTTTAGCCTCTCTAAACTGTTATTTGATTTCAGTTTAACCTTGTATACCCATTTTCAAGGAAGAGCTTTCTTGCCAGCCGGTAAAGGGGTGACTTCCCAAGTAGAATTGGAAATCAAAGCTTGGATCTCCTTATCCATAGAAAGTCTCCATCTAGGATGAGTTGCTGCTTGCTAATAAGAAACGGGTTCTTTGATTTTGTCTATTGCATCTAAGATAACTTTGTCATGAATACTTAGAAAAGAAAAAGAAAAAGAATGAAGAGGCAAAGTATGCCGATCAGGGGAAATCACTGAAAAAGCAGAGTCACATATAAAATCTGATAAATAAGAAGGTGCCACAGATTGTCTAGTTGATCTAGACAGGCTATCCACTGTAGGTAACACATCCATAAGAGTAGGAGAAATAAGAGGAGAAGAGGATAAGGAAGGAGTAGGTTTTAAGGTGGGTGAGGTGTGAATGGGAGATGGAAAACCCGTAGGTGAACTGAGAGGAGAGTGAGTGTGAATGGGAGATGTAGGAATAAGAGTGGAACTGGAGGGAACACATTGCACTAGGGACTGATAAAGAATAGGTTCAGTAGAACGGAAAGTCCCTGGGTACATCTTGGACAGAGGAATGCGTGCCCGGAGTGTATCCATGTCTAAATCAGTAGAAAAAGTCTCAGTAACCCCAACAAGGGTGCCTGGGCATAATCGAGTCTAAAACAGTAGTAAAACCAGTCTGATGCTCGGCTCGATCTAGTTTTGTATCGTTTCAAATCAGTATAAAATCATGTCTAGCACTATGGCGCAGTCGAGTCTAGTGTCAGTGTGAAAATCAGTAATAAAATCATTATTTACTCTATCTTACCCCAAAAAGATCAACAAAATCATTTCCAAACCATTTCATAACCATTTTTACCAAAAACGAGCCCTCGGGGCCATGCAAGTTTTAGAAAACCGTTTATAGTGGGACAACAACAACAAAAATAGTAGTAAAACATGTAGAAAATCTCATTATATTGATGATACTGATATGCCAAATGCAACAATAGCCAAACGGCTCACAATAAATATATCAGCCCTACACAAGCTCCAATCGCGCTACAACATATATAACCAACTCTATAATCAAATATCGATGTCCGGGACTCACGAAAATTCCCAAGTAACCCACTTTCTATGGTCCAGAGTCAAATACAAGGCCACACAGGACCACAAGGGTAATACCGACCACTACAATGAATACTACAACCATAGGAGCAAAAATAAGTTGGATATGAAAAAGCGGACAAGGTCTGAGGGTGCCAAGATAATAAGCCAACCCAATGATGCTAATTAGTATAGTTATTGCCTATATATGCAAATTCTAGAATGGAGAAAATCGTAACCTACCTGTCATCTAACGATAAGCTGCTAGAACAATGATGTACAAGCCCAAACTGCTCTGATAAGTCCCAAAAAGCAATCACACTATCATAAACATAATCTACGCATTAAAACAAGACTAATGATACCCATATTGCTAAAAGTATAGCCGAGTCAAAATTAGGGTCATAAGCGTGCCCGTCGGCCTTACAACCCAAAGTCAAAAATAAAAAAGCGCATGATGAACACAACACCCCCATGAGTGCATACCCCAAGAATTAAAGGAATTGGACCAAAAAATGGGGCTAAAACAACCTACCAAATAAGAGATATCAAAGAGGGAATCAAAGGGATTTACCAAAATTAACAAGGGAACTTACCAAATTAAGGTCGGAAAAACAATCACGAATCAATGATAATCCTCCTACAAGAACTTGGATGACCGGAGGTGAAGAATTAGTGTGTTGGGAGTTGGTTTTAATGGTGGAACAAAGTTTGGTTTTAAAAGAATTGAAAATGAAATAGATGGCCTAGATGTACGCTGTCAGCGCTGCCAAGAACTGTACACATGGGTCAGGCGCATATGGCTAGGCACATGCGCACGCATAAGCCACGCGGTAGCCAGGCTAGGTGCTAGGCCAGCACGTATGCACGTGGCCACTGTGCGCGTGGCCCATGCGCACGCTGCCCAGGTGACGCGTAGGCAGAGGCCAAGAGGAAGGGGTCGGTTGGCACTGTTGTGCGCACGCGGCCATGCATATGTGTGGGTGATGGCCTGCTGGTGCCATGACAACAACCAGCTTCCAACAACTATGAAGGCATGAGAAATTTCGCCAACGGACCCTCGGGAACGCATCCAAGGTCCCATGCACACAAACGAGCTGAGCTACCACACCCAAAAACCAACTTTAGGCCAACTTTTCCAAAATGGAACACCATGGCTTAAAATGAGTCTGTAAGCCTCGGGAGTAAACCAAAGGTCACTCTAGCCCAAAGTCAATATTCCGGAGCGAACAATGCTGACGAAATTTTTATCCGGGGCCTTTTTCTCTGAATGTTGACCAAAATCAAACCTCTAAGTTCAATTGGCCAGAAAACACAAAAAACAATACAAAACCAAACCAAAAGCTCCCAGACCCAGACCAAGGGTCCATCTAGATAAAAATCCATGCTCTGAAGCTAATGGAACTATCATAATTTAATTCTGAGTGTGTTTATCAAGAATATTGACCAAAGTCAATGATATCTTAAGTATAGGCTCTAAAATAAAGAAATGGCCATAATGACCAAACGAACGGCCAGGACACCGAACCACCGGTTCCAACAAGTCATAAAGGACTTGGGGCCTCTACAGGCCAGCTCTAACAGTATAAAAAAAACGTAAACACATGAATAACCAGAAAGGGTCATTACAAATTAGCCATTGTATATCATTGCATTGCATTCTTATTTTATCATCATGGTGTTTTGTTGTGATATTTTATGATTATTTGTATTGAACTGTTGGACCTTTTTTGTGTGTAGGGTTATTTAAGTATTCTTTACTCATTATAGTATCTGCTTAAGCTCAGTCAGCCTATGATGCATATTGAGTATAAATGGACTGTATTCACTTCTACTTTTTGAATCCTTCTTATAACGACCGGTTCCATCATTAAGGGTAATCCATTAATTCCAAGTTTTAGAGTTAGAAAACTCCGGGTTTGGGAGTTTGAAAATTTGGGCTAAGCTTGCCTCCACTGGATTTGGAGCGAGGTATATTCTAGGGCAATCCGGGTGGGGATTGAGTTAGATGTCTTGATTTGAGCTAGTTTTCCATGTAGCTAATATATAAAGGAGTCCGGGAGACTTTTCAAAATCAAATTTGGGTAGGTAAACCTCTCGAAATCGAGGTCGATGTGAAGGGGTTATTTCAGATCATCAGGGGAACCAAATGTGTTGTAAAATGGACAAATTTTGGAGTTTCCCAAGCATTCTGCCTGTGACGAGCATAACGGCTCCACCGTGGCGACCTCCGCTATAGCAAAAGAAAATACTGCTATAGCAAAAGTCAAGGCGGTCAACCTCTTCCATAGCG
Organism: Jaltomata sinuosa; assembly: GCA_003996215.1. Taxonomy (NCBI): domain Eukaryota; kingdom Viridiplantae; phylum Streptophyta; class Magnoliopsida; order Solanales; family Solanaceae; genus Jaltomata; species Jaltomata sinuosa. Next base: position 335,050 of record QJPP01000468.1, read on the forward strand.
GTTGACTCCGCTACGGCAGTATTGCAATATAGGAAGCCGATTTCTATAGCAGAGTGCAACGGGATTTAATGCATAAACTTCCCCAAAATAGTGCAATTTTCACAAGTTCATTTTGGAGAAGAGCTAGGGCCATTTCAGGTGATTTTCCTCCATTCTTCATCGTTTTTCTTATGTAAGGTAAGGTTTCTACTCCCCAAACTCCGTAATACTTTTCCTATGCGGTAGAATTGCTAGGAGAGGACTTGGGGAAGGGTTTGGAATGACTTAAGAATGATAGAATCCGGTGAAAAAGTGGGATTCTATGGGTAGAAGTTCTTGGATATTGCTAAAATTACTTTTTTATGATCATGTGACCTTAATTCCCTATTTTTTATCCACAAAAATGGTAGAACTAGGTGAATTAATAGTAGGAAAGCCCAGGAAGAGGGTGGAATGATCATGGGTGGCCTGGGGTTTATTTCTTTGCATAATTTGGGTAAATTTTAGTCCATAAGGATTAATTCTTGGTTATTTTGTATTGTTTTAGACCAAGAACCAGCAAGAATTTAAGAAAATGGGAAAGCTCTGATTGAGTAGAGCTTGGATCATTTCGAGGTAGGCAATGGTTTGAATTTTTGTATGCTTTGTGTGTTTGAGTACTTATATCTAAGTATTTGTATGATATGCATGGCTCAGGGAATGCTTATGAATGTCTAATAGTCCTGTTTGATCATTCTGGTTAAACTGTGCATTTTGTTTGTTGGTTTTACAAGTTAATTGCTTATTGTTGTGAGTGTGTATTGTTTGACATTCGGTTGGATCGCGTACCATGCCTGGTATGAATATACTAACAGTTGGCTCGGGTACCACGCCTGTTACGGTAATACTAATGGTTGTCTCGAGTACCACGCCTGGTACATGTTTATTTTACTGTATTGTCACATTGATATCATTGTATTGTGCACTTGTTGTTGGTTCCATGAGTGGACCGGGTTGTTTTGTTGAAATGTGATAATTGCTTATGGTCTTTGAGAGGCCGGGTTATTTTTCTATCTGATTTTAGAGTTGGTCTTGGTGTAGACTGGGTTTTGCTTGTTAACACTTAGGTGTTGATTAGAGGGGATCCCAGGGTGCGTCCAGGCTATATAGATAAGAGGTGGTTGTTTGCTTTGATTTTCGTATAAAAAGTTATTGGTATGTAGAGATAAGTTAGGAGGAGAATTGCGGTCTAGAATTTATTGGTAACTGGACTATGTGTTCTTGTACTTGTACTTGATTTTTGTACTACTCATTCATTGTATATTTGGAACTGGCTGATGATCCTTCCAGTACACGGTGGTTGTTTACTGATACTGCACTTGCTTGTCTTTTGTGAGTACAGTAAATCTTCTGGTGGTTGACACATGACCTCACTTATAGGCCTGACTGTTCATGATATTAAGGGTGAGTTGTTCGACCAAGCTGCCTTGATTTCTATCCATTTGAGTTGTAGCCCAATTATTTCGGGATTAGACTATTTCATTTTATCTTTGGGGTTACATCACTGTCCTCTAACTTTGGTAGATGTTTTAGGCACGATGACTTTCAGATTCTAGGGGGATTTCTGCTGTTTTATTTCAATAAAATTACTTTTGCTTATTTGAATTGCTAGTTTATTTCATGTTGCTAGTTTAAGGCTTTTTGTCTAGGCTAAGGGTTAAATCCTACTGGTTCTCTCATCTGGGGGTTGGGTGGGTGCCACTCACGATGGTATGTGTCATGACAAAGATGGTGTAAGATTTTTAGGTTCATTGATCTCGTCGTACCAAAACAGGTATAGTAGAGTCTTGCGAAACAGTGCGGAGACATCCGTACTTTTCTTCGAGAGGCTATAGGAATTTAGGAAAATTATCTCTTTTTTCTTCCATCATGCTATAACTTTATTCCAATTTTCACTCTATTGTATGCAGATGGTTAACACAAGGAACAATGGAGCGAGATCAAAGGTCCCAGTAGCAGGCCCAGTGGTTCATGGTAGAGGTATGGGAAGGGGCAGAGAACGAGGAAGATCCACACCCGCCAGAAGTGGGGCTCAATCTACTGCTGAAGCGCATGAGGCAAATCCATCCCCACCTCAGGATCAGGTTGTCGAGGATGTGAAAGTTGTGGTAGAGAATGAAGGGGTGCAGGCGGAGGTGGAGGCGGCACCGGCTAGGGGTGCAGGCCTTCCTCCTATGACACCAGAAGCCTTTCAGTAGGCTTGGAACATCTTGAGTGGGTTGGTTGGTGCTAGAGCCATACCCACAACAATTACAAATCAAGCTTTGGACACTCAACCAGCAATTACTATGTCGCCTAGGATGGATGCAGCTTTAGTCAAGAATGATTTCTTCAGGCCAATGCTAGGACCAGTGATGACAGGAAACAAAAACGAGATGCTAACCAAGTTTCTCAAGCTTAAACCTCCTACGTTTCAGGGTACTGATAGAGAGGATGCTTATGAGTTCATATTAGATTGCTATGAGAGGCTGTACAAGCTGGGCATTGTGCAACAATATGGGGTTGAGTTTGTCACCATTCAGCTGCAGGGTGATGCTAAGCAGTGGTGGAGGTCTCGTGTGGAATGTCAATCGTTCATTTTACCCCCAGTGACTTGGGAACAGTTCCACCCTCTATTTTTAGAGATGTACGTACCCTGTACTTTGAGGGACCAGAAGAAAGATGAGTTCTTGAACTTGGAGTGGAGTAGCATGTCAGTCTCTGCTTACGAGGCTATGTTCTACGCCTTGTCTTGTTTGGCTACACAGATGCTGGGTTCCAAGGAGGAACGGGTCCATTTGTTTGTGAAGGGTTTGAATACTACGTTACACCTGTTGTCAGTGTATATGACTTGTTCAAGGAAAGGCTTTAATGATGTGGTGGATTATGTGAAGAAACTTGAGGGAGTCAGGCAGGCGGGGCAGGCTAAGGTGTTAGCCAAGAAGCCCCGGAATGAGGGAAAATATGGTGGTTCATATTCCAGGGGTCATAATCCGTAGTTATACTCAGACCGTCCTATTAATTAGTCAGCTCTGCCAGCTGCTACAGGTGGTCGTTCGGGAGCTAATCAGCAGTCTTCAGCTCCCAGAGGTCAAGAAGCTTCTTATGTATCTGCTAGCAGGCCTTCACTTTATCGTGGTTGCTTCCATTGTGGTGATATGGGCCACTTTAAGAAGGAGTGCCCTCACAGGCAGACCGGTAATCAGGTTCAGCAGCAGCCCAAGGCTGTGGTCCCAACAAGTAAAGGTGATCAAAATGGTAAAAGTTTAATGAAGGCATCGTCCGGTTGATGAAGCCACTTGGGAAACCGAGAAGGACATGTGGGGCAAGTACCCTCACTTTTTTGAGGATTCGGGTACTACACTTTCCTTCTTTGATTTCTATAATTTCAGGATTGATATTTCGAGGATGAACGATGGGTAAATTGGTATCTGTTGTAACAACCGAGTCTATCATTATGGGTAATCCATTTGTGTTAAGTTTTAGAGTTAGAGAACTTCGGGTTTAGGAGTTTGAAATTCTGGGGTTAGGCTAGCCTTGGTCGAATTTGGAGCAAGGTATAGTCTAGGGAAATCTGAGTGAGGATTGAGTTAGATGTCTTGATTTGAGCTACTTTTTCATGTAGCTACGTTATAAAAGAGTCCGGGGGACATTTCAAAACCTAATTTGGGCAGGTAGAACTCCGGGAATTGAGGTTAATATGAAGGGGTTGTTTCAGATCGTCAGGGGAACCAAGTGTGTTGTAAAATGGACCAATTTTGGAGTTTCCCAAGCATTCTACCCATGACGAGCGTAATGGCTCTGCCGTGGTGACCTCCGATATAGCGGAAGAAAATACCATTATAGCGGAAGTCAAGGCGGTCAATCTCTGCCATAGTGGTTGACTCCATTACAGCGGTACCGCTATAGAGGAAGCTGACCGCTATAGCGGAGATCAATGGGATTTAATGCAGAAACTTCCCCAAAATAGTTCAGTTTTCACAAGTTTATTTTGGAGAAGAGCTAGGGTGATTTCAAGCGATTTTCCTCCATTCTTCATTGTTTTTCTTCCCTAAGTAATGTTTCTACTCCCCAAACTCCTTCATACTTTTCCTATGAAGTAGAATTTCTAGGAGAGGACTTGGGGAAGGGTTTGGAATGACATAGGGATAATAGAATCCAGGGAAAAGGGGGATTTCTATGGGTAGAAGTTCTTGGGTATTGCTAAAATTACTGTTTTATGATCATGTGACCTTAATTTCCTAATTTTTATCCATAAAAATGGTAGAAGTAGGTGAATTAACAGTGGGAAAGCCTGGGAAGATGGTGGAATGATCATGGTTGGCCTGGGGTTTAGGACTTTGCGTAATCCGAGTAAATTTTAGGACATAAGGATTAATTATTTGTTATTGTGTATTGTTTTAGACCAAGAACCGGCAAGAACTTCAGAAAACGGGAAAGATCCGGTTGAGTAGAGCTTAGATCATTTCGAGGTAGGTGATGGTTTGATTTATGTATGCTTTGTGTGTTTGAATACTTATATCTAAGTATTTGTATGAGATGCATGGCTTAGGGAATGCTTAAGAATGTCCAATAGTCCTGTTTGATCAGTCTGGTTGAACTTTGCATTTTGCTTGTAGGTTTTCCAAGTTAATTGTTCATTGTTGTGACTGTGGACTGTTTGACCTTTGGTTGGATCGCGTACCACGCCTGGTACATATATACTAATGGTTGGCTCGGGTAAAACGCCAGGTACATTAATACTAACAATTGTCTCGGGTACCACGCTTGGTATGAGTGTATTTTACTGCATTGTCATATTGATATCATTGTATTGTGCACTTGTTGTTGGTTCCATGAGTGGACCGGGCTGTGTTGTTGAAATGTGATAATTGCTTATGGTCTTTGAGAGGCTGGGTTATTGTTGTATCCGATTTTAGAGTTTGTCTTGGTGTAGATTGGGTTTTGCTTGATAACACTTAGGTGTTGATTAGAGGGGATCCCAGGGTGGGTCCGGGCTATATAGATAAGAGGTGGTTATTTGCATTGACTTTCGTATAAAAAGTGGTTTGTATGTATAGACAAGTTAGGAGGAGAATTGCGGTCTAGAATTGATTGGTAACTGGACTATGTGTTCTTGTACTTGTACTTGATTTTCGTACTACTCATTCATTGTATATTTGGAATTGGCTGATGATCCTACCAGTACACGGTGGTTGTGTACTGATACTACACTTGCTTGTCTTTTGTGAGTACAGAAAATCTTCTGGCGGTTGATGCACGACCTTATTTGTAGGCCTGACTATTTGTGATATCTAAGGTGAGTTGTTCGACCAAGATGCCTTGATTTCTATCCATTTGAGTTGTAGCCCAATTGTTTCGGGCTTAGACTATTTCATTTTGCCTCTGGGGGTGCATCTCCATACTCTAGCTATGGTAGATGTTTTGGGCACGATGACTTTCATATTCTAGGGGGGATTTCCGCAGTTTTATTTCAATGAAATTACTTTTGGTTATTTGAATTTCTAGTTTATTTCCTGTTGCTGGTTTTAGGCTGTTGCTAAGGGTTGAATCCTACTGGTTCGCTCATCCAGGGGTTGGGTGGGTGCCACTCACGATGGTCTGGGTCGTGACAATTCTGATGCAAATCCTCGTACACACAGACCCCGTGGCTGAGTTCGTGCTTGCAATTTCTATTTGAAGCTTTTGTGAGCTCTTGTCTTTAGTGATAGACCCAATTTCTTCTATCATTTATTTCCTGTCTATATTACTTTCGAGAAGTGTTGGATTGATCAGTTTTGATATTGTATTAGAGTTTCTCTTGTACTTATGACTTCCGAGTCTGGTGATTTCTATATTATCTTGTCCAGTATCATTTTGGGATGTTTTTCAGACATCATATTTATTGTACGCGTTGGATCCTTTAGTATTGCTTTTATTTCAATTATTGTGTTTGTTGGGTTTGGCTTACCTACCATGATTGGGTTGAGGTAGGTGCCATAACAATCCAAGTGATTTTGGATCATGACAATATCGCAAGTGCAAAGTTTTCAAATTTAAAATAATTGTTTTGATCGAACGAAATCAAAGGAACAAAAAACACGGACTAATTTGTGTTAGTAGGATTATTGGTTTTCTTAAAAAAGAGTTTCCTACTGTTCTCATACTATATTATATATGGAAAGCTCCATATAAAATATATACATATTTATATATATGGACGTGATACTTCTCTTTGATCAATATAGCTTAATTTTTTCTGTCAATTTTGCTTTTCTCATGAGGGTTGTGTTATAAATTTTGTGCTTGTTTTGCATTCTTAATTGAAAGATTTAGCTTTTTATAGCTATAGTTGTCAATTATTTTCTTATTTCTATCTTCTATATTTTATTTCTTGTTTTTAGAACTAGGATTTGTTTCCACTATTGTTATTGCATCAAATGGTGACTCAACTAAAAAATTACCGAATAAAGTCATTTATCTTCTTTTTATTCCAACAAATGCATTCAAATTTATACATTTGCCTATAAAGTAATAAATGCTAGAAATTGTGGCTTTTAAACGAAAGAATAAGGGTCAAAATAGTCTCTTAAGTTTGAAGTTTGAATTAACACAATTCTTATTATTTGACACGAAACACTAATTGTCATGCCCCAAGGTTACCTCCTAGATGTAACACGGTACTCGGGACTACAAGGATCCCAAGCTAACCCTTGGTCATAGCATTCTCAAGCAACATAAAGGAAAACATAGCTGAAGCATCATAAGGGAATCCAAAACAGGGAACATATCATAGGTAGCGAGTCGAATAAGGAATACAACTCAAAGATCATCCCATAATATTGTAACGACCGGGTCCGTCATTATAGGTAGACCAATTGTGCTAAGTTTTAGAGTTAGAAATCTTCGAGTTTGGGAGTTTGAAATTCTGGGCTAGGCTAGCCTCGGCCGGTTTTTGAGCAAGGTAGAGTCTAGGGAAATCCTGGTAAAAATGGATTTAGGTGTCTTGGATTAAGCTAGTTTTCCACGTAGCCAAGACATAAAGGAGTCTGGGCGACTTTTCGAAATCGCTTTTGGGTTAGTATAACTCCCAAAATTGCATTTGACGTGAAAGGGTTGTTTCAGGCATTGGGAAAACCAAGTGTGTTGTGAAATGGACAAATTGGCAGATTTCTGGATATTCTGTCCGTGATGAGCGCTGTCAGACGCGATAGCGGTCACCACTATAGCGGTGGAAATTACCGCTATAGAAGCGGTCAAGGGGTGGTCAACTCACTTAACACCGCTATAGCGGCAGATGACCGCTATAGCGGAGCGAGGACCGGTATAGCGGGCCGATGGGTTTTTAATGTAGAAACACCTCTCAAAACATTCAGTTTTCACAAGTTTGTTTTGGAGAAGGGCTGGGCGAATTTCAGGCCATTTTCTTCATTCCTTTGCAAAAAATCGTTCCTAAGGTAATCTTTTTGTTCCCCACACTTTGCAATACGTTTCCTATGCGGTAGAATTGCTAGGAGGGAAATTGGGGAAAGGTTGGAATGACATAGGGATGATGGAATTCGGGGAAGAAGGGGGTTCCCAAACATGTATGTTCTTGGGTTGATTTAAGTACATTAAAATGATCATAGGTTGTTTAATTTCCTATTTTGTCCGTAAAAAATTATAAGACTCGGAGAATTAACAGTGGAAAGCCCGGGAAAAAAGGTGGAATGATCATGGGTGGTCCGGGGTAATGGGATTTTGTATAATACGGGTAATGTACATGCATGTATGTTAATTGTATATATGATGTGTTATTTTTAGACGAAGAACGCGAGAGGAATTCAGAACAGGGGAATGCTCGGGTTGAGTAGAGCTTGGATCATTTCGAGGTAGGTGATGACTTTCGTATTTCTGCGAATGTGTATATTTATTTTACTCGTTGTCTAAGTAATTGTGTACATTACATTGCTTAGGGGAATCGTTTGGAATGTCTAAGTTTGGTTTACAGTCTATGTTTGAATGGTGTTTACTTGTTTGCTTTACAAGTTGTGTGTGTTCACATATTGACTGTGGTTGTTGACATTCGGTTGGCTCGGGTACCACGCCTAGTATGGGTATAACACATGGTTGGCACGGGTACCACACCTGGTACGGGCATAACATTTGGTTGGCACGGGTACCACGCCAGGTACGGGTTTACTTTATTGCATATTGCATGGTGATTTTTGTATTACATTGATTGTTATTGGTCCGCGTGTGGACCGGGTTGTTTTACTTAATGTGATACTTAATATTGGTTTCGTGAGTGGACCGGGTTGTTATTGAAAAGTGCTATTGATTGGTGGTCCTTGAGTGGACGGGAGGTGTTGTATGTTTGTTGAGTTGGTCTTGGTTTAGGCTGGGTTGAACAATTACTTGTGGTATTGTCTAGAGGGGATTCCAGGGTGGGTCCGGGATATATGGTAAGGTGTGGTTATGGTTTCTTGTTGGTGGAATAGAACTGTAAGAGATGGATTCATGCGGTAACAAGCTAGGTAGAGACATGTAGTCTAGAGATGCCCATGATATTTGTTGCATGTTTGCCATAAGTGTTACTAGATTTTGCGTACTATTTATATACTTTTTTCTTGAATACTGGTTGATGATCCTACCAGTACACAGTGGTGATGTACTGATACTGCACTTGTCTTTCTTTTGGTGAGTACAGAAAATCTTCCAGCGGCTGAGATGAGACCTCAGATTTAGCATTGACGTTTCCGATCTTCAAGGGTGAGTTGTCTATTCGAGTTACCTTGGGATTATCATTAGAGTTTTAGTCCATTTGTTCGAACTTAAAAACTATTTCTTATTTTGTTTGGGGTTGCATCCCCGTACTCTAGATTTGGTATTGATGTTTGGTATGATGACTTTCAGTTCCTAGGTGGGATTTTCCGCAGATAATTAATTATGATAAGTTTTTGAGTAGTTGATCTTATTATCATTGCTAGTTTACTTTGATGCTTGCTGGTTTTAGACTGTTAGTCTAGGCAAGGGTGGAACTCTATTGGTTCGCTCATCCGGGGGTTGGGTGGGTGTCACTCACGACGTGTTGTGTCATGAAAAAGATGGTATCCGAGCCTAGGTTCATTAATCTCGTTACCAAACAGGTCTAGTAGAGTCTTGCGGAACGGTGCGGAGACATTTGTACTTTTCTTCGAGAGGCTATAAGGCTTTAGGAAAAACTATCTCTTCTTCTTTTCCTTCGTGCTATAACTCGATTCCAATTGGTATCTGGTGATACGAATGGTTATCTAACTAAATTCACTCTTCTATCCGCAGATGGTTACTGTAAGGAATAATGGAGCAAGGCTAGCGGTCCCAGCAGCAGGCCTAGCAGTTCGCGGCAGAGGTAGGGGAAGGGGCAGGGGATGAGCTGGAGCCGCACCCGCCAAGGGTGGGGCTAGAGCTGCTGCTGTTGCACGTGAGGTAACCCCTCCCCCACCTCAGGATCCTGTGGCAGAAGAGGTGGAAGTGGTTGTGAAAGATGAAGGAGCTCAAGAGGGGGCTGCACAAGTTAGGGGTGAAACCCTTCCTACTATGACATGAAATCTTTTATGCAAGCGTGGTATATTCTGAGTGGGTTGGTTGGTGCTTGAGCCATACTCGCAGCTTATATAAATCAGGCCTTGGATACTCATCCAATAGTTACTATAGCACCAAGGATGGATGGAACTTCGAGCACAAATGATCTCCTCAGGCCAATGCTAGGCCCAGTGATAACAGGTAATGAGCATGAAATGCTGACTAAGTTCCTTAAGCTGAAACCTCCGATGTTTCAGGGTACAGACAAAGAGGATGCCTATGATTTCATCCTGGATTGCCATGAGAGGTTGCATAAGTTTGGTATTGTACATCAGCATGGGGTTGATTTTGTCACTTTTCAGCTGCAGGGTGATGCCAAGCAGTGGTGGAGGTCTCATGTTGAGTGTCAGTCAATTATCCTACTCCACTGACTAGGGAGCAGTTTCATGCATTGTTTCTAGGGTAGTAAGTTCCCCGTACTTTGAGGGACCGGAAGAACGATGAGTTTCTGAACTTGGATCAAGGTGGCATGTCAGTCTCAGCTTATGAGGCTAAGTTTCATGCGTTGTCTCATTTTGCTACACAGATGTTGGGTTCCGAGGAGGAACGGGTCCGATTATTCATCAAGGGTCTGAATAGTGAACTACATGTACTGTCGGTGCATATGACTTCTTCAGGAAAGGGTTTTAATGATGTGGTGGATTATGTGAAGAATATAGAGAGAGTTAGGCAAGCGGGGCAGGCTAAGGCTTTAGCCAAGAAGGCCCGGAATGAGGGAAATTTTTGTGGTTCATACTCAAGGGGCCAGCATTAGCAGGCTTACTCGGCCCGTCCTATTCAGTCAGCTGTGTCGGCTACTATAGGTGGTCGTTAGGGAGCTCAGTCTTCAGCTCCTAGAGTCCAGGGAGCATCATATACATCAGCTAGCAGGCCTACTTTGGACCGTGGTTACTTCTATTATGGTGAGTTGGGACACTTTAAGAGGGAGTGTGCACATAGGCTGATAGGTAATCAGGGTAAGCAGCAGACTAGAGCAGTGGTTCCGGCAAGCAGATGTGGTAATTCTAGGGGTCATCCACAGGGTGGGCGAGGTAATTTCCACAGAGGCCGAGGAGACCGAGGGAACGACGGTGTAGGTAGGGGTGTGGCGCAGCCGCCCCAGGAAGTTGTCCAGATTGATGATTGGGCACATTGCTATGCTTTTCTAGGAAGAACTGAGGCATAAGCCTCAGATGCAGTGATCACATGTACTATTCTTGTTTGTGATAAAATGGCCTTAGTATTATTTAACCTAGGATCTACAAATTCTTATGTGTTTGTTAGTTTTGCATTGGGTTTGGATTTGAATTGCGATATCCTTGATTCCTCTACCCATGTATCTACCCCAGTTATAGAGTCAGTGATTGTGACTCATTTATATCGTGATTGTTTTGTGGTATTTGTGGGGTTACGTACTTAGGTAGATTTAGTAATTCTGGATATGACTGATTTTGATATTATCTTGGGTAAGACATGGCTGTCTCTGTATCATGTTGTGTTAAACTGTAACACCAAAACTGTGACTCTAGAAATTCTAGGTAAGGATAGGCTAGAGTGGGAGGGTGTGTACAGGACAAAGCCAATTAAGATAATATCATTTTTCTGGGCTAGGAAGCTAGTGGGGAGGGGGTGTCTATCATTCTTGGCTCATCTCCACGATGATAGTGTGGAGTCTCCTCCTATTGAGTCAGTTCTAGTGGTTTCCGAATTTATAGAGGTGTTTCCAGCTGACTTTCCTGTTATGCCTCCGGACAGAGACATAGATTTTTGTATCAATTTTGAGCCAGACACTCATCCCATCTCTATTCCTCCATATCGAATGGCTCTGGAAGAGTTAAGGGAACTTAAGACTCAGCTGCAGGAACTCGTAGATAAGGGATTTATACATCCCAGTGCTTCACCTTGGGGGGCTCCAGTTTTGTTTGTGAAAAAGAAGTATTGTAGTATGCGGATGTGCATAGACTATAGATGTCACTCCCGATTTCTCGGTCATGATGTCACCTACAACCCCCCGGTAGGCGAACCAATCCCCGTAGCCCAGAACAGTTAGTAATGGTCCACTATCTAACAAATAAGCGGAAGAACAGCTTATTAAGCAAAAGTAAGGGAACAAGATAAAGAGAATAGATAACAGGAATATATATATACATATGCGGAAACTAAACCAAACTCCAAGACCTGGTATCATAGTATAGAGCCAGAATTACATACATGGAGTGCAAACGATCCAAAATAATATATACAGATGTCTCTGAATGGTAATAGAGTACATAAAGCAAAAGATAAACTAAAGCTAAGCTCTGATCGCCAAGAGCTGACCCTCAGTCTGAAGTAGTCCCCAACATATCTTTAGACACGAATCACAGCGATCTAACGGCGATGGCCCACGCTAGGATCTGCACCAAAAGATGCAGGGGGTAGGGTAAGCACCAAATGCGAAGCATAAGGTATCCAGTAGGTATCATAGGCCGACTGGGCACATATAAGATAAAAGAGTAGTAACAGACAGAATAGAAGAAAGTAGTCACAGAAATCAACGAAAGGTACACAGGAACTAGCCCAGAGGGAAATAAACAGAACCACATGTGAGGCCAACAAGCCGAATATATACACCATAGGCACAAGTGAAAGTACGAAATAACGCACCTGGGGTCCTTGCAATAACAGTGTATACATAATAAGTTTACGAAATGGGCGGTATACCGAAAACATCAAGTGTATGAGGAAGAGGGAAAGAGTAATGATAGGCATGCTCAGAGACAGGAATCAAACTCAACTAATCATATCAATCTCAAATCCAGAAACTAATAGTCTAGCAGTAACCAATTTCATACTTAACCATAACAGGGAACAATTCTGTAGGTAAATAGCAAGAGTCTACCTACAGTCCCCCGGCCGCCCATACAACCGAGGAACACAAACAAGAGAAAACAAACCCTACGGCATCCCATTCTACCGGAGCTTACAATCAACAAACCACAAACAAGGGTGGAGCCTCAAACAATGAATGATATGATGCATGAAGATCTCAAGTGAAATGGTATCTCTGTATGTACCTCATCCGGTGCATATCCGGCCCAGCAGGTAGGTTCCATGGAAGGACACTGCCCATAAACCTCTACTCCACCATATACCCTTCCTCTGGCACACACAGCCCGAAGCCCCAGGCCAGGATGGAAAGGTCCATGGAGGTCCCTGACCCCATACTAAAACTCAGTATCAAAACATGTCATCCGGAAGCAAGTCCGGGTTCAAGATAGAGACCGAGTCTCGAATATGCATGCCCAGACCCTGTCCAGGACTAAAGTAGTGGGAAAATATCTCAAAAACCCCTCCAAGGGTGCCCGGGCATAACCGGGTCTAAAGAGTAGAAAGTCATCTCAGGTGCTCGGTACGACCGAGGCTAAAATCATCTCAAGCAGCAAAAAAACTCAACTAGCACCTTGGCCCTGTCGAGTCTAGAGTTAATCGTAAAACTGGTGATATAAATCATAATTTTACCTTCTTTTACCCAAGAATATTCACAAGTTAAATCAATCCATTTCCATCAAATATGGGCCCCCGGGGCAATGCAAGGTTTAGAAAATAGTGCCAGTAGGCCCGAAGCCAAAACCGTAGTAAAACATGGATAAAACCTCTTTATATGCATGGAAATGGTATGATCAAACACAATAGCTGCCCAGCAACTCACAATCAACATATCGATTCTGCACAGGCCCATAGCTACTCAGCAAGCATAACCAGCCTAGAAAGATAATTCTATGCCCGGGACACGCGGACATTCCCAATATCCCACCTTCTATGTTCCAGAGTCAAGAAGGCCTCACAGGACCACAAGGGTAAATAAAACATATTGGCAAGTACTACAAGAAACGGAGGAACAAAAGTAGGCGGACATGAATAAAGCGGCCAAGGTCTGTGGTACCAACCGAATAATCCAACCCAAGGATGCCAGCTAGTACAATTTTATCCAATATATGCTAAGTCTAGGGAGTTTAAACCATAACCTACCTGTCGTCCGACGACAAGCTGCAAGGACGACGATGTCCAAGCTCAAACCACTCCAAGAAACTCCAAAATGACAAAAATACCCTCCAACGAACGTCCGAATGCCCGTAGTTCCTTCACGGAAATTGTTCCTTACGTCCTAAGCTTCGCAAACACTATATATACGCAGCTTATACTCACCTATAAACAGTTCATAATAAAGCTTAAATCGGCAGATTTCCCAAAAGAATCATAACTTGACGAAACGTCCGTAGAACTTCATAAAAATGATCATAAAAGAGCCCCGAGATGGTTACCTTAGCAAACCAAGTGTAAAGATTGAATAAACACCAAGAAATACCAATTCCTATCTTTTGAAACCAGCTCCAAACGTGGTTTATCGAAGGGGAAAATGGCTGCCACGCGTAGAGGTCGCGTTTCTAGGCACGAGGGCAAACTTTAGCGATAGAAATCACCAAAAACGCACATTGATCACTCAAGAACTCTCCCTTATGTTTCTCACTGTTTCAGAACAGAAACGGCATTTTAAAACGTGAAGTTGAGGCTTTAAATCAATTTTGACCCGACCCGGTTCGTGACCCGGTTTCTGCCAGACAGTTCGCGGTAAAACAGTCATAACTTTTTACTCCGAGATCGGTTGGATGTAAGGTTTTGTGCGTTGGAAACTAGACTCGTAGACCTTCGATTTGGTAGGTCGGGGGACTTCTAAATCTTTATATATTGAGAGAAAAGCTCTAAGACATTTTACCCAAAGTTTAGAAAATTTATTAAATAAACTTACGATAACTTTTGCCGACTTGCTTGACTTCAAAACTTATTATACGACCAAACAAACGGCCCGGGCACTGAACTACCGGTCCTGACAAGCCTTAAATTACTTGGGGATGCTACAAACAAGCTCTAACGGTACAAGAAAGGTGAAAACTCGTAAATGACCGAAAGGGTCATTACATCATCCACTACTAAAAAGACTTTCGTCCTCGAAAGTCAAGAACAAGGAAGTACCTGAAGGCTCGAACAACTGCGGATACTGAGCCTGCATATCTCTCTCGGTCTCCCAGGTAGCCTCCTCAACTGGATGGTGCCTCTACTGAACCTTGACAACCGGGATCTCCCGAGACCTCAATCTCCTGACATCTCTGGCCAAAATAGCTACCGGCTCCTCAACAAAGGCTAAACTCTCATCCAGCTGAACCGTCTCCCACTGCAATACATGAAACTCATCTTGAACATACCGCCGCAACATCGATACATGGAAAATCGGGTTCATAGATGAAAACATCGAAGGCAAAGCTAACTGATAGGAAACACTACCAACCCTCTTGAGAATCTCGAATGGCCCAATGTACCTGGGGCTAAGCTTGCCCCGCCTACCAAATCTCATCACACCCTTCATGGGCGATAAATGGAGAAATACCGAATAACCAACATTGAACTCTAAGGCACGAAGTCTACGATTAGCGTAGCTCTTCTGCCTACTCAGGGCTGCCCGAAGTCTATCCTGAATCACTCAGACTCGGTCTAAGGAATCTCGAATCAAATCTGTACTCTGTGGCCTAGATTCAGAACCATCAAACCAACCATTCGGCGATCTGCAACGCCTATCATACAAGGCCTCAAAAGGTTCCATGCCAATGCTCGAATGGAAACTATTATTATAAGAAAAATCAGCCAAAGGCACAAACTGATCCCACGAACCTCCAAAGTCAAGAACACAGGCCCGAAGTATGTCCTCTAGGACCTGAATGGTCCTCTCGGACTGACCATCTGTTTGAGGGTGGAAAGCAGTACTAAGCTGAACCTCTGTACCCAAATCTCGCTGAATAGCCCTCCTAAAATGAGATGTGAACTGAGTGTCGCGGTATGAAATGATAGAAGTTGGGACACCGTGCAACCGAACAGTCTCACGAAGGTAGATCTGAGCTAACCTCTCTGCACCATAAGAAGTATGAACCGGCAAGAAATGTGCCGACTTAGTCAGCCTATCAACAATCACCCATATGGAATCAAACCTATGAGAAGTACGAGGCAAATGAACAACGAAGTCCATAGTAATCCCTTCCCACTTCAACTCAGGAATGGGAAGTCGCTGCATCAAACCACCAGTCTCATGTGCTCGAACTTAACATGCTGATAGTTCAAGCACCGAGATACGAAATCCGCTATATCTCGCTTCATACAACTCCACCAGTAAAGCTGTCTCAAGTCTCTATACATCTTTGTTATGCCAGGGTGAATGGAGTATCTAGTACAATGTGAAGTATTAACTGAATCAAATCACTAAACCTCGGAACATAAAGGCGACTATCAAACCTCAGAACCCCATCTGAATCTAGAGTAGCCCGACTGGTCTCACCCTGAACAACCTGATCACGAAGGTCACACAACTGTTGATCCTCAAACTAACAGCTCTGAATCTGATCAATCAAAGTAGAACGAACCTCAACACTGGCGAGAACTCCGCTAGGATCCGACAAGTCAAGCCTAACCAAATGGTTAGCCAAGGACTGGATGTCCAAGGCCAACGGTCGCTCTGAAACTGAAAGAGAAGCTAGGCTACCCATACTCACTGCCTTCCGGCTCAAGGCATCCGCTACCACGTTTGCCTTGCCCTGATGATACAGAATAGTGAAGTCATAGTCCTTCAGTAGATCGACCCATCTCCTCTGCCTCGAGTTCAGCTCTTGCTAACACATGATATATTGAAGACTACGATGATCAGTGAAGATCTCACAGTGAACTCCAAATAGGTAACGCCTCCAGATCTTGAGCGTAAAATCTACTGATGCCAACTCTAAGTCATGAGTGGGGTAGTTGCGCTCGTGAACCTTCAGCTGCCTCGACGCATATGCTATTACTCAACCCTGTTGCATCAACACACAACCATGACTAACCCTAGAAGCATCACAATACACGGAGAAGCTCTGACCCTCAATCGGCAAAGTCAAAACTGGAGCTGAAGTCAATAAGGCCTTAAGCCTCTGAAAGCTATCCTCGCACTGATCCAACCACTGAAATGGGACATCCTTCCTAGTCAGCATAGTCAAGGGTGCTGCTATGGAAGAAAATCCCTGAACGAAGCGTCTGTAGTAACCTGCTAACCCAATAAGACTGTGAACCTCAGTAACAGTAGTAGGTCTAGGCCACTCACAAACTGCTGAAATCTTTCCTGGATCAACCCTAATCCCATCCTTAGACACCACGTGCCCTAGGAATGCAACTGACTCAAGGCAAAACTCGCACTTTGATAACTTGGCATAAAACCGATGATTTCTCAAAGTCTGGAGTATAACCCTCAAGTGTTGCTCATGCTCATCTCTACTACGCGAGTATACCAAGATGTCGTCTATAAAAACTATCACAAATGAGTTCAAATACGGGCCAACAACCCTGTGCATCAAGTTCATAAAGGTTGCGGGGGCATTAGTCAACCCAAAAGACATCACCAGGAAATCGTAATGGCCATAACGTGTCCTGAATGCTGTCTTAGGGATGTCCTCCGCCCTAATCCTTAACTGATGGTAGCCGAACCTCAAATCAATCTTTGAAAACATGAATGAACCCTGAAGCTGGTCAATCAAGTCATCAATCCTCGGCATCGGTTACCTATTCTTTATTGTCACCCTATTCAGCTGTCGATAATCAATACACATGCGCATCGACCCATCCTTCTTCTTCACGAAGAAAACAGGAGCACCCCAAGGTGACACACTTGGTCTAATAAACCCCTTAGCTAACAAATCCTGGAGCTGCTCCTTAAGCTCCCTCAACACAGTCGGAGCCATACGGTAAGGAGAAATAGAAATGCGCCTGGTGCCCGGCTCTAACTCAATAGCAAAATCAATATCTCTCTCAGGTGGAAAACCTGGCAGGTCGGTAGGAAACACATCAAGGAAGTCTCTAACCACAGGAACAGACTCAGGAGACGTAGGGTCAGCACTAGCATCTCAGATATATGCTATATAAGCTAAACACCCACGGGAAATCAACTTCCTAGGTCGAAGACAAGAGATGATCCCAGACGGTGCATGGCTAACAGAACCCTGCCACACAACCGGGGATACACCGGGCATAGCTATGGTAATGTTCTTGGCATAATAATCCAAAACCGCACGGTGAGGGGATAACCAGTCCATGCCCAGTATCACATCAAAATCTAGCATATGAAGGATCATCAAATCACCCCAAGTCTCTGAATCACCATTAGATATCGTACAAGATCTCACAATCCGATCCACTACTAAAGAATCTCCTACTGGGGTCGAAACAGAAATAGGAACAGATAATGGCTCACTAGCCAACCCCAAAAAAGGCACAAAGTAGGCATATACATATGAGCAA
This sequence comes from Jaltomata sinuosa, assembly GCA_003996215.1. Taxonomy (NCBI): domain Eukaryota; kingdom Viridiplantae; phylum Streptophyta; class Magnoliopsida; order Solanales; family Solanaceae; genus Jaltomata; species Jaltomata sinuosa. Next base: position 352,957 of record QJPP01000468.1, read on the forward strand.
GTGGATCCAGGATCAAATAAAGCCATAGCAGACTGATGGCACACAGAAATTGTACCTATATTCACAGCATCTGAGGCCTCTGCCTCTGGTCTCCTAGGGACCGCATAAAACTGATGACGACCTCCACCTGCCCGACCGCCATCCCTACCACCTTCTCTGCCGCACGGAGCACCACCTCTACCCTGATGACCACCCCTTCTAGCCGGAGGCTGAACTTCTCGTAAAGGCTCTGCCAACTGAATTGCACCCTGCTACGGGCAATCTCTAGCAAAATGACCAATCATACCACAAGTAAAACAAGCCCCTGGCGGCCTACTCGGTCGAGATGAACCAGCAGATCCCGTATAACCACCATGGCCTGATGCCCCAGAAACTGTACCCCTCGAAGACTGGCCGCTATAGCCCTGATGGCTGCTCTGACCCTGCTCAAACTGGGTACTACCAAAAGTCTGAAGGGAAGCCTGAACCGGTCGGCTGGACTGACCCTGGTGCTGTTGTAGCTGATAAGCCCGGGCCCACTGGCCAGAACCTCTACCACAATATCTGAAACCACTGTAGCGACCCTGATATCGAGGCCTCTTATCTCTGGACCCCTGATCATGTCGTTGTAAGTCCTCCACAGTACGGGCATAGTCTGCGATAGCCTGAAATGACCGACCACCGGCAATTAATATCTCAGCTGGCTTCTTGATCTCTGGCCTCAATCCCCATACAAATCTGTGAATTCTATCTACCTCGGTAGGAATGATCATTGCTCCAAATGGTGCTAGCTGATGAAAACGGGTCTCATACTCCGAGACAGTCGTAGACTCCAGCATAAGGTGAGTAAACTGCTCCCTGCGACGCTCACGATCACTCTGAGGCAAGAACTTGGCCATAAAGGCCTCATAAAACTCAGACAAGGTCAAAGAAGGTGACGATGGTGGTCTACAAGCAACCTGGGCCATCCACCATAACTTTATTGGGCCCTCCAACAGATAGGTAGTATAACCAACCCCGTGAGGCCTTAACAAACCCAAATGATGCAACATCTCCTCACAGATAGTAATAAAGTCATGTGGATCCTGTCCAGAAGTACCAGCAAACCTCGGAGGTGCTAACCTCAAAAACCTACCCAACGTCTTCTACTCTGACTCTGTCGTAGCTGGGCGAGGAACAAGAGGCTGTGCAACTGATAGAACCAGAATGACCTCCGCACGGAGAGCCGCAGTAGCAGGCTGCGATCCTGAACACTGTGCACCCAGGGCTGCCCCCTAAGCGAATGTTTGTGCTACCTCAGAAGGCCGCTCTCCAATCATACCCAAAAGCTGTAATAGTAATCTTCGAATATCTGGAGACTGAGCTGCGGATGGAGCTGGCACAAAAGTGGGCACTAGAGCTGGTGGTACCTGGGCTGCCCCATGATCCACATGCTGCTCGGGCTCTATCTCAACCCTAGCAGCTCTAGCAAGTGCCGCTGCTCGAGGGCGTCCTCGACCCCTAGCTGGAGCGGGAGGCTCATCTTCGGCTGATGCCGATGATCTCGTACGAACCATTTGCGGAAGAATGAAGTAGAACAAATGAGATTTCCAGAAACTTTGAGGGTTCTACGCATGACACAGAATCAATGAAAGAGTCAAATTTCCTAAAATGTCATTGTAGCCTCCCGAAGATTTAGTACGGACCTCTCCGCCCCGATCTGCAGGACTCTACTAGACATTGGCTCCTATACTGATGACACCGGTAAACCTAAAGCTCTGATACCAAGCTGTCACGACCCAATTTCTCGGTCATGATTGCACCTACAACCCTCCGGTAGGCGAACCAATCCCCGTTGCCCAGAACAGTTGGTAATGGGCCACTATCTAACAAATAAGCGGAAGAACAACTTATTAAGCAAAAGTAAGGGAACAAGATAAAGAAAATAGATAACTGGAATATATATATACATATGCGGAAACTAAACAAAACCCCAAGACTTGGTATCATAATATAGAGCCAGAACTACATAAATGGAGTACAAATGATCCAAAACAATATATACAGATGTCTCTGAATGGTAATAGAGTACATAAATCAAAAGATAAACTAAAGCTAAGCTCTGATCGCCAAGAGCTCACCCTCAGTCTGAAGTCGTCCCCAAATGATCTCCAAACATGAATCACAGCGATCTAACGGCGATGGCCCACGCTAGGATCTGCACCCAAAGATGCAGGAGGAAGGGTTCGCACCAAATGCGAAGCATAAGGTACCCAGTAGGTATCATAGGCCGACTGCGCACATATAAGATAAAAGCATAGTAACAGACAGAATACAAGCAAGTAGTCACATAAATCAACGAAAGGTACACAGGAACTAGCCTAGAGGGAAATAAACAGAACCACATGTGAGGCCAGCAAGCCAAATATATACACCATAGGCACAACTGAAAGTAAGACACAACGCACCTGGGGTCCTTGCAATAACAGTGTATACATAATAAGTTTTCGAAATGAGCGGTATACCGGTAATCTCAAGTGTAAGAGGAAGAGGAAAAGAGTAATGATAGGCATGCTCAGAGACAGGAATCAAACTCAACTAATCATATCAATCTCAAATCCAGAAACTAAGAGTATAGCAGTAACCAATTTCATACTTAACCATAACAGGGAACAATTTTGTAAGTAAATAGCAAGAGTCTACGTACAGTCCCCCGGCCGCCCATACAACCGAGGAACACAAACTAGTGAAAACAAACCCTCCGGCATCCCATACTACCAGAGCGTACAATCAACAAACAACAAACAAGGGTGGAGCCTCAAACAATGAATGATATGATGCATGAAGATATCAAGTGAAATGGTATCTCTGTATGTACCTCCTCCAGTGCCGATCTGGCCCAGCAGGTAGGTTGCATGGAAGGACCCGGCCCGTATACCTCTACTTCACCGTATACCCTTCCTCTGGAACACGCAGCCAAAAGCCCCAGTTCCGGATGGCAAGGTCCATGGAGGTCCCTGACCCCATACTAAAACTCAGTATCAAAACATGTCATCCGGAAGGAAGTCCGGGTTCAAGATAGAGACCCAATCTCGAATATGCATGCCCAAACCCTGTCCAGGACTAAAGTAGTGGGAAAATATCTCAAAACCCCCTCCAAGGGTTCCCGGGCATAACCGGGTCTAAACAGTAGAAAGTCATCTCAGGTGCTCGGTCTGACCGAGGCTAAAATCATCTCAAGTAGCAAGAAAACTCATCTAGCACCCCGGCCCTGGCGAGTCTAGCATTAATCATAAAACTTGTGATATAAATCATAATTTTACCTTCTTTTACCCAAGAATATTAACAAGTTAAATCAAACCATTTCCAATTCATTTTCATCAAAAAATAGGCCCCCGGGTCCATGCAAGGTTTAGAAAATAGTGCTAGTAGGCCCGAATCCAAAACAGTAGTAAAACATGGATAAAACCTATTTATATGCATTGAAATGGTATGATAAAACACAATAGCTACCCAGCAGCTCACAATCAACCTATCGACCCTGCACAGGCCCATAGCTACTCAACAAGCATAACCAGCCTAGAAAGATAATTCTATGCCGGGGACTCGCAGACATTCCCAATATCCCACCTTCTATGTTCCAGAGTCAACAAGGCCTCACAGGACCACAAGGGTAAATAAAATATATCGGCAAGTACTACAAGCAACGGAGGAACAAAAGTAGGCGGACATGAATAAAGCGGTCAAGGTCTGTGGTACAAACCTAATAATCCAACCCAAGGATGCAAGCTAGTACAATTTTATCCGATATATGCTAAGTCTAGGGAGTTTAAACCATAACCTACCTGTCGTACAACGACAAGCTGCTAGGACGACGATGTCCAAGCTCGAACCACTCCAAGAAATTCCAAAATGACAAAAATACCCTCCAATGAACGTCCGAATGCCCGTAGTTCCTTCACGGAAATTGTTCCTTACATCCTAAGCTTTGCAAAAACTATATATATGCAGCTTATACTCACCTATAAATAGTTCATAATTAAGCTTAAATTGGCAGATTTCCCAAAAGAACCATAACTTGACGAAACGTCCGTAGAACTTCATAAAAACGATGATAAAAGAGCCCCGAGATGGTTACCTTAGCAAACCAAGTGTAAAGCTTGAATAAACACCAAGAAATACCAATTCCTATCTTTTGAAACCAGCTCCAAACGTGGTTTATCGAAGGGGAAAATGGCTGCCACGCGTAGAGGTCGCATTTCTAGGCACGAGGGCAAACTTTAGCGATAGCAATCACCAAAAACGCACCTTGATCACTCAAGAACTCTCTTGGAATCCTTCCTTATGTTTTCTCACTGTTTCAGAACTGAAATGGCATTTTAAAACGTGAAGTTGAGGCTTTAAATCGATTTTGACCCGACCCGGTTCGCGACCCGGTTCGCGACCCGGTTTCTGCCAGACAGTCCGCGGTAAAATAGTCATAACTTTTTACTCAGAGATCGATTGGACTTGAGGTTTTGTGCATTGGAATCTAGACTTGTAGAACTTTGATTTGGTAGGTCGGGGGACTTCTAACTCTTTGTATATTGAGAGAAAAGCTCTAAGACATTTGTCCCAAAATTTAGAAAATTTATTAAAGAAACTTACGATAACTTTTGCCGACTCGCTTGACTTCAATACATATCATACGACCAAACAAATGGCCCGGGCACCAAACTACCGGTCCCAACAAGCCTTAAATGACTTGGGGGCTCTACAAACAAGCTCTAACGGTACAAGAAAGGTGAAAACTCATAAATGACCGAAAGGGTCATTACAATAGACAGTTTAACAAGGTGACCATCTAGAATAAGTATCCTTTACCCCGGATAGATGATTTGTTTGACCATCTTCAGGGTGCATCAGTGTTTTCAAAAGTTTACTTTAGATCAAGGTACCATCAAGTGAGTATTAGGCCTGAGGATATTCTGAAAACTGCTTTTCAGACACGGTATGGACATTACGAGTTTCTCGTAATGTCATTTGGTTTTACCAATGCGCCGGCAGCATTCATGAGTTTGATGAATGGGGTGTTTAAGTCCTACTTGTATTCTTTTGTTATCGTGTTCATTAACGATATTTTGATCTACTCTAACAGTAGGGAGGAGCATGCTAATCATCTTCGCATTATGCTGGACATCTTGAGGCACCAAAAGCTTTATGCAAGTTCACTAAGTGCGAATTTTTGTTGACTTCTGTGGCTTTTTAAGTGCAGAAAAGGGGGTGATGGTGGATCCCAGAAAATTGAGGCACTTAAGAGTTGGGTCCGGCCTAGCTCTGTGACAGAGGTGAGAAGTTTTGTTGGGCTCGCGGGGTAAAATCGGAGGTTTGTGAAGAACTTTGCTTCTATTTCTACTCACCTAACTAGGTTGACATAGAATAAGGTACCATTTGTGTGGTCCGACAAGTGCGAGGAGAGCTTCCAAAAGCTTAAGACACTTTTGACCACAGCTCTTATTTTATCCTTGTCGGCTGAAGGTAAAGAATTTGTTGTTTACTGTGATGCTTCACATTCTAGTTTGGGTGTTGTGTTGATGCAGGATAGGAATGTGATAGACTATGTATCCAGGGAGTTGAAGGTGCATGAGAGGAATTACCTGACTCACGATTTAGAGTTGACAGCGGTGGTTTTTGCTTTGAAAATCTTGAGACACTACCTTTATGGTGTCAAGTGTGAAGTATTCACAGATCATCCAGGTAGAAGGATTTGAATCTGAGGCAAAGGAGATGGATGGAGTTATTGAAGGATTATGATATGACAATTCAGTACCATCCAGGTAAGGCTAATGTGGTGGCAGACGCATTGAGCCGGAAAACTTTTAGCATGGGTAGCTTTGCTTGTTTGGGGGCGTCCAAACGACCATTGGCTAAGGAAATTTGCTCTTTGGAGGCCAAGTTCATGCACTTGGGTGTTTCATATCAAGGTGTTGGCCTGCATTGAGGTCAAGGCCACCATTATAGAGGAAATAAAGGCAAAACAGTTTCAGGATGCGAAACTGGGTATATTGCGAGGCAAGGTATTATCCGGGGAGTCCAGAGATGTCATGTTAGACTCTGGTGGTGTACTGCATTTCAAGGAGAGGATTTTTATTCCTCGGGTTGATGATATGATTCCAAAAATTCTAACAGAAGCACACGGTTTGCGGTACTCGATCCATCAAAGTGTAACTAAAATGTACAGGAACTTGAGGCAGCGTTATTGGTGGCCCGGGATGAAAAGGGACATAGTTAATTTTGTGTCCAAGTGTCAGAATTGTTAGAAGGTAAAATATAAACATCAGAGACCTACAATACTACTTCTGAGGATGCCAATTCCAGAGTGGAAGTGGGAGAGGATAGCCATGGATTTCGTGGTGGATCTTCCCAGGACATTGGGGAAGTATGACTCAATTTGGGTCATTGTTGACAGGCTGACCAAGTCCGCTCATTTCATTACGGTCAGGGTAGATTACAATTCGCAGCCATTGGAAAAGATCTATGTGAAGGAGATTGTGAGACTGCATGGGGTGCCACATTACATCATTTCAGATAGGGGTACGCAGTTTATTTCTAAGTTCTGGGGCAAGTTACATGAAGAGTTGGGTACACAACTCACCTTTAGCACAACCTTCCATCCTCAGACTGATGGTCAGTCAGAGAGGACAATTTAGGTATTGGAGGACATGTTGAGAGCATGTGTAATAGACTTAGATGGTCATTGGGACCAGTTTCTACCATTGCGTGAATTATCGTACAACAAAAGCTACCACTCCAGTATCGATATGGCACCGTTCAAGGCCCTATATATGAGAAAATGTAGATCACCGGTTGGGTGGTTTGTGGAAGGTGATGTGAAGCCTCTCGGCGTAGACTTAGTAAAGGAAGCACAGGAAAAGGTAAGTGGCATACATACCAAGTTGTTGGCTGCTCAAACAAGGCAGAAGGAGTATGCAGACCGCAAGGTCCGGGACATGGATTTTCAGGTTGGTGAACAAGTGTTGTTGAAAGTGTCACCAATGAAAAGGGTTATGGAGTTTGGTAAGAAGGGCAAGCTTAGCTCTCAGTTTATCGGTCCGTTTAAGGTCCTCGAGATTATGGGGCCAGCAGCTTACAAGTTAGCACTGTCACCTAGTTTGTCAGGCGTCCATACGGTATTCCATGTATCCATGCTCAAGCGATACCATCGGGATGGGGACTACACTACCAAGTGGGATGAAGTACTTTTTTCTAAAGACTTCGTTATGAGGAGGAACCGATTTTGATTCTTGCTCGGGATGTCTGGAGGTTGAGGACAAAGGTGATTGACATGGTGAAGGTTCAGTGGAAGCATCATCCGGTTATAGAAGCGACTTGGGAAACTGAGAAGGACATGCGGGACAAGTACCCTCAACTGTTTGAGGATTAAGGTACTACACTTGCTTCATTTTATTTCTGTAATTTTGGGTTTGATCATTCTGGGATGAACGATGGGTAAATTGGTATATGTTGTAACAATCGGTTCCGTTGTTATGGGTAGACCAATCGTGTCATGTTTTAGAGTTAGAAAACTCCGGGTTTGGGAGTTTGAAATTCTTGGATAGGCTAGCCTTGGCCGATTTTGCAGCGAGGTAGAGTCTAGGGAAATCCGTGTAAAAATGGATTTAGGTGTATTGGATTAACCTAGTTTTCCATGTAGCCAAGACATAAAGGAGTCTGGGGACTTTTCGGAATGACTTTTGGGTTAGTAAAACTCCCGAAATCACGTTTGACGTGAAGAGGTTGTTTCAGGCGTAGGGAAAACCAAGTGTGTTGTGAAATAGCCAAAATTGGTAGATTTCCGGACATTTTGTCCATGACGAGCACTGTCAGGCGCGATAGCGATCACTTCTATAGTGGTGGAAATTACCGCTATAGCGGCGGTCAAGGGGCGGTCAACTCACTTAAGACCGCTATAGCGGCAGATGACCGCTATAGTGGAGCAGGGACCGTTATAGCGGGCTGACGTGTTTTTAATGCAAAGAAAGCTCTCAAAACATTCAATTTTCACAAGTTTGTTTTGGAGAAGGGCTGGGCGAATTTCAGGAGATTTACTTCATTCCTCCGCCAAAAATCATTCCTAAGGTAAGGTTTTCGTTCCCCACACTTTGTAATACATTTCCTATGCGGTAGAATCGCTAGGAGGGAAATTGGTTAAAGGTTGGAATGACCTAGGGAGGATGAAATTCGGGGAAGAAGGGGGTTCCCAAACATGTATGTTCTTGGGTGTTGATTTAAGTACATTAAAATGATCATAGGTTGTTTAATTTCCTGTTTTGTCCGTAAAAAATTACAAGACTAGGAGAATTAACGGTGGAAAGCCTGGGAAAAAGGGTTAAATGATCATGGGTGGCCTGAGGTTTTGGGGATTTCGTATTATCTGGGTAATGTACAGGCATGTATGTTAATTGTATGTATTATGTGTTATTTTTAGACCAAGAACACGAGAGGAATTCAGAACACGGGAAAGCTCAGGTTGAATAGAGTTTGGAACATTTCGAGGTAGGTGATGGCTTTCGTATTTCTGTGAATGTGTATATTCATTGTACTCGTTGTCTAAGTAATTGTGTGTATTACATTGCTTACAGGAATTATGTAGAATGTCTAAGTTTAGTTTACAGTCTATGTTTGAATAGTGTTTACTTATTGGCTTTACAAGTTGTGTGTGTTCACATATTGACTGTGGTTGTTGACATTCGGTTGGATCGAGTACCACGCCTTGTACGGGTATAACATATGGTTGGAATGGGAAACACGCCTGGTACGATTATAACATTCGGTTGGCATGGTACCACGCCAGGTACGGGTTTACTTTATTCCATATTGCATGGTGATTTTTGTATTACATTGATTGTTATTGGTCTGTGTGTGGACCGGGCTTTTTTACTTAATGTGATACTTAATATTATTTCCGTGAGTGGACAGGGTTGTTATTGAAAAGGGTTATTGATTGGTGGTCCTTGAGTGGCCAGGAACTGTTGTATGACTATTGAGTTGGTCATGGTTTAGGCCGGGTTGAACGATTACTTGTGGTATTGTCTAGAGGGGATTCCAGGGTTGGTCCGGACTAGACGGTAAGGTGTGGTTATGGTTTCTTGTTGGTGGAATAGAACTGTAAGAGATGGATTCATGCGGTAACAAGCTCGGTAGAGACCTGTAGTCTAGTGATGCCTGTGATATTTGTTGCATGTTTGCCATACTTATTACTGGATTTTGCATACTATTTATCTATTATTTTCTTGAATACTGGTTGATGATCCTACCAGTACACACTGGTGGTGTACTGATACTGCACTTGTCTTTCTTTTGGTGAGTACATGAAATCTTCCAGCGGCTGAGATGAGACCTCAGATTTAGCATCGACGTTTCCGATCTTCAAGGGTGAGATGTCGATTCGAGCTACCTTGGAATTACCATTACATTTTTAGTCCATTTGTTTGGACTTAAAAACTATTTCTTATTTTTTTTGGGGTTGCATCCCTATACTCTAGATTTGGTATTGATGTTTGGTACGATGACTTTCAGTTCCTTGGTTGGAATTTCCGCAGATAATTAATTATGATAAGTTTTTGAGTAGTTGATCTTATTTTCATTGCTAGTTTACTTTGATGCTTGCGGGTTTTAGGCTGTTAGTCTAGGCAAGGGTGGAACTCTATTGGTTCGCTCAACCGGGGGTTGTGTGGGTGCCAGTCACGATGGGTTGGGTCGTGACAAACATCTATGTCTGAAAAGCCTCTAAAACTAGCATAAAGAGTTGATGGGAAAATACCCAACTAAATCGACAATCTTTAAAAAAAGGGGAACATAAGGCTAAAGTAAAGTCTAGTCCTTGAACTATTAGGACTCACCAGGGCTGACTGCAAGTGACCGGGAACTCAACCACGTATCTTTATAGGGACACCTGAATCTGCATCATCAAAGGATGCAGCGCAATATGCGTTAGTACTATGGAATGTACTAAGTAAGTGAGCAATGCATAAGTATGATAAAAATATACTTTAAAACGTACTTAAACATAATTCATACATAATAGAGTATCATGAGAAGATATCATAATGGAAAGCTAAATCATGTGCCAAAATCCAACTTTAAAATGATAGTTCATAAGAGAGTTCATAAAGCTTAGAAAACTTGAAAACATACATACGGGAGTTTCTTATAACCGACATGAGAGCATGTGAGGTACATGAAATCTAACTATATAACCCTAGTTAGCAAAGCTGACCTTGAACCTTGCCAAGGAACAAGTCACCATACCAAAATATATAACCCTAGTTGGCAAAGCTGTCCTCTGCCCCGCCAAGGCAAGGACACCATGCATAAAGATGTTGATCCACTCTCATATGCCTTGAAGGAATATATCATATCATAATCATAACCTACGCTGGAAACGTAGTTTATGGGACTAAGGGTACTCTCACCCCGTCTATCTCGGTGCTAAATACTACTCCCAAAATATGCACAGATAGCTCATAGTTTCGTAAGGACATACTCTCATGCCAAATCTTATTCATAAGCATGAAAACACATCGGGTATCATTTAACCTTCATATCATAGTTCATAAAGCTTAGCATAGCCATATTTCAAAACATGCTTTTCTTTCTAAATTCATACTTGAAGAATTTGGCATTCAATTTCATAAATACATAAAGGTCATGATATCTAATCATGCCAACTTTCTCTTGAAAACATGCAAATTGATGAAATCATGCTAGAAATAAACTTTCATGCTTGGGCTTTTAAAACCAATAAGAGAATCATAACCAAATCATGAATAATCAATAGGAAACCATGAATTTAAACAGAGAAACTGATTTCATAAACTTTCCCCAATTTTAGATCAAAACCCTAATTTCATAAGTTCATAATTCAACATAAGGATTGGGGATTCTGGGCACAAGGGTCAGAGGAACCCATTATTGAAGACCCACAACCTTAGATGAAGATAACCCACTTCAATGGAAAAGACTTAGGAGGTTTAACTTGGAGCTTGGAGACTTGAAGCTTGAGAGGAACTTTTCTCTTTTTGGGTGAAGAATGAGGAACTTAGGAGAGACTTAGGATAATATGGGTGAAAACCGTACTATAAATAGTCAAAATGAGTTCACTTAGTAGTTAAAAGGTGGGAAATGACTAAAATGCCCCTGGGATTTATTTAGGAAGAATTAGGAAAATCAGTCGTCCTCGGTGATCACGACTCTGTCTACGAGTCATCATTTGGCTTACAGTTCGTGATTTTGATTCATATAATTAGGCAGAGAAAATCATGCTGCAGATCTATTTCTACGGGTCAATAGGACAGACCCGTAGAATGAATGATGGATCATCATTAGGAGTCGTCGGTTGGGGTGTCAGCTGGCTCTTGGTCAAACCACGACTCAAGACTACTGTCCGTCATTCAAATGAAGAGAAACTTGAAAACATGATAAACAAACTTCATAAAACATAGATGCATGCTAGAATCGTGAGAGGATCTGGTGGAATAGAATCGGGGGGACATATTAAGGATGAAACTAATACCTCAAGCTAAAACTGAATCGGAAGGAAAGAGGTGAGGATATTTGTCCTTCATGGCCTCCTCCACTTCCCAAGTAGCACCCTCAACAAGCTGATTCCTCCAAAGGACTTTCACCGAAGCAACTTCTTTGTTCCTCAACCTCCGAATCTGACGATCAAGGATCTCTACGGGAACCTCCTCATAAGTGAGACTATCCGTCACACCCACATCCTCCAAAAGAACAATCAAGCTCGGATCACCAATACATTTCATCAACAAGGAGATATGAAAAACTGGGTGAACCGCTTCCTACTCCGTTGGCAACTCCAACTCATATCCAACACTGCCAACTCTCCTAAAAATTTGATAAGGACATACAAAATGGGGACTAAGCTTTTCTTTCTTGCCAAACCTCATCACACCCTTCATGGGTGACACCTTAAGGAAAACCTAACCATCAATTTCAAATTCTAACTCCCTTCTCCTCACATCCGTATAAGATTTTTGTCAACTCTGAGCGGTCTTCAACCTCTCCCGAATAAGATGAACTTTCTCTATGGTCTCATGAACCGAATATGGACCAATCAACGCTGCCTCACCAACCTCGAACCAACCAATAGGTGATCTACACCTTCGGCCATAAAGTGCCTCATATGGAGCCATCTGGATGCTAGAGTGAAAGTTGTTGTTGTAGGCAAACTCAATAAGAGGTAAGTGATCATCCCAATTACCTTTGAAATCAATCACACACGCTCTCAACATATCCTCCAAAGTTTGAATAGTACGCTCTGCCTGGACGTGTGTCTGAGGATGAAAAGCTGTGCTAAGCTTCAACTTAGTACCAAGACCTTTCTAAAATGACTTCCAAAATTGAGATGTAAACTGAGGACCTCTATCAGAAATGATAGACAAGGGAACACCATGCAATCGGAATATCTCCCGAATGTAGAGTCTGGCATAATCATCCGTAGTCTTAACAGCTAAGAAATGGGCTGATTGGTAATCCGGTCAACGATCACCCATATGGAATCATGTTTCCTTCGAGTACGAGGCAACCCAGTAATGAAGTCCATATTGATTGCTTCCCATTTCCAAGTGGGAAGGTCAATATCTTGAAGCATGCCACCTGACCTTTGATATTCCACATTTACCTGTTGACAGTTGGAACACTTTGCCACAAACTCGGCTATGTCCTTCTTCATACCATTCCACCAAAAGACTTCCCATAGATTACGGTACATCTTAGTAGCACCCGGATGAATGGAGTATCTAGAACTTTGGGCTTCAAACAAAATCTGTTGTCTCAACCCATTAACATCTGGCACACATAAGCGACCGTAATAACGAAGCACACCATCTCCCTCTTGGTAGAAAACCTCAACCCTTCGCTGATGAACTGCACCCTTAAGCTGAAGTAGAATGGGATCTTGGTCTTGCTTTGCCTTCACCTCAGCCACCATGGATGATTCAACACCATTGATCACAATCACATCACCTTCGGTCGAGTCCATAAGGTGAACTCCCAACCGAGCAAGCCTATGAACTTATTTAACCAATTCCTTCTTACCCTCTTCAATAAAAGTTACACTTCTCATGGACAACCTACTCAAAGCATCCTCCACAACATTGGCCTTACCTGGAAGGTAAAGCACACTCATATTATAATCCTCAAGGAGCTCAAGCCATCTCCTTTGTCGCAAATTCAATTCCTTTTGAGTGAACACATATTGAAGACTCTTATGATCGGTGAATACATCCACATGCACACTATACAAGTAATGTCTCCAAATCTTCAAAGCAAAGACCACGACTGCTAACTCAAGATCATGAGTAGTATAGTTCTTCTTATAAGTCTTAAGTTGTCTAGAAGCATAAGCAATCACCTTACCACGATGCATCAAAACACAACCCAAACCAATCCTAGAAGCATCACAATACACAACAAAATCATCTAAGCCCTCGGGTAGAGCTAACACTGGAGAGGTGGTCAATCTAGTCTTAAATTCCTGAAAGTTCTTCTCAAACAAGTCGGACCACTGAAATTTTACCTTTTTCTGAGTCAGTTGGGTCAAAGGGGCAGAAATGGAAGAGAAACCTTCCACAAACCTCTTGTAGTAACCAGCCAAACCCAAAAAGCTCCTAATATCTTACGGAGAAGTAGGTCTAGGACATTTCTTTATTGCCTCTATATTTTGAGAATTAACCCGAATACCATCTTTAGTCACAATATGACCCAGAAAAGCAACAGACTGCATCCAAAATTCGCATTTTCTAAACTTAGCAAACAACTGTCTATCCTTGAGAGTTTGCAATACCACCTGAGAGTAGATGAGGATATCATCAATGAAAACAATCACAAACATATCCAAATACTATTTGAACACTCGGTTCATCAAATCCATAAAATCTGCAAGAGCATTCATTAGACCAAAAGACATAACAACAAAATCATAATGACCATACCGAGTCTTAAAGGTTGTCTTCGGAATATCACATTCCTGAGCTCGAACCTGATGATAGCCCGACCTAAGGTCAATTTTTGAGAATAAACAAGCACCCTGAAGCTGATCGAACAAGTCATCAATCCTAGGAATGGGAAACTTATTCTTGATTTTGACCTTGTTCAATTGGCAGTAATCAATATACATTCTAAGAGATCCATATTTCTTCCGAACAGACAAAATTGGGGCACCCCAAGGAGAGATACTGGGCCTGATGAAACCCTTATCAAGCAAGTCCTTCAACTGATCTTTTAACTCCTTGAGTTCCACGAGAGACATTCTATAGGGAGGAATAGAGATAGGATTTGTATCCGGAAGGAGAACAACCCCAAAGTCAATTTTCTGCTCGGGAGGGACTCAGAGCAAATCATCAGGACACACTTTTGGGAATTCATTCACAATAGGAACAGACTGAATAGTCGGGATCTCAGACTCCGTGTCCATAACCTGAACTTTATGATAGACATAGCCTTTAGAGATTATCTTCCTAGCCTTAAGATAGGATATGAAACGACTCTTTGAAGAAGAGGGACTACCTTGCCATTCTAGGACAGGTTCATTAGGAAACGTGAAACTGGCAATATGAGTACGGCAATCAACCGAGGCATAACATGCATATAACCAGTCCATACAAAGAATAATATCAAAATCAGTCATCTCCAACTCTACTAGATCCGCTGAAGTGACTCTATGAAGGACTGAGATAGGGCAATTTCGATAGACCCTTTCGGCTAGGATTGACTCACCAACAAGAGTAGAAACATTAAAGGGTTCTAAAAGAATTTCAGGATGAACCTCAAACTTACAAGCCACATAAGGGGTTACAAAAGATAAGGAGGCACCCAAATCTAACAAGGCATACACATCAAGAGAGAAGACTTTCAACATACCAGTAACCACATCTGGAGAACTCTCCTGATCCTTACGGGAGGACATAGCATAAACAAGGTTATGGCGCTGACCACCAAAACTAGAATGCCGGTCTACCTCCTAAAGTTGTTGGGGAAGACTGAGTCCTACCACCTCCCTGACCCTTCCTAGATGAAGGGTAATCCCTGATGCGGTGTCCAACCTGACCACAACTGAAGCAACCACCTGAACCGGCAAAACACTCACCAACATAATTCTTCCCAGACTTAACACAAGCTGGGTAGGAAGGTCCTTTAGTAACACTACCCTGAGATAGGGAATATGAACCAAATCCTCTACCACCCTGATCATGACGAGGCTTCTGAGCCTGAGTAGGAGCACTAGCAGAAGAATGAACAAATACTTATAACTTCTTCTGGAAAGAAGAGAGATGTACACTTTCAGACCTATGATGACCAAAACTTGATCCCTCGGATCTAACCTTCTTGTTCTCCCTTGCCATCTCCCTAAGATTGTCACCCTCAATCTGATGGGCATGAGTCATGAGTCGGGAAATATTCATATCACTCAACAACAAAGAAGACCTACACTCTTTATTCACCACATCAGAAACCCCATATATAAACTTGTTCATTTGATCATGCGGGTCCACTACCATGGAGGGAGCATATCTAGACAATTGAGTGAACGTTAGACTATACTCTTGCACTGACATTGAACCCTCTCTCAAGTTCACAAATTCTTCTACCTTTGCTTGCCTCAACTCTCGGGGAAAGAACTTATCAAGGAAAGATCTCTCAAAATACTCCCAAGTCGTGGGGATTGCATCCCTCACCCTAGCCTCTTTCCATTGCGTAAACCAAATGAGAGCTACATCCTTGAGTTAATAGGACGAAAGCTCAACACAATCAACACCCACTACTTGCATAACCTCAAAGATCTTCTTCACTTCATCAATAAAGTTGAGTGGGTCCTCACTCACTTTCGAACCCCAAAATTCAGGTGGGTTCATTCGAATGAAATCACAAACTCAGGCCGCTACCCCACCTTAAGAATGGATGGGGGAAGGAGCTAGTTGATTGATCTGAGTGGCCAAAGTCTGGGCTAGCATATGGATGGCATTCCTGAACTCATCATTTGTGACATCAGGAACTGATACTTGAGGAGCAGCATTCCGAGCATCTCGGGGAGGCATAGCATGTCGAGGAGGCATAGTCTAAAATGCATAAGATAAGGATTAGAGGGACATTAAAGTTAAGCTCTATCGCACAATGTGATCATGAAAGAAGTGAAGTTTTCCTAAGAAACCTCATAGCTTCCCTCTCATATGTGTGGCGTGCTTCACACACATGAAAAAGACTCTATTCGATGCGTCTTTCAGACATCCTAGGACCCTTGAACCTGAGGCTCTGATACCAAGTTTGTCATGCCCCGAGGTTACCTATAGACGTAACACGGGACTACAAGGATCCCAAGATAACCCTTGGTCATAGCATTCTCAAGCAACATAAAGGAAAACATAGCGGAAGTATCATAAGGGAATCCAAAACAGGGAACATATCATAGATAGTGAGTCGAATAAGGAATACAACTCAAAGATCATCCCATAACATCTATGTCTGAAAAGCCTCTAAAACTAGCATAAAGAGTTTTTGGGACAATACCCCAACTAACTTGACAATCTTAAAAAAAAGGGGAACATAAGGCTAAAGTAAAGTATAGTCCTCGAACTATGAGGACTCACCAAGGTTGACTGCATGTGATCGGGAACTTAGCCACGTATCTGTGAAGGGACACCTGAATCTGCATTATCAAAGGATGCAGCGCAATATGCGTTAGTACTATGGAATGTACTAAGTATGTGAGCAATGCATAAGTATGATAAAACTATACTTTAAAACATACATATACATAATTCATACATAATAGAGTATCATGAGAAGATATCATAATGGAAAGCTAAATCATGAGGCAAAAGCCAAATTTAAATGATAGTTCATAAGAGAGTTCATAAAGCTTAGATGTAATGACCCTTTTTGTCATTTCCACGTATACGTTTTTCTTGTACCGTTAGAGCTTGTTTGTTGCTGCCCCAAGTCATTTAAGGCTAGTCGGGACCGGTATTTCGGTGTCGGGTCTATTTGTTTGGTCGTATGATAAGTTTTGAAGTGAAGCAAGTCGGCAAAAGTTATCGTAAGTTTCTTTAATAAATTTTCTGAACTTTGGGTAAAATGTCTCAGAGCCTTTATCTGAATATATAAAGAGTTAGAAGTCCCCCAAAATACCAAATCGAAGGTCTACGAGTCTAGTTTCCAACGCACAAAACCTCACATCCAACTGATCTCGGAGTAAAAAGTTATGACTGTTTTACCGCGGACTGTCTGGCAGAAACCGGGTCGCGAATCGGGTCGGGCCAAAATCGATTTAAAGCCTCAACTTCACGTTTTAAAACACCATTTCAGTTCTGAAACAGTGAGAAAACATAAGGGAGGGTTTCAAGAGAGTTCTTGATTATCAAAATCATGCGTACTTGAAAATATTTAATTTAAAAGTTGAATTTGGTAGAAAGTTATATTTTTATTTGACTTCCTAAAATACTTTTGTTACGAGATATTCTTGTATGTATCTATTTTATAAGAGTCTTATAATTTATTAGTATTTTAACGGAGATAGTAGACTTAGTTATGTTGGAAATTATTATTATAATATAGTAGGTTTTATTTGAAATAATTTCCTATTTATTATGATATATTCAAAAAGTTATATGTATTTACCATGGATTTATGCAACACCCGAATATATATATAACGGGATAAAAATATTTTGGTGTGCCACCTCCACTTCCACGTGGAAGTGCAGGGAGTGTCCAACAAATGAGTAATGATAGTAGCCATCTTAGCTTTTATTAGTAATCAATGACATAACATATTAATTAAATATTCTATAGTCCATTTATATATAGGATTAGGTTACTAGTTTCTGATTCTTGTTTTCTTTAAAAAAGGAAATTTCCTTCTTTCAGCAACATGGTTACTATGTGTATATAAATCATTGTGCAGAGTTGCAGAAGAACCATTTGTTTGACGATATACTGTATTGAATTCTCAAAAGCAAAATCGATTACCTAGGTCAAGTTATTCAAGCTTAAATTCGAGTTTGATTTCATTTCAGAGTTCTCTTTCGAAGAGGTTCAAGCTTGTCATCGGACGACAGGTAGGTTACGGTTTATTTTCCCTAGACTCCACATATATAGGATAAAATTATATTAATGGGCATCCTTGGGTAGGTTTATTAGGTTGGTACCACAGACCTTGACCGCTTTATTCATGTCCGCCTACTTTTGTTCCTCCATTGCTTGTAGTACTTGCCGACATATTTTATTTACCCTTGTGGTCCTGTGAGACCTTGTTGACTCTGGAACATAGAAGGTGGGATATGGGGAATGTCCGCTAGTCCCGGGCATAGAATTATCCTTCTAGGCTTGTTATGCTTGCTGAGTAGCTATGGGCCTGTGCAGGGTCGATAGGTTGATTGTGAGCTGCTGAGCAACTATTGTATTTGATCATACCATTTCCATGCATATAAAGAGGTTTTATCCATGTTTTACTACGGTTTGGCTTCGGGACTACTAGCACTATTTTCTAAATCTTGCATGGCCCAGGGGGCCCCTTTTTGATGGAAATGATTTGATTTAACTTGTGAATATTCTTGGGTAAAAGAAAGTAAAATTATGATTTAAATCATCAGTTTTACGATTAACGCTAGACTCGGTAGGTCCGGGGTGCTAGTTGAGTTTTCTTGCTACTTGAGATAATTTTAGCCTCGGTCGGACCGAGCACCTGAGATGAATTTCTACTGTTTAGACCCGGTTATGCCCGGGCACCCTTGGAGGGGTTTTTGAGATATTTTCCTACTACTTTAGTCCTGGACAGGGCGTGGGCATGCATATTAGAGACTGGGTCTCTATCTTGAACCCGAACTTGCTTCCGGATGACATGTCTTGATACTGAGTTTTAGTATGGGGTCAGGGACCTCCATGGACCTTGCCATCCGAGCCTGGGGCTTCGGGCTGCGTGGGACGGAGGAAGGGTATACGGCGGAGTATAGGTATACGGGCAGTGTCCTTCCATGGAACCTACCTGCTGGGCCGGATCGGCACTGGAGGAGGTACATACAGAGATACCATTTCACTTGAGATCTTCATGCATCATATCATTCATTGTTTGAGGCTCCACCCTTTTTTGTTGTTTGTTGATTGTACGCTCCAGTAGTATGGGATGCCAGAGGGTTTGTTTTCACTTGTTTGTGTTCCTCGGTTGTATGGGCGGCCGGGGGACTGTAGGTAGACTCTGGCTATTTACTTGTAGAATTGTTCCCTGTTATGGTTAATTATGAAATTGGTTACTGCTAGACTGTTAGTTTCTGGATTTGAGATTGATATGATTAGTTGGGCTTGATTCATATCTCTAAACATGCCTATCATTACTCTTTCTCTCTTCTTCTTACACTTGAGGTTACCGGTATACCGTCCATTTCGTAAACTTATTATGTATACACTGTTATTGCAAGGACCCCAGGTGTGTTGTTTCTTACTTTCACCTGTGCCTATGGTGTATATATTCTGCTTGCTGGCCTCATATGTGGTTCTGTTGATTTCCCTCTAGGCTAGTTCCTGTGTACCTTTCGTTGATTTCTGTGACTACTTGCTTGTATTCTGTCTGTTACTACGCTTTTATCTTATATGTGCGCAGTCGGCCTATGATACCTACTGGGTACCTTATGCTTCGCATTTGGTGCTAACCCTACCTCCTGCATCTTTGGGTGCAGATCCTAGCGTGGGCCATCGCCGTTAGATCGTTGTGATTCATGTTTGGAGATCTGTTGGGGACTACTTCAGACTGAGGGTGAGCTCTTGGCGATCAGAGCTTAGCTTTATTTTATCTTTTGCTTTATGTACTCTATTACCATTCAGAGACATCTGTATATATTATTTTGGATCGTTTGCACTCCATGTATGTAGTTCTTGCTCTATACTATGATACCAAGTCTTGCGGTTTGGTTTAGTTTCCGCATATGTATATATATATTCCTGTTATCTATTTTCTTTATCTTGTTCCCTTACTTTTGCTTAATAAGTTGTTCTTCCGCTTATTTGTTAGATAGTGTCCCATTATTAACTGTCCTGGGCTACGGGAATTGGTTTGCCTACTGGGGGGTTATAGGTGCCATCATGACTGAGAAATCGGGTCATGACAACTTGGTATCAGAGCTCTAGGTTCATCGGTGTCATCGGTATAGGAGCCAATGTCTAGTAGAGTCCTGCGGATCGGGGCGGAGACGTCCGTACTCAATCTTTGGGAGGCTACAGTGACATTTTAGGAAATTTGACTCTTTCATTGCTTTTGTGTCGTGCGTGGAGCCCTTGAAATTTCTGGAAATCTCATTTGTTCTACTTCATTCTTCCAAGGATGGTTCGTACGAGATCATCGGCATCACGCGGAGAGGAGCCTCCCACTCTAGCTAATGGTCAAGGATGCCCTCGAGCAGTGGCACCTGCTAGAGCTGCTAGAGTGGAGATAGAGCCCGAGCGGCATGTGGATCAGGGGGCAGCCCAGGTACCACCAGCTCCAGCACCAGCTCCAGTACCAGCTCCAGCGCCAACTCCAGTAACAGCTCCAGTGCCCACTTCTGTGCCAGCTCCAGCCGCAGGTCAGTCTCCAGATATTCGGGGATTACTATTACAGCTTTTGGGTATAATTGGAGAGCGGCCTTCTTAGGTAGCGCATACATCCGCCAAGGGGGGCAGCCCTGGGTGCACAGAGTTCAGGAGCGCAGCCTGCTACTACGGCTCCCCATGCGGAGGTCATTCCGGTTCCATCAGTTGCACAGCCTCTTGCTCCTCGCCCAGCTGTGACAGAGTCAGAGCAGAAGGCGTTGGGTAGGTTTTTTAGGTTACCACCTCCGAGGTTTGCTGGTACTTCTAGACAGGATCTGCATGACTTTATTACTACCTGTGAGGAGATGTTGCATCAGTTGGGTTTGTTGGAGACTCACGGGGTTGGTTATACTACCTATCAGTTAGAGGGCCCATCGAAGTTATGGTGGAGGGCTCATGTTAATTGTAGACCACCATCGACACCTCATTTGACCTGGTATGAGTTTTATGAGGCCTTTATGGCCAAGTTCCTACCTCAGAGTAATCGTGAGCATCGCAGGGAGCAGTTTACTCACCTTATGCAGGGGTCTACGACTGTCTCAGAGTATGAGACCCATTTTAATAAGCTAGCACCGTTCGGAGCTATGATCATTCCTACCGAGGCAGATAGGATTCGCAGATTTGTATGGGGTTTGAGGCCAGAGATCAGGTAGCCAGCTGAGATATTGATTGCCGGTTGTCGGTCATTTCAGGCTATCGTAGACTATGCCCACACTGTGGAGGACTTACAGCGACATGATCAGGGGTCCAGAGATAAGAGGCCTCGACATCAGGGTGTCTACAGTGGTTCCAGATATGGTGGTAGAGGTCCTGGCTAGTGGAGCCGGAGTTATCAGCCACAGTAGCACCAGGGTCAATCCAGCCGACCGGTTCAGGCTTCCCTTCAGACTTTTGGTAGTACCCAATTCGAGCAGGGTCAGAGCAGCCATCAGGGCTATAGCAGCCAGTCTTCGAGGGGTACAATTTCTGGGGCATCATGCCGTGGTGGTTATACGGGATCCGCTGGTTCATCTCGACCGAGTAGGCCACCAGGGGCTTGTTTTACTTGTGGTGTGATTGGTCATTTTGCTAGAGATTTCCCTCAGCAGGGTACAGTTCAGTTGGCCGAGCCTTTACGAGCAGTTCAGCCCCCGGCTAGAGGGGGTGGTCGTCAAAGTAGAGGTGGTGCTCCGCGTGGCAGAGCAGGTGGTAGGGATGGCGGTCGGGTAGCCCTCGAAACGTAGTTCGTTAGCGTAGGTAGGTGATGCACCTACTTGTCACCTAAGAGCTTAGATAAGTCGAGCAAGTACCTCACTTGTTTTATCTCATTTTCAAAACCCTCATCCTTATAATCTAACTTAACACTTATATACATTTGACCATTTCAAATTCTAGGCCAAAGTACCCCTTCACAATCTCGAGCTCAAATACCTTCGTCGATATTTACTTAGTCACATAAGTTTTGAAAGGTACGGGGTGTTACAGATGGGTCCTCCAATTTTTACCGGGGAGAATTATCATCTTTGGGCTATCAAGATGAAGGCTTATTTGAGGGCTCTCAACTTATGGGAAGTTGTTGAGAGCGGAGAACCTGCTGTCCAACCATTGAGAAACAATGCAACTCTTAATGAAATTAAGAAGTATGATGAGTTTGTTACTAGATCTCGAAGACCTCTCACTTGCATACATTCAAGTATTACGGAAGTGATGTTTACAAGAATTATGACTTGTGAAACAGCCAAAGAGGCCTGGGATAAGTTAGAGGATGAGTTTGAAGGCATCAACAGAGTGAATTCTGTTAGAGTCTTAACTTTGAAGAGGGAGTTTGAGCTTTTGAAGATGACGGACTCAGATAGTGTGAAAGAATACTCTTCCAAGCTGATGGAGATTGTGAACCAGATAAGAATACTTGGTGAAAACTTTGCAGATCAGAAAGTTGTTGAGAAGATTTTGGTCAGCCTTCTAGAGAAGTTTGAATCAAAAATCGCAGCTATTGAAGAGTCTTGTGACTTGACTACTCTTACAATAGCTGAATTGATCTCCAAATTGCAAGTCCAAGAGCAACGGGTAACTTTGAGAAGTGTAGGGATAGTAGAAGATGCCTTTCAAGTAAGGCATAAATTCAAGCAACAAAGGGAAGGCAGAAAATTCTCCTTAGATAACTGTGGAGAGGTAAAATCTGGTGGAAACCAAGATGATTCATCGAGAAAAGGAAACTTTCCACCTTGTGGTATTTGTAAGAAAACAAACCACCTAGAGAAAAATTGTTGCAGAAGGCAAAGAGGTCTCCTATTCAATGTAAACATTGTAAGAAGTATGGGCACATTGAGAGGTATTGCAGGCAAAAGCAAAATCAAAGTGGCCAGTCTTCCCACGAGCAAGTTTCGCTGATGATCACCAAGTTAAAAAATCAGAGGAGGAGGTAATCATGGCCTCACACACATCACATGTTGATCGATGTAATTGGTATGTCGATAGCGCGTGCACAAGGCACATGGCGATTGATGAAAATCTGTTTGTTAGCTTGGACAGATCTGATAGAACTAAAGTGAATCTTGGAAATGGTGCATTGGTGCAAGCTCAAGGTAGAGGGTCAGTAAAATTTCCTATGGATGAAGGTATGAGAATCATAACTAATGTTCTTTATGTGCCATATTTGACTCAAAACTTGTGAGTGTTGCTCAATTGCTTCACAAAAGTTATTCTCTTAATTTTAAGAATAAAAAATGTGTCATTTATGATTCGAAAGGATATGAGGTAGCTAAAATTAGCATGATTGACAATTCCTTTCCAAATTCATGCTATTCTGCTGAAAATTGCTCCTTCAATGTTGAATTGAGTGACACTCGGATTTGGCACAAAAGGTTCGGTCATTACAACCTTAGTTCATTGGTGTATATGCAATCAAAGGGTATGGTGCTTGATTTACCCAAAATTGACATATGCCGAGATGTTTGTGAATCATGTCAATTTGGTAAAATGCATAGACGATCCTTTACTAAAGGAAGTCTTTGGAGAGCGACGGAAAAGCTAGAGTTGGTTCATACATATTTATATGGACCAATGAGGACGGCTTCTTTGAGTGGAAATAAATATTTTATTCTCTTTGTGGATGATCTAACTCGAATGACATGGGTGTACTTTCTTAGTAGCAAATCTCAGGTGTTCTCTATTTTTAAAGAATTCAAGGCTATGGTAGAAAGGGAGAGTGGCTGTCGGTGGAAGTATATCAGGTCAGATAATGGAACTGAATATACTTCGCATCAGTTCAGCAAGTATTGTAAGGATTTGGGTATTCAACAACAATTCACTGTTAGCTACACTCCAGAACAGAATGGGGTTTCTGAGAGGAAGAACAGAACAATGATGGAGATGGCGAGATGCATGCTTGCTGAGAAAAAGATACCTAAATACTTTTGGGCCAAGGAAGTCAATACTGTCGTCTATCTGCATAACAGATTACCAACTAGAGCAGTCCAGGGCATGACGCCATTTGAAGCATGGAAGGGTATAAATTCGTCTGCAAAACACTTGAAGGTATTTGGTTCGGTATGCTATGCACATGTTCCTGATGCTAAAAGAGGAAAATTAGATAGCAAGGCAGAAATTTGTATTTTGTTGGGTTATAGGACAACCGCAAAAGGGTACAAAGTGTTTAATGTTAGTGCCAAGAAGGTGTTCATCAATAGAGATCTTGTAGTGGACGAGTCCAGCCACTATGATTGGGATCGATATATTGTTGTAAAGAACCAAGACGGTAGTACTTCACTAGCAGCTCCAAATTCACAGATGAGTGATACTTCCTCCAGTTCTATTGCTGGAACAAAACACAATTCAGATGTTGAATTAACTACAGATTTTCCTGTTTTGAAGACTAGATCACTAGCTGAAGTTTATGAGCAATGCAATTTTGCTCTTGTCGAACCATCTTCCTTTGAAGAAGTAGCAAATCAGGAAGTTTGGATTTCAGCAATGGAGGAGGAGCTTTCCATGATTAATAAAAATGATACTTGGGAGTTGGTGGATAGACTAGAACACAAGAACGTTATCGGCGTCAAATGGGTCTACAGAACAAAGTTTAATCCAGATGGCTCCATCTTCAAGTATAAAGCTAGACTCGTTGTTAAAGGCTATTTTCAGTAGCCTGGAGTGGACTATGGAGACACGTTTGCTCCTGTTGTGAGGCATGAGACAGTAAGATTTCTAGTCTCTCTTGCTACACAATACAAATTGAATATCTACCATTTGGATGTCAAATCTGCATTTCTCAATGGATTGCTTGAAGAAGACATTTATGTTGAACAACCTGAAGGTTTTATAGTTGCAGGTGAAGAAGACAGGGTGTATAAGCTTAAAAAATCTCTCTATGGACTTAAACAAGCTCCGAGAGCTTGGTATAGTAGGCTGGACACTCATCTGTTGTCTCAAGGGTTCAAAAGAAGTTTAAATTAGCCTACTTAATAATTCAAAAGGAAAGCTGATGGGAAGTTGATTGTGATATCAGTTTATGTTGATGATTTGATGATCACAGGTGAAAATTCTCTTGCAGTTAAAGAAGTTAAAAATAAAATGTTAAAAGCTTTTGAGATGTCTGATCTAGGAGAGATGAAGTTCTTCCTGGGAATGGAGATTTCTCAATCTTGTGAAGGAATCTTCTTGTCCCAAAAGAAGTATGCCTTGGATCTGTTAAAGAGGTTCAAGCTTGACAAGTGCAAAACCTGCTGCAACACCACTTGCTGGGAATGAAAAATTGATGAAGAATGATGGGGAAGAGAGGGAAGATCCAAAACTTTATAGAAGTCTTATTGGAAGCCTACTGTATTTGACTGCTTCCAGTCCAGACGTAATGTTTTCTGCTAGTTTATTGTCCCGTTATATGTAAAACCCCAGCACTAAGCATTTTGGAGCTGCTAAAAGGGTGTTAAGGTACATAAGAGGGACAATTGATTATGGAATTTGGTATAGAAGCGTGGAGAATGGAGCTCTTATTGGCTATTCGGATAGTGATTGGGTTGGATGTCTGGATGATTACAAAATCACATCTGATTACTCTTTTTTGTTTTGTTCGGGCATTTTATCTTGGAGCACAAAAAAGCAAGATATTGTAGCTCAATCTTCAGCGGAAGCCGAGTATGTGGCTGCTACATCTGCTACAAATCAAGGAATATGGTTGAGAAAGATATTGGTTGAATTATATCTGTTGCCAAAAGAACCAACAGTGATCTATGTGGACAATAAATCAGCCATTGCGATGGCTGAAAATCCTGTGCAGCATGGAAGAACGAAGCATATCAACATCAGATTTCATGCTTTAAGAGATGCCGAGAAGAATGGTGAAGTTAAGCTGGTGCATTGCAGCAGTGAAGAACAACAAGCTGATATTCTAACCAAGACTCTTCCTACCAAGATGTTTGAGTTTCAAAGGATGTTGCAAGGAGTTTCAACGAAAAATCTTAAGGAGGAGTGTTAGGCAAATTAAGATTTCTCTAGAAACTCCTAGATAGTAGATATTTTTGTAGTAGAAAAGTCTTTTGGGTTAAAATGAATGGTGGTTAGTGAGCCACATATGTACATAGTTTAGTGTGAGATATTTTGCTTGTTATATGGTTTGTAATCCTCACACTTTATATATACTAAAAAAACTGGTGTAATGAAACATCTAGATAGAATTATATCTCAAAAGCTTCAGCCTTCTTCATAAGCTTCAAGTTTCTGTAGCAATTTACAGCTGCATTTTTCTCTGTTGTTCCTCTCTGTGGTTTTTCAAATCCTTCCTTCTTTACTTTCTAACACTGTTTAAATATAGAAAAATCTTAACAGATCTGCAGTAAATAATGCAGTAACTCAAAAAAGAAACTTCCTAATAACTAGGAACTAACTCTACCAACAGCCAGTTGCCTAAAAAGTAGGAAATTCACAACTGAAACTTTAACAGAAAATATATAATATCTTCTGCAAACAAAAGACACATCAGCACCTATGTCATCATGTCAACTAAACATGATTAACTTCTCATGAGGCAGATTTGAATACTCCTTCTTGTATCAAGAGCTGCAAATTCCAAGTTTCTTTCTCAAGAACTCAAACTTGCTAGCTGGAAGAGCTTTTGTAAAAATATCAGCAAGTTGCTCCTCCGTTCTGCAATATATCAAATTCACTTGACCATCCTTTTGCACTTCTCTAAGAAAATATAGCTTCACATTGAAATGCTTGGTCTTTCTATGAAGTACTGGATTGTGACAAATAGCAATGGCAGCTTGGTTGTCCACAAATACCTCAGTGCTTTCCTTAATCTCCAAACCAATATTGCAAAGGATTTTCTTTATTCATAAAGCTTGATTGACAGCAGTTGTGGAAGCAATGAATTCTGCCTCTGCAGTTGATTGAGCAACAATCTCTTAATTTTTCAAACACCATGAAAAACATCCAGAGCCAACGCTAAAATAGTACCCTGAAGTACTTTTCATATCTTCAGCTGAACCAGCCTAATCACTGTGAGAAAATCCTTGATGTTTGAAATTCTGGCACTTGCTAAATTTGACTCCATAGTTTATTGTGCCTTTGACATATCTAAGCACTCTTTTTGTAGCTTTCATATGCAATTCACTAGGAGAATTCAAAAATTGGGATAGTACACTTACAACATACAATATATCTGGTCTTGTTGTTGTAAGATACATCAAACATCCTATCACGCTTCCTTAGCTTCCTTGTTGTACTCGTTCAGTACCATCATCCTTCATTAGCTTCTCCTTTTGATTCATAGGCGTGCTCATACTTTTTCAATCTTCCATTCTAAATTTCTTCAGAATTTCTTATGCATACTTCTTATGACAAATGAATATTTGATCTTGGATTTGTTTAATCTCCATTCCAAGAAAGAAAGCCATTTCTCCAAGATCCGTCATTTCAAATACTTTCATCATCTCTGTTTTAAACTATTCTATGAGCACAAAATTACTTCCTGTTACTAGAAGATCATCAACATACAGAGAAATTATAACAATGTCAAAGTTAATATGCCTTATGTAAAGAGTTGATTCACTTAGGCTTTTTTGAATACATAAGTCAGAGAGATGATCATAGATTCTACTGTACCAAGCCCTTGGAGCTTGCTTTAATCCATAGAGAGCTTTTTTCAACAAGTAGACTTCGTCATCCTTTCCTTCCACAACAAACCCTTCATGCTGCTCAACATAGATTTCTTCCTGCAAGAAGCCATTCAAAAAGGCTGATTTAACATCCAGTTGGTAGATTTTCAAACCCTTTTATGCTGTAATTGCCAAAAGAATCCTGATTGTGTCAAGTCTTGCAACTGGTGCAAATGTTTCAGAAAAATCTACACTGAAAATCTGAGCATAGACCTTTACCACAAGCCTAGCTTTGTGTTTGCTCACTGAACCATCACCATTTAGCTTAGTTCTATAAACCCATTTAACTCCAACGATCTTTCTGTCTTGAGGTCTTTCAACTAACTCCCATGTTTCATTTTCTCGATCATGGTTAGCTGCTCCTGCATTGCAGCTATCCATTTCTTATCTCTTTCATCTTCTGCATATTCAGCAGGTTCAAATACTACTACATTGCATCTTTGATAGATGTCTGGAAGTGATCTGGTTTCTCTAATTGGAAGATGATCAACTCGTTCCTCAAAATTGTGCAACTCATTACCTTCTATTTCTTGTTTCTCTCCATCCCAATTCCATTGCTTTGGTTAAACAAATTCCACATCTCTGCTTACCAAAATTTTTCCAGTATGTGGTTGGAAAATTCTATAAGCTTTTGACTGCAAACTATAGCCAATGAAAAATCTAGGTTCTGCCTTCTTGTCAAGTTTATCCCTTTTCACCTGAGGTATGTAAGAAAAACATAAGCAACCAAAAATTTTGAGGTTCTTTAGTAAAGGTTTTTACCCATGCCAAGCTTCAAAAGGTGTTTGACAATTCAATTCCTTTGTAGGCAGCCTATTAAACAAAAATACAATAGTAGTGGTTGCCTCTTCCAAGAACTTCTTGGGAAGCTCTTTCTCGTGCAACATACACCTTCACATCTCAATGATAGTCATATTCTTCCTTTCACTTACTCCATTTTGTTGTAGAGTAGATGGAGTAGTAAGTTGATGCTCTATTCCAGCAACTTCACAAAAGCTTTTGAACTGATCTGAAGTGTACTCAGTCCCATTATCTGATCTGAGCACTTGTATTTTGCAGCCACTTTTATTTTCTACCAAGGATTTGAATTTCCAAAAAACTTCAGCAACCTCTGATTTGAATCATAAGAAGTATATCCAATACATCCTTGTTAGATCATCAATGAAAATTATGTAATACCTACTTCCATTCAATGATGGAGTTCTTTGGGGGCCTCCAAGATCTTTATGAACCAGCTGCAATTTTTGAGTTGCTCGCCAAGTTGATTTTATGAATGTTAATCTTATTTGCCTACGAAATTGACATGCCTCGCAACTTGGGAGTTCCTCTTCAAGTGGAGGTCAACCTTTTGCAAGCTCCTTTTTCTACATATACAAAAGAGCCCTATGGTGGAAGTGACCCAATCGTTTCTGCCAAGTTTCTGCAACAGTGGACTGACTTGGAAAAGCTATCTGTTCTTCCTCCATTGGATTCAAAGAAAAACTTTTTCCCTGTATTTTAATTCGAAATAACTCCTGACCACTTGGATTAATAATCAGACATGCCTTATCTTCAAAAAATAATTTGAATCCATATTCTAGCAGTTCTCCAACACTTAATAAATTCTAATCAATTTCAGGAACAAACAAAACTTCAGAAATAAGTTTTGTACCTATATAACTCTCAATAGCTACAGTCCCCTTTTCCCTTTGTCGGGAGGTATTCTCCATTTCCAATCCTGACCCTTGATGTAGCTGATCTATCAAGCCTTTTGGAATGCTTTTCGTCACTGGTCATGTGGTTCATACAACCACTATCAATAAGCCAACTGTCACTTGAAATACTAGATGCAAAACATGATGCAACAAAAAGTTTTTCTTCCTCCTGTTGATTTGCAACTTGAGCTTCTACTTGTTGCTGCAATCCTTTTTCCTTGCAGATAATCTCAACATGTCCAAGTTTTTGACATCTCCTGTATCTCATATTCGACTTTCTCCAGCATTTGAAGTAAGGATGATTCTTCCTTCCGCAATGCTGACACGAAGGGAATTTGTCTCCTCTGTTGCTACCTGAGTTGTGGCTACTCCATTACTAGCCGAAATTTAATTATTTTCAGCATAATTCTTCTTCCCTTTTGTTTTCTAGAATTTGCTTCCAGCATAGTTTTGCAACATGGCTTGTAGTGCACCTTCTACTGACCCTTCATGTCTCATTAACCTTCTTTGTTCTTGTGCCTGCAGTGCACTTAGTAATTCTGCCAAAGTGATCTTTGATAGATCCTTCGTATTTTTAGAATCCTATCTGAGTATTCTTTGACAGTTTCAGAATCCTTCATTTGTTGCATCTCAAATTCTCTGATGAGATTCATAACTTTCATACCTTTGATTCTCTAATATCCTTGGTATTCTTCTTTGAGAAAATCCCATATTGCTTTTGACAATTCCAATGTCATGATTCTGGAAAAAATTGTGGTTGAAATTGCAACATATAAGCAAGATATTGCCTTGGATTTCCTTGTCTTTCTTTCCTTGTGAAGTTTGATCTGAGCCATTGTTGGATTGCCAGGTAAAGTAGGAATTTCATAATCCTCCTCTATTTCTTCCCAGAGATCACAAGCCTCCATGTGAGTCTGCATCTTAATAGCCCATACCTAGTAATTCTCTCCATCAAACACCTGTGGAGAAATAGCATAAGAACCAGAAGAATTTTCTGTTTCCATGTGTTCTGATGGCTTTTCAGGGAAACAGGTAGGGAACTTTATTTATGTATCACACAGACTACACTCACAAGTCCCTTAAGAAGAGGGGCTCTGGTACCAATCTATTTTTGTTTAACAAATGAAAACATACAACAAAAGAAGAAAAGGAGAGATATCTTATTAAAGTTGAAAAAGGAGATGTTTAAATACAAAAAAAATCTTAACAGATCTGCAGTAAATAATGCAGTAACTCAAAATAGAAACTTCCTAATAACTAGGAACTAACTCTACCAACAGCCACTTGCCTAAAGAGTAGGAAATTCACAATTGAAAGTTAACACAAAATATCTAACATCTTCTGCAAGCAAAAGACACATTAACAGCTATGTCATCATGTTAACTAATTATGATTAACAACTCATGAGGCAGATTTCAACAATTCAAGTGTTTGCTAGCGACGAGAAGGCAGCTGCAAGAGCATCCAAACAGCCTTGCTCACCCTCTTTTCATGCAATATGATATGTTGGGCAGACGGTAGTGCCATCGACATAGCCAAAAGATCTTATCCTCTAGGAAATGGAGATATTTATTTGTGCTTTCCAGAAAAGGTATTTTGTAGAGGTTAGTTTTATCGAGACAAAGTGATGGGCGTCGTTTAGAGGGGAGGGAGACGAGTTTGCCGCTTGATCCATGGTCTTCTGAGAGGTGGACGATGAGTCCATTTTAGGTTGTGATACCATAATAGATCATGAATATTGATAGATGAAATTTCAATGTTAAACTAAAATTTGTAATATAGACATGTTGTGAGAGAGGATATCATGGGATTAATCAACTGATCATAGGAGCTTATATAATAGAAAAAACCATTTATGAACATCTCTGAATTATAAAAGCCATGAGATCGATTAATTCAGCTCTTGGATCTTGATAGTAGTTAGTACTTAGTATGCTATCGATCATGGCTCAGCTACAAAAGAAACAAACAATGACTTACTCGCTAATCCTAATCATTTAAGTCCTGCAAATAACAATAAAGAGGGAAATAAATACTTCATATTGTAAGCCCACTGAGAAACACTAATTAATACCTAAAAGATACACTTCAAATCAGTAATATGATATAAGAAAGAAAAAAACAGACAACGACACTACCCATTAATCTAACTAGACAATAATACTTGAATCGCCAACAAGATTAAAATTTTGTGTTATATAATAACATATTGTAAATGCGTTGTACAGTTTTTGCTAAGAATTACTACTAAATATTTGACAGAAGTACATAACTAGACAACAGAAGCTCAGTTCGCCCAGGCCTTCATTGCACAGACACAACAAAAGTTCACCAATCCGAATCCTCCTATTGTTGAATGATTGATAGGTCATCCGACTTAATAAATGTTCAATCATCTAATATTAGATCTATGTCATCCGAGTCTAGTAATATCTCCTATGGATCCAAGCTAAGCAAATCTTCAGGCATAAAAATGAGCATGATCGCGGATTCAACAGAATGTTGCCCATAAGTATACGAGCCCTGTGCTGCTCATAGTGGCTCAAGGATATTCACGTCCCTGTGCATATCATGTAACATACCTCGTGGTTCTTCCAAGTCCTTTTTGTCCCATTGATGTAACTCAAGAATATCTAATTAGGGAATGGCATTGCCATATATCCTGAATTGCCCTGCATCAGATGCACTGAATGGCTCCACTAGTATTAATATTGAATCATCAGTAGTACCATATGATTCTGCAGCCTCATGTAATTCGTTAAAATCAATAATCAGTATTGGCAAAAATATAGAAAAAGACATGACCCATTATATATTAATCTAAACAGACAATAATATTTGAAACTCCAACAATTTTTATGTTATATATAAACAATTTTTGAATGTGTGATACAGTTAGTGACAACATTTATATAAGTAGACAAAAGAAGCTAAGTTTCATTGCACAAACAACAAAAGTCCACTAACCCTCCAATCGTTTGGATCAAATACAAGGGCAGAATCGTCCTCCTCTTGTTGGATGATTGATGCTTCTTAGGTCCAATTAAATATAGGGACATTCTCCTCTTCTTGTGTGGTAGTTTCAGGCAAAATAGCACAAAAATCTTCTTCTTTAGCTTGTTGTTGGTTGTTCCTCTCTATCAATGCATCGGTGCTCCAAATAGCACAAGAATCTTCTTCAGCTTGTTGTTGGTTGTTCATCTCTATCAATGCATCGGTGCTCTAAATAGCAATATGCTGCTCAATTTCTTCAGGTCTCATCCCACTCTCATCAGTATTGGACATCAATAATTCCTCTAGTTGATACATACTCTGCTCCTCTGATTTCTTTTTCAATATTCTCTCATCAATCACCTTCTCTACAGATTCCAAACAACTGGTGTGAATAAGTCATATGCTTATTGCCACTGATTGTCCTTGATTGCTAGTTGGTTATGTGTGTTGATAACATAAAGAGGAGACTTGGTGCCTGGTTATAGTACTGGCTGTTATTATTTGTCGAAGGTGGACCTAGGGGTCATTGGGGTGTGTTGGTATTAGTAGGTGGGGTATGATAAAGTGTAGTCTACTTCGCCAAGTAGTAGGGTTTACTTTGGGTTGTTGAGTCATAATAGTTGACTGGAGTAATGAATGGTAGTCCGGGTATAGACATAGTTGTCGGATAGGTGATAAGTGTGACTTGGGAAGTCTAGGTAATAAGTGTGACTTGAGAAGTCGTAGGTGTTGGGTGTAGAGTTAGAGAAGGGGAGTTGGCATCGGAAGGGATATGAGGGATTAAGGTATGAAGTATAAGTAGATGGTCGGGTTTTGAGATTGGGTTTGGTAAAAGTTGGATGTTGGAGTATGGTACAATCGTAGTTAATTACATGCTTTCTGTAAGGACTGGGTCCATTGTTATAGGTAAGCTTTTGGTGCCAAGTTTCAAGTTAGAAATACTCTGGGTTTGGGAGTTGAAAAATTTGGGCTATGCTAGTCTCGGCCAGTTTTGGAGCGAGGTTTGGTCTAGGGAAATTCAAGTAAGGATTGGTTAAGTATCTTGATTCAATCTAGTTTTTTGTTTAGCTAAGACATAAAAGAGTCTGGGGGACTTTTTGGAAGTGAATTTGGGTAAGTAGAACTCCTGGTATGAAAGTTGGCGTGAAGCGGTTATTCCGAAACATTAGGAAATTAAGTGTATTATAAAATAGGAATCTTTAGGGGACTTTACAACTTTTTGTCCCGTGTCAACCGCCTTAGCGGTTGACACACTGCCATAGCAACCTCCTCTATAGTGGAGAAAATATCACTATAGTGGGAGTCAATATCGGTCAACATCACTATAGCAGGTGGCTCCTCTATGGATGTAGTGCTATAGTGGAGCATGGACTGCTATAGCTGAGCGTGATGGAATTTAATGCATAAACTTCCCAAAAATAATCAGCTTTCATCAAAGATGTTTTGGGAGAAGGGCAAGATGATTCTAGGCGATTTTCCTCTGTGTTCCATTATTTTTTGTCCCAAAGGTAAGGATTCTACTCCCTTAACTTTATGTTACCTTTCCTACAGAGTAGAATTGCTAGTTAGGGACTTTGGGGAAGTTTTTGAATGACCTAGGAATAGTAGAATCCGGGGGGAAAGGGATTCTAGGGTACTAGAGTTCTTGGGTCTTATTTTTGTTGATGGATTATGATCATATGGCCTTAATTCTCTAAATGTATCCATGAAAATTGTAGTCTTAGGTGAATTAATGGTTGGAAAGCCCAGGAATCGGTGGGATAATCATAGTTTTGCTTGGGGATTGGGATTTTTGCATAATCCAGGTATTTAGGCTAGTGAATTTACTATAGTTCTTGTATAATTATTTCTAGACCAAGAACAAGCAAGGGATCCTGAGAAGGGGAAAGCTTCGGTTCAATAGAGCTTTGAGTAATTCGAGGTAGGTGATGGCTATTGATTTCCATTGTGCATTGTATGTTCGTGTGCTTTTGCTTAAGTATTGTAAGAGTTGCATGCTTAGGGAATAGTTATGAATGTCTAAATGTCTGAATAGCAGTCTTGGAAAATGAAATGGGTGTTATTGCTTGTTGGTTTACAAATGTGTTTTTGTTCATTGTTTGTGACTGTTGGATTTCTGTGTGACATTCGGTTTGCTCGAGTATTACGCCTGGTATAGATTACTATTTGGTTGGCTCAGATACCACGCCTAGTATAGGTTACTACTTGGTTAGCTCGGGTACCACGCCTGGTATGAGAATTATAAATGGTTGGCTCGGGTACCATGCCTGGTATGGGTTTGTTTATTGAATTGTTGTATTCTTTCGATGGTTCTATGAGTGGACCGGGTTGTATTTCTTGAATTGTGACTTTGTATATGGTCCATGAGAGGCCAGTTTATTATATTGATTTGTGTTTGGTCTTGGTCTAGATCGGGTTACATGTGTAACACTTAGGTGTTGTTAGGTGGATCTCCGGATGGGTCTGGACTATGTAAGAAAAGATATATATATAAGTTATTGTCGTTGAATGTTGTAAATGGTTGTAGGGAGAGACTTGTATTCTAGGTATATTTTTTGGCTTGTTCACATGTTTCCTGTGCATCACTTGGCTTTAGTTACTATTCATATTCCGCTTATTTGTAACTAGCTGATGATCCTACCAGTACATGGTGTTGTGTACTGATTTTGCACTTGCGTTTCTTTTTGTGAGTACAGGCAATCTTTCGGCGGCTGACGTGCGACCTCACTTGTTGTCCCAACATTTCCAGACATGAAGGGTGATCTACTTTGGTCGAGCTACCTTGGTTTCTTTCTTTTAGTTATAGCCTACTTGTCTCGGTCTTAGACTCTTATTTATTTGGGGTTGCATCCCCGCATTCTAGATATTGGTTGATTATTTTTGTACGATGACTTTTAGATTCTAGGGAGGAATTTATGTAGGATTTTATTTTATAGACTATTTGAGACCTGAATGCTAGTTTACTTTATGCACTAGTTTTATGAAGGTACGGGGGTTGGGTAGGTGTCACTCATGGTGGGGTTGGGTCATGACACTTTCCCTTGACTTTCTTATATAATGGTACGAGTGGATTCGGGTCGACCGATGATGCCTACCAGTACGTGTAGTTGTACTGATTCTACTCTTGCTATACCTTTTTGAGTATAATCTGGTTACAGGGTTGGTGATATTTCATAGGTACAGGATGACGGTGATCTTTAGCAGCTTCTACTCCCGTTTCCATGGTAGGAGCTGTGTCCTTTTACATTTCAGTTTTACTCTTGTAGTAGCTCCTGTACTGGCTTAGACTAGATTCTAGGGAGGTTTGTTTTCAATTTGTAAATTGTTTTCCCAGTTTTTAAAAAGGATTTACTGTATTTCTTTTTAAAAGATATTTTTTGAAACAAGGCTGTAAATGGTTTCACGTATTAACATGAGGTTATTTATTGTCATACTTTGTTTTCCGCAAGTACCCGTTGGATCGGGTGGCAATAGTTCGTCTATCTAGGTGGTTAGAGTAGGTACCCTCACGGCCTGGTAGTTGGGTCGTGGAAGATGGTATCAGGGCCTAGGTTACTGATCTCCCAGTACAAGAGCATAATGTCACATAGAGTCTTGCGAATTTTTGCATTGACGTCCACATCTAATCTTTGGGGAGCTATGAAGCATTCTAGGAAACATCTCTCTTGTTTTATTCCTTTTCGTGTGGTTCGTTTACTTGCTTGTATGACTTGAGTCCAATTGGTATCTCGACAAGGAAAAAGGATGTCATTTGACTCCGGCTATTGTGAAGCAAGCAATATAAGTTAGAACTGGGAAGATTCCAATTGGTATCTAGCCTGAGAGGCTGTGGTAAGACATGGATGATTGACTAAGAGTCATCCATGGGACGAATAGAGAATAGTACATGTGGTATGACTTTGTTGTGGTGTGAAACTTGAAAACTTGTGTGTTACCATGTTTGTGTAACTAAATCATTGGCATAGAACTAAATTCCTGACTGTGTATATGTGAGTCTAAATGTAGTCCTAATTTGAATGTGGTATGCCTTGGTCGGTGAAAAATTGCTATATATGTTTATTTGATATTTCTTATTACTTTCAAAAGGGACTTATAATTGGTTAAGATGGTAAGGGGAAAAGACTTATGACTGTAGGGAAGCTCTGATTTCAGGACGATCAGGGACTTGGTTGGGAACCATGGGCACAAGGGGGTTATTCTTTCGATTTTGTTTTGGTGATTTTGGGTGTTAAGTTTTGATTGGTGCATTGCCAGAATAGTCTAGGGATGTTTTCTAAGACCATGACGAGATTTACAGGGTTAAACCATGATAACTGGGAAGTGGGATAATTGTTTTGTTGAAAATTTGAAATTTTCTGGGCTAGTAACGTCGGGACCGCCATAGCGGAACTGTAATGCTACAGCGATCCCGCTATAGCAGGATTTTCCCTGCTACAGTAGTACCGCTATAGCAGAGTGACAAGTGCTACAAGGGAAGGGCACGGGGCAAAATGCCTGCCCTGTTTTCCCCTATTTTTCATTCCATTCCCGGGGCTTAAAAATGAAATGGTTAAGCTATAAATTGTTATGTAAAACAAGGAAATCAGCTATAGAACTAACATAGTATGCATATAAGGGAAATAATTTTTGGAACTAGCATCCATGTGTGAAAACCAAAGGGGAAGGAAGGGGAAATATTGTCTAGAACAAGCCCCAAACAGGGGCAAAGCTCAAAAGCTGTAAATGTTTGTAATAAAGGGGGAAAGGGAGGTCCTAAGCCTCATCATCACTCAGGAATGAGAACTCCTGCATGTCCTCAGGCTCCAGTGTGGGAAGCTTTCGACCGAAGATAATGCAAGTGAATATGACCTTGACAGTCTTCCGCATCCGGGCAAACATGCGATCCCGAGAGCGCCTCTTCTTTTTCTCTTCCTCTAACTCTCTGTGGAGTGCTGCAAATTCCTGAGTAGAAGGGGGTGAGAGTGTACCTCAAGCGTTAGTGTCCTCCATGAACCTCCTGATAGAGGCCAGATTCTCCTCGAGCTAGCGGCTAGTGATTGGGGGCTGAGGCTGGGAAAGGATGGGAGTGTCATCATCATCATCAGCAGCAGCATCCTCAACCGGCTGGCTGCTTCTTGCTTCATCCACCTTTCTATTCTTCTCAGAAGAGACCACTTTCACCCGAAGAGGGTCGAAGAGGTCATCCATCTCTACCACCCTATCGGTGTCATCTTTTGGCACATGGAATCGCCTTCACAACTCAGACACCAAACCCAGAAGATAAGGGCCCTTCCTATGACCTCGGTAGAATTCCTTCCACTCTGAGATAATTATCCCCCCACATTGAAGATAATACCTTGCATAGCACAAGCAATCACCAGGGCCCGGGCATATTCTCTGGGATACCAAATTGAGCCACATCTTAGCGTCTACGAAGAAGTAAGTGCTAGTGATACATTCGGGACTGGGACAGTAGAACTGACTCCTACACTTTTTGTCCACTAAGGTATCCCTCATTCAGGTCATGTCCCAAAGTCGATACTTGGCGTCGTATGTAGCATTGGAAATGTGAGGCACTCCTAACACCTCATTGATCGCCTGAGAATCCACTGAAACATCTACCCCTCATATTCGAATAGTAGGGTTGGGATCATCACAATGAACGGTAGGAAGTATGGCATAGAACTCCTGCGCCCAACCTATATGTGCGGGAGGGGAAGACACTATCAAGGATTCCCAATTGAACTCTCGGAACCTGCGATGGAAATCGGTTACTTCAATCCACACCTGACATTTTGCAGCCCCTTTCATAGCAAAAACCTATGCTTCCGGAACCTTTCCTGACTAGCATCATCAGGGAACCTCACATAGGGGTACTCTTGCACTTGTCCTTCAGCCATTGGGTATGATAACCTGCAATGTAGCAAGGGGGTGGGATTAGAACTCGATAAGGCATAAGGGATTAAGAAAAAGGGGGAAAAATTCTAAGTGTTAGCCTGAGGAGGCTATTGTTTTGCGGTCTTTTGTTATAGCGGACGATCGTCCGCTACGCTGGAACCACTATAGCATATATTTCTCCACTATAGTGGGACCGCTATACTGATCGGATTCTGCTATAGTGGTATTCATCGTCCCAACACTCTAAGGGGTGCAACAATGGCGGCGCTTGACCCAAAACTCTATTTTTGACAACCCAAGTTCAGATCAGTGTTCCTAAAATGTTCTATTTCCATTTTCTATAAAAATTTGCGCATTATAACCCCTAGATTCTGTCCAAATAACAAGTTTTATACAAGAACAACCCTTTACCTTCCCGCTGTTTTTGCCTTATTTTGGCTAAAAGTTGCATAATCCTTACACCCAAAATGTTGTGGAGGCATTGTGAACGTAAGAAAATCATCCATGCTTCGAGAATTCAACAAAAATCTAACATAGTTCAAAACTCAAGGACCCAACTATAATGTATACCCCAAATCCTTATTTTCTACCATAATCATGTCTAAATCCGTGCAAGGAAGTATAAGAGTGTAGAAGCGATTGTTACCTGAAATTTCCGACATCGGGAGTGGGGTGATTGGTAGAAGAAGGGGATGAAAACACATTTCTTCCCTATTTCAATCTGTTGCGAACCTCTATAACCGTCCGTACTTTGCTATAGTGGTACCACTATAGCGGTATAATGTCTGCTATAGCGAACGACAGTCAGCTTTAGGAAAGAAAAAGTTATCTTGGGTCTTTTCAAATTCTCTCACTTTGACATTATATGAGGCCCCGGGTTTCTTGGGTGCTCGGGGAAGGTCACGTATAATTTATTTGGGTGGCTCGATAATTCTTCATCATATTTGGATCATAATATTTTCATAATCGGTCGAGTGCGATCAATTAAGGAGAATGTTTAATATTTTGCATAGGCTCATAAATACGCGGTCACTTGGGAAAGTGAGGGTCCCAGGCTAGTCCTCTCCTTCCTTTTATTTTTGGGATCATTCGGGGATGAACGATGGGTAAATTGATAACTGTTGTAACAACCGGACTCATTATTATTTTATAAATCACAATACTGCAAAAAAAATATCAGGAACTATTTAAAAATATTTTGTATTAAGTGGGGTGACGTGATGGAAAATTTCAGATTTTTGAAAATTGTTTGGGCTGACATGACTCTGCTATAGCGATATTTATTCCACAATAGCGCTACCATTGTAGTGGAAGGCCTCCCGCTATAATTGGATGACGAGAGGCAGTAGCCTCAGAATACGAGTTTAATAAAAGACTTCTCCTCTTCCGTTTAAGAACATACGAGGGTTACTCCAAAAACTTTTCTAGGCTGCTCCAGGGCTTGAGAGCCATGAGGAGGAGGGATTCCAGCTATAGGGATGTGAAACAACGGGTTTCGAGATTGTCATTCGACAGGGAATGCTTTCATGGAGCCAGAAAATGCATCAGGTAGTTGCTTGGTGTCCAGGTAGGCTAGGTTTTCTTCATTGAGTAGATTGACCTGCTTTTATTTCATATTTATTATATAAACAGAAAAGGAGAATCCATGCATAGGCTTTCTAGCACGGAGTCTGGAGGATTATTATGGTTGGATTGGTTGAACTAGGAATATGATTGCGTTGGGATATTGGGTTGACATATTCTGGATTGTGTATGTAGTTGTGTATATTATTATGATATACGATAGGGATTAAAATGTCGAAAAGGTTCGGGGAACCGAAAAGGGCTTGAGTAATTAAATGACTATAAAAAGGAAAGGGAGTTCGGGAAATGAATTGGTATAAAAGGTAGACTAACTAGGATGAATGATTTACCTGGGGTTAGGTGAGGTCTTCCCCATACAGTCCTTCGGTCCTAGGAGAAGGGTCAGGTATGGGTGTATCTACTAGTATGTATTAAGGGGTGAACCGGGGTTAGTCTTCGAACGGATATAAAGAGGAGCTTATGTACCCGGGGTGGGGTAGGTGATGGTTACTGATTCTCAATATGCATTATGTGTTCATGTACCATTATTTAATATTGTATGAGTTGCATGCTTAGGGAATGAAATGTGAATGTCTAATTTTCCTGTTATCAGTCTTGTAAAATGAATTTGTTTGTGGCTTGTTGGTTTACAAGTGTATTTTGTTCATTATTTCTGATTGATTGGATTTGGTGTGACATTTGATTGGGTCGGGTATCACGCCTGGTACAAGAATACTAATGGTTATCTTGGGTACCATGCCTGGTATGGGAGTACTAACGATTGGCTCGGGTACCACGCCTGGTACTGGTTGTTTTAATTGCACTGTTGTATTCTTTCGATGGTTCCACGAGTGGACCGGGTTGTACTTTTTTACTGTGATTATTGCATATGGTATATGAGAGGCCAGGTAAATATATCTAAATGTGAGTTTGGTCTTGGTGTAGGTCGGGGTTGTATGTTGAACAGTAATGTGTTGTTAGG
The DNA here is from genome assembly GCA_003996215.1 of Jaltomata sinuosa. Taxonomy (NCBI): domain Eukaryota; kingdom Viridiplantae; phylum Streptophyta; class Magnoliopsida; order Solanales; family Solanaceae; genus Jaltomata; species Jaltomata sinuosa. Next base: position 393,773 of record QJPP01000468.1, read on the forward strand.
GTGGTACTTGATGGGTCGGGGTTATGTGAATCAGACATATGTTATTGCCACTGATTTTCCTTGATTGCTAGTTGGTTACGTGTGGTTGCCAACTGAAAGATTATACTTAGGGTCTGGTTATAGTACTGGTTGTTATTATGTGTCGAAGGGGGCCCTGGGGTCATTGGGGCGTATTGGTATTGGTAGGTGGGGTATGATGAGGTGTAGTCTACGTCGCCAAGTAGTGCGGACTACTTCGGTTGTGGAGTCATAATGGTTGTTTGTGGTAATGAATGGTGGTCGGGGTATGGACATAGTTTTCGGATAAGTGATAAGTGTGAATTGGGAAGTCTAGGTGATAAGTGTGACTTGAGAAGTCTAAGTGATAAGTGAGACTTGAGAAGTCGTAGGTGTTGGGTGTAGAGTTAGAGAGAGAGAGAGTTGGAAGCGAAAGGGATAGGAGGGGTTGACGTATGAAGTATAAGTAGATGGTCGGGTTTTGAGATTGGGTTTGGTAAAAGGTAGATGTTGGAGGACGGTACTATCGTAGTTAATTACATGCTTTCCCTTGACTTTCTTATATGATGGTACGAGTGAATTCGGGTCGACCGATGATACCTACCATAACGTGTGGTTGTACTGATTCTACTCTTGCTATACCTTTTTTGGTATAGTCTGGTTGAAGAGTTGGTGATGTTTCATAGGTACAGGATGACGGTGATCTTCAGCAGCTTCTACTCCCGTTTTCATGGTGGGAGTTGTGTCCTTTTACATTTCTGTTTTACTCATGTAGTAGCTATTGTACCGGCTTAGACTGGATTCTAGGAAGGGTTTGTTTTCAAGTTATAAACTGTTTTCCAGTTTTTAAAAAGAATTTACTGTATTTCTTTGTAAAAGATATTTTCTGAAACAAGGTTGTAAATGATTTCACGTATTAACATGAGGTTATTTATCGTCATACTTTGTTTTCCGCAAGTACCTGTTGGATCGGGTGGTAAGGGTTCGTCTATCTAGGTGGTTAGAGTAGGTACCTGCACGACCCGATAGTTGGGTCGTGACACCGTACTACTTATTTTTTTAATATTTTAATTTAATTATTTCCTTTAGTGATTTGGTTAGTCTATTACATATAATTTAAGTGTAAGATTTCTATAAGGTAAAATTTTAATTAATTTTAAAACTTTATAGTTCAAATAAGGAAAGATTTAAAAAATAAATTTTTTGTCAATTTTAATTATTAATTCTCCTAATATCTCTTACCATATATTTTAGGACATCTTAATTTTAAATATTATAAAGATAATAATATAATAATTAGAGGAAAATAATAAAAAGAAGATTTTGTCTAAATCAGATTCTTTTAATGAAGGGAAAAAAGTTCAAATCACAATATAAGGTCCTTCACACTTTTAATATAATATAAACCTAGATAGATAAGTATATATATAAAATAGAATTTCTTTGTTGAATGATGTTTAGACTTTATGTTATCCCTTTCTTTTGAATTGTATTTACTAAATTATAATATTGGGACTTATTTTATATTAGAATTTTATATAAGAGTATATGTTAAACATTTTTTAGGATTTTAAATTTAAATCATACGTTCGAATTTCATTTATTTGTTTTAGTATCATTGACTTATTATTTTACATTGCATATTACTCATTTTTCACTTACAGTTGATAAGTTGTTATTTTTATTTGAATAATATAATGTTTATAAATATTAGTAATTCTTTTGTCAAACATCCAGTGTATCATGTTCTTACAAAATGTGTTGTTTTAATTTTTATAATTAATTACATTAAAATATAATTAACTTGACATATGTATACCACAATTAGAGTTGAACTAAAATTGTAGTATGATTTGTATAATTGAAAGATTATTAGTGTTTCGTGTCAAATAATAAGAATTGTGTTAATTCAAACTTCAAACTTAAGAGACTATTTTGACCCTTATACTTTCATTTTAAGCCACGACTTCTAGCAATTATAACTTTATAGGCAAATGTATAAATTTGAATGACTTTGTTAGATTAAAAAGAAGTTAATGACTTTATTCGGTAATTGTTTAGTTGAGTGACCATTTCATGCAATAACAATAGCGGAAACAAATCTGAATTCTAAGAACAAGAAATAAAAGATAGATGATAGACACAAGAAACTAATTGACAACTATAGCTATAAATAGCTAAATCTTTCAATTAAGAATGCAAAACAAGCACCAAATATATAACATAACCCTTGTGAGAAAAGCAAAATTGACAAAACAAATTAAGCAATATTGATCACAGAGAAGTATCACGTCCATAAATATAAATATATATATATATATTGTACATGGAGCTTTCCATATATAATATAGTATGAGAACAGTAGGAAACTCCTTTTTAAGAAAACTAATAATCCTACTAACACAAATTAGTCTGTGTTTTTTGTTCTTTTGATTTCGTTCAATCAAAACCATTATTTTAAATTTGAAAATTTTGCACTTGCGATATTGTCACGATCCAAAATTACTTGGATTGTGATGGAACCTACCTCAAACCAATCATGGTAGGTAAGCCAAACCCAATAAATACAACAATTGAAATAAAAGCAATACTAAAGGATCCAACGCGTAAAATAAAGATGATGTCTGAAAAACATCCCAAAATGATATTGCACAAGATAATCTAGAAATCCCCAAGACTCAGAAGTCATAAGTACAAGGGAACTTTAATACAATATCAAAACTGATCAATCCAACACTTCTCAAAAGTAAAATAGACAAGAAATAAATGATAGAAGAAATTGGGTCGATCTGTAAAGACAAGAGCTCACCAAAGCTTCGAATAGAAACCACAAGCACGAACTCAGCCACGGGGTCTATGCGTACGAAGATTTGCATCAGACGGATGCAAAAAGTAAAAGTCAATACAGTCCATATATACTCAATATGAATCATAGGCTGACAGAGCTTAAGCAGATACTATAACGAATAAAGAATACTAAAATAACCCTACACACAAAAAAGTTTCAGCAGTTCGATACCAATAATCATAAAATATCACTACATAACACCATGATAATCAAAGAAGGATGCAATGAAATGATATACAATGGCCAATGTGTAATGACCCTTCCGTTCATTTCTGCTCTTACGCTTTCTTTGTACTGTTAGAGCTTGCCTGTAGTGGCTCCAAGTCATTTATGACTTGTTGAGACCGATGGTTCGGTTCCCTAGTCGTTCATTTGATCATTATGGCCATTTATTTGTTTTAGAGCCTAAACTTAGGATATCATTCACTTCGGTCAACATTCTTGGTAAACGCGCTCGGAATCAAATTTTGACAGTTCTGTTAGCTTTTGAGTATGGATTTTGGTCTAGATGGACTCTTGATCAGGGTCTGGGAGCTTTCAGTTAGTTTTGTGTTGGTTTTTGTGTTTTCTGGCCAGTGGAACTTGGAAGTTTGACTTTGGTTTACATTCAGAGAAGAAGGCCTCAGATGAAAATTCCATCAGTGATGTTAGCTCTGGAATATTGACTTTGGGCTAGAGGGACCTTTGGTTCGGTCTCGAGGCTTCCAGACTCGTTTTAGGACATGGTGTTCCATTTTGAAAAAGTTGGCCTTAAGTTGATTTTAGGATGTGGGGCCCACTTTTTATTAAATCAACCTCTGTTGGGATATTTGTTGATTCCGCTGAGTCTGGAATTCCCTTTTTAGTTGAATAGCTTAGCTCATTTGTGTGCGTGGGACCCCGGATGCGTTCCTCAGGGTCAGTTGGAGAAATTTCTCATGTTGGCATAGCTGTTGGCAGCTGGTTGTTGTCATGGCATCAGCAGGCCATCAACCACGCATGGGCATGGCCCCACACACACAACAGAGCCATCCACCCCCTTTTTCTTGGCCTCCGCCTACGCGTCACCGGGGCAGCGTCCTCATGGGCCACGCGCACAGTGGCCACATATGTGCGTGTAATGAACCTTCCGGTTATTTCCACGTATATGTTTTCCTTGAACCGTTAGAGCTTTTTTTTAGCGGCCCCAAGTCATTTAAGGCTTGTCGGGACTGATATTTCGGCGCCGGGTCCATTTGTTTGATCGTAAGCTTCTTTGATAAATTTTATGAACTTTGGGTCAAATGTATCAGGGCTTTTCTCTCAATATATAAAGATTTAGAAGTCCCCCGAAATACCAAATCGAAGGTCTACGAGTCTAGTTTCCAACGCACAAAACCTCACGTCCAACTGATCTTGGAGTAAAAAGTTATGACTGTTTTACCGCGGACTGTCTGGCAGAAACCGGGTTGCGAACCGGGTCGCGAACCGGGTCGGGTCAAAATCGATTTAAAGCCTCAACTTCACGTCTTAAAATGCCGTTTCAGTTCTGAAACAGTGAGGAAACATAAGGGAGGATTCCAAGAGAGTTCTTGAGTATCAAAATCGTGCGATGGTGAATTACGAGCCTAAGCTTAAAAATTTATTAACATCGCGTGTATTTGAAAATATTTTATTTTAAAGTTGAATTTGGTAAAAAGTTATATTATTATTACCTTTTTAAAATATTTTAAAGGTTTATGAAAAATATTTTTGTTACGATATAAGTGTATATGTATTTATTTTATAAGGTTTTTATACATTGTAATATTTTAACGGAGATAGTAAATTTAGTTATATTAAAATTTATTATTATAATATAGTAGGTTTTATTCGAAATAATTTTCTAATGATTTTGGTATATTCAAAAATTATATTTATTTTACCACGAATTTATGCAATACCCGAATATATATAACGGGGTAAAGGTAATCTTTCAGTATTGCCACCTCCACTCCACGTGGGAGTGGAGGGGTTGGACAACACATTGGGATGCTGCCACTTATTAGCTAAAATTAAGTGGCATGTGTATTGATATAAGTACCTTTAATTTATATGTTACAGGGGTAGAAGTGATCATATGGGGGCATTTACATACTACTGTGCACGTTGATTCTATAAGCGCTAAGGAAGATTTCTGAGGGAATATTATTTTGATGCAATATTTGATAATCAATTATCTACGTCAAGTTATTCAAGCCCAAATCCGATTCTGATTTAGTTTTGGATTTTCTAGGAGTGGTTCGAGCTTGGACATCATCTTAGCAGCTTGTCATCGGACGACATGTAGGTTACGGTTTATTTTCCCTAGACTCCGCATATATAGGATAAAATTATTTTAATGGGCACCCTTGGGTTGGTTTATTAGGTTGGTACCACAGACCTCGACCGCTTTATTCATGTCCGCCTACTTTTGTTCCTCCGTTGCTTGTAGTATTTGCCGATATATTTTATTTACCCTTGTGGTCCTGTGAGACCTTGTTGACTCTGGAACATAGAAGGTGGGATTTTGGAATGTCCGCGAGTCCCGGGCATAGAATTATCCTTCTAGGCTGGTTATGCTTGCTGAGTAGCTGTGGGCCTGTGCAGGGTCGATAGGTTGATTGTGAGCTGCTGGGCAGCTATTGTGTTTGATCATACCATTTTCATGCATATAAAGAGGTTTTATACATGTTTTACTACGGTTTGGGCTTCGGGCCTACTGGCACCATTTTCTAAACCTTGCATGGCCCGGGGGCCCGTTTTTGATGGACATAATTTGGAAATGGTTTGATTTAACTTATGAGTATTCTTGGGAAAAAGAAAGTAAAATTATGTTTTAAATCATCACTTTTATGATTAACGCTAGACTCGGCAGGGCCGGGGTGCTAGTTGAGTTTTCTTGTTACTTGAGATGATTTTTAGCCTCCGTCGGACCGAGCACCTGAGATGACTTTCTACTGTTTAGACACGGTTATGCCCGGGCACCCTTGGAGGGGTTTTTGAGATACTTTCCTACTACTTTAGTCCTGGACAGGGTCTGGGCATGCATATTCGAGACTTGGTCTCTATCTTGATCCCGGACTTGCTTCCGGACGACATGTTTTGATACTGAGATTTAGTATGGGGTCTGGGACCTCCATGGACCTTGCCATCCGGGCCTGGGGCTTTGGGCTGCGTGTGCCGGAGGAGGGGTATACGGCGGAGTAGAGGTATACGGGCAGTGTCCTTCCATGGAACCTACCTGCTGGGCCGGATCGGCACCGGAGGAGGTACATACATAGATACCATTTCACTTGAGATCTTCATGCATCATATCATTCATTGTTTGAGGCTCCACCCTTGTTTGTTGTTTGTTGATTGTACGCTCCGGTAGTATGGGATGCCGGAGGGTTTGTTTTCACTTTTTTGTGTTCCTCGGTTGTATGGGCGGCCGGGGGACTGTAGGTAGAATTTTGCTATTTACTTACAGAATTGTTCCCTGTTACGGTTAAGTATGAAATTGGTTACTGCTAGACTGTTAGTTTCTGGATTTGAGATTGATGTGATTAGTTGGGTTTGATTCATGTCCCTGAGCATGCCTATCATTACTCTTTCTCTCTTCTTCTTACACTTGAGGTTACCGGTATACCGTCCATTTCGTAAACTTATTATGTATACACTGTTATTGCAAGGACCCCAGGTGAGTTACTTCTTACTTTCACCTGTGCCTATGGTGTGTATATTCTGCTTACTGGCCTCACATGTGGTTCTGTTGATTTCCCTCTAGGCTAGTTCCTGTGTACCTTTCGTTGATTTATGTGACTGCTTGCTTCTATTCTGTCTGTTACTACACTTTTATCTTATATGTGCCCAGTCGGCCTATGATACCTACTGGGTACCTTATGCTTCACATTTGGTGCTCACCCTACCCCCCCTGCATCTTTGGGTGCAGATCCTAGCGTGGGCCATCGCCGTTAGATCGTTGTGATTCGTGCTTGGAGATCTGTTGGGGACTACTTCAGACTGAGGGTGAGCTCTTGGCGATCAGAGCTTAGCTTTAGTTTATCCTTTTGCTTCATGTACTCTATTACTATTCAGAGACATCTGTATATATTGTTTTGGATCATTTGCACTCCATGTATGTAGTTTTGGCTCTATACTATGATACCAGGTCTTGGGGTTTGGTTTAGTTTCCGCATATGTGTATATATATATCCCTGTTATGTATTTTCTTCGTCTTGTTCCCTTATTTGTTAGATAGTAGCCCATTACTAACTGTCCTGGGCTACGGGAATTGGTTCGCCTACTGGGGGGTTGTAGGTGCCATCATGACCGAGAAATCGGGTCGTGACAGTATAGGTATAATATTATGACAAAAATATTACTGAGTCGGTGAATGCAATGTTCGACGTTGAAAAAGAATTTCTCATTGTCGCTCTATTTAATGAAATAAATAGGAGATTTGCACAAAAAATTCACGAGAGGCGTAAGAAGTTCATCAACTCACCAACCATCTTTGTCGCTGAAATGGAAAAGAAAATAACAGAGTACGTCAACTTAAGGAATAAGTTATTGGCTCATCAAACTGCCAAATACAGGTTCAGTGTCACCGGTCATAGTGAAGTTTCTATGGTTTATTTGCAAGTAAGATCTTGTATATGTTGAGTTTTTGACCTGGATAAAATACCTTGTCCACATGCTATGGAAGCGCTTCGAGTCCAATATGTTGAACACTTTGGTAGGCGAATTTATGAGTACTCATCCTCATATTATAAAGTATAGAGATACATCATTGCATACTGTGAAGAAATTCATTCCGTGCCTTCTGAAGAATCTTGGAATGTTCCTTTAGAGATTTTAGAGAGAGAAATACCTCCTCCATATATTGATCCAAGCAAACCGGGAAGAAGACGAAAAAAGAGGACGCGTGGAGTCAGAGAATCACTTCTAATGAGAAAAAATAAGTGCTCTATATGTAAGACGGTTGGCCATAAAAGAACTACATGCCCAGATCAGAATGCTCCAATGTTGCACTCATTTTCTCTATTGTTGTAATAGTAATAGTATTGTTATTCTGAACTTGTTAGTACTTTTCTATGATATTTCAATTGATGATGTTTGTGAATTAAACTCATTTATATATTGCTATTGATGGTGAAATTTGTTGAAAATAATTAAATAGGTTGCTACAAATGTTGGGAATAATCAAACAGATTCAACATATATTGCTTTTGATTCTACATTTGTTGCAACAGATGACCCATCTATTGATAATCATCAAACATGTATAGACATCTGTTGCAACAGATGACCCATCTGTTGAAAATCATCAAACATAAATAGATATTTGTTGCAACAGATGACTAACATGTTGCAACATATGACCCATCTGTTGGAAATCATCAAACATATATGACATCTGTTACAACAGATGACTAACCTATTGCAACAGATGACTCATCTGTTGGAAATTAGATATAGACATCTGTTGCAACAGATAACCAACCTGTTGTAACAGATGACTCATCTGTTGGAAATTATCCAATATATATAGACATCTGTTGCAACAGAATATTACTAATCATGGGTTAATTAAGCAATTCACATCAAACAAGTCAATTGATCCCTATATTTAGGATCACTACACTTAGTTAATCATGTAATTATTATGTAATTCATTGAGATTGTAATTAAAGTTGTTAATTGAAACCTAATTATAGTTAAATAACTTTATTTATTACTAATCATGAGTTAATTAAGCAATTCACATCAAATAAGTCAATTGATCCCTCTATTTTGGATCACTACACTTAGTTGATGATGTAATTATTATGTAATTCATTGATATTGTAATTGAAGTTGTTAATTAAAAGCTAATTATAGTTAAATAACTTTATTTATTACTAATCATGGGTTAATTAAGCAATTCACATCAAATAAGTCAATTGATCCATCTATTTAGGATCACTACACTTAGTTGATCATGTAATTATTATGGAATTCATTGATATTATAATTAAAGTTGTTAATTGAAAGCTAATTATAGTTAAATAATTTTATTTATTACTAATCATCGGTTAATTAAGCAATTCACATCAAACAAGTCAATTGATCCATCTATTTAGAATCACTACACTTAGTTGATCATGTAATTATTATGTAATTCATTGAGATTGTAATTAAAGTTGTTAATTGAAAGCTAATTATAGTTAAATAACTTTGTTTATTACTAATCATGGGTTAATTAAATAATTAACATCAAATAAGTCAATTGATCCATCTATTTAGGATCACTACTGTCACAACCCGATTTCTCGGTCATGATGACACCTACAACCCCCAGTAGGCGAACCAATCCCCGAAGCTCGGAACGGTTAGTAATGGGCTATCTTCTAACAGCTTAAGCGGAAGAACAAATGAATAAGCGGAAGCAAGGGAAAAAGATGAATAAACTGGATAACAGGAGTAATATAAATACAAGCGGATGCTAAACCAATCCAAAAGACCTGGTATCATAGCGTATAAGAGCCGTACTACATTAAGAGTACAAAGGTCCAAAAGTAAGATACGCATGATGTCTCCGAAACTATAAGAGTACAAAATATATCAAGGGTAAACTAAAGTCAAGTTCTGAACGCCAAGAGCTCACCCTCAGCCTGGATGATCCAAAAACAGCACCCCGCACGAGTCTCCAGCGCTCTAACGGCGTTGGACCACACTAGGATCTGCACCAGAAGATGCAGAGGGTAGGGTGAGCACCAAATGCGAAGCATAAGGTACCCGGTAGGTATCATAGGCCGACTGGGCACATATAAGGTAAAAGAGCAATAGCAGACAAAATAGAAGTAACAGTCACAGAAATCAACGTAAAAGTACACAAGAACTATCCCAGAGGGAACACAACAGAAAGCAACATACAAGGCTAGCAAGTAAGGTATATACACACAGGCACAGGTAAAAGAAAGAACGATGCACCTGGGATCCTCGCAAAATAGTATATATATAAGCATAAGTTCTAAAATGGACGGTATACCGCTAACCTCAAGTATAAAGAATGGGGGAGGAGAATAAAGGTAGACATGCTCGGAAATAGAAATTAATAACCAGCCAAAACATACCAATCTCAAATCTAGAAGTAACAGCCTAACGGAGTCTAACTCCACACTTATAACCGTAATAGAGAACAATCCACAATAAAGCAAAGAGAGTCTACCTAAAGTCCCCCGGCCGCCCATACAACCGAGGAACGCAATCAAGTGAAAACAAACCCTCCGGCATCCCATACTACTGGAGCGTACAATCAACAAACAACAATCAAGGGTGGAATCTCAAACAATGAATGATATGATGCATGATAACCTCAGGGTGAAATAGAACCTCTGTATGTACCTCCTCCGGTGCCGATCGGGCACAACAGGCAGGTTCCATGGAAGGACACAGCCCGTATACCCTTCCCCCAGGCACACGCAGGCCAAAGACTCAGGCCCGGAGCGGCAAGGTCCATGGAGTCCCAGACCCCATACTATAACTGAGAATCAAAACGTGTCCTTCGGAATCGAGTCCGGGTTCACGCCAGTGGCTAAGTCTCAAATATGCATGACTAGACCCTATCTAGGACTAAAGCAGTGAAAAGATGTCTCAAAAACCCCTCCAAGGGTGCCCTGGCATAACCGGGTCTAAAACAGTAGTAAAATATCTCAGATGCTTGACCCGGCCGAGCCTAAAGTCATTTCAAATCAGTAAGAAAACTCAGCTAGCACTCCGACCCGATCGAGCTAGCAATAGTAGAAAAATCATGATAAAAACCATATTTTAACTTTCTTTTACCCCAAGAAGATCCACGTATCAAGTCAAATTATTTCCAAATCCAATTTCATCGAAAATGGGCCCCCGGGGCCATGCGAATTTAAGAAAATAGTCCCAGTAGGCCCGAAGCCAAAATTATAGTAAAATGTGGGAATATCTCTCTATATGCATGGAAATGATATGATCAACACACAATAGCCACCCAACAGCTCATAACAACCTATCGGCCATGCATAGGCTCTCGAAGCTACTCAACAAGCATAACCAGCCTAGAAGGATAATTCTATGTTCAGGACTCGCAGACATTCCCAATGAACCCAGCGTCTATGTTCCAGAGTCAACAAGGCCTTACAGGACCACAAGGGTAATAATATCAAGTAACAAGAGTACTACACACAACGGAGGAAAGAAATGGGATGGATCATGAAAAAGCGGTCAAAGTCTGTGGTACCAACCTAATAACCCAACCCAAGGACGCCAACTAGTAGAGTTTTAACCGATATATGTTAAGTCTAGGAGTTTAGACCGTAACCTACTTGTCGTCCGACGACAAGCTGCGGGAATGATGACATCCGGGACTGAACTGCTCCGAAAAGCTTCGAACGAGAATCAAACTATCAAATTCATGAATAAAACATTAAAATGATTCTAACGATACCCATATTGCTACAATTGTAGCTGGGTTGAAATTCGGGTCAAAAGCGGGCCCAAAGTCCCACACCCAAAACTAAAAACGAAAAGAACCACGATGACCCCAACGATGCCAAGAAGGCATGCTCCAAATTTCGAGCACAAATGGTCAAGAGAAGACGCCAAAATAGCCCTCTCAACTTGGGTTTAAAGAGGGAATTTAAGAACTAAAAAGCGGAAATTGAGCGAGAATTACCTACCAAAAGGACGGGAAATTAGCCTAAGACGGACAATTCTTCGTACCCACGAATATGCAAGAGCTATAGGGGCAGAATCCACAAGGAAATTTCAAGCTTTAGAAAGTAGCAACAATGGAGGAATTAAGAAAAACCAAGGAGGAAGAAGCTTACCAAAAGACGAGGGACTACGAAAAATCCACGAACAATTGACTTCCCAAGGCTTAGAACTGATTTAGAGCAAAATGGTGGAGAGATATTTGAGTTTTATAGTGAGAAAGGTGAGGAGAAATGGCTGAAAAAATGAACATTAGCAATATATAGCTGCTGCAAAATGGACAGCGCCATCGGCGCTGAAGGCCTGCCACAGGCCAGCGCGATCGCGCTGCCTGGGCGCCATTGGCGTTGAAGGCTGGCCTGCAACTATTTTTCTGCAACTTTTTGAAAACTCCACGGGGAATTTCGAGCACAATCGGAAACCGATATTCCAAAACCAATAATGCTAATAGAGTGGAAACGACATCCCGGACTCAACGGAATCGACAGAACTTCCATACGTGGTTGTTTTGGAGGAATGTTGACCCAAGTCAACACTAACGAAAAGGAACTCAAAGGCTCAAAATGAGTCCGTCTCACCCGGAACCGGAACCAACCACCTTTCTAGCCCAAACTCAACATTCCGGAGCTGATGGAATCATTGAATTTTGAATCCGACACTCTGATCATCGAAAGTCACCCGAAGTTACACTTTCAACTCTAAATGGCCTGAAAACTGAGAAAACAACACAAAACCCACAGTGGAAGTTCTCATGCCTCAACTAAAGGTCCAACTAGACCAAACTCAACGCTCCGGACCCAACGGATCTGTCAGAATTCAATTACGAGCACGTTAGCTAAGAATATTAACTAAAGTCAATGATATTCTAAGTTTAAGCTTTAAAACAGGTAAACGACCAAAATGACCCAATGAACGACCAGGGCACCAAACTATCGGTCCCAGCAAGCCATAAATAACTTGGAGCCGCTACAGAAAAGCTCTAACAATACAACAGATGCGTAAATGCAAAGATGATCGGAAGGGTCATCACAACATCCACTACTAAAAAGACTTTCGTCTTCGAAAGTCCAGAATAAGGGAGTACTTGAAGGCTCGAACAACTGCGGATACTGAGCATGCAAATCACTCTCGGTCTCCCAAGTAGCCTCCTAGACCGGACGATGTCTCCACTGAACCTTCACAACCAGAATCTCTCTAGATCTCAAACTCCTGATATCTCTGGCCAGAATAGCTATCGGCTCCTCAACAAATGACAAGCTCTCATCTAACTGAACGGAATCCCAATGAAACACATGAGACTCACCTGGCACATATCGGCGCAATATCGAGACATAAAACACTGGATGAATAGCTGAAAACATCGGAGGCAAGGCTAACATGTAGGCAACACTACCAACTCTCTGTAAAATCTCAAACGACCCAATAAACCCAGGGCTAAGCTTGCCCCACCGACCAAATCTCACCATGCCCTTCACGGGAGATACTCAAAGGAAAACCAAGTCACAAACACTAAACTCCAAGGCACGAAGTCTACGATCAGCGTAGCTCTTTTGCCTACTCTATGCTGCCCTAAGTCTGTCCTGAATCAAACAGATTCGGTCCAAGGAATCTTTGAGCAAATTTGTACTCTGCGGTCTTGACTCTAACCCATCAAACCAACCAATCGGCAATCTGCAACACCTACTATACAGAGCCTCGAATGGTGCCATGCCAATTCTCGAATAGAAACTATTATTATACGCAAACTCGGCCAATGGCACAAACTGATCCCATGAACCCCCAAAGTCAAGAACACAAGTCCGAAGCATGTCCTCCAGGACTTGAATAGTCCTCTCGGACTGGCCATCTGTCTGAGGGTGAAAAGCAGTACTAAGCTGAACCTCTATACCCAAATCCCTCTGTATAGCTCTCCAAAACTGAGATGTGAACTGAGTGTTGCGGTCTGAAATGATAGAAGCTGGGACCCGGTGCAACTGAACAACCTCACGAATGTAGATCTGAGCTAACCTCTCTTCCCCGTAATAATCCTGAACCAACAAGAAGTGTGCTGACTTAGTCAGCCTATCTACAATCACCAAAATGGAGTCAAACCCACGAGAAGTACGAGGCAACCCAACAATAAAGTACATAGTAATACCTTCCCACTTCCACTCAGGAATGGGATGTCGCTGCATCAAACCACCCGGTCTCATGTGCTCGAACTTAACTTGCTGACAGTTCAAGCACCGAGATACAAACTCTACTATGTCTCACTTCATACCACACCACCAGTAAAGTTATCTCAAATCTCTTTACATCTTCGTGGCACCCGGATGAATGGAATATCTAGAACAATGGGCCTCACGAAGTATCAACTGAATCAAGTCACCAACCCTCGGAACACAAAGTTGACCATCGAATCTCAGAACACCATTAGAACCCAAATTAGCCCAGTTGGCCTCACCCCGAACTACCTGATCACGAAGGTCACACAAATCCTGATCCTCAAACTGTTGGCTCTGAATCTGATCAACCAGAGTGGAACAAACCTCAACACTAGCAAGAACTCTGCTGGGATCCGATAAGTCAAGCCTAACCAAACGGTTAGCCAAGGACTGGATGTACAAGGCCAATGGTTGCTCAGAAACTGAAAGTGAAGCTAGACTGCCCATACTCACCGCCTTCCAACTCAAGGCATCCTCTACCACGTTTGCCTTGCCCAGATAGTATAAAATAGTGAAATCATAGTCTTTCAGTAACTCAATCCATCCTCTCTTCCTCGAGTTCAGCTCGCGCTAACTCATAATGTATTGAAGACTATGATGGTCGGTGAATATCTCACAATGAACTCCATATAGATAGTGCCTCCAGATCTTGAGCGCGAAAATTACCATCGCCAACTCCAAGTCATGAGTGGGGTAGTTGCGCTTGTGAACCTTCAGTTTCCTCGATGCATATGCTATTACTCGACCCTGCTGCATAAACACACAACCAAGATCAACCCCTAAAGCATCGCAATACACGGAGAAACTCTGACCCTTAACCGGTAAAGTGAAAACTGGAGCTGAAGTCAATAAGACCTTAAGCCTCTGGAAGCTATCCTCATACTAATCGGACCACTAAAATGGAGCATCCTTCATAGTCAGCATAGCCAAGGGTGCTGCTATGGAAGAAAATACCTTAATAAACAGTCTATAGTACCTGGCTAACCCAACAAAGCTACGAACCTCAGTAGGAGTAGTAGGTCTAGGCCAATCACGAACTGCAGAAATCTTACCTGGATCAACTCTAATCCCATCCTTAGACACCATGTGTCCTAGGAATGCAACTGACTCAAGCCAAAACTCACACTTTAAGAACTTGACATAAAGCCGATGATCTCTCAAAGTCTGAAGTATATTCCTCAAATACTGCCCATGCTCATCCCTACTCCTAGAGTATATTAGAATGTCATCAATGAAGATTATCACAAACATATCCAAGTACGGGCTAAGCACCCTATGCATCAAGTCCATGAAGGCTGCGGGGGCATTAGTCAACCCAAAGATATCAATAGGAACTGATAATGGCCATAACGTGTCCTGAATGATGTCTTAGGGATGCCCTCCACCCAAATCCTCAACTGATGGTAGCCGGACCTCAAATCAATCTTCGAAAACACGGCTGAACCCTGGATCTAATCAAACAAGTCATCAATCCTCGGCATCGGATACATATTCTTCACTGTCACCTTATTCAACTGTCGATAGTCTATACACATCCGTATCGACCCATCTTTCTTCTTCATGAAGAGGACAGGAGAACCTCAAGGAGACACACTCAGTCTAATGAACCCCTTAGCTAACAAATCTTGGAGCTGCTCCTTAAGCTCTCTCAACTCAGCAAGAGCCATATGGTAGGGAGGGATAGAAATGAGCCTGGTGCCTGGCTCTAACTCAATGGAAAAATCAACATCTCTCTCAGGTGGAAGGCCTGGAAGGTCGGTAGGAAACACATCTAGGAAGTCTCTAACCACAGGAACAGGCTCAGGGGACCTAGGATCAACACTAACATCTCAGATATATGCTAGATAAGCTAGACACCTTTGAGAAATCAACTTCCTAGCTCGTAAACAAGATATAATCCCTGACGGTGTATGGCTAACAGAACCCTACCACACAATCGGGGACACACCGGGCATGGCTATGGTAACAGTCTTGGCATAACAATCCAAAACTGCATGGTGATGGGATAACCAGTCCATGCACAGTATCACATCAAAGTCTAACATATCAAGTATCATCAAGTCAGCCCAAGTCTCCAAATCACCAACAGACATCACACAGGATCTCATAATCCGATCCACTACTAAAGAATCTCCTACTGGGGTCGAAACAAAAATAGCAACCGATAATGGCTCACCAGCCAACCTCAAACAAGGTAGAAAGTAGGAAGATATATATGAATAAGTGGATCCAGGATCAAACAAAGCATAAGCTGGCTGACGACATACATAAATCGTACCTGTGACCACAGCATCCGAGGGCTCTGCCTCCGGTCTCCCAAGAACCGCATAGAACTGATGACGACCTCCACCTGCCTGACTTCCATCCCTACCACCTTCTCTTACATGGGGGCACCACCCTTAGCCTGACCACCACCCCCTCTATCCAGAGGCTGAACTGCTCATAATTGCTCGACCGACTGAACTGTGCCCTGCTGAGGGTAATCTTTAGCAAAGTGACCAACCACACCACAAGTGTAACAAGCCCCTGATGACCTACTCGATCGGAATGAACCAGCAGAACACGAATGAACACCATGGCCTGATTCCCCAGAAGCTGTACCCCTCGAAGACTGACCGTTGTAGCCCTGATGGCTGCTCTAACCCTGCTCGAACTGGGTACTACCGGAAGTCTAAAGTGAAGCCTGAACCGGTCGACTAGACTGACCCTGGTGCTGCTGTGGCTGATAACCCTGGCCCCACTATCCTAAACCTCTACCCCCATGCCTGGAGACACTGTAGCCACCCTGATGATGAGGTCTCTTATCTCTGGCCTCTTGATCAGGTCGCTGTAAGTCCTCCACAGTACGGGCATAGTCAGCAATAGCCTAAAATGACCGACCGCCAACAACCAATATCTCAGCTGGCTGCCTAATCTCTGGCCTCAAACCCCATACAAACCTATGAATCCTGTCTGCCTTGGTAGGAATGATCATAGCTCCAAATAGTGCTAACTGATGAAAACAGGTCTCATACTACGAGACAGTCATAGAATCCTGCATAAGCCGAGTAAACTGCTCCCTGCGATGCTCACAATCACTCTGAGGTAGGAACTTGGCCATAAAGAACTCATAGAACTCAGACCAGGTCAAATGAGGTGATGTTGAAGGACTGCAAGACCCCTGTGCCCTCCACCATAACTTCGCTGGACCCTCCAGCTGATATGAAGTATAACCAACCCTGTGAGTCTCCAAAAAGACAAAATGATGCAACATCTCCTCATAGGTAGTGATAAAGTCATGTGGGTCCTGACCCTGTGTACCAGCAAATCTCGGCGGTGCCAATCTCAGAAACCTACCCAAGGCTTTCTGCTCCCCATCTGTTATAGTAGGGCAAGGAGCAAGAGGCTGGGCAACCGATGGGACTGGAACAACCTCAGCACGAAGAGCCGCAATACCAGGCTGCGCTCCTAAACTTGGAACACCCAGGACTTCCCCCTGAGCGTATGTCTAGGCTGTCTCAGAAGGACGCTCCCCAATCATACCCAAAAGCTGAACAAGTAAACCCCGAATATCCGAAGATTGAGCTGGGGCTAAAGCTGACACAAAAACTGATGCTGGAGCTGGTACTGGAGCTGGTGGTACCTGGGCTGCCCCCGGGTCCACATGCTACTGCTCTAGAGCTAACTCTGGCTCTACCTCAACTCTAGCAGCTCTAGTAGGTGCCACTGCTCTGTGGCATCCATGACCCCTACCTCTACCCTTGTGACCACCCCGACCCCTAGCTGGAGTCGGAGGTGCAGGGGCAGGAGGCTCTCCTCCGCCAGAAGCTGAAGATCTCATACGAACCATCTGCGAAAGAGTGAACCAGAATAAGTGAGATTTACAGAAACCTTCAAGGATACTATGCACGAAATAGAAACAAGAAAGGTCCATTTTCCTAAGATGTCACTATAGCCTCCCGAAGATTGAGTACGAATGTCTCCACCCTGATCCGCAGGACTTTACTAGACATTGACTCCTATACCGATGACACCGGTGAACCTAGAGCTCTGATACCAAGCTGTTACAACCTGATTTCTCGGTCATGATGGCACCTACAACCCCCCAGTAGGCAAACCAATCCCCGTAGCCCAAAACAGTTAGTAATGGGATACCTTCTAACTGTTTAAGCAGAAGAACAAATGAATAAGAAAAATCAAGGGAACAAGATGAATAAACTGGATAACAAGAGTAATATAAATATAAGCGAAAGCTAAACCAACCCAAAAGACCCGGTATCATAGCTTATAAGAGTGTACTACATCAGGAGTATAAAAGGGTCAAAAGTAATATACGCATGATATCTCTGAAACTATAAGAGTACAAAATAAATCAAGGGTAAACTAAAGTCAGGCTCTGAACGCCAAGAGCTCACTCTCAGCCTGGATGATCCTAAAACAACACCCCGCACGAGTCTCCAATGCTCTACCTACGATGGCCCACACTAGAATCTGCACCAGAAGATGCAGAGGGTAGGGTGAGCATAAAATGCGAAGCATAAGGTACCCAGTAGGTATCATAGGCCGACTGGGCACATATAAGGTAAAAGAGCAATAGCAGCAGAATAGAAGTAACAGTCACAAAAATCAACGAAAAGGTACGCAAGAACTAGCCCAGAGGGAAGACAACAGAAAGTAACATACAAGGCTAGCAAGTAAGATATATGCACACATGCACAGGTGAAAGTAAGAACGACACACCAAGGATTAATGCAAAATAGTATATATAAGCATAAGTTCTAAAAATGGACGGTATATCGGTAACCTCAAGTATAAAGAATGAGGGAGGAGAATAAAGGTAGACATGCTCGGAAAACAAGAATTAATAACCAGCCAAAACATACCAATCTCAAATCTAGAAGTAACATCCTAGCATAGTCCAACTCCACACTTATAACCGTAATAGAGAACAATCCGCAATAAAGTAAAGAGAGTCTACCTACATTCCCCTGGCCGCCCACACAACCGAGGAAGCAATCAAGTGAAAACAAACCCTCCGACATCCCATACTACCAGAGCGTACAATCAACAAACAACAATCAAGGGTGGAATATCAAACAATGAATGATATGATGCATGATAACCTCAGGGTGAAATAGAACCTCTGTATGTACCTCCTCCGGTGCCGATCGGGCCCAGAAGGCAGGTTCCATATAAGGACACAACCCGTATACCCTTCCATTGGCACACGCAACCCAAAGCCTCAGGCACAGAGTGGAAAGGTCCATGGAGGTCTCGGACCCCATACTATAACTCAAAATCAAAATGTGTCCTCCAAAATCGAGTCCGGTTCAAGCCAGTGGCTAAGTCTCAAATATGCATTCCTAGACCCTGTCTAGGACTAAAGCAGTGAAAAGATGTCTCAAAAACCCATCCAAGGGTGCCCGGGCATAACTGGGTGTAAAATAGTAGTAAAATATCTTAGATGCTCGACCCGGCTGAGCCTAAAGTCATTTCAAATCAGTAGGAAAACTCAGCTAGCACTCCGACCCAATCGAGTCTAGCAATAGTAGAAAACTCATGATAAAAACCACATTTTAACCTTCTTTTACCCCAAGAAGATCCACGTATCAAGTCAAATCATTTCCAAACCCAATTTCATCGAAAATGGGCCCCCGAGGCCATACGAATTTAAGAAAACAGTCCCAGTAGGCTCGAAGCCAAAACCATAGTAAAATGTGGGAAAATCTCTTTATATGCATGGAAATGATATGATCAACACACAATAGCCGCCCAGCAGCTCATAACAACCTATCGACCCTGCACAGGCTCCCGAAGCTACTCAACAAGCATAACCAGCCTAGAAGGATAATTCTATGTTCGGGACTCGCGGACATTCCCAATGAACCCACTGTCTATGTTCCAGAGTCAACAAGGCCTCACAAGACCACAAGGGTAATAATATCAAGTAACAAGAGTACTACAAACAACGAAGGAAAAAAATGGGATGGATCATGGAAAAGTGGTCAAGGTCTGTGGTACCAACGTAATAACCCATCCTAAGGACGCCAACTAGTAAACTTTTACCCGATATATGCTAAGTCTAGGAGTTTTGACCGTAACCTACTTTTCGTCCGACGACAAGCTGCGGGAATGATGATATCCGGGGCCGAGCTACTTCTAGAATCTCTGAACGAGAATCAAACTATCAAATTCATGAATAAAATGTTAAAATGAGTCTAATAATACCCATATTGCTACAATTATAGTCGGGTCAAAATCCGGGTCATAAGCAGGCCCACAGGGCCCATACATGAACCCAAAAGCAAAAAGAACCACGATGACCCCAACGATGCAAAGAAGGCATGCTCTAAATTTGAGAACAAATGGCCATGAGAAGACGCCAAAACAGCCCCCTTAACTAGGGGTTTAAAGAGAGAATTTAAGACCTAAAAATCAGAAATTGAGCGAGAATTACCTACCAAAAGGATGGGAAATTAGCCTAAGACGGACAATTCTTCGTACCCATGAACATGCAAGAGCTTTAGGGGAAGAATCCACAAGGAAATTTCAAGCTTTAGAAAGTAGCAACAATAAAGGAATTAAGAAAAACCAAGGAGGAAGAAGCTTACCAAAAGACGAGGGACTACGGAAAATCCATGAACAATTGACTTCCCAAGGCTTAGAACTGATTTAGAGAAAAATGGTGGAGAGATATTTGAGTTTTAGAGTGAGAAAGGTGAGGGGAAATGGCTGGAAAAACAAACATTCAACCATATATAGCTGCTGGAAAATGGCCAGCGCTGAAGGCCTGCCACAGGCCAGCGCGATCGTGCTGCCTGGGCGCCATTGGCGCTGAAGGCTGGCCTGCAACTATTTTTCTACAACTTTTTGAAAACTCCACGGGGCATTTCGGGCACAATAGGAAACTGATATTCAAAAACCAATATTTATAATAGAGTGGAAACGATATTCCGGACTCAACAGAATCGATGAAACTTCCATACGAGGTCGTTTCAGAGAAATGTTGACCCAAGTCAACACTAATGAAAAGAAACTCAAAGGCTCGAAATGAGTCCGGCTCACCCGGAACCCGAACCAACCATCTGTCTATCCCAAACTCAACATTCCGGAGCTGATGGAATCGTCGGATTTTGAATCCGACAATGTGACCATCGAAAGTCACCCAAAGTTACACTTTCAACTCCAAATGGCCTAAAAACTGAGAAAACAACACAAAACCCACACCGGAAGTTCTCAGGCCTCAACTAAAGGTCCAACTAGACCAAACTCAATGCTCCAGAGCTAATGAAACTGTCAGAATTCAATTTTGATCATGTTAGCTAAGAATGTTGACTAAAGTCAATGATATTCTAAGTTTAAGCTCTAAAATAGGCAAATGGCCAAAACGACCCAACGAATGACCAGAGAACCAAACTAACGGTCCCAGCAAGCCATAAATGACTTGAGGCCGCTACAGAAAAGTTCTAACAGTACAATAGATGCATAAACACGAAGATAACCGAAAGGATCATCACAACTACACTTAGTTGATCACGTAATTATTATGTAATTCAATGAGATTATAATTGAAGTTGTTAATTGAAAGCCAATTATAGTTAAATAACTTTATTTATTAGTAATCATGAGTTAATTAAGTAATTCAAATCAAACATATGTAGAGTATGTTGGAAATAATCAAACATATTGAACATCTGCTGCAACATATCATTCATCTTTTGCAACAGATGTCTATATCTGTTGGATAATTTCCAATAGATGAGTCATCTATTGCAATAGGTTAGTTGTCTGTTGCAACAAATATCTATATTTGTTTGAATATTTCTAACAGATGAGTCATCTGTTGCAACAGATAAGTCATCTATTGCAATAGATGAATCAGCTGCTGCAACAAATGTTTATATCTGCTTGATTATTTCCAACAGATGAGTCATCTGTTGCAACATGTGTAGAGTCTGTTTGATTATTTCCAACAGATAAGTCATCTGTTGCAGCATGTGTAAAGTCTGTTTAATTATTTCTAGCAGATAAGTCATCTATTGCAATAGGTTATTGATCTGTTGTAACAGGTTATTGATCTGTTGCAACAGATGTTTATATCTGTTTGATTATTTCCAACAGATGTGTAATTAATTTTTAGTAATAATCCAATATTTTTTAAATCTAAGGATAAAATAAAATTCATGACATAATAACTGGACATCTATTAAACATACAATATTGTCATCATCAAATATATAATATAATTAAATAAAACACTAAAAATAAAAAGATTGTCTGCAAATTACAACCCATATCAGGGCTCCAAACTCTTAAAAGCTACCCAACAGTCCAAACCTGTCACGACTCAATTTCTCAGGTCATGATGACACCTACAACCACCCAGTAGGTGAACCAATCCTCGTAGCCCAAAATGGTTAATAATGGGCTACTACCTAACCAAAATGCACAGTAAGCAGAAATAAGCAAAAGCAGAATGTAAAAGTAGACAAAGCGAAAGCAAAACCTGAATATATACATAAATAAAACTACACCAATCCCAAGAACTGGTATCGATAGTACAGAAGCTTCTAATAGAATACAAGTGCTAGAACTAACAAAATACAATATCAATCTACCTCCGAAAGTACAAGAAGTATCAGTACAAAAGATGAGATGTAGATAAGCCCCGACCATCAGGCGCTTACCCTAGTCTCGAATCTCCCAAAGGCCGCACGAGTCTCCAACGCGATCAACGGTGAAAGCTCAACTAATATCTGCACCAAGAAGTGCAGAAGTATAGTATGAGTACCAAGACAACGGGTACTCAGTAGGCATCATAGGCCGACTGAGCGCATATAAGATATAAAAATAGTAAGTAGCAGATAGCAAAAAAGCAGTCACGGAAGCAATAGAGAAAGCACAAGAAACTAGCACGGAAAATAGACATCCAAGGTTCATAAGAAAACAATGCTAGCACAGAAAACAAATACATACAGAACACAGGTGTAAGAAAGAAGAACGCACCTGGAATCCTTGCAACAATAGCATATAAAAGGAGAATTTAAAGAGATGGACGGTATACCGGTAACCTCAAAATAATGGTAAAGAAGGAGAGCAACCAACAATCGAGCTAGAAATCACACACTAATAGAAACAAGCCTAAAATATCAATGCCAAGGTAGAATAGCCGTAAAACGCTCACAAATCAAGCCTAAGATGGAATAACGAACCCAATGAATTCAGAACTACTGCTCTAGCAAGGATAAAACTGGAATCAAGAACCCCACAATTGCTCAGGAAGCTACACAATCAGCATCTCAGTAAGATGGGACACACTAGCCCCTCAATAATCTCAGGCCCAAAACTCGACAACCTCAACAGGCTAAAACTTACTAATTCACAAGAATCCAGGGACCATAACTAGCTCTAGGAAGCAACATGAGTAGTAAAATCTACCTACAGTCCCAACGGCCGCCCATACAACCAAGGAACATAATCAAGTGAAAATAAACCCTCTGACCGCCCATACAACTGGAGCGTACACTGAACACACAACAAGGGTAGAATCGGCGTGCCAAATGCATAATAATGATATGATGTGAAAGTAACTGGTATGTTCCCCCTCAGGTACCTCACGGGCCCATATAGAGGCGGAACCTATGGAAGGCTCTTTCCCGTGTACCTCTCCTCTGCCGTACACCCTCCCTCCTGGCACGCTGCATCAGCCCGTAACCTGTGGCCCAAGAATAATAGGGTTTCATGGAGGTCTACACAGGACCATCTATGTTCCAGAGACAATACAAGGCCACACAGGACCACAAGGGTAATATATAGTACTGATGCAAATACTAAAATCAACGTACGAAATAACAGACAGAAAAGGCGGTCAAGGTCTGGGGTACCAACCTATTACAACCCACCCAAGAATGCTAATTAATATAGTTATAGCCTATATACGCAGAGTCTATGTAGAGGAATCCATAACCTAACTGCTCTAGGAAGCTCCAATTCACAAAACTAATATCAAAACAGTAATCTACACGTCAAAATAAGACTTACGATAACCATAATGCCATAAACATACCTGGGTCAAAATCCGGGTCACAAATGGGCCTGTGGGCCCCATGACCTGAAATCGGAAATGAAAAACACACATGTATTCCCTACCATCCGGGAGCACATACTCAAACTTTCAGCAGAAACGGACATGAAATGGGCTCCAAAACAGCCCGCTCAAGATGGAGATAAAAGATAGAATTTCAAGAATGAAAATTCGGGAATTAGGCAAGAATTACTTACCACAAAGATGGAATTTAGGCCAAGACAAAGAATTCTTCACACCCACGATCATGCACGAGCTTAGGAGGCTGAATCCACCATAAAATCCAAGCTTTGGGTAAGAGCAACAATGGTGGATTTTGAGAAAACAAAAGAAGTAAGTTGGGGAAGAAGCTTACCAAGAATCGAAGAACTATGGATAATCGATGAAAAAATGGTTCCCCAAGGTTTAGAACTGATATAGGAGCAATTTTGGAGAGTATTTTAAGAGTTGGAGTTGAGAAGAATGAGAAATGAAGCTGGAAAAATGAAACAAACCAACTATATAACTGCTGGAAATGGCCAGCGCCATCGACGCTAGGCCAGTGCCATCAGCGCTCAAGGCCTACCACAGGCCAGCGCGATCGCGCTGCCTGGGCACCGTTGGTGCTGAAGGCCTGCAGCTACAGAAAACCATCTACACAAAAATTCTCCACGGGGTGTTCCGGGCACAATCGGAAATCAATATTCAAAAACCAATAATGCTAACAGAGTGGAAACGACGTTCTAGACTCAATGGAATCAATGAAATTTCCATACGAGGTCATTTCGGAAGAATGTTGACCCAAGTCAACACTAGCTAAAGCCAACCGAGTATCCAAAATTAGTCTGGCTCACCTGGAACCCAAACCAACCAACTAACTAACACAAACTTGGCATTTCGGAGCTAACGGTGCTGACTGAATTTCCATACGAGGTCATCTTCTCCGAATGTTGACCAAAGTCAACTAAACAAGCCTAACTGTCCTAAAAACATAGAATAAGAGAGAATTCTAAGCTGAAAAGCTCCCGGATCCTGACCAAAGGTCTCTCTAGACCAAAGTCCACGCTCCGGAGTTAGCGGAACTGCCAAAATTCAATTCCAAGCACGTTCACCAAGAATGTTGACTGAAGTCAATGATTTCCAAAGTTAAAAGCTCTAAAACTAAGAATAGACAAAAAGACCAAACAAATAGCCCGGGCACCAAACTACCGGTCCCAGCAAGCCATAAATGACTTGGGGCCGCTACAGGAAAGCTCTAATAGTTCAAGAAAGGCGAACACGCATAAATGAACGGAAGGGTCATTACATCATCCACTACTAAAAAGACTTTCATCCCCGAAAGTATGGAAAGAAGGAAAGACTAGAGATTTAAGAACAGCGGATTCGAAGCTCGTACCACACTCTATGACAACCTGGGTAGCCTCCTTGACTGGACGACACCCAACAGAGAAGAACCAAAGAAGGCAACCAAGCCTAAACGTCTTACTAGCCAGGTTAGATTCCAAACTCAAACTTCAAAACCGCAAAGATCTGCCAACCCAAACTGAACCTCGGGAATCTCAACCGGTAAGCATAGACACAACACCGAACCCAGAGAAGCAAGGTGATCAACACACAAAACTCAAACCTTTGAAACC
The DNA here is from genome assembly GCA_003996215.1 of Jaltomata sinuosa. Taxonomy (NCBI): domain Eukaryota; kingdom Viridiplantae; phylum Streptophyta; class Magnoliopsida; order Solanales; family Solanaceae; genus Jaltomata; species Jaltomata sinuosa. The sequence goes on from QJPP01000468.1 coordinate 419,189, forward strand.
ACAACCAAATTTCTCAGAAAAACCAACAACCAAAACACTAACTCATGAGCCAGCTGATTCCACAAAACCCTTTATTCTGAACCGAATCCCTTTGTACCATATACATGAAGCTTCAAATAAGTCAAACTCTCAAACCACCCTCGAAGCATCAACTAACATACCGGAGACCTATAGTTCCCGCTCGTACTCTACCACGAGCGAAGTCACCCTTTATACTCAAGTTCTATCAAAGTCAAGCTGTTATCTACTAACTTTTGCCATCAAGATAACAACCCATCGCATATCATCGAAGACTGGAGCTACCTGGCCTAATTGGCCACCAACCAACGAATGAGTACTTTCGCTAACATCAAACTCAATAAAAAAACCCAACTGAACAACCCATCTACATCCAACTGAAAATCCGCACACCAAGGTTAGGAAAGGCACATATGAATACCCTGTGTTGATGGAGAGACTTCTAAACTATAGAACAAACCCAACTGCTGCACCATGCCGAGTCTGAGTCAACTGGAAGCGAATGAATCAGGGCAACCTGCCAAACAGGCCAAAACCAAAACTAAGCCTCTGCAAGAAGTGTGGTGAGTCTGCCACAAAGCCCGTAACCATCGCTAAGCTCCAAACCCCAAGAAGTACCTGTTGTTACTCTGAATACTTGAACACCATTCAGACTTGAACTTGCTTTACAAATCTCAACTCGGGAAGGAGCCTACCATACCACGAATATCAAGTCAGGACACCCGTAAGCAAAGGAAAAGGTGCCGGGGGTTCAAAGTTGCCATCTAGCCATAGAAGTTTGCATATAATATCAAGTCACCCCTTTGGCTCAAATCAACCACTCTACCGGATCTGCACACCATCAACCATTTTGAAGCATATACCATACCGAACTTCTAGTCCATACTGGCTGAGTCTAACTAATATTGGAACCCCACATGAAAGACAACTCTTGGAGAATTAATTAAACAAGCTTCCAAACTCTCGGCAAATGAAGACAACCATAAACCTCAAAGTATCATTAGAACCCAAGAATAGGCTCGATAGGCTCAACCTGTACAACCTAATCACGTACAATACATCACCGCTGGTTCTGGAACTTATGCCACTGCATCTGTCCGACCAAGAAGGAAGAAACTTCTTACCATGAAGAGCACCACTGAAATCAGGAATATCAAGCCTAAAATAGAGGTTAGCCAAGGACTAGGTGCCCAAGGCCAACAACCGCATCCAAACTAAAGTAAAGAAGTTAAGTTGCCTGCACCCACTGCCTCCCCGCACTAAGATACTGCAACCAAATAGAAACTGCCACGAACCATCCAATGTAACCTCCCAAGCCATGATTCTGAAACCAAATCCCAATTTACCAACCAATGCTTCTATCAAACCCGCGAGTAGACTCATATGCTGCTAATGAACCCATAGGAACCGAAGTCAACTAAGCTCGAATAACAAGTTGCCAAAACCGCAGCTGCTACTGAAATCTCAAACCAATCGAAGGAAACTACTGCAATCTGTAGATGGCCGAATCAAATCACCAACACACAATCCCAAAGCAAACCTTCATCGTCACCTCAGCCAACTACTAAACACATAAGCACAAACAAGGAGTCATCTACCTTCTTTTTCAACCCAACAAAACCTTTCTGTAGCATATACTGAACCTTACAAACTCCTTTCTAAAAATAAGAACTTGGAGCCATTCCCTTAGCTCCAAAACTTACATTGTCAAAACTCAATAAGGCAGGAGAAAATGGGCTGGATGCCCGACTCACCCAGAATGCTACGAATACATCTCAACCAAAAGTCTATGATCAACACTTAGTCAAAAATGCTAAATCCAAACTCAATCACAATGCCACAAGCAAAGGCTCAACAAAAGGACTACGATCAAAATTTATTGTAACTGGAACCAGGGAAAATGATAAGACAACCCAACCGGACAAGAAACTTGTCATGCCCTGAGGTTACCCCCTAGACGTAACACGGGACTTGGGACCACAAGGATCCCAAGATAAACCTTGGTCATAGCATTCTCAAGCATAACAAAAGATAAACGGAAGCAATCTAAGATAGAAACTCAGAATATCATAAATAGAAGTCAATTACGAAGTACAACTCAGAAATTATCTCATAAGTTCTATGTCTGAAAAGCCTCTACTACTATCATAGAGAGTTGTTGGGAAAACACTCCCAACTAACTCGGACATCTGAAAATAAAGAAGACATAAAACTTAGGTGGAGCCTAGCCCTCGGACTATGAGGACTCACCAATAGCTAAGTAGGAGTGGCCAGATCTCTAGCCACGGATCTGAGTAGGAACACCTGAGTCTGCATCATAAAAGGATACAACGCAATATGCGTTAGTACTATGGAAGGTACTAAGTATGTGAGCAATGCATGAACATGGTGAAAACTTGCTAAGTATACTTGAATAACTGAAATCATGATTTTAAAGAATAACTGAATGCAATGACTCTAAAATATCATAAGCCGAAGCATAATCATAAGTAATAAGCCTGAAATATGATTTAGAGTCAAATGCAACTTTAATCATAAACTGTTTCTGTGGGAGGTTCTATAACCAACATAGACTATGTGAGCTACATGGAATCCAATGTATACACCCCATCGAGAGGACCCAATGTACCTTACCAGGGGTACAAAGGCATGACTGTAACGTGATCACCTGAAACTGATGCCCAGCACGGTACTTAACCTACGGGGGCAACGTAGTTCTGGGACTCATGGGTACTCTCATCCATCCAACTTGGTGCTAATACTACTCCTAAAAATATACATATAGCTCATATAATACCAATGATATATCTGATGCCAAAGCTGTTCAAAACCAATGACATATATGATGCCAAAGCTAAGAAAAAAACCAATGACATATCTAATGTCAAAGCTAAGTAAAAACCAATGACATATCTAATGCCAAAGCTATTTTGAAAAGCAAAAGACATATCTGACGCTATGCAATTCAAAGTCATAATCTGAAGGCTTAGCTTAGCCATAGCTCAAAACATGGTTTTCATACCAAATTCATACTTGAAGAATCATACATGAAGTTTCATAAGTTCATAAGTGCCATGATAGCTAGTCATGCTAATTTCCTCTTGAAAATATATAAATTCATGGGTTCATGCTAGAAATCCACTTTCATGCTTGGGCTTTCAAAATCAATGAAAGAATCATAATCAAATCATGAATAATCAATAAGAAACCATGAATTTAAATATAGAAACTGATTTTATAAACTTTCCCCAATTTTGGTTCAAAACCTAGGTTCATAACTTCATAATTCAAATTCATGAATTGGGGATTTTGGGCACAAGGGTGGAAGAAACCCATTGCTAAAGACCCACATACCTTAGGTGAAGATTACCCACTTCAATGGAAAAGATTTGGAGACTTGACTTAGAGCTTGGAGACTTGAGCTTGAAGAGCGATTTTCCTTTTTGGTAGGAGAATGAGGAACTTGGGATGAACTTAGGGTAATATGGGTGAAAAACCTTCTAAAAGTAGTCAAAACGACTTCACTTAATACATAATAGGGTAGGAAATAACCAAAATGACCCTGGGATTTAATGGGGAAAAAGCTGGAAAATGGTCAACTTATAGTGACCACGACTCAGTCTATGAGTCGTGATCTGAATGAGGAGTCGTCATTTTCCATTCGTAAAACTCAGGCTGGAAGCTTGGGATGCAGATCAATTTCTATGGGTCAATAGGACGGACCCATGGAATTGATCACGATTCATCGAATGGAGTCATAGAACTCAGGTTGCTAGGCTGACTCGGTCAAACCATGACTCAAGACTACGACTCATCATTTGAATGATGAGTCGTAGACTTGACTCGTAGTTCCTGAAGGGAATTTGGGAAATGTCATCCCTATGAAGACTTTCCATGACTCAACAAGACGGATCCGTGATTCAAACCACAGACTGTACACTGGACTCGTGTATCCTGACCGTCTGCATCCTTGATTCCACGAGTGCCTTCCATGAACCGTGGTTCCAACCAGGACTAGTGGTTGGACTCGTAGACCCTGAATCATGGGAAATTTCTGAAGTTTCTAACTTAGATATCTGGATACGTGCACAGGGTGTTACAAAACTGAGGGAGACTATGGGAACAACCCACATTCCTGCCAACCTCCTAAACCAACCAAATAAAGAGGGTTGATTCTAATCACCCGAAAACACAACCAATACATGCTCACTAGCATAACCAACATCTCCCATATGCAGACAAAATCTCAACATCGGCACAACTACCGGCATAACCACTCTCTAGAACCTGTGGAGCAATTGAAACTGGCCTGGTAGATAAGAAGTAGTGGAACCTATCTCTGGTGGAGAATCCCCTACCTCGAATCTGAGAACCTCGAGAACTGTCCTAGTGATGACATTTCTTAACCCAAACTCCATAAGCCTCACGGCATAAACCTTCGATAGCCCAAGCATGGTCCACTACCTGAAGGAAGGTAGTCCCAACTGTAACCAAGTGCTCGGTAGCCAAACGGAGCGGTGAAATCAAACTCTTAACAAAGCTCTAAACTCTATCAAACTCTGAAGGTACAAACCTAGAAGTATGCCTAACCATGTCATGAAATCTCAGCTCATACTCCAATACCGACAGACAACCCTGCTGAAGAACTAGTAGCTCAACTTTAGCTGAAGCACTGTTTGTAGAACCAGGTACTGAAACACCCACCGGAGGACTAAGAGTCCTAGCCATGGTATCCTGTAGAACTGGGGTAGCTGCGAATCTAATCGGAGGCTGGGCCGACCCCATATACTCTATCTGAGATAATGAACTCTCACACTGAAGTCCTGGCGCTGATGGAAGCACTGAAGCAACAGGCACAATATACTTGACATCACCCGCTGTCAAACTCGCCTTAGGCATCTGAGAAGGAATGAAACAATCGAAGTTCTTAGAAGTCAATAAAGCCAGGAACGCACGATAAGGAGCCAAGAAGATGAAAATTTTCCTAACAATGCCATGTAGCCTCCCGCAGATATGATACGGACGTCATCATACCAATTCGTGAGACTCTACATAGAAACTTTCTTTTGTACCACGACATCGGTGAACTTAGAGCTCTGATACCAAGCTATCACAACCCAATTTCTCAGGTCATGATGGAACCTACAACCCTCAATAGGCGAACTAATCCCCATAGCCCAGAACGGTTAGTAATGGGCTACTACCTAACCAAAACGCACAATAAGCAGAAATAAGTGAAAGCAGAATGTAAAAGTAGACGAAGCGGAAGCAAAACCCGAATATATACATAAAGAAAACTACACTAACCCCAAGAACTAGTATCGACAGTACAAAAGCTTCTAATAGAATACAAGTGCTAGAAGTAACAAAATACAATATTAGTCTATCTCCGAAAGTACAAGGAGTATCATTACAAAAGATGAGATGTAGACAAGCCCCGACCGTCAGGCGCTTACCCTATTCCCAAATCTCTCAAAGGCCGCACGAGTCTCCAACGCGATCAACGGCGAAAGCTCAACTAATATCTACAACAAGAAGTGCAGAAGTATAGTATGAGTATCAAGACAATAGGTACTCAGTAGGCATCATCGGCTGACTGAGCGCATATAAGATATAAAAATAGTATGTAGCAGATAGCAAGAAAGAAGTCACAAAAATAATAGAGAAAGCACAAGGAACTAGCATGGAAAATAGACATCCAAGGGTCATAAGCAAACAATGCTAGCACAAAAAACAAATATATACAAAACACAGGTGTAAAAAAGAAGAACGCACCTGGAATCCTTGCAACAATAGCATATAAAAGGAGAATTTAAAGAGACGGACGATATACTGATAACCTCAAAATAATGGTAAAAAAGGAGAGCAACCAATAATCGATCTAGAAATCACACACTAATAGAAACAAGCCTAAAATATCAATGCCAAGGTAGAATAGCCGTACACTCACAAATCAAGCCTAAAATGGAATAACTAACACAATGCATTCAGAACTACTGCTCTAGCCAGGATAAAACTGGAATCAAGAACCCCGCAATTGCTCAGGAAGCTACACAATCAGCATCTCAGTAAGATAGGACACACTAGCCCCTCAATAATATCAGGCCCAAAACTCGATAGCCTCAACAGGCTAAAACTTACCAATTCACAAGAACCCAGGGACCACAACTAGCTCTAGGAAGCAACAGGAGTTGTAAAATTTACCTATAGTCCCAACGGCCGCCCATACAACCAAGGAACACAATCAAGTGAAAACAAACCCTCCGGTCGCCCATACAACCGTAGTGTACACTGAACACACAAAAAACAAAGGTAGAATCGACGTGACAAATGCATGATAATGATATGATGTGAAAGTAACTGGTATGTTCTCCCTCAGGTACCTCACGGGCCCATATAAAGGTGGGACCCATAGAAGTCTCTTTCCCGTGTACCTCTCCTTCGCCATACACCCCCCTCCTGACATGCTGCATCAGCCCGTAGCCTGTGGACCAGGAATGAAAGAGGTCCATGGAGGTCTACCTCTCGACCACATTCAAAACCATGAAATCTCAAGTGTAACTCAAACCTCAAAATCTCATAGTACATGCCTGGCTTTGACTCGGGTCTAAAACAGGAGTAGTGATGTAACAGACCCTCTTAAAGGGTGCCCGAAATATACGCGGGTCTAAATCAGTGATAAAAAGTCTCAATAACCCTATTATAGGGTGCTCAGAGGGTATTCGGGTCTAAATCAATCAGAAATCAGGTCTAGTGCACTGCCCAACAGAGCCTAGTATTAGTAGAAAATCAGGTGTGAAATCATCCAAAATCTCATTTTTATCATCAAGTATACCAAAAAGGGGCCCCTGGGACCATGCAAGTTTTAGGAAAAACCGTCTATAGTGGCTTGCAGCCAAAACCGAAGTAAAACATGCAGGAAAAATCTCTTTCATGGATTATATGCTCGCACACAAATATAAATTAGCCCAATGGCTCACAAATATTCCTACTGGCCCTGCACATGCTCAACAATTCTACAACAGTCATAACCAGCCTAAAAGGATATCTCTATGTCCGAGACTCACGGACATTCCCAAATAACCCACCATCTATGTTCCAGAGTCAATATAAGGCCACACAGGATCACAAGGGTAATATACAATACTGATACGAATACTAAAATCAATGTATGAAATAACTGAAAGAAAAGGCGGTCAAGGTCTGGGGTACCAACCTATTATAACCCACCGAAAGATGCTAATTAATGCAGTTATTGCCTATATACACAGAGACTAGGTAGGGAAAGCCATAACCTACCTATCGTCCGATGACTAGCAGCAAGAACAACATTGTCCAAGCTTGAACTGCTCCGAGAAGCTTTAATTTGCAAAACTAATATCAAAACAGTAATCTACACGTCAAAACAAGACTAACAATACCCATAATGCCATAAACATACCCGGGTTGAAATCCGGGTCTCAAATGGGCCTGTGAGCCCCGTGACTCGAAACCGAAAATGAAAAATAGACATGTGTTCCTTACCATCCAGGGAGCACATGCTCAAAATTTGAGCGGAAACGGATATTAAATAGGCTCCAAAATAGCCCGCTAAAGATGGAGATAAAAGATAGAATTTCAAGAATGAAAATTCGGGAATTAAGCAAGAATTACTTACCACAAAGATGGAATTTAGGCCAAGACGAAGAATTCTTCACACCCACGATCATGCATGAGCTTAGGAGGCAAAATCCACCATAAAATCCAAGGTTTGGGTAAAAGCAACAATGGTGGATTTTGAGAAAACAAAAGAAGTAAGTTGGGTAAGAAGCTTACCAAGAATCGAAGAACTATGGATAATTGACGAACAAATGGTTCCCCAAGGTTAGAACTGATATAGAAGTAATTTGGGAGTGTATTTTAAGAGTTGGAGTTGAGAAGAGATGAGAAATGAAGCTGGAAAAACGAAACCAACAAACTATATAGCTGCAGGAAATGGCCAGCGCCATCGGGGCTCAAGGCCTGCCAGAGGCCAGCGCAATCGCGCTTCCTGGGCGCCATTGGTGCTGAAGGCCTGCTGTTACAGAAAAACAACTGCACAAAAATTCTCCACGGGGTGTTCCGGGACCAACTGAAAATCGATATTCAAAAACCAATAATATGAACAAAGTGGAAACGATATTCTGGACTTAACAAAATTGACAAAATTTCCATACGAGGTCGTTTCAGAAGAATGTTGACTCAAGCCAACACTAGCTAAAGCCAACTGGGCATCTGAAATGAGTCTGGCTCATGCAAAACCTGAACCAACCAACTAACTAACACAAACTCAATATTTCGAAGCTAATGGCGCTGACGGAATTTCCATCCAATGTTGTCTTCTCCGAATGTTGACCAAAGTCAACCAAATAAGCCCAACTGGCCTGAAAACACAGATTGAGAGCGAATTCCAAGATGAAAAGCTCTCGGATCCCGACCAAAGGTCCCTCTAGACCAAAGTCCATGCTCCGAAGCTAGCGGAACTATTAGAATTTGATTCCAAGCACGTTCACCAAGAATGTTGACTGAAGTCAACGATTTCCAAAGTTAAAAGCTATTAAACCAGGAATGGACAAAAAGACCAAACAAACGGCCCGGGTACTAAACTACCGGTCCCAGCAAGCCATAAATGACTTGGGGCCACTAGAAGAAAGCTCTAATGGTACAAAAAAGGCGAACACACGTAAATGAATGGAAGGGTCATTACAAAACCTCTTGCATTCTTGTAACTGAATGATCATTCATTAGAGTTTCAGGAGTTATCATACAAGTTCCGGTTATAAAATACCCAATGAAAGCAAGCGAGTATGACCCGCACGTGGCAAAAGTCTCATTCTTCAGAAGGTTCTATTTTCGACATTCAAAAGCCCATTGTTCATTGAGCAATTTTTCTGGCAAGTGATTCATTAGGCCACTTTGCTTCAACAATCTAGGGAACAACTCCAACAAACCCTCCATGAATATCAAAACTTCAAACTCTTCAAACACTGGTATGTTATAGTCATAAACATTCATCACTCCTTTACTCATTTTATCAAGAGTTACAAAATGCTTTTTATCCAAATTCATCACTGCTATAATTCTCTTAGACTCTCTCTAATCCATGGCACCTGGATATGGTTTCTTTCCTCTGACGTAGTCAATCATGTTATCATCCCATTTAAACTCAGAAAGTAACTCCTCAATGTTTTTGCCACCAGGAGTTGTTGCTTTTTCACTAATTTTCTTGTACCATCTGGAGAAGTTACCATAAAAATTGAGGTCCATGATTCGATCCCCAAGATCATAGAATTAAATGAATTTCCAATGCATGTTGTGATGACCCTTCCGATCATCCTTGTGTTTATGCATTTGTTGTACTGTTAGAGCTTTCCTGTAGCGGCCCCAAGTCATTTATAGCTTGCTGGGACTGATAGTTTGGTTCCCTGGTTGTTTTTCCCTTTTTCCTATTTTAGAGCTTTAACTTAGAATATCATTGACTTTAGTTAACATTCTTAGCTAACGTGCTCAGAATCAAATTTGGACAATTTTGTTAGCTCCGTAGCATTGAGTTTGGCCCAGTTGGGCCTTTAGTTGAGGCCTGAGAACTTCCGGTATGGGTTTGGTGTGGTTTTCTCTATTTTCAGGCCATTTGGAGTTGAAAGTGTAACTTTGGGTGACTTCTGATGATTAGAGTGTCAGATTTGAAATCCGATGATTCCATCAGCTCTAGAATTATGAGTTTGGGTTAGGAGGGTGGTTAGTTTGAGTTCTGGGTGAGCTGGACTCATTTCGAGCCGTTGAGTTCCTTTTTGTTAGTGTTGACTTGGGTCAATATTTCTCCGAAATAACCTCGTATGGAAGTTTTGTTGATTCCGTTGAGTCCGGAATGTCGTTTCCACACTGTTAGCATTATTGGTTTTTGAATATCAGTTTTCCATTGTGCTTGGAACACCCCACAGGGAATTCTAGTACAGCTGGTTTTATTGCAGGTTGCAGGCCTTCAGCGCAAACAACGCCCAGGCAGCGCGATTGCGCTAGCCTGTGGACATGCCTTCAAAGTCATTACGCCTCAGTGCCTGCATTCGGCCAGCACGATTGATTATTTTTAGCGCTATCGCGCCAGACCTCCTTCAGCGCGATGGCGCTGGTCTAGCACGATAGTGCTGACCAGCGACCATCAACTATATATTTCTGGTTTTTCATTTTTCCAGCCACTTTCTATCCACCTTTCTCACTCTAAAAACAGTAAATACTCTCCCAATTTGTTCCAAACCTATTCTAAACCTTGGGGAATCATTTGTTCGTGGATTTTCCTTAGTTCCTCGTCTATTGGTAAGCCTTCTTTTTCCTTGAATTTTCTTGTTCTCTTTCTAAATTCCACCATTGATGCTCACTCCAAAGCTTGGAAATATTTTGGTAGTGGCTGCATCTAAGCTTGTCCATGTTCGTGGGGGTGAAGAATTCCTCGTCTTGGCTTAAATTCCGTCTTTGTGGTAAGTAATTCCTGCCCAATTTCCGATTTTATTCTTGAAATTCCACCTTCAAACCCCAAGTTGAGCGGGATGTTTTGGCGCCTTTTCTTAGCCAGTTGTGTTCAATTTTGGAGCATGCCTTCTTGGCATCATTGGGGGTCATCATACTCTTTTTCATTTTGGGTTTTGGGTTGTGGGCCCTGCGGGCCCGTTTTTAACCCGAATTTCATCCCGGCTATGATTATAGTAATATGGGTAGCGTTAGACACTTCTTAATATTTTATTTATGTTTATGATAGTTTGATTGTCATTCGGGATCTCTGGGAGTGATTTGGGCTTGGACGTTGTTGTTCGGGTAGCTTGTCGTCGGACGACAAGTAGGTTACGGTTTAACTCCTAGACTTAGCATATATTGGATAAAATTGTACTACCTGGCATCCTTGGGTTGGGTTATTAGGTTGGTACCACAGACCTTGATAACTTTTCCATGATTAATCCCATTTATTTCCTCCGTTGTGTGTAGTACTCTTGGTATTTGATATTAACACCCTTGTGGTCCTGTGAGGCCTTGTTGACACTGTAACATAGATGGTGGGATTATTGGGAATGGCCACGAGTCCCGTATATAGAAATATCCTTCTAGGCTGGTTATGCTTGCTGAGTAGCTTTGGAGCCTGTGCAGGGCCGATAGGTTGTTGTGAGTTGTTGGGCGGCTATTTGTGTTTGATCATATTATTTCCATGTATATGGCAAGGTTTTCCCCACATTTTACAACGGTTTTGGCTTAGGCCTACTGGATCTGGTTTTCTAAACCTTGCATGGCCCCCGGGGCCCATTTTCGATAAAATTTGATTAGAAATCATTTGGATTTGATATGCGGATCTTCTTGGGGTAAAATAAGGTGTAAGATATGTTTTCTATTATGATTTTCCTACTATTGCTAGACTCGACCGGGTCGCAGTGCTAGTTGAGTTTTCTTGCTGATTTGAGATGACTTTAGCCTCGGTCAGATCGAGGATTTGAGTTGACTTTCTACTATTTTACACCTGGCTATGCTCCGAGCATCCTTGGAGGGGTTTTTGAGGTGTCATATACTAATTTAGTCCTGGACAGGGTCTGCGCATGGATATTTGAGATTTAGCCACTGGCTTGAACCCAGACTTGATTCCAGAGGACATGTTTTTGATATTGAGTTTTGGTATGGGGTTCGGGACCTCCATGGACCTTGCCGCTCGGGCTTGAGGTTTTGGGCTGCGTGTTCCAGGGGAGGGTATACAACAGAGTAGAGGTGTACATGCAGCGTCTTTCCATGGAACCTACCTGTTGGGCCCGATCAGCACTGGAGGAGGTACATACAGAGTTTTTATTCCACCCTGAGGTTATCATGTATCATATCATTCATTGCTGGAGGTTCCACCCTATTTTCTATTTGTTGATTGTATGCTCTGGTAGTATGGGATGACGGGGGACTGTAAGTAGACTCTTGTTACTTTATTACAGTTATAAGTATGAGATTGGTTACTATAAGGTTGTTAGTTTTGGATTGAGATTGTCATGATTAGCTTGGTTATTAATTTCTATTTTCCGAATATGTCTACCTTTATTCCTCTCTCCCATTCCTTATACTGGAGGTTGACGGTATACCATTTATTTCTGAAATTCATTACAGATACACTGTTATTGCAAGGATCCCAGGTGCGCCATTTCTTACTTTAACCTGTGCCTGTTGTGTATATATCCTAATTTCTAGCCTTGTATATTGTTCTTGTTGTCTCCGCTCTGGGCTAGTTCCTGTGTACTTTTTGTTGATTTCTATGACTGCTTACTTCTATTCTGTTTGCTACTACGCTTTTATCTTATATGTGCCCAGTTGGCCTATGATACCTACTGGGTATCTTATGCTTCGCATTTGGTGCTCATCCTACACACTGCATCTTCTGGTGCAGATCCTAGTGTAGGCCATCACTGCTAGCTCGTGAGAGACTCATGCTTGGAGTTTTGTGACATCCAGACTGAGGGTGAGCTCTTGGCGACTGGAGCTTGACTCTAGTTTATCTTTTGTATATTTTGTACTCTTATAGCTTCAGAGGCATGATATATATGTATTACTTTTGGACCTTTGTACTCCTAATATAGATCGGGCTCTTATATGTTATGATACTTGGTTTTGGGTTGGTTTAGCGTCCTCTTTGTATTTATATTACTTCTGTTATCCAGTTTATTCAACTTGTTCCTTTGCTTCCGCTTATTTATTTATTCTTCCTCTTAAACTGTTAGAAGGTAGGCCATTACTAACCATTCTGGGCTACGAGAATTGGTTCTCCTACTGAGGGGTTGTAGGTGCCATCATGACCGAGAAATTGGGTCATGACAGCTTGGTATCAGAGCCTTAGGTTCATCGGTGTCATCGGTATAGGAGCCAATGTCTAGTAGAGTCCTGCGGATCAGGGCGGAGACGTCCATACTCAATCTTCGGGAGGCTACAGTGACATCTTAGGAAGATTGGGACTTTTCTTGTTTCTATCTCCTGTGTAGTATCTTTGAAAGTATCTGGAAATCTCACTTAGTCTTGTTCACTCTTCCGCATATGGTTCGTACGAGATCTTCAGCATCTGGCGAAGGAGAGCCTCCTGCCCCTGCACCTCCGACTCCATCTAGGGGTCGTGGATGCCCCAGAGCAGCGGTACCAGCTAGGGCTTCTAGGGTTGAGATAGAGCCCGGGTATGACTATGAGCCAGAGTTTGCTCCAGAGTAGCAGCATGTGCACCCGGGGGCAGCCTAGGTACCACCAACTCCCGTACCAGTTCCAGCACCAGTTTCTGTGCCGGCTTCAGCCCCAGCTCAGTGTTTAGATATTCAGGGTTTACTTGTTCAGTTCTTGGGTATGATTGGAGAGCGTCCTTCTGAGACAGCCTAGACATCTGCTCAGGGGGAAGCCCTAGGTGTTCCGAGTTCAGGAGTACATCTTTCTACTGCGGCTCCCCATGCTGAGGTTATTCAAGGCCCATCGGTTGCCCAGCCTCTTGCTTCTCGACCTACTATAACAGAGAAGGAGCAGAAGTCCTTGGGTAGGTTTCTGAGATTGGCACCACCGAGATTCGCTGGTACGTCAGGTCAGGACCCACATGATTTCATTACCACCTATGAGGAGATGCTGCATCATTTGGGGAAATTAGAGACTCACAGGGTTGGCTATACTTCATATCAGCTGGAGGGTCCAGCGAAGTTATGGTGGAGGGCACATGTTGCTTGTAGGCCTTCGACATCACCTATCTTGACCTGGTCCGAGTTTTATGAGGCCTTTATGGCCAAGTTCTTGCCACAGAGTGACAAAGAGCATTGAAGGGAGGAGTTTACTAGACTTTCTCAGAATTCTATGACTGTTTGAGAGTACGAGACCCATTTCCATTAGTTTGCTCTATTTGGGGCAATGATTATGCCTACTAAGGCTGACAGGGTCCGTAGATTTGTTTGGGGGTTACAGAGAGAGTTTAGAGAGCCTATCGAGATATTGGTTGATAGCGGTCGGTTATTCCAGGCCATTGTGGACTATGCCCATACAGTTGAGGATTCACGTCATCATGACACTAGGGCCAGATATAAGAGGCCTCGACATCAGGGTGGCTATAGTGGTTCCCGGTATGGTGGTAGAGGTTCAGGCCAGTGGGGCCGAGGTTATCAGCCATAGCAGCACCAGGGTCAGTTCAGTCGACCATTTCAGGCTTCACTTTAGGCTTTGGGTTCTCAGTTTGAGCAGGGTCAGGGCAGTCAACAAGGTCACAGTGGTCAGTCGTTGAGAGGTACAAATTCTGGGGCATCAGGCCGTGGTGGCCATTTGGGTTCTGCTGGTTTATACCGACCGAGTAGGTCATGAGGGGCTTATTTTACTTGCGGTGTGGTTGTTCATTTTTCTAGAGATTCCCCCCAGCAGGGTATAGTTCAGCTGGCCGAGCCATTATGAGCAGTTCAGCCTGCAGCTAGAGGGGGTGATGGTCAGGCTAGGGGTGGTGCTTTGCATAGCAGAGCAGGTGGTAGGGATGGCAGTCAGGCAGGTGGAGGTCATTGTCAGTTCTGTATGTCGTCAGCCAGCTTATGCTTTGTTTGATCCTGTATCCACTTGTTCATATATATATCTGCCTACTTTCTGCCTTGTTTGGGGTTGGCTAGTGAGCCATTATCTATTGTTATTTCTGTTTCGACCCTAGTAGGAGATTCTTTAGTAGTGGATCATATTGTGAGATCCTGTGTGATATCTGTTGGTAATTTGGAGACTTGGGGTGATTTGATGATACTTGATATGCTAGATTTTGATGTGATACTGGGCATGAACTGGTTATCCCCTCACCGTGCAGTTTTGGATTGTTATGCCAATACCATTACCATATCCATGCCCGGTGTATCCCTGGTTGTGTGGCAAGGTTCCGTCAACCGCGCACCATATGAGATCATCTCTTGTCTTCGAGCTATGAAGCTAATTTCCCATGGGTGTTTAGCTTATCTAGCATATATCCGAGATGTTAGTGCTGACCCTATGTCTCCTGAGTCCGTCCCTGTGGTTAGAGACTTCCTAGATGTGTTTCCTACCAACCGGCCAGGCCTTCCACCAGAGAGAGATGTTGATTTTTCCATTGAGTTAGAGCTGGCATCAGGACCATTTCTATTCCTCCCTACCGTATGGCTCCTTCTGAGTTGAGAGAGCTTAAGGGGCAGCTCCAGGATTTGTTAGCTAAGGGGTTTATAGTGTGTCTCTTTGTGGTACTCCTATTCTCTTCATAAAGAAGAAGGATGGGTCGATGCAGATGTGTATTGACTATTGGCGGCTGAATAAGGTGACAGTGAAGAATAAGTATCCGATGCCCAGGATTGACAACTTATTTGATCAGCTTCAGGGTTCAACCATGTTTTCAAAGATTGATTTGAGGTCCGGCTACCATCAGTTGAGGATTAGGGCGGAGGACATCCCTAAGACAGCATTCATGACACGTTATGGCCACTATGAGTTCCTGGTGATGTCTTTTGGGTTGAATAATGCCCCTGCAGCCTTTATGGATTTGATGCATAGGGTGCTTAGCCCGTAGTTGGATATGTTCGTGATAGTCTTCATTGATAATATTCTGATATACTTGAGGAGTAGGGACGAGCATGAGCAGCATTTGAGGACTATACTTCAAACTTTGAGAGATCATCGGCTTTATGCCAAGTTCTCAAAGTGTAAGTTTTGGCTTGAGTCAGTTGTATTCCTAGGAAACGTGGTGTCTAAGGATGGGATTAGAGTTGATCCAGGTAAGATTTATGCGGTTCATGATTGGCCTAGACCTACTACTCCTACTGAGGTCTGTAGCTTTGTTGGTTTTATCGGGTACTACAAACATTTGTTGAGGGATTTCCTTCCGTAGCAGCACCTTTAACTATGCTGACTAGGAAGCATATTCCATTTTAGTGGTCGGATCAGTGCGAGGATAGCTTCCAGAGGTTTAAGGACTTATTGACTTTAGCTCTAGTTTTGACTTTACCGGTTGAGGGTCAGAGTTTCTCCGTGTACTGTGATGCTTTAGGGGTCGGTCTTGATTGTGTGTTTATGTAGAAGGGTCGAGTGATAGCATATGCATCGAGGCAACTGAAGGTTCACGAGCGCAACTACCCCACTCACGACTTGGAGTTGGCGGCGGTAGTTTTCGCGCTCAAGATCTGGAGGCACTACTTGTACAAAGTTCACTGTGAGATATTCACCGATCACCGTAGTCTTCAGTACATTACAAGTTAGTGAGAGATGAACTCGAGGCAGAGGAGGTGGATTGAGCTATTGAAGGACTACAATTTCACTATTCTATACCATCTGGGCAAGGCAAACATGGTAGCGGATTCCTTGAGTCGGAAGGCGATGAGTATGGATAGCCTAGATTCACTATCAATTTCTGACCGACCATTGGCCTTGGACATCCAGTCCTTGGCTAACCGTTTAGTTAGGCTTGACTTATCGGGTCCTAGCAGAGTTCTTGCCAGTGTTGAGGTTCGTTCCACTCTAGTTGATCAGATTCAGAGCTGACAGTTTGGGGATCAGGGTTTGTGTGACCTTCGTGATCAGGTAGTTTGGGGTGAGGCCAGCTAGGATACTTTGGGTTCTGATGGTATTGTGATATGTGATGGTCGACTTTGTGTCCCGAAGGTGGGTGACTTGATTTAGTTGATACTTCGTGAGGCCCATTGTTCCAAATATACCATTCATTAGGGTGCTGCGAAGATGTATAGAGATTTGAGGCAGCTTTACTGGTGGAGTGGTATGAAGCAGGATGTGGCAGAGTTTGTATCTCGGTGCTTGAACTATCAGTAGGTTAAGTTTGAGCATATGAGACCGGGTGGTTTGATGCAGCGACTTCCCATTACTGAGTGGAAGTGGGAAGGTATTACTATAGACTTCATTATTGGTTTACCTCATACTTATCGTGGGTTTGATTCTATCTGGGTGATCATTGATAGGCTGACTAAGTCAACACACTTCTTTCCGGTTCAGACTTCTTATAGGGTAGATAGGCTAGCTTAGATCTATATTCGTGAGATTGTTCGATTGCACGGGGTCCCAACTTATATCATTTTAGACCGCGACACTTAGTTCATATCTCAGTTCTAGAGAGCTATACAGAGGGATATGGTACAGAGGTTCAGCTTAGTACTTCTTCTTTCCACCCTCAAACAGATGGCCAGTCCAAGAGGACTATTTAGGTCCTGGAGGACATGCTTCGGGCTTGTGCTCTTGACTTTGGAGGCTCATGGGATCAGTTTATGCCATTGGCCAAGTTTGCGTATAATAATAGCTTTCATTCCAGCATTTGCATGGCACCTTTCGAGGCCTTGTATGGTAGGCATGTTTGATTCAGGATAGGCTTAGAGCGGTCCAGAGTAGGCAGAAGAGCAACGCTGATCGTAAACTTTGTGCCTTAGAGTTCAGTGTTGGTGATTTAGTTTTCCTTCGAGTATCGCTCGTGAAGGGCATGATGAGGTTTGGTCGGCGGGGAAAGCTTAGCCCCAGGTTTATTGGGCCGTTTGAGATTCTACAGAGGGTTGGTAGTGTTTCCAACATGTTAGCTTTGACTCCGATATTTGCAGCTGTTCACCCAGTTTTTCATGTCTCTATATTTCACCGCTATATGCCAGATGAGTCTCACGTATTGCATTAGGATTCAGTTCAGTTGGATGAGAGCTTGTCATTTGTTGAGGAGCCGATAACTATTTTGGCTAGGGATATCAGGAGATTGAGATCTAGGGAGATTTCGATTGTAAAAGTTCAGTGGAGGCACCATCCAATCGAGGAGGCTACTTGGGAGACCGAGATGAGTTGCGTGCTCAGTATCCACAGTTGTTCGAGCCTTCAGGTACTCCTTTCTTTTTGACTTTCGAGGACGAAAGTCTTTTTAGTAGTGGATGTTGTGATGACCCTTCCAGTCATCTTCGCATTCATGCATTTTTTATACTATTAGAGCCTTTTTGTAGCGGCCCCAAGTCATTTATGGCTTGATGGGACTGGTAGTTTGGTGCCCTGGTTGTTCGTTTGGTTGTTTTGCCCTTTTCCCTATTTTAGAGCTTTAACTTAGAATATCATTGACTTTAGTCAACATTCTTAGCTAAAGTGCTCGGAATCAAATTCTGACAATTTAGTTAGCTCCGTAGCATTGAGTTTGGTCCAGCTGGACCTTTAGTTGTGGCCTGAGAACTTCATGTGTGGGTTTTGTGTGGTTTTCTCTGTTTTCAGGCCATTTGGAGTTGAAAGTGTAACTTTGGGTGACTTTTGATGATCAAAGTGTCGGATTCGAAATACGATGATTCCATCAGCTCTGGAATGATGAGTTTGGGTTAGGAGGGTGGTTGGTTCGGGTTCCGAGTGAGCCAGACTCATTTTGAGCCTTTGAGTTCCATTTCATTATTGTTGACTTGGGTCAACATTTCTCCAAAACGACCTCGTATGGAAGTTTCATCGATTCCATTGAGTCTGGAACATCGTTTCCACTCTGTTAGCATAATTGGTTTTTGAATATAGATTTCTAATTATGCCCGGAATACCCCGTAGGGAATTCTAGTGCAGCTAGTTTTATTGCAGGTTGCAGGCCTTCAGCGCCAACAACGCCTAGGCAGCCTGATCGTGCAATCCTATGGCCAGGCCTTCAGCGCAATCGCGCCTCAGCGCCTGCAGTCGGCCAGCGCGATTGCGCCTTTTTAGCGCAATGGCGCCAGGCATGCTTCAGCGTGATGGTGCTGGTCTAGGCGATAGGGCTGACCAGCGACCATCAACTTTATATTTCTGGTTGTTCATTTTTCCAGCCATTTTCTCTCCACCTTTTTCACTCTAAAAACAGTAAATACTCTCCCAATTTGTTCCAAACCTATTCTAAGCCTTGGAGAATCATTTGTTCATGGATTTTCCGTAGTTCCTTGTCTATTGGTAAGCCTTCTTCTTCCTTGAATTTTTTGTTCTCTCTCTAAATTCCACCATTGATGCTCATTCCAAAGCTTGCAAATTTTTTGGTAGTGGCTGCCTCTAAGCTTGTGCATGTTCGTGGGGGTGAAGAATTCCTCGTCTTGGATTAAATTCCATCTTTGTGGTAAGTAATTCTTGCCCAATTTCCAATTTTATTCTTGAAATTCCACCTTCAAACCTGAAGTTGAGCGGTCTGTTTTGGTGCCTCTTCTTAGCCAATTGTGCTCAATTTTGGAGCATGCCTTCTTGGCATCATTGGGGTCATCGTTCTCTTTTTTATTTTAGATTTCAGGTTTTGGGTTCTACGGGCCCATTTTTTACCCAGATTTTGACCCGGCTATGATTATATCAATATGGGTAGCTTTAGACTCATCTTAACGTTTTATTTATGCTTATGATAGTTTAATTGTCATTCGGGATCTCTTGGAGTGATTCGAGCTTGGACGTTGTTGTTCGGGCAGCTTGTCGTCGGACGACAGGTAGGTTATGGTTTAACTCCTAGACTTAGCATCTATCAGATAAAATTGTACTAGCTGGCATCCTTGGGTTGGGTTATTAGATTGGTACCACAGACCATGACCGCTTTTCCATGATTCATCCCATTTCTTTCCTCCGTTGTGTGTAGTACTCTTGGTATTTGATATTAACACCCTTGTGGTCCTTTGAGGACTTGTTGAATCTGGAAAATAGATGGTGGGATTATTGGGAATGTCCACGAGTCCCGGACAAAGAAATATCCTTCTAGGCTGGTTATGCTTATTGAGTAGCTTTGGAGCCTGTGCAGGGCCGATAGGTTGTTGTGAGCTGCTGGGCAACTATTTGTGTTTGATCATATCATTTCCATGCATATGGCGAGGTTTTCCCCACATTTTACTATGATTTTGTCTTTGGGCCTATTGGATCTGGTTTTCTAAACCTTGCATGGCCCCGGGGGCCCATTTTTGATAAAATTGGGTTGGAAATCATTTGGATTTGATATCTGGATCTTCTTGGGGTAAAAGAAGGTTTAAGATATGTTTTCTATTACGATTTTCTACTATTGCTAGACTCGACCAGGTCGCAGTGCTTGTTGAGTTTTCTTACTAATTTGAGATGACTTTAGCCTCGGTCAGACCGAGCATTTGAGTTGACTTTCTACTATTTTAGACCTGGCTACGCCCCGGGCACCCTTGGAGGGTTTTTTGAGATGTCATCTACTACTTTAGTCCTGGACAGGGTCTGGGGATGCATATTCGAGTTTTAGCCACTGGCTTGAACTCGGACTTGATTCTAGAGGACATGTTTTCGATACTGAGTTTTGGTATGGGGTCCGAGACCTCCATGGACCTTGTCGTCCGGGCCTGAGGCTTTGGGCTGCGTGTACCGAGGGAAGGGTATACGGTGGAGTAGAGGTATACAGGTAGTGTCCTTCCATGGAACCTACTTACTGGGCCCGATCGACACCGGAGGAGGTATATACAAAGTTTTTATTCCACC
This sequence comes from Jaltomata sinuosa, assembly GCA_003996215.1. NCBI lineage: Eukaryota > Viridiplantae > Streptophyta > Magnoliopsida > Solanales > Solanaceae > Jaltomata > Jaltomata sinuosa. The sequence goes on from QJPP01000468.1 coordinate 439,625, forward strand.
TTGAGGTTATCATGCATCATATCATTCATTGCTTGAGGTTCTACCCTTGTTTGATGTTTGCTGATTGTACGCTCTGGTAGTATGGAATATCGGAGGGTTTGTTTTTACTTTTTTGCATTCCCCAGTTGTATGGGCGGCCGGGGGACTGTAGGTAGACTCTTGTTACTTTATTACAGTTATAAGTATGAGATTGGTTACTGCAAGGTTGTTAGTTCTGGATTGAGACTGTCATGATTAGCTTGGTTATTGATTTCTGTTTTCCGAGCATGTCTACCTTTATTCCTCTCTCCCATTTCTTATACTTGAGGTTACCGGTATACCATCCATTTCTGAAATTTATTACATATACACTGTTATTGCAAGGATCCCAGGTGCACCATTTCTTACTTCCACCTGTGCCTGTTGTGTATATATTCTAATTGCTAGCCTTGTATGTTGTTCTTGTTGTCTCCCCTCTGGGCTAGTTCCTGTGTACTTTTTGTTGATTTGACTGCTTGCTTCTATTCTGTTTGCTACTGCTTTTATCTTATATGTGCCCAGTCGGCCTATGATACCTACTGGGTACCTTATGCTTTGCATTTGGTGCTCACCCTACACACTGCATCTTCTGGTGCAGATCCTAGTGTGGGCCATCGCCACTAGCTCATGGAAAACTCATGCGTGGAGTTTTTTGACATCCAGACTGAGGGTGAGCTCTTGGCGACCGGAGCTTGACTCAAGTTTATCTTTTATATATTTTGTACTCTTATAGCTTCGGAGGCATGATGTATATATATATTACTTTTGGACCTTTGCACTCCTTATGTAGATCAGGGTCTTATACGTTATGATACTAAGTTTTGAGTTGGTTTAGCTTCCGCTTTGTATTTATATTACTCCTGTTATCCAAGTTATTCAACTTGTTCCCTTGCTTCCGCTTATTTATTTGTTCTTTCGCTTAACGTGTTAGAAGGTAGCCCTTTACTAACCATTCTGGGCTACGAGGTTTGATTCACCTACTAGGGGGTTGTAGGTTCCATCATGACCGATAAATTGGTCAGTGACACCTTAACCGCATTAGAAGAAGAATTTCATCAACATATAGAAATAATAATACACTTTATATAAGTTAGTTACTTATAACAATTGAAAAGATACAACAAATGACTCATCTATTGGAACAGACGGATCATCTGTTCAGCAAATGATCCATCTGTTGCAGCAGATGATTCATCTGTTCCAACAGATGAGTCATAAGTTCCAACAAATGAGTCATAAGTTTCAACAAATGAGTCATCTGTTGGAACTTATGCAACAAATAGGTAATATGTTGCAATAGATCTCTCATCTGTTGGAACAGTTGACTCATCTGTTGTAATAGATGACTCATCTGTTAGAACAGATCTCTGAATCTGTTAGCAGATTACCCATCTGCTGCAACATATGTCTCATTTGTTGCAACAGATGGATCATCTGCATAAACATACTAATGAAATTAAATAAATAGAAGGTTAGTAAAAGTAACTTACCCAGTCCACAAACCAATACTTCATATCAGTCATGTTCTTGAAGTCTTGTGCACCAAACTCATGTATAGAGTAAGTTTCTGGGGCATTTTTTGAATTCATCAGAGTTTTTAGCTTTGCCTTTCTCATGACACTCCCCAACTTGTAAATATTTACCTTCTTCAGCTCTCCTATGGCCCTTGGAACTTCCCCAACAATGCAAAGAAGAGGAGTTACAATTTTCCTTGACTTAACATTTGATATTACCTTGGAAATTAATTTTTTTGTCCTCCTAAGCTTAAACTGCAATGGAGTGAATGACTCTGTAATCTTTTTTGATGGGATTACACCCCTTTTAGATGTCAATTCCTTTACAGCCTTAGTTAATGCATCAAGAGCATTAATCACTCCATTGTGTTTTTCCTTGCACTCTTGGCATTTGCATACAGAACAGGAGCTAGAGCTAGAAGAAGCAACACCATCAAAAGATTGTCTACCCATGTGTGACAATTTTGTAGTATGCACACTAAAAGGGATGTGTCCACCACCAAAGTTAGGGGTGTGTCCACCACCAAAATCAACATCACCAGTATGACCATAGCATGGTCATTTCTTGGTTGAAAAATTACAAGAGCATCACCAACACCATCACCACCACCACCACCACTAATAACAACAGAAACACCAACACCATCACCACCACCACTAACAACAATACCAACACCAACACCATCACCACCACCAACACCACCACCAACACCAACACCAGCAGTATCAATAACAACATCAGCAAGAACGAAATCACCCTCCCCAAGTGCTTTTTCTTGTGATGGTTGTTGCTCCAGCCAATTCCTTTTTTATCAAGTCTACCTTAGGGTCTAATTTTGTGTCAACAATCCCTAGAGTATCAAATAATGACATTTGTAATTCTTGCTGTGTAGGAACAAGCCAGGGATGCACAACCTATAATCAAAAGTAGATATATTAATATAAAATATTAATTAGTCATAAAAGTAGATATATTAAAATTAACCTACAAGTTGTAACAGATGGGTGATCTGTTACAACAGATGGGTAATATGATACAACAGATAAGCAAAATATTGCAACAGATTACCCATCTTTTGCAAAAGATCACCCATTTGTTGCTTAGTTTGCAGCAGATTGTGTAATCTGTTACCATTTGTTCATATATAAGTTTCAGCAGATGGATAATCTATTGCAGCAAATGGGTGATCTGTTGTAACAAATTACCCATCGGTTGCATAAGTTGCAATAGATGGGTAATCTGTTAACAGATTCAGAGATATGTTGCAACGGATTACCCATCTACTGCAATAAATCACTCATCTGCTGCAATAGATCACTCATTTACTGCAACAGATCACCTATCTATTGCAACAGATTACCCATCTGCTGAGATAAGTTAAGTAAAATATTTTATTTAAAAGAAGACTTATTGCATCTTCAGGAGGGTTAAAAAGATCAAGGACATTCACTTTAGAGTTGTTCTTGGCAGTCAACCACCTAAGGATCCTTGGAAGAGAAATCTCTTCTGAGTAGTCCTTGACTTGCTATCGAAGGTGAGGAATGGCTTTAAATGCCCAAGCCTAAAAAAATAAGATGCCAACAAAAAATTGGAATAGTTATTAAATAACAAAAATAAATGAAACACTAAAGAAAAAAATTAAAAGTTTACCATGAATGCCCAAGGAAAGCCATATAAGTTGATCGTCTTTGTTGATAACTTCATCAAAAAATATTTGACAGTCAACTTAAAGCTTTCATAACCCCATGGATAATTGTTGAATGCCTCTCGGTCCTGAGCAAGCTTTAACAATTCAATATCTATGACTTTATTGGTGTCTCTGGCCCATAGAATGGCATGCATAAACCAAACAAAGCACCATGACTCCTTGTGCACATCTTTTTGTTCTTGAGATCAAGTAACAAACTTTTGGCTTTGTCCAACAATGGCCACCAACTCATCAACTTTGCCTTTGTTGGTTTTGGGAGTTGTCCTACTAAGTGTCTTGGGTGTCTTGCCTTTCTTGGCTGTTTTAGAGACTGCTTTTGGATTTTTTGATGGTGTAGCAGTGGAAAAAGGTTCAGAAGGAGGATGACATCTTAGTCCAGTTATTATGGAAAATTCTTTCATGCCAAAATAAACTGGCATGCCACCATAATTTATCCAAATCTCATTCATCTTCTTGTCATTCTCCTTCTTATTTTCATCATCCTCACCCTCATACTTAATCCTGCACTTGAGAAGACCATAGACCATGGTCATTTGAAAGCGTGCATTATTATCCTTCGACAGATCAACAAAGTGCCCAAAACAGCTGGTCTTAAAAAACTCCTCTAATTTTTCATCCCTCAATATCTCCCTAAAATTATCAAAAGTTTTCCCATGACTGATTTAATAACAAAATCACCAGTCAAATCTGTAGGATTATCCGGAGGCATCTCCACATGGAACTTGTCAATACTAAAAGTTTTGACAATATCGTCACCAGTCAACTTCTCACTTTCCTCTTCATCATCTTCACCAACATTATTTCCTTTCTCACTTCCAGAATCATCATCTTCCCCACTTTCACTTTCAGAATCATCTCCTTTCCCACTTTGCTCTTCATCTCCTTTCTTACTTTGCTCTTCATCTTCTTCTTCACCACCTTCCTCCTCTTCTCTTTTCTCACTTTCTTCTTTCTCACCTTCCTCTTCTTCTCCTTTCTCACCTTTTTCATCATCTCCAAGTAATTCACTACTTTCTACTTTCTCTCCTTCCTTCTCTTTTTCTATACCTTCAGCTGACTAAGAAGGGACATCTGCTTCTAATTTAGATACTGCTTATACATCAAGCTCCTCTAGTGGTGAATGTACAGTCTTAGCTATTTTACTCTTTTTGTTTGGAGTTGATTCACTAACTTTTCGTTTAGTGGGAGCCATTTTATCTACAAACAAGAGTAAAATAAAAAAGATTATAATTGATTTGTGCATCATTAAAAAAAAGGGTAACAGTGAATTTAACATGTACAAATAATCATTCCAACAGATGACCCATCTGTTTCAACAGATGACATTTTGATTATTATTATATTTTGATTATTATTATGTGGATTGGCACTTTTAAATTTAATTTGGCATTTTATGGTGATGACAAATGGATCATCACATTATCGTTGCCTCTTTAATTCTGCATAGAACATATATTTGTTATGCCAATTATAAAATATTTGTCAATAGATGCAAGTTTATTTTTTTACGTTAATTACAAATTCTTTTAAAATCATAATAATATTTCAAATATTGTTGATTAAGGTGATTTATAATTTTGAAATGATTTAGAAGTCAGCTTTTTCTTTTTAATCATAATCGTATAGTTGAGATTAGAGTAGGCTAATCATTTAGAACTCTTCAATCTTAGGTTCCAAGTTTTAAGCTAATGATAATCTTTTTTTAGAAAAAAAACTTAATATTTTTAAATTCAAATAATTCTAAAAATGTTATTACAATACTATTAAGCTTTGTCTTAAAAACTGCCACGTGGATTCTCAATAGCTTGCCACTTGGTTTTTTCTGGTGCTTCATCAACTGCTTTATAATATATATAGATATTGATATAGATAGATTGGTAGTAACCAAACAATGAAAGGACACAATCTTTCATTTAAAAGACACATCTTCATTAAAAAACATTATTATTAATTTTATTAAAATAAAATTCCAACAATTAGCACACGATTGATTAAGTGATACATATATTCAAATACATATATATCGTGCATCTATTGATTTAATGTAAATATCTAGTATACGTACCAACGTGATGCGCTGTGATGACCCTTTCGGTCATCTTCATGTTTATGCTTTCTTTGTACTGTCAGAGTTTTCTTGTAGCGACCCCAAGTCATTTATGACTTGCTGGAATTGGTAGTTTGGTTCCCTGGTCGTTCGTTTGGTCATTTTGGTCGTTTGCCTGTTTTAGAGCCTAAACTTAAAATATCATTAATTTTAGTCAACATTCTTGGTAAACGTACTCAGAATCAAATTCCGACAGTTTCGTTAGCTCCAAAGCATGGATTTTGGTCAAGATGGACCCTTGGTAGGGTTCTGGGAGCTTTTGGTTTTGTTTTGTCTTGGTTTTTGTTTAGCCAAGTTGAACTTAAAGGTTTGACTTTGGTTAATATTCAGAGAAGATGGACTCGGATGGAAATTATGACAACGTTGTTAGCTCCGGAATGTCGAATTTAGGCTAGAGGGACCTTTAGTTTGGGTCCCGAGGCTTTCAAACTCATTTTAGGCCTTGAGGTTCCATTTTGGAAATATTGGCATAAGTTGGGTCTTGGGGGTGGGGCCCACGTTTTGTGCTATCGACCTCCGTTGGGACTTTTATCATTTTTTTGAGTCTGGAATGTTATTTTTAGTTAAATAGCTCAGCTCGTTTGTGTTCGCGGGACCCCAGACTCTTCCCCGGAGGTCCGATCAATAAAAATCTGCCAAAGGCTTGGCATTGTTGTTGCTGTTGCTATCATGGCCGCCGGAGCACAGCCCTGGGTGCAACTGCGCCTGGGAGCTGCACCTGCACGCCAGGCCATCCTTGGCCTCTAGCGCCCCTGCGCCCTCCATGCCCGCCGGTGTGCGCGTGCGCACGCGCTCGAGTGGGCGCCGTTGCGCCTGTGCGGGCCAGCTTATAAAGCTGTGCACTCTCAAATTTCCAGCCATTTCTCTTCTCTTCCAAAGCTCAAACCCATCATTGAAACAACCCCAAGCTCCCTTTTTCCTCCTCATTTGCTTGACAAACATTTGGAGTAGGATCGTGGTTGCCTTGTGATCATTTTCTCGCCTCTAAATTGGTAAGTTTCGTGTCAAATTCCCGGTTTTCATTTCCTTAAATTCCCTCTTTGCTTCATGGATTTGGTGGACTGATTTTGAGCTTGAATTCCTTGCTCAATTTCTCTAATTCTCGGGGCATGCACTCGTATGGTCATTGGGATCATTTCGTACTCTTTAATTTTAGGCCTCGGGTTGCGGGGCCTACGGGCCCGATAGTGACCCGAATTTTGACCCGACTTTAGCCATAGCAATATGGGTGTCCGTAGTCTCATTTTAATATGATATTCGTGTTTCTGATAGTTTTATTATCATTCAGAGCTTCTTGGAGTGGTTCAGCCTTGGATATCATTGTCCCAGCTGCTTGTCGTCGGACGATAGGTAGGTTACGGTTTAAACTCCCTAGGCTTTACATATATCGGATAAAATTGTACTAATTGGCATCCTTGGGTTGGGTTTATTAGTTTGGCACCATAGACGTTGACCGCTTTCCCTGTCCATCCCATTTCTTTCCTTTGTTGCGTGTACTATTCCTCGTAGTTTGATATTATCACCCTTGTGGTCCTGTGTGGCCTTGTTTGAATCTGGACCATAGATGGTGGGCTATTCGGGGGGTGTCCATGAGTCTCGGACATTGTTATCGTGATACTAGGCTGGCTATCCGTGTTGTAGAGCGATTGGAGCCTGTGCAGAGATGATAGGTTGTTTGTAAGCTGCTAGGCGGCTATTTGTGTTTGTTCATGTCATTTCCATGCATATAGAAAGAGTATTTTTACCACATCTTACTACGGTTTGGGCTTTGGGCCTACTTGTTTTGATTTTCTAAACCTTGCATGACCCTGGGGGCCCATTTTCAACGGAAATGACTTGGAAATGATTTGGACTTGATTTGTGGATCTTCTTGGGGTGAAAGATTTAAGTATGGTTTCTATCATAAGTTTTTACTACCATTTCTAGACTCGGCAGGGCCATAGTGCTAGATGGATTTTCTTACTGATTTGAGATGGTATTAGACTCGGCCGGACCAAGCATCAGAGATGTTTTACTACTATTTTAGACTCGGCTATGCCCTGGCACCCTTGGTGGGGTTTTTGAGACAATTTCCACTGTTTTAGACTTGGACAAAGACTGGGCATGCATATTTGAGACTTGAGTCTCAGGCTTAGATCCGGACCCACTCCGGACGATATTTGCAAGATTGAGTTATAGTATAGGGTCCGGGACCTCCATGGACCTTGCCAATCTGGAGAAGGGGCTTTGAGCTACGAGTGCCGGAGGAGAGGTATACAATATGGTAGAGGTATATGGGCAGTTTCCTTCCATAGAACCTACCTGCTGGGCCCGTTCAGAGCCGAAGGAGGTACATACAGAGTTATTGTTCCACCCAGAGAACATCATGCATCATATTATTCATTGTTTAAGGCTTTACCCTTTTTTGCTATTTGTTGAGTGTATGCTCCGGTTGTATGGGCGGCCGGAGGGTTTGTTTTCACTTATTTGCGTTCCTCGGTTGTATGGGCGACCGGGGGACTGTAGATAGACTCTTGTTACTCTATCACGATATTATTCCCTGTCATAGTTGTATATGAGGTTGGATACCGAGAGTTTGTTAGTTTCTTGAATTGGTGATTTGTATGCTTAGTTGGGTTATTAAATCTTGTTTCCGAGCATGACTACATTTATTCTTCTTCTCCCTCCCCCGTCTACCTGAGGTTACCAATATATCATCCACTTCTAAACTTACTATATATATTGTTGTTGCGAGGACCCCAAGTGCGTCATTTCTTACTTTCACCTGTGCCTGTTGTGTATATATTCTACTTGCTATCCTTGTATGTTGTTTTTTGTTGTCTTCCCTCTGGGCTAGTTTCTGTGTACTTTTTCGTTGATGTCGGTGACTATTTGCTTCTGTTACGTCTGTTACTACTCTTTTATCATATATGTGCCCAGTCGACCTATGATACCTATTAGGTACCTTTTCCTTTGCATTTGGTGCTCATACTACACTCTGCATCTTCTGGTGCAGATCCTAGTGTGGGCCATCGCCGTTAGCTTGTTGGAGACTCGTGCGAGGAGCTGTTTTTGGGATATTTCAGACTGAGAGTGAGCTCTTGGCGACTGGATCTTAGCTTTTAGTTATCTTTTATATCATGTACTTTATTACTACTCGGAGACATTTGTATATAGTGCTTTGGATCCTTTGTACTCCTTATATGTAGTTCTGGCTCTATACTATGATACCAGATTTTGGGGTTGTTGTTTAGCTTCCGCATATGCATATATATTCCTGTATCTACTTTCTTCAGCTTATTTCCCTTGCTTCCGCTTATTTATATCGTTCTTTCGCTAAATTGTTAGATGGTAGCACATTACTAACCATTTCGAGCAATGGGGATTTGTTCGCCTACTGGGAGGTTGTAGGTGCCATCATGACCGAGAAATCGGGTCGTGACATGCGTGGATAAAAATATTACTCTATTTCTAAATCATTTTAAATTGTGATGTCATTTTTGAACATGTTAAATCATATTAATTTTAAAAAATTCAATAATCATATTGTTCCTCAATGAAATATACACTCACACACACACCAACACCATCACAACTTCATAACCAAATTTTTATGAATAGAGATAAGAAATCATATAATTATCGAAAAACTTTTTATGTTTCATATTTTTCTTTATTACAATTTTGTTCAATATTTAAAATTATTAGATTGTTAATATTGATTTTTATAAGCTTATCATTTAGCTTAATATAATTATGAAGTGCTCTTCTTAGTAATATAAAATGGATATATCTATTTTGTTTACTTATGATTTAGATTGAATTTTTATTCTATTATTCACGTCTCTTCAATTTATAATTTATGGATAGTAATATGTTGTCTCGACCCGATTTCTCGGTCATGATGGCACCTACAACCCCCCAGTAAGCGAACCAATCTCCGTAGCCCAGAACGGTTAGTAATGGACTAACTTCTAACAGTTTAAGAGGAAGATTCGATACATAATCGGAAGCAAGGGCATAATGAGAAGAAAATAGATACAAGAGAGATATAAACAAGCTGAATCTAAACAAACCCAAAACCTGGTATCAAAGCGTATAAGAGCCGAACTACATCAGGAGTACAAAGGTCCAAAAGTCATATATACACAATGTCTCCGAAACTATAAAGAGTACAAAATACACCAAGGATAACTGAAGTCAAGCTCTGAACACCAAGAGCTAACCCTCAGCCTGGATGATCCAAAAACTGCACCCCGCACGAGTCTCCGACGCACTAACGACGATGGCCCATGCTAGGATCTGCACCAGAAGATACAGAGGGTAGGGTGAGCACCAAATGTGAAGCATAAGGTACCAAGTAGGTATCATAGGCCGACTGGGCATATATAAAGTAAAAGAGCAATAACAGGAAGAGTAGGAACAAACAGTCACATCTTCAACGATAAGTACACATGAGCTAGCCTAGAGGGAAGACAACAGAAACAACATATAAGGCTAGCATATAGAATATATACACATAACAGGCACAGGTGAAAGTAAGGACAACGCACCTGGGATCCTTGCAAAAACAGTATATATAAAAATAAGTTCTAGAAATGGGCGGTATACCGATACCCTCAAGTATAAGGAAAAAGGGAGAGAAGAGTAAAGGTAGACATGCTCGACATACATGAATTAATACCCAAGCAAGTCATACAAAACTCAATCCAGGAACTCACCACCTAATAGTAATCATGCTCATACTCAACTGTAACAGGGAACAATATCGGAATAAAGTAACAAGAGTCTACTTACAGTCCCTCGGCCGCCCATACAACCGAGGAATGCAAACAAGTGAAAGCAAACCCTCTAGCATCCCATACTACCGGAGCGTATAATCAACACACAACAAACAAGGGTGGTGTCTCAAACAATGAATGATATGATGCATGAAAATCTTAGGGTGAAATAGAACCATTATATGTACCTCATCCGGTGCCGATCGGGCCTAGCAGGCAGGTTCCATAGAAGGACACAACCTGTATACCTCTACTCCACTGTATACCCTTCCCTGCACACGCAGCCCAAATCCTCAAGCCTAATTCGGCAAGGTCCATGGAGGTCCTGGACCCCATACTAAAACTCAGAATCAAAACCTGTCCTCTGAAATTGAGTCCGGGTTCAAGCCAGTGGCTATGTCTCAAATATGCATGCCTAGACCCTGTCTAGGACTAACACAGTGAAAGAATTGTCTCAAAAACCCTTCCAAGGGTGTCCGGGCACAAACAGGTCTAAAATAGTAGTAAAAATATCTCAGATGCTCGACCCGGCCGAGCCTGATATCATTTTAAATCAGTAAGAAAACTCAGCTAGCACTCTGACCTAGTCGAGTCTAGAAATAGTGGTAAATCATGATAAAACTATATTTTTAACAATCTTTTACCCCAAGAAGATCCACGTATCAAGTCAAATTATTTCCAAATCCAATTTCATCGAAAATGGGCCCTCGGGGCCATGCAAGGTTTAGAAAATCAGTTTCTGTAGGCCCGAAGCCAAAAACCATAATAAAATGTGGAAAAACTTCTTTATATGCATGGAAATGATATGATCAACCCAAATAGCTGCCCGACAGATCACAATAAACCTAACGGCCCTACACAGGCTCCAAAGCTACTCAGAAAGCATAACCATCCTAGAAGGATATTTCTATGTACGGGACTCACGGATATTCCCAATAATCTCACCTTCTATGTTCCAGAGTCAACAAGACCTCACGGGGTCACAAGGGTAATAATATTAACTAATAGGTATAATGCACACAATGGAGGAAAGAAATAGGACGAATCATGGAAAAGCGGTCAAGGTCTGTGGTACCAACCTAATAACCCAACCTAAGGATGCCAACTAGTACAATTTTACCCGATATATTCGAAGTCTAGGGAGTTAAGCCGTAACCTACCTGTTGCCCGATGACAAGCTGCGGGAACGATGATATCCGAGGCCGAGCTGCTCCGAGAAGCTCAGAACGAGAATCAAACTATCAAATTCATGAATAAAATGTTAAGACGAGTCTAACGATACCCATATTGCTACAATTGTAGCCGGGTCGATATCCGAGTCAAAAGCGAGCCCTTAGGGCCCACAACTCAAAACCAAAAACAAAAAGAACCACGATGACCCCAACGATTCCAAGAAGGCATGCTCCAAATTTGAGCACAATTGGACAAGGGAAGGGCACCAAAACAGCCCACCCAAGTTGGGGATTAAAGAATGGAAATTTTGAAAATAAAAACGGAAATTGGGCACCAATTACTTACCAAAACGATGGAAAATCAGCCCAAGACGGATAAAACTTTACACCCACGAACATGCGCAAGCTTAGGGGGAAGAATCTATCACAAAATCCAAGCTTTGGATGAGCATCATTGGATGAATTAAGAGAAAAACCAAAGAAGGCAAGTTGGGGAAGCTGACTTACCAAGAGGCGAAGAACTACGGATAATTCCCCAAGGTTTAGAACTGAATTGGAGCAAAATGGTGGAGAGAGTTTTGAGTTTTAGAGTGAGAAAAGTGAGGAGAAGGGCTGGAAAAAACGAAATGACAGCAATAAAAAGCTGCTGTCCGCAGCTGATTTTCTGCACTTTTTAGAAAACTCGACGGGGCATTCCGGGCACAATCAGAAACCGATATTCAAAAACCAATAGTGCTAATAGAGTGGAAACGACGTTACGGACTCAACAAAATCGACAAAACATCCATACGAGGTCGTTTTAGAGAAATGTTGACCCAAGTCAACACTAATGAAAAGGAACTCAAAAGCTTGAAATGAGTTCGACTCACTCGGAAACCGAACCAACCATCTTCCTAGCCCAAACTCAACATTCCGGAGCTGATGGAATCGTCAGATTTCGAATCCGACACTCTGATCATCGAAAGTCACCCAAAGTTATACCTTCAACTCCAAATGGCCTGAAAACTGAGAAAACAACAAAACCCACACCGGAAGTTCTCAGACCTCAACTAAAGGTCCAACTAGACCAAACTCATCGCTTCGGAGCTAACGAAACTGTCATAATTCAATTCTGAGCACGTTAGCTAAGAATGTTGACTAAAGTCAATGATATTCTAAGTTTAAATCTCTAAAATAGGTGAACGGCTAAAATGACCAAATGAATGACCAGGGCACCAAACTACCGGTCCAAGCAATCCATAAATGACTTGGGGCCGCTACAGGAAGGCTCTAACAGTGCAATAAATATGAAAACGCAAAGATGACCGGAAGGGTCATCACAACATCCACTATTAAAAAGACTTTCGTCCTCGAAAGTCAAGAAGAAGGGAGTAACTGAAGGCTCGAACAACTGCGGATACTGAGCACACAACTCACTCTCGGTCTCCCAGGTAGCCTCCTCGACCAAACGATGCCTCCACTGCACTTTCACAACCGGAATCTCCCTAGATCTCAACCTCCTGATATCTCTGGCCAGAATAGCTATCGGCTCCTCAACCAATGATAAACTCTCATCCAACTGAACCGAATCCCAATGCAACACATGAGACTCATAAGGCACATATCGGCATAATATCAAAACATAAAAAACTGGGTGAACAGCTGAAAACATCGGAGGCAAGGGTAACATGTAGACAACACTACCAGCCCTATGTAGAATCTTAAATGTCCCAATAAACCTGGGGCTAAGATTTCCCCGCCAACCAAATCTCATCACGCCCTTCACGGGAGATACTTGGAGGAAAACCAGATCACCAACACTAAACTCCAAGGCATGAAGAATACAATCAGCGTAGCTCTTCTGCCTACTCTGGGCTGCTCTAAGTCTGTCCTGGATCAAACGGACTCGGTCCAAGAAATCTCAAAGTAAATCTGTACCTTGCGGTCTGGACTCTAACCCATAAAACCAACCAATAGGCGATCTGCAACGCCTACCATACAAAGCCTCAAAATGTGCCATGCCAATGCTTGAATGAAAGCTATTATTATACGCAAACTCAGCCAGTGGTACAAACTGATCCCATGAACCTCCAAAGTCAAGAACACAAGCCCAAAGCATATCCTCCAGGACCTGAATAGTCCTCTCGGACTGGTCATCTATCTGAGGGTGGAAAGCAGTACTAAGCTGAACCTCCATACCCAAATCCCTCTATATAGATATCTAGAACAGGGATGTGAACTGAGTGCCGCAATCTGAAATGATAGAAGCTGAAACCCCATTCAACCGTACAACCTCACGAATGTAGATCTGAGCTAACCTTCTGCCCTGTAGGAAGTTTGAACCGGCAAGAAATGTGCTGACTTAGTTAGCCTATCAACAATCACCCAAATGGAGTCAAACCCCCGAGTAGTACGAGGCAAACAAACAATAAAGTCCATAGTAATACCTTTCCACTTCCACTCAGGAATGGGAAGTCTCTGCATCAAACCACCCGGTCTTATGTGCTTGAACTTCACCTGTTGATAGTTCAAGCACCGAGATACGAACTCTGCCAAGTCCCACTTCATAACACTCTACCATTAAAGCTATCTTAGGTCTCTATACATCTTCGTTGTGCCAGGATTGATGGAGTATCTGGAACAATGTGCCTCATGGAGTATCAACTGTATCAAATCACCAACTCTCGAAACACAAAGTTGACCCTCAAACCTCAGAATCCCATCAGAACCCAAGGTAGCCCGGCAGGCCTCACCCCAAACAACCAAATCACGAAGGTCACACAAACTCTAATCCTCAAACTGTTGGCTCTGAATCTGATCAACTAGAGTAGAGCGAACCTCAACACTGGCAAGAACTCTGCTGGGATCTGATAGGTCAATCCTAACAAAACGGTTAGCTAAGGACTTGATATCCAAGGCCAATGGTTGCTCAGAAACTGAAAGTGAAGCTAGGCTGCCCATACTCACCGCCTTCCGACTCAAGGCATCCGCTACAACATTTGTCTTGCCCGGATGGTATAAATTAGTGAAATCATAGTCCTTCAGCAACTCAATCCATCTCCTCTGTCTCGAGTTTAGCTCGCGCTGACTCATAATGTACTGAAGACTACGATGGTTGGTGAATATCTCACAATGAAATCCATATAGATAGTGCCTCTAGATCTTGAGCGCGAAGACTACCGTCACCAACTCTAAGTCATGAGTGGGGTAGTTGCACTCGTGAACCTTCAACTGCCTCAACGCGTATGCTATCACTTGACCCTACTGCATCAACAAACAACCAAGACCGACCCCTGAAGCATCACAATACACGGAGAAACTCTGACCCTCAATCGAAAAAGTCAAAACTAGAGCTGAAGTCAATAAGGACTTAAGCCTTCGAAAGCTATCCTTTCACTGATCGGACCACTGAAATGGAACATCCTTCCTAGTCAGCATAGTCAAGGGTGCTTCTATGGAAGAAAATCGCTCAACAAACCCTTTATAATACCCGACTAACCCAACAAATCTGCGAACCTCGATAGGAGTAGTAGGTCTAGGCCAATCATGAACTGCAGAAATCTTACCCGGATCAACTCTAATCCCATCCTTAGACACCACGTGCCCTAGGAATGCAACTGACTCTAACCAAAACTCACACTTTAAGAACTTGGCGTAAAGCCGATGATCTCTCAAAGCCTGAAGTACAGTCCTCAAGTGCTGTTTATGCTCATCTCTACTCCTCGAATATACCAGGATGTCATTAATGAAGACTATCATGAACATATCTAAGTACGAGCTAAACACCCTGTGCATTAAGTCCATGAAGGCTGTGGGGAGCATTAGTCAACCCAAAAGACATAACCAGGAACTCATAGTGGCCATAACATATCCTGAATGTTGTCTTAGGGATGTCCTCCGCCCTAATCCTCAACTGATGGTAGTCGGACCTCAAATCAATCTTAGAAAACATGGAGGAACCTTGAAGCTGATCAAATAAGTCATCAATCTTGGGCATCGGATACCTATTATTCACAGTCATCTTATTCAGCTGCCAATAATCAATACACATCCGCATCGACCCATCCTTCTTCTTCACGAAGAGAACAGGAGCACCCCAAGGAGACACACTCAGTCTAATAAACCCCTTTGCTAACAAATCCTAGAGCTGCTCCTTAAGCTCTCTCAACTCACAGTAAGGAGGAATAGAAATGGGCCTGGTGCCTGGCTCTAACTCAATGGCGAAATCAATATCCCTGTCAAGTGGAAGGCCTGGCAGATCGGTAGGAAATACATCTAGGAAGTCTCTCACCACAGGAACAGACTCAAGAGACGTAGGGTCAACACTAGCATCTCGGACATATGCTAGATAAGCTAAACACCCACGGGATATCATCTTGCTAGATCAAAGACAAAAAATGATCGCAGATGGTGCATGGCTAACAGAACCCTGCCACACAATCTGGATACACCGGGCACGGCTATGGTAACAGTTTTGGCATAGCAATCCAAAATCGCATGGTGAGGGGATTACCAGTCCATGGCCAGTATCACAACAAAATCCAACATATCAAGTATCATCAAGTCAGCGCAAGTGTCCAAATCACCAACAGATATCACACAGGATCTCACAATCCAATCCACTACTAAAGAATCTCCTACTAGGGTTGAAATAAAAACAGGAACAGACAATGGCTCACTAGCCAACCCTAAACAAGGCAGAAAGTAGGCAGATATATATATGAACAAGTGGATCTAGGATCAAACAAAGCATAAGCTGGTTGACGGCATACAAAAATTATACCTGTGATCACAGCATTCGAGGCCTCTGCCTCTGATCTCCCAGGGACCGCATAGAACTAACGACGACCTCCACCTGCCCGACCGCCATCCCTACCACCTACTCTTCCATATAGGGCACCACCATTATACTGACCACCACCCACTCTAGCCAGATACTGAACTGCTCGCAGCAGCTCGGATAGCTGAACTTTACCCTGCTGGGGGAAATCTCTAGCAAAGTGACCAACAACACCACAAGTATAGCAAGCCCCTGAAGACCTACTTGGTCGGGATGAACCAACAGAACCTGAATGGCCACCATGGCCTGATGCCCCACAATTTGTACCTCTCGACGGCTGACCACTGTGACCTTGCTGACTGCCCTGACCCTGCTCAAACTGAGAACCAGAAGCCTGAAGTGACGCCTGTACTGGTCAGCTAGACTGACCCTGATGCTGCTGCGGCTGATAACCTCGGCCCCACTAGCCTGAACCTCTACCACTATGCCTAGAACCACTGTAACCACTCTGATGTCGAGGCCTCTTATCTCTGGCCCCGGTGTCATGACGATGCAAATCCTCAAGTGTGCGGGCATAGTCTGCAATGGCTTGGAATGACTGACCGCTAGCAACCAGTACCTCTGTAAGCTCTCTGAATTCTCTCTGTAGCCCCCAAAAAAATTTACGGACTCTGTCGGCCTCAGTAGGCATAATCATGGCTCCAAACGGATCAAGCTGATGGAATCGGGTCTTATACTCTGAGACGCTCATGGTATCCTGAGAAAGTCTAGTGAACTCCTCCCTCCAAACGCTCTCGGTTGCTCTGTGGCAAGAACTTGACCATAAAGGCCTCATAAAACTCAGACCAGGTCAAGGGAGGTGATGTCAAAGTCCTGCAAAGAACTTGTGCCCTCTACCATAACTTCGTTGGACCCTCCAGCTGATATAAAGTATAGCCAACCCTGTGAGTCACTAATAACCCCAAATGGTGCAACATCTCCTCACAGGTGGTAGTGAAATCATGTGGGTCCTGACCTGACGTACCAACGAATCTCCGCGGTGCCAATCTCAGAAACCTACCTAAGGTCTTTTGCTCCGTCTCTGTCATAGTAGGGTGAGGAGAAAGAGGCAGGGCAACTGATGGAACTGGAACAACCTCATCATGGGGAGCCGCAGTAGTAGGCTGCGCTCCTGAACTTTGAACACCCAGGGCTGCCCTCTGAGTGGATGTCTGGGATATCTCAGAAGGACGCTCCCCAATCATACCCAATAGCTAAAGTAACAAACCCCGAATATTTGAAGAATGAGCTGGGGCTAAAGATGGCACAGAAACTGATGCTGGAACTGGTACTAGAGCTGGTGGTTCCTGGGATGTCCCCGGGCCCATATGCTGCTGCTCTGGAGCTACCTCTGGCTCGTAGTTATACTCATGCTTTATATCCACTCTAGCAGCTCTAGTAGGTGCCGCTGCTCTGTGGCGCCCTTGACCCCTACCTCTACCCTGATGACCAGCCCAGCCCCTAACTGGAGTCAGACGTACAGGGGTAGGAGGCTCTCCTCCGCCAGAAGCTGAAGATCTCATACGAACCATCTGCGGAAGAGTGAACCAGAATAAGTGAGATTTCTAGAAACTTTCAAGGATACTACGCACGAAAGAGGAACAAGAACAGTCCATTTTTCTAAGATGTCACTATAGCCTCCTGCCTTAATCCGCAGGACTCTACTATACATTGGCTCCTATACCGATGACACCGGTGAACCTAGGGCTCTGATACCAAGCTGTCACGACCCGATTTCTCAGTCATGATGGCACCTGAAACCCTCTAGTAGGCAAACCAATCCCCATAGCCCAGAACGGTTAGTAATGGGATACCTTTTAACAGTTTAAGTGGAAGATTCGATACATAAGCAGAAGCAAGGGCATAATGAGAAGAAAATAGATACAAGAGAGATATAAACAAGCAGAATCTAAACCAACTCAAAACCTGGTATCAAAGCGTATAAGAGCCGAACTACATCAGGAGTACAAAGGTCCAAAAGTCATATATACACAATGTCTCCGAAACTATAAGAGTACAAAATACACCAAGGATAACTGCACTCAATCTCTGAACGCCAAGAGCTCAACCTCAGCCTGGATGATCCAAAAACTGCACCCCACATGAGTCTCTGATGCGCTAATAGTGGTGGCCCACGCTAGGATCTGCACCAGAAGATGCAGAGGGTAGGGTGAGCACCAAGTGCGAAGCATAAGGTACCTAGTAGGTATCATAGGCCGACTGGGCACATATAAATTAAAAGAGCAATAGCAGGCAGAGTAGGAACAAACAGTCACATAATTCAACAATAAGCAAACAGGAGTTAGCCCAAAGGGAAGACAATAGAAAAAACATATAAGGCTAGCATATAGAATATATGCACACAACATGCACGGGTGAAACTAAGGACAACGCACCTGGGATCCTTGCAAAAATAGTATATATAAGAATAAGTTCTAGAAATAGGCGGTATACCGGTACCCTCAAGTATAAGGAAAAAGGGAGAGAAGAATAAAGGTAGACATGCTCGACATACAAGAATTAATACCCAATCAAGTCATACAAAACTCAATCCAGGAACTCACCACCTCACAGTAATCATGCTTATACTCAACCGTAACATGGAACAGTATTGGAATAAAGTAACAAGAGTCTACCTACAGTCCCTCGGCCGCCCATACAACCGAGGAACGCAATCAAATAAAAAAAAAACCTCTGGCATCCCATACTACCGGAGCTATAATCAACACACAACAAACAAGGGTGGTATCTCAAATAATGAATGATTTAATGCATGAAAACCTCAGGGTAAAATAGAACCTCTGTATGTACCTCCTTTGGTGCCGATCGGGCCCAACAGGAAGGTTCTATGGAAGGACACAACCTGTATACCTCTACTCCACCATATACCCTTCCCCCCTAACACACGCAGCGCAAAGCCTCAGGCCCGGAGCGAGAAGGTCTATGGAGGTCCCAGACCCCATACTAAAACTCAGAATTAAAACGTGTCCTCCAGAATCGAGTCCGAGTTCAATCCAGTGGCTAAGTCTCAAATATGCATGCCTAGACCCTGTCTAGGACTAACACAGTGAAAAAGATATCTCAAAAACCCTTCCAAGGGTGCCCGGGCACAACTGGGTCTCAAACAGTAGTAAAAACATCTCAGATGCTCGACCCGGTCGAGTCTAGAAATTGTGGTAAATCATGATAAAACCATATTTGTAACCTTCTTTTACCCCAAGAAGATCCACGTATCAAGTCAAATCATTTCCAAATCCAATTTCATCGAAAATGGGCCCCCGAGGTCATGCAAGGTTTAGAAAATTAGTTTTCGTAGGCCCGAAGTCAAAAACCATAATAAAACGTGGAAAACCTCTTTATATGCATGGAAATGATATGATCAGACCAAATAGCTGCCCGGCAGCTCACAATCAACCTAACGGCCCTGCATAGGCTCTGAAGCTACTCAACAAGCATAACCAGCCTAGAAGGATATTTCTATGTCCGGGACTCGTGGACATTCCCAATAATCCCACCTTCTATGTTCCAAAGTCAACAAGACCTCACGGGGTCACAAGGGTAATATATATATCAATAATAGGAATACTACACACAACGGAGAAAAGAAATAGAATGAATCATGGAAAAATGGTCAAGGTCTGTGGTACCAACCTAATAACCCAACCCAAGGATGCCAACTAGTATAATCTTACCCGATATATGCGAAGTCTAGGGAGTTAAGCCGTAACCTACCTGTCGTCCAACGACAAGCTGCGAGAACGACGATATCCGAGGCTGAGCTGCTCCGAGAAGCTCCGAACGAGAATCAAACTATCAAATTCATGAATAAAATATTAAGATCAGTCTAACGATACCCATATTGCTACAATTATATCCAGGTCGATATTCGGGTCAAAAGCAGGTCCATGGGGCCCACAATCCAAACTAAAAATGAAAAGAACCACGATGACCCCAACGATGCTAAGAAGGCATGCTCCAAATTTGAGCACAATTGGACAAGGGAAGGGAACCAAAATAGCTCGCCCAAGTTGGGGATTAAAGAATGGAAATTTAGAAAATAAAAGCAAAAATTGGGCAAGAATTACTTACCAAAATGATTGAAAATCAGCCCAAGATGGATAAAACTTCACACCCACGAACATGCACAAACTTAGGGGGAAGAATCTATCACAAAATCAAGCTTTGGATGAGCATCAATGGAGGAATTAAGAGAAAAACCGAAGAAGGCAAGTTGGGGAAGATGACTTACCAAGAGGTGAAGAACTACGGATAATCGATGAACAAATAATTTCCCAAGGTTTAGAACTGAATTGGAGCAAAATGGTGGAGAGAGTTTTGAGTTTTAGAGTGAGAAAAGTGAGGAGAAGGGCTAGAAAAAATGAAATGACAGCAATAAATAGCTGTTGTCCGCAGCTGATTTTCTGCACTTTTTAGAAAACTCGACGGGGAATTCTGGGCACAATCGGAACCGATATTCAAAAACCAATAGTTCTAATTGAGTGGAAACGACGTTCCAGACTCAACGGAATCGCCAAATCTTCCATACGAGGTCATTTCAGAGAAATGTTGACCCAAGTCAATATTAACAAAAAGGAACTCAAAAGCTCGAAATGAGTATGACTCACCCGGAACCCGAACCAACCATATTCCTAGCCCAAACTCAACATTCAAGAGCTGATGGAATCATCGGATTTTGAATCCGACACTCCAATCATCAAAAGTCACCTGAAGTTACACTTCCAACTCCAAATGGCCTGAAAACTGAGAAACCACACAAAACCCACACCGAAAGTTCTCAGGCCTCAACTAAAGGTCCAACTAGACCAAACTCATCATTCCGGAGCTAACAGAACTGTCAGAATTTAATTTTGAGAACGTTAGCTAAGAATGTTGACTAAGGTCAACGATATTCTAAGTTTAAATCTCTAAAACAGGTGAACGGCTAAAACGACCAAACGAACGACCAGGGCACCGAACTACCAGTCTCAGCAAGCCATAAATTACTTGGGGCACTACAGAAAGGCTCTAACAGTGCAATAAATATGAAAATGCGAAGATGACCGGAAGGGTCATCACATATGTGTATTATATAATTATTTTATTATATTTTCAAAATTAGTTCAAAATATTGTCCGTCCACCCTCTATTTTTTTACATTTTTTTCTATTGTAATTTCTTTTATCTGTTTTGATTTTTAAATTTTTTTTTGTCTTACACACCATAAGCAGTTGAGTTTTCTTCTCTTTTATTTCAAAATATAGAATGCTGAGTTTAAATCTAAGTTACTTAGATTTGATATTTTAATGTTCATTGATTTTGTCATTTGTCAAAATTTTAGTTACCTGGTATACACAATTTAAAACTTTACTCATTATAATTAAAAAAATACTTTCTCATCTAAAATAAAATCATGCTCTTCAATTTTTTATACTATAATTTATAACTTGTTTCATATTTTTATCATGGCTTATAGTTATTGTGTTATTCGTTAATTAATATCCTTACATTATTATGTGACTTTTTAATGGCTTATCATGTTACCTAATATCCTTTCTTATTTTTTTAATATATTATATAAATAAATATATAGTTTTTATTTTCAAAATTTAATTTATTTCTAAAATTTTATTCGTTGTCCATAATTTTTAGTTTAGATTTATCTATTATTTTGTATTTTAAATTATAACTTCTTATTATTACAAAATATAAATAGAATATTTATTGACTATCTATTTTAAATTATAATTTTGTATACTACAAAATAGAAATAGAGATATTGATTGACTTTTTATCTACTTACATTTTATAACTGATAAGTCTTGTATAACGTGAAATTAAAATTGATAAGTTTTGTTATGCATAACAAAAAAATGATAAAAATGAAATATAGATCAGAAGAAGACTCTTATACAATCTAATTTGTTAGAAGTGGTTATGATTTAAAATTCAAGTTAAACACTTTTACCTCTATCAAATATAATTTTATCTTGTATTCAATTTCAAATTTTATTTTTATTCAAATTCAAAAAAACTTATTAACTTTGTCCTAAAAATTAAAAAGAATTCAATAATGCATGAAATTTTTTGAATATGAATTTTAAAGGAAAAAGGAAAATCATAAATTCATTCTAATAAAAAGATTATTGTAATATGTGTATATCATGTTTACCTATACGCTAAGTTACATATTTAAAATTTATCTTTTTAGGTGGTGTTTATCTTTGTGTTCTTTATTTTCTTTGTTTATACTAATGAACTACTCAAGAAGCTAGAACTCCATTCCAACTCAAATTTTATTTAAATTCAAATTAAAATTCAAATACTATATCAATTTGTTAAAAGAAGATCAATTTATTACTCTTTCTTATCCTTATTTTTAAAATATAATGGATATTTTTTTATAATCTATATATTTGAATTGAGATAAATACTTAAAATCAATAAGATTTATCCAAATATTCTTATAGTAATAATAACGAAATAAAAGAACACCAGTTTGTTAATCTTTCTTATCCTTGATATTTTATATTTTTTCTAAGTTATTTAAAATTAATAAATTTATAAAATATTGAAAATAATTATTCATATACTAAATTTGATATCATCAAAGATGTAAAACTTCTATAGAAATTTATATTAAAAAATTGAATTGATACTTAATATTGAAAAGAAAAGAAAATTTAACATTACATATTATTGTAGAAGTATATATAAGAAAGGCCAAGAAGCTAGAATTTTATTCCAATTCAAATATCATATCAATTTATTAAAAAGATCAATTTATTACTCTCTTTATCCTTGATTTTTTAAATATCATGCATATCTAGCATATATTCATGTACAATTTATTCAAAATTCAGAAAAATAAATATATCTATTATGATAAACTTAAGGAAATGGTAAAAGAGTTCAAAATGAACTCTGCCATGATTTTCTTCTACTGCTACTACTACAACACCGTAAAAAATAGTTGATTTTTCTTTTTATATTTTGAAGCTTAAAAATTGTAATGACCAGATTCTTCTTTACGGGTAAACCTTTCGTGCCAAGTTTAGAGTTAGAAAACTTTTGGGTTTGGGAGTTGAAAATTTTGGGCTAGGCTAGTCTCGGACGAAATTTGAGCAAGGTATGGTCTAGGGCAATCCGGGTGAGGATTGGGTAATATGTCTTGTAGTGAGCTAGATTTTTCGTTAACTAAGGCATAGAGGAGTCCGTAGGACTTTTTGAAAGTGAATTTGGGTAAGTAGAACTTTCGAAATCGAGGTTGACGTGAAGGGGTTATTTCAAAATGTCAGAGATTCAAGGTATGTTGTAAAATAGGCACTTTTCTGAGTTTCTGCCCGTGATGAGCGCTGTCACTACGTCGTAGCAGTAACCGCTATAATGGTAAAATATCTGCTATAGTGGAAGTCAACGTCAGTCAACTCCGCTATAGCGGATGGTTCCGCTACGATGGTATCACTATAGCAGAGCGTGGACTGCCATAGCGGATGAGATGGGATTTAATGCAGAAAACTTCCCTAAAATGTTCAGTTTTTATCATGAACATTTTGAGAGAAGGGCTAGGCGATTTTGGGAAAACCTACACCATTTTCCACCATTTTTTGTCCTAAAGGTAAGAATTCTACTCCCCTAACTCCGTACTATCTTTCCTACGGGATAGAATTGCTAGTCTTACACTTGGAAAAGGGTTGTGGCTAACCTAGGAATGGTAGAATCCGGGGAAAAATGGTATTCTATGGTATTAAAGTTCTTGGGTCTTGTATATTATTGTTGGGTTATGATCACTTGGCCATAATTCTCTTAAAGTATTCATAAAAATGATGAATTTAGGTGAATTCATGGTAGAAAATTCTGAGAATGGATGGAATGATCATAGTTTGGTCCAAGGATTGGATTTTGCATAATCTGGATATAATAGGCCAGTTAATTGATTGTAATTATTGCATATTTTTTTCTAGACCAAGAACACGCAAAGATTTGGAAAACCGGAAGGCTCCGGTTCAATAGAGCTTTGAGTAATTCGAGGTAGGTGATGACTACTGATTCCCAATATGCATTATGTGTTCATGTACCATTATCTAGTAACATATAAGTTGCATGCTTAGGGAATGAGTTGTGAATGTCTAATTGTCTGGGTATCAGTCTTGTGAAATGAACTTGTTTGTTGCTTGTTGGTTTACAAGTATGTTTGTTCATTATTTGTGATTGATTGGACTTGGTGTGACATTCGGTTGACTCGGATACTATGCCTGGTATGGGAATACTGATGGTTGAATCGGGTACCAAGCCTGGTGCGGGAATACTAATGGTTGGCTCGGGTACCACGCCTGGTATGGGAACTCAGAATGGTTGGCTCGGGTACCACGCCTGGTATGGGTTGTTTTAATTTCATTGTTTTGTTCTTTTGATGGTTCTATGAGTGTACCGGGTTGTACTTCCTGACTGTGATTATTGCATATGGTCCATGAGAGGCCGAGTGATTATATCTAATTGTGAGATTGGTCTTAGTGTAGGCCGGGATTGCATGTCTAACACTTAGGTGATGTTAGGGGGATCCTTGGTGGGTCTGGGCTATGTAAAAAGGGTATATGTTGTTGTCCTTTAGTGTGGTCAATGGTTGCTATTTGGTTCATGTGTTAATATAAGCTAAGGAAGAAACTTGTAGTCTCTCTTGTTTTGGGCTTAAACTCTCTCTTGTTTTGTTTGGGGTTGCATCCCCGTATTCTAGATGATTAGTAGTATGTTTTGATACGGTGACTTTCAGGTTCTAGGGAGGATTCTTCTGCAGATTTTATGATATTAGTGTTTGAGATATTGAACTGCTAGTTTATTTAATTGCACACTGGTTTTGAGCTGTTAGAATGGTTAAGTTCTGAGTCGATAATGGTTTGCTCGCCCGAGGGTTTGGGAGGGTGCCACTCACGGCAGGTTGGGTCATGACAAAGATGGTATCAGAGCCCTAGGTTCATTGATTTCGTCGTACCAAAAGAGTCTAGTAGAGTCTTGTGGAACGGTACAGAGACGTCTTTAGGAAACTATCTCTTCTTTCTTTCTTCGTACTATAACTTGATTCCAATTGGTATCTGCTGATACAAATTGGTATCTAACTCTTCCACTCTTCTGTCCGCAGATGGTTAATACGAAGAACAACAGAGCGAGGGTAGCAGTCCCACTAGTGGGCCTGGCTGTCAATGGTAGAGAAAGGGGAAGGGGCAGGGACATGGGCCAAAGTAGAGCGACACCCGCTAGGGGTGGAGCTCAGGCAGCTGCAGGAGCACGTGAGGTGACCCCTCCCCCACCCTAGGATCAGGTTAAAGAGGAAGTCGAGGTTTCTATTGAGGAGGGTGTAGAGGAGGTGTAGGCGGCACGTACTGGAGGTGCAGGCCTTCCCCATATCTCTCCTGAGGCGTTTCAGCAGGTGTGGTTCCTGGTTACTTTTTTTAGCATTTCCTTTACCCCCTTTTTAAGTGGGCTAGTTGGTGCTGGGGCCAATCCTACGGGTATGGCAAATCAGGTTCTGGGTGCTCAGCCAACGGTTAGTATAGCTCCAAGAATGGATGCAGTATCGAGCACACAAAACTTCTTTAGACCAATGCTAGGTCCGGTTATGACAAGGAATGAGCACGATATGATGACCAAGTTCCTCAAGATGAAACCTACTATATTTCAGGGTACTTAGAAGAAAGATGCTTATTAGTTCATATTGGACTGTTATGGGAGGCTGCACAAGTTGGGCATTGTTCAACAACATGAGGTGGACTTCGTCACTTTCCAGCTGCAGGGTGATGCTAAGCAATGGTGGAGGTCTCATGTGGAATGTCGGCCATCGACCTTGCCTCTACTGACTTGGGAGAAGTTTCATGCTCTCTTCCTAGAGAAGTATGTACCTCGAACTTTGAGAGATCGCAAAAAGGATGAGTTCATGGCTTTGGAACAGGGTAGCATGTCGGTCTCCACTTATGAGGCCACATTTCATGGCTTGTCTCATTTTGCTACACAGTTGTTGGGTACCAATGAGGAGAGCATTCGATTGTTTGTGAAGGGTCTGAACACTGATTTGCAAATGTTGTCTGTACACATGACTTCAAAAGGGAGAAGCTTTAATGAGGTCACTGATTGTGTGAAGAAGTTAGAAGGGGTTAAGCAGGTCGGGAAGGCTAAAGTGTTAGCCAAGAAGTCTCTAAATAAGGGGAATTTCAGTGGTTCGTACTCTAGGGGACACAATTAGTAGGTGTACTTCGCCTGTCATATTTAGTAAGCTCTGCCAACTACTACAGGTGGTTGTTCGGGAGCAAATCAGCAGTTGTCAGCTCCTAGAGGCCATAAAGCTTCTTACACATCTACCAGCAGGCCTACACTTGATCGCGGTCGTTTCCATTGTGGTCATCTGGGCTACTTTAAGAGGGAGTGCCCTCACAGACAAACTAGTAATCAGGCTCAACAACAGTCCAAGGCTGTGATTCCAGCAGGTAGATGTGGTTATGCTAGAGGCCATCCACAGGGCGGAGGTAACTTTCAGGGAGGTCGGGGAGACAGAGGTAATGGTAGCGTGGGCAAAAGTGTGGCGCAGCCAGCCAAGGATGTTGCTTAGGTTGATGATCGGGCTCACTGCTATACTTTTCCAGGGAGATCTGAGGCGGAGGAATCAGATGCAGTAATCACAAGTATAATTCTTGTCTGTGATAGGATGGCTTTTATACTATTTGACCTAGGATCTACTCTCTTATGTGTTTGTGAACTTTGCATTAGGTCTGGATTTGATATGTGATGTCCTTGATTCCCCTATCTATGTATCTACCCTAATTGGAGAGTCGGTGATTGTGACTCATATTTACCATACTTGTTTGGTGATGTTTGTGGGGTTGTAGACTTGGGTAGATTTGGTAATTCTGGACATGGTAGGCTTTGATGTTATTTTGGGCATGACCTGGTTGTCTCCTTATCATGATGTATTGAATTGTAATTCTAAGACTATGGCTCTAGAAATTTCGGGTAAGGATAGACTAGAGTGGGAAGGTGTGTACAGGCCTAAGCCAGCTAAGATCATATCATTTTTTCAGGCTAGAAAACTAGTTGGGAGAGGGTGTTTGGCCTTATTGTCTCATCTCTAGGATGATAGTGTGGAGTCCCCATCTATTGAGTCAGTTTCAATTGTGTCAGAGTTTCAGGAGGTGTTTCCGGCGGATTTTCCTAGTATGCCTCTGGATAGGGACATTGATTTTTATATTGACTTGGAGCCGGGTACTCGCCCAATTTCCATTCCTCCTTATCGCATGGCTCTGGCAGAGTTAAGGGAACTTAAGACTCAGCTTCAAGAACTCTTAGACAAGGTTTTTATCCATCCCAGTGCTTTTCCTTGGGGTGCTCTGATACTGTTCATGAAAAAGAAGGTTGGTAGTATGCGAATGTGCATAGACTAGCGAAAGTTGAATAAGGTTACCATCTGGAATAAGTACCCTTTACCCCGTATAGATGATCTTTTTGACCAGTTACAGGGTGCATCTGTGTTCTTGAAAATTGACTTAAGGTCAGGGTATCATTAGTTAAAGATTAGGCCCGAAACATTCCTAAGACTGCCTTTCAAACTTGTTATGGGCATTATGAGTTTCTAGTGATGTCATTGTGGTTGACAAATGCGCCGGCAACATTCATGAGTTTGATGAATCGGGTGTTTAAGTCTTATTTGGATTCGTTCATCATCGTGTTTATAGATGATATTTTGATCTACTCCAAGAGTAGGGAAGATCATGTTGAACATCTCCGTATTGTGTTAGATATTTTGAAGCACCAGAAACTGTATGCGAAGTTTTTCAAGTGTGAATTTTAGTTGACTTCATTCGCCTTCTTAGGGAATGTGGTGTCAGAAAAGGGGATGATGGTAGATCCCCAGAAGATTGAGGCAGTTAAGAGTTGGGCCCGGCCTAGCTCTGTGACTGAGGTGAGGAGTTTTGTGGGTCTTGCAGGGTACTATCGCAGGTTTGTCAAGGATTTTACATCCATTGCTACTCACTTGACAAGGTTGACTCAGAAGGAGGTACCGTTTGTGTGGTCCGACTAGTGTGAAGAGATCTTCCAAAAGCTCAAGACACTTCTTACCACGGCTCCCATCCTTTCATTGCCAGTCGAAGGTAAGGATTTCATCGTATATTGTGATGCTACACATTCGGGTTTGGGTGTTGTGTTGATGCAGGACAGGAACGTAATAGCATATACTTCTAGACAATTGAAGGTCCATGAAAAGAATTATCCAACCCATGACTTGGAGTTGGCACTGGTGGTTTTTGCACTCAATATTTGGAGACACTATTTCTATGGTGTCAAATGTGAGGTGTTCACTGATCATCGCAGTATGCAACATGTATTTACTCAGAAGGACTTGAATTTGAGATAGAGGAGGTGGATGGAATTGTTGAAGGATTATGATGTGACCATCCAGTACCATCCTGGTAAGGCTAATATGGTGGCAGATGCATTGAGCTGGAAGACCATCAGCATGGGCAGTTTGTCTTGTTTGGGAGTGTCCAAGCGACCATTGGCAAGAGAGATTCAGGCCTTAGAATCTAGGTTCATGCGCATAGGTATCTCAAAACAGGGTGGAGTGTTGACCAGTGTTGAGGTCAAATCCACATTCCTAGAGGAAATAAAGGCCAAGCATTTTCAGGATGCATAGTTGAGCAAGCTTCTAAGCAGGGTAATATCCGGAGAGTCCGGGGAAGCCGTGTTGGATGCTGGCGGGGTATTGAATTTTAGAGGAAAGATTTGTGTTCCTCGAGTTGATGACATAATTCAGAAGGTGTTGACAGAGGCTCATGGTTCGCAGTACTCAATTCATCCGAGCATAACAAAGATGTACAGGAATTTGAGGCAACTTTATTGGTAGCCTGGGATGAAAAGGGACATAATTAATTTCATGTCCAATTGTCAGAAATGTTAGCAGGTAAAATATGAGCACCAAAGGCCTAAAGAACTACTTCAGAGGATGCCCATTCCCGAGTGGAAGTGGGAGAGGATAGCCCATAGATTTTATGGTGGGTCTTCCCTAGACCTTGGAAAAGTATGACTCTATTTGGGTCATTGTGGACAGGCTGACCAAGTCAGCTCATTTCATTCCAGTCCGCGTGGACTATAATTTATAGCGGTTCGCTAAGATCTATGTGAAGGAGATCGTGAGATTGCATGGGGTACCACTGTCCATCATTTCAGATAGGGGCATGCAGTTTACCTCTATGTTTTAGGGTAGGTTACATGAAGAGATGGGCGCTCAACTCACTTTCAGCACAACTTTCCATCCTCATACTGGCGGTCAGTCAGAGAGGACAATCCAAGTATTGGAAGACATGCTGAGAGAATGTGTGATTGACTTTAGAGGTCATTGGTACTAGTTCCTGTCGTTGTGTGAGTTCTCATACAACAACAACTACCACTCCAGTATCGACATGGCATCATTTGAGGCATTGTATGAGAGGAGTTGTAGATCCCCTATAGGGTGGTTTGAGGCAGGTGATGTGAAGCCTCTAGGCGTAGACTTGGTAAGAGAAGCGAAGGAAAAAGTAAGGGGCATTCACACCAAGTTGCTAGTGGTCCAGAGCAGGCAGAAGGAATACGCGGATCACAAGGTAAGATACATGGATTTTCAGGTTGGTGAGAAAGTACTATTGAAAGTGTCACCAATGAAGGGGGTCATGCATTTCGATAAGAAGGGAAAGCTCAGCCCTCGGTTCATCAGTCCATTTGAGGTTCTCAAAATCGTAGGGCCAGTGGCTTATAGGTTACCACTGCCGCCCAGTTTATTCGGTGTCCATCCAGTATTCTATGTATCCATGTTCAAGCGGTACCATGGGGATGGAGATTACATTATCAAATGGGATGATGTATAGCTAGACAGGGATCTTCGGTATGAAGAGGAACCAGTTGTGATTCTTGATCGGGATATCCAAAAGATGAGGACAAAAGATATCAAATCAGTGAAAGTTCAATAGAATCATCATCCGGTTGAAAAATCCACTTGGGAAACCAAGAAGGATATGCGAGACAAGTACCCTCACTTGTTCTCTCTTTTATGCTCCATATTTTTGGGTTTGATTATTCAGGGATGAATAATGGATAAATTAGCATTTGTTGTAATGACCGGGTTCATCGCTATGAGTAAATCTTTCGTGCCAAGTTTAGAGTTAGAAAACTTCCAGGTTTGGGAGTTGAAAATTTTGGGCTAGGCTAGTCTCAGACGAAATCTGAGCAAGGTATGGTCTAGGGAAATCCGAGTAAGTATTGGGTAATGTATCTTGTAGTGAGCTAGATTTTCTATTAACTAAGGTATACAGGAGTCCGAGGGACTTTTTGGAAGTGAATTTGGGTAAGTAGAACTCCCAGAATCCAGGTTGATGTGAAGGGTTTATTCCAAAATATCGAAGATTCAAGGTGTGTTGTAAAATGGGCACTTTTCTGGGACTTTTCGAGTTTCTGCCCATGACGAGCACTGTCATAGTTCCGTAGCGGTGACTGCTATAGCAGTAAAATATCCGCTATAGCAAAAGTCAATGTCAGTCAGCACCGCTATAGCGGACGGTTCTGATACAGTGGTACCACTATAGCAGAGTGTGGACCGCCATAGCGGATGAGACATGATTTAATGCAGAATACTTCCCTAAAACGTTCAGTTTTCATCAAGAACATTTTGGGAGAATGTCACAACCCGATTTCCCGGTCATGATGTCACCTACAACCCCAGTAGGCAACCCA
Source organism: Jaltomata sinuosa (assembly GCA_003996215.1). Classification (NCBI taxonomy): domain Eukaryota; kingdom Viridiplantae; phylum Streptophyta; class Magnoliopsida; order Solanales; family Solanaceae; genus Jaltomata; species Jaltomata sinuosa. The sequence continues at coordinate 470,445 of QJPP01000468.1, forward strand.
ATCCCCGTAGCCCAGAACAGTTAGTAATGGGCTACTATCTGACAAGCAAACGGAAGAAGCATAATATAAGCAAAAACAAGAGAAATAAAGTAAAGAAATAAGCATCAGAAATGCGTAAGCAAAAGGCAAACCAAACCCAAAACCTGATATCATAGTATAAGAGTTGAAACTACATCAACAGAGTACAAAAAGGGTCCAAAAAAATATATACATATTTGTTTCTGAATAGCAAAAAGAGTACATGACACAAAGGATGAACTAAAGCAAAGCCCCGGTCTGCAAGAGCTCACCCTCAGTCTCAGATAGTACTAAAACACCTCGCACGAGGCAGTGCAGTCAGCTGTGAGAATGCACACTCGGATCTGCACCTAAGGATATAGAAGTATAGTATGAGCACCAATTGCAAAGCAACGGGTACCCAGTAGGTATCGTAGGCCGACTAGGCACATATAAGATATAAAAGCAATAATGTAGCGGAAAAGAATGAAGTAGTCACAGAAACAATGAACAAGCACATAGAAGATAGCATAGAGAGACTACAAGGAGAAAACAATCATGCCAGGCTAGCTAATAGAGCTATACATCACTGAACACAGGTGAAGGAAGAAGGAACGCACCTGGAGTCCATGCAATAACAATATATAAAGAGATTTAAAGGAGAAGGCGGTATACTGGTAACCTCAAGTAAAAAAGGAAGAAGGAAAGGACAATAATGATAACACACTTGAAAACAAGATTAAAACCAAGTCATGCTAATAACACCATAATCAGGATCAATATCGTGATAGAATAATAATAAATAAAAGTCTACCTACAGTCCCACAGGCGCCCATACACCCGAAGAACACATACAAGTGAAAATAAACCCTCCGGCATCCCATACTACTGAAGCGTACACTGAGCAAATAGCAAAGAAGGGTGGATCCAAACACAATATGTATGATATGCTAAAACCAAGTGATAGTAGCGTCGTATGTTACCCCCTCCGGTACCTAAAAGTCCCAATAGAGGAAGGATCCATGGAAGGGATTCTCTCGAGTACCTCAACTCCACCGTACACCCCTCCTCAGGCACTCGCAGCATGTAGCCCCTCATCCGGATCGACAAGGTCCATGGAGGTCTACTCGTAGACCACATACTAAATCTCATAATCTCAAGATAACCATCCAGAGTGTAGTCGGATCCCAATAAGTCACCAAACCTTGAAAATGCACGCCCAGTGTTCTACCCGGGTCTAAATCAGTGAATTAAGTCTCAAGAATCCTAATAGGGTGCGCGGACATAACCAGGTCTAAAACAATAGTAAAACCACTCTATTGTTCAGCCCGACCGAGTCTAGTATAAGTATGAAAATAGTGATAAAAATTATTCTTTTAATTCCTTTTTACCCCGAAAATATCCATGAAAACAGTTCCAACCTCTATTAACTATTTTTATCAAAAACGTGCCCGTAGGGCCATGCAAAGTTTAGAAACCATCAATAATAGGATCGAAGCCAAAACCATATTAAAACATCTGAAAACCTTTTATATGCATGATAATGGCATGCTCAAACACAGGCAGTAGCCCAAAGGCTCACAATCAACCTATCGGCCCTGCACAGGCTACAATCGCTCTACAACACACATAACTAGCTCTATACTAACGGTATTGATGTACGAGACTCACGAACATTCCCAAATAACCCACCATCTATGTTATAGAGTCAAAATAAGGCCACACAAGACCACAAGGGTGATACTATCAACTAAAACGAATACTACAATCAATGGAGCAAAAAAAAGATGGACATGAAGAAGCGAACAAGGTCTGGGGTACCAAGCTAATAAACCAAACCCAAGGATGCTAATTAGTACAATTATATCCTATATATACGGGATCTAAAAGAGTTAGACCATAACCTACCTGTTGTCCGACGATAAGCTGCTAGGACGATGATGTCCAAGCCCGAACCGATTTGAGAAGCTCTGAAATAAAATCAAACTCGAATTTAGGCTTGAATCACTTGACGTAGATGATCAATTCTCTTTTGGTGATCGAAAAAAAGCATCAAAATATTCTCCAATGAAACGTTAAAACTTTAAACTATTTTCAACGTGCTTAGGCATATATGCTTGCAGCAGTTCAAACCTACTTTGTAATTTACAAACAAATGGAGGAAAGTCACTTGGTTGGTAATATGAAAAAATTCGTATTTGAGAGGAAATCCATATCAACAAATCCTTAATGCTAATCAAATCAGAACTAGTACTAAAGCATCCATAGATATGTCTTGCCTCTTTTTTTTGTCAACATGTATCAAGTACACATGCTATATATAAACTTAAAAAGACATAAAAGATGGGCAAGTGGCAGCCATTCATTAATTAGAAAGTTGTTGTGCACTTCTCTCCACTTCCACGTGGAAGTGGAGGTGGCAACTACAAAATCGAATTTACCTCATAACGTATAAATTTAGGTATTGTATAAGTTCATGGTAAAATATATATAACTTTTTAAATATATCACAATTAATAGAAAATTATTTCAAATAAAACCTACTATATACAATAATATTTTCCCCCCCACATAACTAAACTTGCTATCTCCGTTAAAATACTAATAACTTATAAAACTCTTATAAAATAAATACATACAGAAATCTATTTTAACAAAGTACATTTTTTCACAAATATTTAAAATATTTTTAGAAAAATAAACTTTTTACCAAATTCTAATCTAAATCAAATATTTTCAAGTACGCGCGATATTAATAAAATTCTCAAATTTAGGCTCGCAAGCCTTTGATATGGAATGAAGGTTAAGGTCATACGAACGCAAATCACTATCGCACGATTTCGATACTCAGCTCCTATGACTCAGCTCTAAAATTGAGAAATGGCCATAAAGACAAAACGAACGGCCAGGACACCGAACCACTGGTCTTAGCAAGCCATAAATGACTTGAGGAGGCTATAGGAAAGCTCTAACAATACAAGAAAAGCATGAATGTGGAAATGACCAGAAGGGTCATTACATCATCCACTACTAAAAGGACTTTCGTACTTGAAAATCAGGAACAAAGAAGTACATGAAGGCTCAAATAGCTGCGGGTACTGAGCCCACACCTCCCTCTCGATCTCCCAGGTAGCTTCCTCAACCGGATAGTGCCTCCACTGAACTTTCACAACTGAAATCTCCCTAGATCTCAACGTCCTAACATCTCTGGCTAGTATAGCAACCGACTTCTCAACAAAGGATAAACTCTCATTAAACTGAACTGAATCCCAATTCAACACATGAGACTCATCTAGAACATACCGGCGCAACATCGTAACATAAATTATGGGATGTATAGCTGAAAACATCAGAGGCAAGGCTAACTAATAGGAAACACTACCAACCCTCTGTAGAATCTCAAACGGACCAATATACCTGGGGCTAAGCTTGCCCGGCCTACCAAATCTCATCACGCCCTTCATGGGCGATACACGGAGGAACACTAAGTCACCAACACTAAATTCCAAGGCACAAAGTCTACAATCAGCTTAACTGTTTTTCCTGCTCTGAGTTGCCTGAAGTCTATCCTGAATCACTCGTACTTGGTCTAAGGAATCCCAAAGTAAATTTATACTCTGTGGCCTAGCCTCCAACCAATCGAACCAACCAACCGGTGATCTGCAATGCCTACCATACAATGCCTTGAAAGGTTCCATGATAATGCTAGAATGAAAGCTATTATTATATACAAACTCAGCCAAAGGCACACAGGCCCGAAGCATGTCCTCCAGGACCTGAATAGTCCTCTCATGGCCATCTGTCTGAGGGTGGAATGCAGTACTAAGCTGAAAATTTGTACACAAATCTTGCTGAATAGCTCTCCAGAACTGAGATGTGAATTGAGTGTCGCGGTCTGAAATGATAGAAGCTGGGACCCCGTGCAACCGAACAACCTCACGAAGGTAAATCTGAGCTAACCGCTATGCACTGTAAGTAGTCTAAACCAACAAGAAGTGTGCTGACTTAGTCATCCTATCAACAATCACCCAAATAGAGTCAAATCCCCGAGAACTACGTGGCAACCCAACTACGAAATCCATAGTAATCCCTTCCCACTTCCACTCAAGAATGGGAAGTCGCTGCATCAAACCACCAGGTCTCATGTGCTCGAACTTCACTTGCTGATAGTTCAAGCATCGAGATACAAACTCCGCTACATACTACTTCATACCACTTATCTAATAAAGTTGCCTCAAATCTCTGTACATCTTTGTTGCACCATGATGGATGGAATACCTAAAACAATGTGCATTACGGAGAATCAACTAAATCAAATCATCAACCCTCGAAACACAAATACGGCTATCAAACCTCAGAACTGCGTATGAATTTAGAGTAGCCTAGCTAGCCTCGCCCCTAACAACTTGATCACAAAGGTCACACAATCGATGATCCTCAAACTGATGGCTTTGTATCTGATCAACCAAAGTAGAATGAACCTCTACATTGGCAAGAAATCTTCTAGGATCCGACAAGTTAAGCCTAACCAAACAGTAAGACAAGGACTGGATGTCCAAGGCCAATGGTCGCTCTGAAACTAAAAGTGAAGCTAGCCTACCCATATTCACCGCCTTCCAGCTCAAGGCATCCGCTACCATGTTTGTCTTGCCTGGATGATACAGAATAGTGAAGTCATAGTCCTTCAGTAACTCGACCCACTTCCTTTGCCTCGAGTTCAGCTCTCTCCGACTCGTGATATACTGAAGACTAAGATGATCGATGAAGATCTCACAGTGAACTCCATATAGGTAGTGCCTCCAAATCTTAAGTGCGAAGACTACCATTGCCAACTCTAAGTCATGAGTGGGATAGTTGCACTCGTTAACCTTTAGCTGTCTCGATGCATATGCTATCACACGACCCTGCTGCATCAATACACAACCCAGACCAGCCCCAAACACATCAAAATACACGGAGAAACTCTGACCCTCAACTGGAAAAGTCAATATAGGAGCTGAAGTCAACAAGGCCTTAAGCCTCTAGAAGCTATCCTCGCACTAATCCGACCACTGAAATGGAACATCCTTCCTAGTCAGCATAGTCAAGGGTGCTGCTATGGAATTAATGAACCGTCTGTGGTACCCGGCTAACCCAACAAAGCTGCAAACCTCAATAGGAGTAGTAGGTCTAGGCCAATCACGCACAGCTGAAATCTTTCCTGGGTCCACTCTAATCCCATCCTTAGACACCATGTGTCCTAGAATTGCACCTGACTCAAGCCAAAACTCGCACTTTGAGAACTTGGCATAAAGCCGATGATCTCTCAAAGTCTGAAGTATAATCCTCAAGTGTTGCTCATGCTCATCTCTACTTGCTAGTATACAAAGATGTCATCTATGAAAACTATCACAAATGAGTCCAAATACGAGTCAAGAACCCTGTGCATCAAGTTCATGAAAGCTGCGGGGGCATTACTCAACCCAAAAGACATCACCAGGAACTCATAGTGGCCATATCGTGTCTTGAATGCTGTCTTAAGGATATCCTCCTCCCTAACCCTCAACTGGTGGTAGCCTGACCTCAAATCTATCTTCAAAAAATGGCCGAACCCTAAAGTTGATCAAATAAATCATCTATGCGCAGCATTGGATACCGATTCCTCACAGTCACCCTATTCAGCTGCCGATAATCAATACGCATCCGCATCGACCTATCCTTTTTATTCACAAATAGAATAGAAGCACCCCAAGGCGATACACTCGGCCTAATAAAACCCTTAGATAACAAATCCTGGAGCTGCTTCTTAAGCTCTCTCAACTCAGCTGGAGCCATACGGTAAAGAGAAATAGAAATAGGCCTGGTGCTTGACTCTAACTCAATAGCAAAGTCGATATCTCTCTCAGGTGTAAGGCCTGACAGGTCGGTAGGGAACACAACTAGGAAATCTCTAACCATAGGAACCAACTCAGGGAAGAAGGGTCAGCACTAGCATCTTGGACATATGCTAGATAAGCCAAATACCTGCGAGAAATCAACTTCCTAGCTCAAGGACAAGAGATGAACCCAGATGGTGCATGACTGACAAAACCCTGCCACACAACCGGGGATGCACTGGGCTTGGATATGGTTATGGTCTTGGCATAATAATCCAAAACTACACGATAAGGGGATAACCAGTCCATACCCAGAATGATATCAAAGTCTAACATATCAAGAATCATCAAATCACCCCAAGTCTCAATATCTCCAATAGAAATCATACAAGATCTCACAACCCGTTCCACTACTAAAGAATCTCCTACTGGGGTCAAAAGAAATACAGGTACAGATAACGGCTCACTAGTCAATCCTAAGCAAGGCAAATAGTACGAAGAAATATACGAGCAAGTGGATCTAGGATCAAATAAAGCATAAACTGGTCGATGGAATATGGAAATCATACATGGGATCACAGCATCCGAGGCCTCTTTCTCCATTCTCTCAGGGATCGCATAGAACTGACGACGATGACCACCTGACCGACCACCATCCCTACCACCTGTCCTACCATGACGGGCACCACCTCTAGCCTGACCACCACCCCCTCTAACCGGTGGCTGGACTGCACGAATAAGTTGAGCCGGCTGAGAGACTAGCTAAACTGTACCCCGCTGGGGGAAATCTCTAGCAAAGTTCCCAATAACTCCACACTTATAGCAAGCCCCTAATGGCCTATACTGTCGATATGAACTATCACAACATGTGTGGCCACCATAGCCTAATACCCCAGAAGCTGAACCCCTCGGATTCTGACCACTGTAACCCTGCTGGCTACTCTGCCCCTGCTCAAACTGAGAACTACCAGAAGTCTGAAGCAAAGCCTAAATCGGTTGACTAGACTGACCCTGGTGCTGCTGTAGCTGATAGCCTCAGACCCACTGGTCTGAACCTCTACCATTGTTGTCACGACCCAATTTCTCGGTCATGATGGCACCTACAACCCCCCAGTAGGCGAACCAATCTCCGTAGCCCAGAACAATTAGTAATGGACCACTATCTAACAAATAAGCGGAAGAACATCTTATTAAGAAAAAGTAAGGGAACAAGATAAAGAGAATAGATAACAGGAATATATATACATATACGGAAACTAAACCAAACCCCAAGAACTGGTATCATAGTGTAGATCCAGAACTACACACATGGAGTGCAAATGATCCAAAATAATATATACAGATGTCTCTGAATGGTAATAGAGTACATAAAGTAAAAAGATAAACTAAAGCTAAGCTCCGATCTCCAAGAGCTCACCCTCAGTCTGAAGTAGTCCCCAACAGATCTCCAAGCACGAATCACAGTGATCTAATGACGATGGCCCATGCTAGGATCTGCACCAAAAGATGCAGGGGGTAGGGTGAGCACCAAATGCGAAGCATAAGGTACCCAGTAGGTATCATAGGCCGACTGGGCACATATAAGATAAAAGCGTAGTAACAGACAGAATAGAAGAAAGTAGTCACAGAAATCAACGAAAGGTACACAGGAACTAGCCTAGAGGAAAATCAACAGAACCACATGTGAGGCCAGCAAGCAGAATATATACACCATAGGAACAGGTGAAAGTAAGAAACAACGCACCTGGGATCCTTATGATAACAGTATATATATAATAAGTTCTAGAACTAGATGGTATACCGGTAACTTCAAGTGTAAGAAGAAGAGGGAAAGAGTAATGATAGGCATGCTCGGAGACAGGAATCAAACTCAACTAATCATATCAATCTCAAATCCAATTACTAAAAGCCTAGCAGTAACCAATTTCATGCTTAACCGTAACAGGGAACAATTTTGTAAGTAAATAGCAAGAGTCTACCTACAGTCCCCCGGCCGCCCATATAACCGAGGAACACAAACAAGTGAAAACAAACCCTCCAGCATCCTATACTACCGGAGTGTACAATCAACAAACAACAAACAAGGGTGGAGCCTCAAACAATGAATGATATGATGCATGAAGATCTCAAGTGAAATGGTATCTCTGTATGTACCTCCTCCGGTGCCAATCCGGCCCAGCAGGTAGATTCCATGGAAGGAAACTACCCGTATACCTTTACTCCACCGTATATCCTTCTTCCGGCACACGAAGCCCGAAGCCCCAGGCCTGGATAGCAAGGTCCATGGAGGTCTCTCACCCCATACTAAAACTCAGTATCAAAACATGTCATTCGGAAGCAAGTCCGGGTTCAAGATAGAGACCCAGTCTTGAATATGCATGCCCAAACCCTGTCCAGGACTAAAGTAGTGGGAAAATATCTCAAAAACCCCTCCAAGGTGCCCGGGCATAACCGGGTCTAAACAGTAGAAAGTCATCTCAGGTGCTCGGTCCGACCGAGGCTAAAATCATCTCAAGTAGCAAGAAAACTCAACAAGCACCCCGGCCCTGCCGAGTCTAGCATTAATCATAAAACTGGTGATATAAATCATAATTTTACCTCTTTTACCCAAGAATATTCACAAGTTTAATCAAACCATTTCCAATTCATTTCCATCAAAAAGGGCCCCCGGGGCCGTGCAAGGTTTAGAAAATAGTGCCAGTAGGCCCGAAGCCAAAATCGTAGTAAAATATGGATAAAACCTCTTTATATGCATGGAAATGGTATGATCAAACACAATAGCTGCCCAGCAGCTCACAATCAACCTATCGACCCTGCACAGGCCCATAGCTACAGAGCAAGCATAACCAGCCTAGAAGGATAATTCTATGCCCGGGACTCGCGGACATTCCCAATATCCCACCTTCTATGTTCAAGAGTCAACAAGGCCTCACAGGACCACAAGGGTAAATAAAATATATCGGCAAGTACTACAAGCATCGGAGGAACAAAAGTAGGCGAACATGAATAAAGCGGTCAAGGTCTGTGGTACCAACCTAATAATCCAACCCAAGGATGCCAGCTAGTACAATTTTATCTGATATATGCTAAGTCTAGGGATTTTAAACCATAACCTACCTGTCTTCCGACGATAAACAGCTAGGACGACGATGTCCAAGCGCAAACCACTCCAAGAAGCTCCAAAATGACAAAAATACCTTCGGACGAACGTCCGAATGCCCGTAGTTCCTTCACGGAAATTGTTCCTTACGTCCTAAGATTTGCAAACACTATATATATGCAGCTTATACTCACCTATAACCAGTTCATAATTACGCTTAAATCAGCAGATTTCCCAAAAGAATCATAACTTAACGAAACGTCCGTAAAATTTCCTAAAAACGATCATAAAAGAGCACTGAGATGGTTACCTTAGCAAACCAAGTGTAAAGTTTGTATAAACACCAAGAAATAACAATTCCTATCTTTTGAAACCAGCTCCAAACGTGGTTTATCGAAGGGGAAAATGGCTGCCACGCGTAGAGGTCGCGTTTCTAGGCACGAGGGCAAACTTTAGCGATAGAAATCACCAAAAATGCACCTTGATCACTCAAGAACTCTCTTTGAACCCTACCTTATGTTTTCTCTCTGTTTCAGAACTGAAATAGCATTTTAAAATGTGAAGTTGAGGCTTTAAATCGATTTTGACCCTACCTGGTTCGCGACCCGGTTTCTGCTAGACAGTCCGCGGTAAAACAGTCATAACTTTTTACTCTGAGATCGGTTGGACATGAAGTTTTGTGAGTTGGAAACTAGACTTGTAGACCTTCGATTTGGTAGGTCGGGAGACTTCTAACTCTTTATATATTGAGACAAAAGCTCTGAGACATTTGACCCAAAGTGCAAAAAATTTATTAATGAAACTTACGATAAATTTTGCTGACTTGCTTGACTTCAAAACTTATCATACGACCAAACAAACAGCCCGTGCATCGAACTACCGGTCTCGACATGCCTTAAATGACTTGGGGCCGCTACAAACAAGCTCTAACAGTACAAGAAAGGTGAAAATGCATAAATGATCGGAAGGGTCATTACATCATCCACTGCTCTGGGGGCATTAGTCAACCCAAAAGACATCACCAGGAAATCGTAATGGCCATAACGTGTCCTGAATGCTGTCTTAGGGATGTCCTCCGCCCTAATCCTCAACTGATGGTAGCCGTACCTCAAATCAATCTTCGAAAACACGATTGAACCCTGAAGCTGGTCAAACAAGTCATAATCCTTGGCATCAGATACCTATTCTTCACTGTCACCCTATTCAGCTGTCGATAATCAATACACATGCGCATCGACCCATCCTTCTTCTTCACGAAGAGAACAGGAGCACCCCAAAGTGACGCACTTGGTCTAATAAACTCCTTAGCTAATAGATCCTGGAGCTGCTCCTTAAGCTCCCTCAACTCAATCGGAGCCATACGATAAGGAGAAATAGAAATGGGCCTAGTGCCCGGTTCTAACTCAATAGCAAAATCAATATCTCTCTCAGGTGGAAGGCCTGGCAGGTCAGTAGGAAACACATCAAGGAAGTCTCTAACCACAGGAACAGACTCAGGAGACGTAGGGTCAGCACTAGCATCTCGTACATATGCTAGATAAGCTAAACACCCATGGGAAATCAACTTCCTAGCTCGAAGACAAGAGATGATCCTTGATGGTGCATGGCTAACAGAACCCTGCCACACAACCGGGATACACCGGGCACAGCTATGGTAATGGTCTTGGCATAACAATCCAAAACCGCACGGTGAGGGGATAACCAGTCCATGCCTAGTATCACATCAAAATATAGCATATCAAGGATCATAAAATCACCCCAAGTCTCTGAATCACCAATAGATATCGTACAAGATCTCACAATCCGATCCACTATAAAAGAATCTCCTACTGGGGTCGAAACAAAAATAGGAACAGATAATGGCTCACTAGCCAACCCCAAACAAGGCACAAAGTAGGCAGATACATATGAACAAGTGGATCCAGGATCAAATAAAGCCATAGCAGACTGATGGCACATAGAAATCGTACCTGTAATCACAGCATCTGAGACCTCTGCCTCTGGTCTCCTAGGGACCGCGTAAAACTGATGACGACCTCCACCTGCCCGACCGCCATCCTTACCACCTGCTCTGCCACATAGAGAACCACCTCTACTCTGATGACCACCCTCTCTAGCTGGAGGCTGAACTGCTCGTAAAGGCTCGGCCAACTGAACTGTACCCTGATGAGGGCAATCTCTAGCAAAATGACCATTCACACCACAAGTAAAATAAGCCCCTGATGGCCTACTCAGTCGAGATGAACCAGCAGATCTCGTATGATCACCACAGCCTGATGCCCCAGAAACTGTACCCCTCAAAGACTAGCCGCTATAGCCCTGATGGCTGCTCTGACCCTGCTCGATCTGGGTACTACCAAAAGTCTGAACGGAAGGCTGACCGGTCGGCTGGACTGACTCTGGTGCTGCTGTGGCTGATCACCCCAGCCCCACTGGCCATAACCTCTACCACCATATCTGGAACCACTGTAGCCACCCTGACGTCGAGGCCTCTTATCTCTGGACCCCTGATCATGTCATTATAAGTCCTCCACAGTACGGGCATAGTCTGCGATAGCTTGAAATGACCGACCACTGGCAATCAATATCTCAGCTGGATGCCTAATCTCTGGCCTCAAACCCCATACAAATCTGTGAATCCTATCTGCCTCGGTAGGAATGATCATAGCTCCAAATGGTGCTAGCTGATGAAAACGGGTCTCATACTCCGAGACAGTCATAGACTCCTGCATAAGGTGATTAAAATGCTCCCTGCGACGCTCACGATCACTCTAAGGCAAGAACTTGGCCATAAAGGCCTCATAAAACTCAGACCAGGTCAAAGGAGGTGACGATGGTGGTCTACAAGCAACCTGGTCCCTCCACCATAACTTCGCTGGGTCCTCCAACTGATAGGTAGTATAACCAACCCCGTGAGTCTCCAACAAACCCAAATGATGCAACATCTCTTCACAGGTAGTAATAAAGTCATGTGGATATCCAGCAAACCTCAGAGGTGCTAACCTCAAAAACCTACCCAACGCCTTCTGCTCTAACTCTTTCATAGCTGGGTGAGGAGCAAGAGGCTGTGCAACTGATGGAATCGGAATGACCTCTGCACGGGGAGCCGCAGTAGCAGGCTGCGCTCCTGAACTCTGTGCACCCAGGGCTGCCCCCTGAGCGGATGTCTGTGCTACCTCAGAAGGCCGCTCTCCAATCATACCCAAAAGCTGTAATAGTAATCCCCGAATATCTGGAGACTGAGCTGCGGATGGAGCTGGCACAGAAGTGGGAGCTGGAGCTAGTATTGGAGCTGGTGGGACCTGGGCTGCCCCCTGATCCACATGCTGCTCGGGCTCTATCTCAACTCTAGCAGCTCTAGCAGGTGCCGCTGCTCGAGGGCATCTTCGACCCCTAGCTGAAGTGGGAGGCTCATATCCGCCTGATGCCGATGATCTCATATGAACCATCTGCGGAAGAATGAAGTAGAACAAATGATATTTCCAGAAACTTCAAGGGTCCTACGCACGACACAGAAGCAATGAAAGAGTCAAATTTCCTAAAATGTCATTGTAGCCTCCCGAAGATTGAGTACGGACGTCTCCACCTCTATCCGCAAGACTCTACTAGACATTGGCTCCTATACCGATGACACTGGTGAACCTAGAGCTCTGATACCAAGCTGTCACGACCCGATTTCTCAGTCATGATGGAACCTACAACCCCACGGTAGGCGAACCAATCCCTATAGCCCAGAACAGTTAGTAATGGGCCACTATCTAACAAATAAGCCGAAGAACATCTTATTAAGCAAAAGTAAGGGAACAAGATAAAGAGAATAGATAACAGGAATATATATATATACATATGCGGAAACTAAACAAAACCCCAAGACCTGGTATCATAGTATAGATCCAGAACTACATACATGGAGTGCAAACGATCCAAAATAACATATACAAATGTCTCTGAATGGTAATAGAGTACATAAAGTAAAAGATAAACTAAAGCTAAGCTCCAATATCCAAGAGCTCACCCTCAGTCTAAAGTAGTCCCCAACAGATCTCCAAGCACGAATCACAACGATCTAACAACGATGGCCCACGCTAGGATCTGCACCAAAAGATGCAGAGGGTAGGGTGAGCACCAAATGCGAAGCATAAGGTACCCAGTAGGTATCATAGGACGACTGGGCACATATAAGATAAAAGCATAGTAACAGACAGAATAGAAGCAAGTAGTCACAGAAATCAACGAAAGGTACACAGGAACTAGCCTAGAGGGAAATCAACAGAACCACATGTGAGGCCAGCAAGCAGAATATATACACCATAGGCACAGGTGAAAGTAAGAAACAACGCACCTGGGATCCTTATGATAACAGTATATACATAATAAGTTCTAGAAATGGACGGTATACCGGTAACCTTAAGTGTAAGAGGAAGAGGGAAAGAGTAATGATAGGTATGCTCGGAGACAGGAATAAAACTCAACTAATCATATCAATATCAAATCCAAATACTAACAGGCTAGCAGTAACCAATTTCATGCTTAACCGTAACAGGGAACAATTCTGTAAGTAAATAGCAAGAGTCTACCTACAGTCCCCTGGCCGCCCATACAACCGAGGAACACAAACAAGTGAAAACAAACCCTCCGGCATCCCATACTACCGGAGCGTACAATCAACAAACAAGAAACAAGGGTGGAGCCTCAAATAATGAATGATATGATGCATGAAGATCACAAGTGAAATGGTATCTCTGTATGTACCTCATCCGGTGCCGATCCGGCCCAGCAAGTAGATTCCATGGAAGGACACTGCCCGTATACCTCTACTACACCGTATACCCTTCCTCCGGCACACGCAGCCCAAAGACCCAGGCTCGGATGGCAAGGTCCATGGAGGTCTCTGACCCCATACTAAAACTAAGTATCAAAACATATTATCCGGAAGCAAGTCTGGGTTCAAGATAGAGACCCAGTCTCGAATATGCATGCCCAGACCCTGTACAGGACTAAAGTAGTGGGAAAATATCTCAAAACCCCCTCCAAGAGTGCCCGGGCATAACCGGGTCTAAATAGTAGAAAGTCATCTCAGGTGCTCGGTCCGACCGAGGCAAAAATCATCTCAAGTAGCAAAAAAACTCAACTAGCACCCCGGCCCTGCCGAGTCTAGCGTTAATCGTAAAACTGGTGATATAAATCATAATTTTACCTCTTTTACCCAAGAATATTCACAAGTTAAATCAAACTATTTCCAATTCATTTCCATCAAAAAGGGCCCCCGGGCCATGCCAGGTTTAGAAAATAGTGCCAGTAGGCCCGAAGCCAAAATCATAGTAAAACATGGATAAAACCTCTTTATATGCATGGAAATGGTATGATCAAACAAAATAGCTGCCCAGCAACTCACAATCAACCTATCGACCCTGCACAGGTCCATAGCTACTCAGCAAGCATAACCAGCCTAGAAGGATAATTCTATGCCCGGGACTCGCGGACAATCCCAATATCCCACCTTCTATGTTCCAGAGTCAACAAGGTCTCACAGGACCACAAGGGTAAATAAAACATATCAGCAAGTACTACAAGCATCGGAGGAACAAAAGTAGGTGGACATGAATAAAGCGGTCAAGGTATGTGGTACCAACCTAATAATCCAACCCAAGGATTCCAGCTAGTATAATTTTATCTGATATATGCTAAGCCTAGGGATTTTAAACCATAACCTACCTGTCGTCTTCGACAAGCTGCTAGGACGACGATGTCCAAGCTTGAACCACTCCAAGAAGCTCCAAAATGACAAAAATACCTTCGGACGAACGTCCAAATGCCCGTAGTTCCTTCACGGAAATTGTTCTTTACATCCTAAGCTTCGTAAACACTATATATATCCAGATTATACTCACCTATAACCAGTTCATAATTAAGCTTAAATCAGCAGATTTACCAAAAGAATCATAACTTAACAAAATGTCCGTAGAATTTCATAAAAACGATCATAAAAGAGCCCCGAGATGGTTACCTTAGCAAACCAAGTGTAAACCTTGAATAAACACCAAGAAATACCAATTCCTATCTTTTGAAACCAGCTCCAAATGTGGTTTATCGAAGGGGAAAATGGCTGCCACGCGTAGAGGTCGCGTTTCTAGGCACAAGGGAAAACTTTAGCGATAGAAATCACCAAAAATGCACCTTGATCACTCAAGAACTCTCTTGGAACCCTCCCTTATGTTTTCTCTCTGTTTCGGAACTGAAATGGCGTTTTAAAACGTGAATTTGAGGCTTTAAATCGATTTTGACCCAACCCGGTTCGCGACCCGGTTCGCGACCCGGTTTCTGCCAGACAGTCCGCGGTAAAATATTCATAACTCTTTACTACGAGATTGGTTGGACGTGAGGTTTTGTGCGTTGGAAACTAGACTCGTAGACCTTCGATTTGGTAGGTCGAGGGACTTCTAACTCTTTATATGTTGAGAGAAAATCTCTGAGACATTTGACCCAAAGTTCAGAAAATTTATTAAAGAAACTTATGATAACTTTTACCGACTTGCTTGACTTCAAAACTTATCATACGACCAAACAAACGGCCCGGGCACCGAACTACCGGTCCTGACAAGCCTTAAATGACTTGGGGCCGCTACAAACAAGTTCTAATGGTACAAGCAAGGCAAAAATGCATAAATGACCGGAGGGTCATTACAATTGTGATGGGGACCAATGTAGCTGCCCCAGTGTTGAGGCCTCTTATCCCTAGCCTCGGGATCATGATAGTGTAAATCCTTCACGGTATGGGAATAATCTGCAATAACTTGGAATGACCGATCACTACTATTCAGTATCTCTGTTGGCTCTCTAAACTCTTTCTGTATCCCCCAAACAAACCTACAGACTTTGTCAGGCTCGGTAGGCATAATCATGGTCCCACATAGAGCAAGCTGGTGGAAGCGAGTCTCATACTCAGATATGGTCATAGAACCCTGCATAAGTCTAGTGAACTACTCCCTACGATGCTCTTTGTCGCTCTATGGCAAAAACTTGGACATAAAGGCCTCATAGAACTCTAACCAAGATAACGAAGGAGACGAAGATGGTCTGCAAGCAACCTGGGTCCTCCACCATAACTTAGTTGGGCCCTCCAGCTGATAAGTAGTGTATCCAACACCGTGACTCTCCAGTAAACCCAAATGATGTAGCATCTCCTAATAAGTACTGATAAAGTCATACAGATCCTGACCAGAAGTACCAGCGAACCTCAGAGGTGTAATCTCAAAAACCTACCCAACGCCTTTTGCTCCATCTCTGTAATAACTGAGCGAGGAGTAAGTGGTTGTGCAACTAATAGGACCGAAATAACCTCGGCATGGGGAGCCGCAGTGGCAGGTTATGCTCCTTAACTAGGTTTACCCAGGGCTTCCCCTTGAGTGGATGTCTGTGCTACCCAGTAATTATAGAAGTAGACCCCAAATATCTGAAGACTAAGCTGGGGCTGATACCGGCACTAAAGTTGATACTGAAGCTGACACTAGAGCTGGTGGTACCTGGGCTGCCCCCTACTCCACATGCTGCCGCTCAGTAAGTAACTTTGGCTAATTAATATGCTCGGTCTCTATCTCAACTCTAGAAGCTCTAGCGGGTGTCGCTCCTCGGGGACGTCCTCGACCCAACCTCTATGACCTCCCCGACCCCTAGCTAGTGTTGGGGGTGTTGGAGTCGGAGGTTCGTCTCTACCTGACGCTGACGCTCTCGTATGAACCATCTGCGGAAGAATGAACTAGAACAAGTGAGTATGGACTACGCACAATACCGAAGCAATAAGAGAGTCATATTTCCTAAGATGTCACTATAGCCTCCCGAAGATTGAGTATGGATGTCTCTGGCCCGATCCGTATGATTCTACTAGACAATGGCTCCAATACCAATGACATCGATGAAACTAGGCTCTGATACTAAGCTGTCACAACCTGATTTCTCGGTCATGATGGCACCTACAACCCCCTAGTAGGCGAACCAATCAACGTAGCCCGAAATAGTTAGTAATGGGCTACTATCTGACAAGCAAACGGAAGAAGCTTAATATAAGCAAAACTAAGAGAAATAAGGTAAGAAATAAGCATCAGCAATGCATAAGGAAAATCCAAACCAAACCCAAAACCTGGTATCATAGTATAAGAGCCGAAACTACATCAGCAGAGTACAAAAAGGGTCCAAAACAATATATACATATCTGTCTCTGAATAGCAAAAATAGTACATGATACAAAGGATGAACTAAAGCAAACCGCCGGTCGCCAAGGGCTCACCCATAGTCTCGGATAGTACTAAAACACCTCGCACGAGGCAGCGCAGTTAGCGCTGAGAATGCACACCCGGATGTACACCCAAAGATGCAGAAGTGTAGTATGAGCACCAATTGCAAAGCAACGGGTACCCAGTAGGTATCGTAGGCTGACTGGGCGCATATAAGATATAAAAGCAATAATGTAGCGGAAAAGAATGAAGTAGTCACAGAAACAATGAACAAGCACATAGAAGCTAGCATAGAGAGACTACAAGGAGAAAACAATCATGCTAGGCTAGCTAATAGAGCTATACATCACATAACACAGGTGAAGGAAGAAGGAACGCATCTGGGGTCCATGCAATAACAATATATAAAGAGATTTAAAGGAGAAGATGGTATACCGGTAACCTCAAGAAAAAAGGGAAGAAAGAAAGGACAATAATGATAACACACTTGAAAACAAGATTAAAACCAAGTCATGCTAGTAACATCATAATTAGGATCAATATCGCGATAGAATAATAATAAATAAAAGTCTACCTACAGCCCCACGGGCGTCCATACACCCGAGGAACACATACAAGTGAAAACAAACCCTCCAGCATCCCATACTACCAAAGCATACACTGAGCAAACAGAAAACAAGGGTGGATCCAAACACAATATGCATGATATGAGATGATATGCTGAAACCAAGTGATAGTAGCGTTGTATGTTACCCCCTTCGGTACCTAAAAGTCCCAATAAAGGCATGATCTATGGAAGGGATTCCCCTGAGTACCTCAACTCCACCCCTTTCGGTACCTAAAAGTCCCAATAAAGGCATGATCTATGGAAGGGATTCCCCTGAGTACCTCAACTCCACCGTATACCCCTCCTCCGGCACTCATAGCACGTAGCCCCTGATCTGGATCGACAAGGTCCATGGAGGTCTACTCGTAGACCACATACTATATCTCATAATCTCAAGATAACCGTCCAGAGTGTAGCCAGATCCCAATAAGTCACCAGACCTCAAAAATGCACGCCCAGGGTTCTACCCGGGTCTAAATCAATGAATCAAGTCTCAAAAATCCCAATAGGATGCCCGGACATAACTGGGTCTAAAACAGTAGTAAAACCACTATGTTTCTTGGCCCGAACGAGTCTAGTATAAGTATGAAAATAGTGATAAAAATCATTCTTTTAATTCCTTTTTACCCCAAAAATATCCATGAAAACAATTCCAATCTCTATTAACTATTTTTATTGAAAATGTGCCCGTAGGTCCATGCAAGGTTTAGAAACCATAAATAGTAGGACCGAAACCAAAACCATAGTAAAACATGTGAAAACCTTTTATATGCATGGTAATGGCATGCTCAAACACAGGCAGTAGCCCGGCGACTCACAATCAACCTATCGGCCCTGCACAGGCTCCAATCGCTCTACAACATACATAACCAGCTCTATACTAACGGTATCAATGTCTGGGACTCATGAACATTCATAAATAACCCACCATCTATGTTCCAGAGTCAAAACAAGGTCACACAGGACCACAAGGGTGATACTATCAACTACAAAGAATACTATAATCAACGAAGCAAAAATAAGACGGACATGAAGAAGCGGACAAGGTCTGGGGTACCAAGCTAATAAACCCAACCCAAGGATTCTAATTAGTACAATTATATCTTATATATGCGGAGTCTAAAAGAGTTAGATCGTAACCTACCTGTCGTCTGATGACAAGCCGCTAGGACGATGATGTCCAAGCCCGAACCACTCCAAGAAGCTCCGAAATAAAATCAAACTCAAATTTAGGCTTGAATTACTTGACGTAGATGATCGATTCTCTTTTGGTGAGCGAAAAAAAAAGCATCAAAATATTCTCCAATGAAACGTTAAAACTTTAAACTATTTTCAACGTGCTTAGGCATATATGCTTGCAGCAGTTCAAACCTACTTTGTAATTTACAAACAAATGGAGGAAAGTCACTTGGTTGGTAATATGAAAAATATCGTATTTGAGAGGAAATCCATATCAACAAATCCTTAATGCTAATCAAATCAGAACTAGTACTGAAGCATCCATAGATATGTCTTGCCTCTTTTTTTTGTCAACATATATCAAGTACACATGCTATATATAAACTTAAAAAGTCATAAAAGATGGGAAAGTGGTAGCCATTCATTCATTAATTAGAAAGTTGTTGTGCACTTCCCTCCACTTCCACGTGGAAGTGGAGGTGGCAACTACAAATTCGAATTTACCTCATAACGTATATATTCAAGTATTGTATAAGTTCGTGGTAAAATATATATAACCTTTTAAATATATCACAATTAATAGAAAATTATTTTAAATAAAACCTACTATATACAATAATATTTTTTTTCACATAACTAGACTTGCTATCTCCGTTAAAATACTAATAACTTATAAAACTCTTATAAAATAAATACATACACAAATCTATTATAACAAAAGTATATTTTTTTTCACAAATACTTAAAACATTTTTAGAAAAAAATAAACGTTTTACCAAATTCTAATCTAAATCAAATATTTTCAAGTACGCGCAATATTAATAAAACTCAAATTTAGGCATGCAAGCCTTTGATACGAACGAAGGTTAAGGTCATATGAACACAAATCACTATCACACGATTTCGATATTCAGCTCCTATGGCTCAGCTCTAAAACCAGGAAATGGCCATAAAGACAAAACGAACGGCCAGGGCACTGAACCACCGGTCCAAGCAAGCCATAAATGACTTGAGGCCGCTACAGAAAAGTTCTAACAGTACAAGAAAAGCATGAATGCGAGAATGACCGGAAGGGTCATTACAGAGAAGGGCTAGGCGATTTTAGGCAAACCTACTCCATTTTCACCATTTTTCATCCTAAAGGTAAGAATTCTACTCCCTTAATTCCGTACTATCTTTCCTATGGGGTAGAATTGCTAGTCTTAGACTTGGGGAAGGGTTGTGTCTAACCTAGGAATGGTAGAATCCAGGAAAAAAGAGGATTCTAGGGTGTTAAAGTTCTTGGGTCTTGTATATTATTGTTGGGTTATGATCACTTGGCCATAATTCTCTAAAAGTATTCGTAAAAATGATGAACTTAGGTGACTTCATGGTAGAAAATCCCAAGAATGGGTGGAATGATCATAGGTTGGCCTGGGGATTGGAATTTTGCATAATTCGGGTATATTAGGCCAGTTAATTGATTGTAATTATTGCATATTTATTTCTAGATAAAGAAGAAGCAAGGGATTTGGAAAACAGGAAGGCTATGATTCAATAGAGCTTTGATTAATTCGAGGTGGTGATGGCTACTTATTCTCAATATGCATTATGTGTTCATGTACCATTATCTAGTAACATGTGAGTTGCATGCTTAGGGAATGAGTTGTGAATCTCTAATGTCCGGTTATCAGTCTTGTGAAATGAACTTGTTTGTTGCTTGTTGGTTTAAAAGTATGTTTGTTCATTGTTTGTGGTTGATTGGACTTGGTGTGACATTCGGTTAGCTCGAGTACCATGCATGGTATGGGAATAATAATGATTAGCTCGGGTACCACACCTGGTACGAGAATTCATAATAGTTTGCTCGAGTACCACACTTGGTATGAGTTGTTTTAATTGCATTATTGTGTTCTTTCGATGGTTCCATGAGTATACTGGATTGTACATTTGGACTGTGATTATTGCATATAGTCCATGAGAGGCCGAGTGATTATATCTAATTATGAGATTGGTCTTAGTGTAGGCCGAGATTATATGTCTAACACTTAGGTGATATTAGAGGGAACCTTAGTGGGTCTGGGCTATGTAAAAAAGGTATATGTTGTTGTCCTTGAGTGTGGTCAATGGTTTCTATTTGGTTCATGTGTTAATAAACTAAGGAAGAGACTTGTAGTCTAGTTATATTGTTGGCTTGTTCACATGTTTTCTGTACCTTACTATGTTTTGGTTTATTATTCATATTTTGTTTATTAGAGTTGGCCGATGATCCTATCAATACACGGTGTTTGTGTACTGATTCTGCACTTGATTTTCTTTTGTGAGTACAGACAATCTTCTGGCGGCTGACACGCGATCTCACCTGTAGTCCCGACATTTCCAGATCTCAAGGGTGAGCTCCTTCGGTCGAGCTACCTTGTTGTCTTCTTTTAAGTTGTAGCCTAATTGTTTCGGGCTTAAACTCTCTCTTGTTTTGTTTGGGGTTGCATCCCCGTATTCTAGACGATTAGTAGTATATTTTGGTACGGTGACTTTCAGGTTCTAGAGAGGATTCTTCCGCAGATTTTATGATATTAGTGTTTGAGATATTAAACTGCTAGTTTATTTAATTGCACAGTGATTTTGAGTTGTTAGAATGGTTAAGTTCTGGGTCGATAATGGTTCGCTCTCCCGGGGGTTTGGGTGGGTGCCACTCACGGTGGATTGGGTCATGACAAAAATCATATGATTGTTCCCTATAAGTTAGGAGCAAAACATGGAAGTATCTAACATTGATGGAGTCAAACTTAAGTTTTTAAAAAAATTATATCTAAATTCAAATGGATAAATAAATATATTTAATAATTTTCAATTCAAATAAATAATTATTTTCAAATTCAAATTAAAAAATATTAACTAATTATTTCGTGATATCAAGTATTTTTATTATATCCTTCAATTTAAATCAAAAATTTTAAAAAGTTATTAGATAGCTAAATAAAGTTTGCTTATTGAAAAATATGTATCTTAAAAAGTTATTAGTTAAATAGCTAAATATTAACTAACTACTACTACTTTTCTTTACCAAAAAAGAAAACTACTACTACTTTTTTTAAAATAATAATAATAATAACAATAATAATAATAATTATTATTATTATTATTATTTTAGAAAAATGGTACAACTCAAATTATGATCTGAAAAATCTGAATGTTCAAATATGAAATCCAAAGCAGTCTAACTTTATAAATTCTATCAAAACTCAACTATCAGACATTAACATATTATAAAATATAAAATTATGATATCAAAAAATAATTGTCATTATCGTAAATGATTTCTATATTTGTTTATTTAACATGTTAAAATATGAAAACGTAGTTTCTATCCTCTATGTTAAAATTTAAAATAATCTTGCAGTTTAATTTGTCAAAAAAGTCAATCTTAAAATTGATTGAAATTTGAATCTATCTAATAAAGAGCTAATCTACGTCGACATTTTGAATTTAAAAATAAGTATTTCATTTAATGGATATATAGTATATAAATAAAACTAAGTTTGATTGAATTTAGACTTTATCTAATTTTTACGGTGATATTTTAAAAATAATTTTTTATGATTTTTTCTTTTCTTGTTCTTCAAGTTCAAAAATCTTGTATCTTTAAAAAAGAAAAATACATACGTATTTTAAATTTAATTAAACTTTTATCTTTCAAATGCAACAACAATAATAGCAATAACAACATACCCAGTATATTTTCACACAGTGAGATCTAGGGAAGGTAGTGTATGCAGTTCGTACCACTATCTCAGAAATGAGTTAGATATGCGATTTTCGATAGACCCCCGGCTCAAAGCAAACTTCATGACTAAAAATCTCAATAACAGGTGATTTTTTTTATTTACATAATCGAATATATATTTTTTTTTCTATCAAAAATCAAACGAATAAAATTAAAATGACAAATATTACTTACTTGAATTCAGGCCCCGATATAATCGAACCTGTAATAAAATCATCACTCATCTGCATATAAGAAAATAAAGATATTGAAACTAAAATATTTCAAGAAAATGAATTAATGAATGAAGCTAATGATAATAATAAAAGAGACAAGGAAGCTCAGTATTATATATCATTGCACGAGTATATATAGAAAGAGATTAAGAAGCTAGAACTCCACTTTAACTCAAATTTTATTTAAATTCAAATTCAAATATCATATCAATTTGTTAAAAGAAGATTTAGATGAAATATGAATGGAATGTGATGCCATTTAGATTAAAAAATGCTCCTTCCATTCAAATTGTCCCACATTGACTCTGATACCATAAGTGGAATCAGATCGCTTCAATGATAATACAGAACCTTTTACGGGTGTTATAATTCTGGTAAGGATGGTCCATTACGAGTTCAAAAATATTCCTAAACGCTTTCCTCGGTTTATACAGATATTTTAACAGGACCTTCGGCATCGCCTGAACCGTACACCTGAATTATTCACGCCCGACCATATTATCATTGGGTGATGACATTCTCATTTAGGAATTAGTACCATGTCCTATTAGTAGTTTAGTGTGTCATAGTTCAACACAAAGGTTTTAGCCTGTCATTTAGGCTAATTAATAAAGAAAATAAAATAAAATTACTATAAAATTAAAATACCTTTAAGGAAAGGTTGTGACCAAAGCCTTGTTGTAGATAAGCAAACAGATCAACTTTTATTCCTTAAGAAATATTTTTACAAGGGAGAGAGGAGGAGATGGAGGATGGTTTCTCAAACCTGCCTCTACTAAAATAAAATAGATCCTTATATAATGGATCATGCAAATAACACGACAAAATAAACACTACTTTAATAAATACTATTTCAAAATAAAACGTGGCTCCCAAACAAAATTAAGTCTACTACTTTTAAATAAAAGAATCAACTTTATAAAAGTTGTTTGTCTTCACTACTTCAATTATGTATAGAATGGGGCCTTCTCTATTTTGTCTTCATTCCCCAATGATAAATTGGATGGGGTCTTCACTTTGCCTTTATTTTTCTTTATTTATTTTGCTGCTGAAAGATTCTTTCACTTGTGTTTTGAATTGTTGAAGAAACATTTCAATATCAATTTCTCCCGTGCTATGATTACTTTAAAATTCCCCTGCTAGACATGCTTCACCGTCTTCTGTGGTATGACCTACAGATGCCATGGAAATATCATCTGGCATTTTTATGTCTAAATTTTTTATTAAATTCTTTTTGACCTTTTTCCCGTACGAGGCAATTATTTCTGATCTTGATATGACTCCTTTCTTCATTTGAAGCTTTCTTGTTATTTGTTTGAATGGACTGGAATCATCTGTCCTTGGTGTTGAATCTATTAGACCGTTATATGTATTAATAGCAGTCTAAATAAAGTCTATAATTTTCTGACCATGAATTTTTCCTTCAGTATTTCTCTGAAGTAATTTATTCCAAAACTTTCTATAAAAAGTTCTTTGTAGGCATGACAATACCTCAGAATTATTATTAACTTCGATAGACCATTTCATAATTCATGGAATTAAAAATTCTATAATAAAATACATGACTGACATTCCATCAAAGAAAATATTTTCTTTGCCCAAACTAATTAATTTGGAGAAACATCTACCCATTACGTATATAGGTTTTTATATGGCTCTGGTAAAATATTTAATGTTGGACCATACAGAGTCCAGCATTGACAAAATCAGTTTGGTATACTGTTTAAAAATTTGAAAAGTTATAAAATTTTCTGGTATTGGCAGGGTTAAAATGCTGAAATTCAGCAGACCCTCTAGATGAGAATATCATCTCATAATGCATCCTGTATTTATAAGCAGGAGTGGCATATAATGTCATATTAAAATATCTATTCATGATTTTTCAGGGATCATCTTTTCATTTTAAATCATTTTGTTCAAGAAGAAGTATGACTTCTTTTTTCTCTTTCTGATCATGTACTTCAGTATTTTCATTGCTATCATCAGCAAACGCAGTAGAATATGAAGGTGCATCATTATCCTATCCTTTTTTGAATTTAATAAAATCCATAAATTCCTTATACATAGGGTGATCTGTATTAGGATTAAAAGTCCCTGCAATATTTGAGGCTATTAGCCTTTGATTTTCCATTTGGACTAGGACATTGCTTCTGCCCATTGTTGTTCGTCCTCTTCCTCTTCCTCTATTAGAAGAGGTTGAAAATTGCGATCTCATCCTTTCAGTATATAAGAAGGAGGTTATTAACTTAAATATTCTCTCGTGAGAAAGTCAGAAAAACTATTATCAGATCCTTTCATATATTGTATTTCAAAATCAAATGGTGCTAATAAAGCTTGTCATCTTGCAAATATTTGTTTAGAAACATCATGTTTACAATCTTTATTAAATATGAATTTTGCTGCTTGACAGTCAATTTTTATTAAAAACTTTTGATTATATAATTCGCCTTGAAACTTTAAGACACATTTTACTATAGCAAGGATTTCTTTTGCAACCGTTGCATAGTTTTTTTGAGTATTATTTCATTTTTCAGAAAAAAAATTGAACAAGATATTCTTGTTTTTCTTCCGGAGAATATTATTTTAGAATTTCGGCATATTCAATATCAGAAGCATCTGTCTCTACCACTTTTTTTTTCAATTAGGATTAGCTAAGGTTAGACATGGTATGTTATTAACCTTTGCATTGATATTTTTGGCTGATTGCGTATGATTCTCAGACTAAGCTTTTGAATTCTTTTTTAATCTATCATATAAAATTGATGTATCTTTGGCAAGATCCTTTATAAAAGGAGAAATATAATTGAAGCTTCCCAAAAATCTTTGAAGCTGAGGGTGTGTTCGATATGGAGGAAAATGTTTTTCATGGAAAATGTTTTCCTTGGAAAATATTTTTTAGGAAAACAAGTTGTTTCTTACTTATTTTTTTGTGTTCGGTACGCAAATAGAAAAAAAATATTCTAAAAGCATATGTATATATTTAACACAAAACAATGAGAACGAACAGGGTAAAGGGAGGAGGGGAGATAATGAAAAAAATTATAATTTAAGAAAAAAAACAAATTACTTCTTTTTTTTTTGGGGGGGGGGAGGTTGGTATGGGTGGCGGTGGGGGGGTAGAGGGTGGGGATAGGAGGTGGGATAAGAAAAGAAATTTGAATTTTCTTAAAAAATAAAATTAAAAATATATTTTTTTTTGGAGTGGAGGGTGGGGGGTCGGGGTAGGGGTGGAAGTGGGGTAAAAAAAATTTTATGATATTTTTTAAAAAATAAATTTTAAAAATTTTAATTTTTTTTTGGGGGGGTGCGGGGTGAGAGGTGTGGTGGGGGAGTGGGAGTGGTAGGTAGGGGTGGGGGTAGGGGGTGGAGGTAGGATAAGAAAAAAAATTGATTTTTTTTAAAAAAATTTAAAAATTTTAATTTTTTTTTTGGGGTGGGGGTGGCGGGTAGGGAGTGGGGTGGGGTGGGGGAGGTCAGGGTAGGGTAAGAAATTTTTTTTGATTTTTTTTTAAATTTTTTTTTAAAATTTTATATTTTTTTTTGGGTGTGTGTGTGTGGGAGGTGTGGTGGGGGAGGGGGAGGGTAAGAAATTTTTTTTGATTTTTTTAAAAATAAATTTTAAAAATTTTAATTTTATTAAGGGAGGGGAGGGAGGTGTGTGGGGGGGTGGGTGTGGCGGGTGGGGGTAGAGGGTAGAGGTGGGGTAAGAAAAAAAATTTGAATTCTTTAAAAAATAAATTATAAAATTCTAATTTTTTTTGGGGTGGGGGTGGGGGGCTGGTAGGGGGTCGGGTAGGGGGTGAAGGTGGGGTAAGAAAAAAATTGATTTTTTTTAAAATAAATTTTAAATTTTTTTTTTTGGGGGGGGAGGGGGGTGGTAGTAGGAGGTGGTGGTCGGGGTGGTATGAAAATTGAACTTGTTTTTTCTACTGTGATTAAGGAAGTCATTTTCCTTATTTTGAAGTAACTTGTTTTCCTAGGGAAAATGTTTTCCAAAATATTTTAGCCAAACAAACATGAGAAAATAGAAAAATATTTACCGGTGTGTTCGGTATGTTTTTCATCATACCGAACACACCCTGAGTCTTATAAGTTATGACATCAGGAAACTTTGAATCAAATTCAATGTTCTTATTTATAGGAATAATTTTCCTTTTTTCAATATTATGACCTAAAAATCTAATTTTTGTTTGAAAAATGGGCCATTTTGGGTTTTGATATTACCAATTCAGTTTGTATAATAACTTTTTTGAATAAATCAAGATATTTAAAATGTATTTCATTAATTTTGGAAAATACTAATATATCATCAATATAAACTATTATGAAATTACTGTAGGATATGAAAATACCATTCATGATTTTTTGAAATTCAAAAGAAGCATTTTTTAATCCAAATGGCATCACATTCCATTCAAATTGTCCCATTGGAACATTAAAAGAAGTTTTTGTCACGACCCAACCCTGCCGTGAGTGGCACCCACCGAACCCCCGGATGAGCGAACCAACACTTAGTATAATCTAGCAACTTAAAACTAGTGCATAAAGTAAACTAGCATTCAAGTCTTCAAAATACTATTATAAAATAAAAGCCTGCGAAAATTCCTCCCTATAACCTGAAAGTCATCGTACCAAAATAATCTACCAATGTCTAGAATGCGGGGATGCAACTCCAAATAAATAAGAGTCTAAGCCCGAAACAAGTGGGCTATAACTAAAAGAAAGAAACCAAGGTAACTCGATCAAAGCATCTCACCCTTGATGTCTAGAACGCTGGGACTACAAGTGAAGTCGCGCGTTAGCCGCCAGAAGATTGCCTGTACTCACAAAAGAAAAGCAAGTGCAGAATCAGTACACAACACCGTGTACTGGTAGGATCATCAGCCAGTTCCAAATAAGCAGAATATGAACAGTAACTAAAGCTAAGTAAAGCACAGGAAACATGTGAACAAGCCAACAAATATATCTAGACTACAAGTCTCTTCCTAACTTATCCCCACATGTAATACACTTCACAACTATTGACAGCATTCAATGACAATAACCTACACATATATCTTTTTCCATAGATCGAACCCACCTCGGGATCCCCTAACAATACCTAAGTGTTACACATGGAACCTGGTCTACAGCAAGACCAAACATAGATCAATATAATAACTCGGCCTCTCATGGATCATATGCAAATGTCACAATTCAAGAAAACACAACCCGGTCCACTCATGAAACCATTGTCAAAATGTAACAATTCAATAAATTAAACTCATACCAGGCGTGGTACCCGAGCCAACCATTTTAGAATTCCGTACAAGGCGTGATACCCGAGCCAACTATTTATTATCCCATACCAGGCATGGTACTCGAGCCAACCGAATGTAACACAGAAATCCAACAGTCACAAAAAATGAACAAAACACACTTGTAAACCAACAAGCAATAACACCCAGTTCATTTTACAAGACGGCTATCTGTACATTTAGACATTCATAACTATTCTCTAAGCATGCAACTCATACAATACTTAAGCAAAAGCACATGAACATACAATGCATAATGGGAATCAATAATCATTACCTACCTCGAGTTACTCAAAGCTCTATTGAACCAGAGCTTTCCCCTTCTCAGGATCCCTTGCTTGTTCTTGGTCTAGAAACAATTATACAAGAACTATAATCAATTCACTGGCCTAAATACCCAAATTATGCAAAAATTCCAATTCCCAGGCCAAACTATGATCTTCCCACCCATTCCCGGGCTTCCCCACCATAAATTCACCTAAGCTCATCATTTTACGGATTAATTTAGAGAATTATGGCTAAGTGATCATAACCCATTAACAATAAACAAGATCCAAGAACTCTAGCACCCTAGAATCTCCTTTTCCTCGGATTCTACCATTCCTAGGTCATTCAAAACCTTCCCCCAAGTCCCTAACTAGCAATTCTACTCCGTAGGAAAGGTAACATAAATTTAAGGGAGTAGAATCCTTATCGTTGGGATGAAAAACGATGAAAAACTGAGGGAGTTTGCCTAAAATCGCCCTTGCCCTTCTCCAAAAAATTCTTGATGAAAACTAAACGTTTTGAGGAGGTTTTCTGCATTAAATCCCGACTGGTCCACTATAGCGGTCCCTGCTCCTCTATAGCAGTACCGCCGTAGCGGAACCATCCTCTATAGCGGAACCATCTGCTATAGCGGTACCATCTGCTATAGCGGTACCATCCGCTATAGCGGTGCTGACCGACGTTGACTTCCACTATAGCAGTTTTTTCTCCACTATAGTGGAGGTTGCTACAGCAGTGTGTCAACCTCTCTAGTGGTTGACATGGGACAAAAAGTCGTAAAGTCCCCCAAAAATGCCCATTTTACAACACACTTAATTTCCTGACGTTCTGGAATAACTCCTTCACATCAACCTTCATACCGAGAGTTCTACTCACCCAAATTCACTTCTGAAAAGTACGCCAGACTCCTTTGTGCCTTAGCTAATGGAAAATCTAGCTCACTACAAGATACAATACCCAATCCTTACCCGGATTTCTCTAGGCCATACCTCTCTCCAAAATCGGCCGAGACTAGGATAGCCAAAAAATTTCAACTCCCAAACTTGGAGTATTTCTAACTCGAAACTTGGCACAAAAGGTCTACCCATAACGACAAACCCGGTCATTACAATAGATACCAATTTACCCATTGTTCTTCCCCGAATGATCAAACCCGAAAATATGGAAATAAAGAGGGAAAAGTAGTACATGGATCCTCAAACAAGTGAGGGTACTTATCCAGCATGTCCTTCTCGATTTCCCAAGTTGCTTCCTCAATCAGATGATACTTCCACTGAACTTTTACTGTAACACCCCGAAATTCAGAAAGAACTCAAAACATATTTAAAACCTAGAAATCAGAAAGAACTCAGAAAATTTTATCTCCAGGCAAGCCCCACGGGCTGACCCACGGGCATCGTGAACACGAAGTCCCATCGGGGTCCCCGTGGGAAGAGACCAGAGGCTCAGTCAAGCCTTCCTCTGCCATACGGGCGTCCCCATGGGCATCGGCGGTCTGATGGGCCATAGGGCAGCCCGTGGGAAACCGCCAGTGCCCTTCCCAGCCTCCTTAGCCCCGACGAGAAATCACCACGGCCGACATGGGAATTGCCTAGAGGGCCAGACCATCCTGGTCTATTCTGATGCCCGAGCCAATGAGCCATCACAAGATTGACACCCTTCGGGTAGTCCGTCCGGTGAAGGATTTTTCTACACTTTTTCACTTTAAGTTGGGGGCATTCCGGTCATTTCCCAATTCTTTTAACTCTGATCCTAAGTCATTTTGGGGGTAATTAAAAGGGTTTTAACACTTTTTTGCTCATAACTCCTAAGCTAATTTTACACTTAGCAAATTCTATCAGAAAAGAAGCATTTCCTTTCAAGAAAAAGCAAAGAGGATTTTCTTCAAGTTCAGCCCCAAATCCAAAGGTTCAACGGTAGAATATTCTTCCGGGTATGTGGGATTTCATCAGTGGGTTCCTTTCACCCATTGAGTCCCTAGACTTAGTTTAGTTCTTCAGTTTTCAACTAGTTCTTCAGACCTAGGGTTTCTAATTTTCATCAAATCAGTGCAATTCATATTCTATTGCTTGTATGATATTATAACATGTTTTCTTGGGAACCTAGGATTAGTCATATGTCTAGATTTCAGTAAATCCTAGCATGTGTTAATTCCAGTACTCATAATTCATACTTGCTAGGAAGATGATTCAATCAGTTATGCCTCAGAATTAGAATGCTATCAGTTTTAGTATCATGTTATTGCATTCTTTGATAATTATCAGTATTTGAGCTATTCAGCATTGCATTCATTGTATGTATTCAGTTGGGAGTAGACTTAGCACCGAGTGGATGAAGGGATGAAGGCTCACCCGTTAGTTTAGGCTGAGATCTTTAGTAGAAGTCCCTGAGTCCCTGAACTACGGCACCACCGTAGGTTCAGAAAGGGGTCACCCGTCAGTTTAGGAATGACACTCTTGTCCCTCGTGGACATCAGTTTAGTGGATCCACGTCAAATTAGTTTGTACCCTTGGCAAGGTACGAATGCCCTTTCATCCAGGGTTATAGGTTGGCCCCATAGCCAACTCAGCTTGGGGTATGTCGGTTAATAGTAGCTCCCACGGTCAGACTCAGCATTGCATTGACCATGTATTCAGTTATTCAGTACAGATCAGCATGTTATGATATTCATGTTCAGTTACTTGGTCATTACATATAGTGATTCTTCAGTTCATGTTTCAGTATACATTACTATATCAGTATCTATGTTTTACAACTTTCGTTATATCCTGCATGCTCAGTACATCTGAAGTACTGACGCATACTTTTATGCTACATAATTTTATGATGTAGGTTCAGGCGCTCAACATCCAGACCGCGCTTAGCTTGATTTCCAGTCCTTACTCAGTAGCTCAGTGGTGAGTCCTCATAGATTCGAGGATGATAGTTAGATTTGATGATTTCAATATTTCTAATTCAGTTTCAGACTTTTAGAGTTAGTTGGGGGCTTGTCCCAGCAACTTACTTCAGTTAGAGGCTTTCAGACATAGACTAGAATCAACTTAAGTATTTCAGTTATTTTCAGACTTATCACATTTTTATACATATATACATATTTTCGGACATGACTGGATTCTTTTCCAATTTTTGTGTATTTTAAGTCAGTTCAGTTTTCCACATGATAAATTTTTTCAGAATTACCTAGACATTCCAGACCATGGGTTATCTTGGGGTCACTTATGACACTAAGCACCGTGTTACATCCAGGAGGTAGTCTCAGGTCATGACAAACTTGGTATCAGAGCATCAGGTTGAAGTTTCCTAGGGTGTCTGAAAGTCGCGTCGAGTAGAGTCTTTTTCATGGGTGTGAAGTGCGCCACACTTTTAGGGGAGAAGCTATGAGATGTCATTAGGAATAACTTCCCTTCTTTATTTTCCAGCTCGTGCTATAGAGTATGAATGCTATTTAATCTCCTTCTAACTCATGCTCTTCGCATTTCATAAAATGCCTCCCAGAAGAGCTAACACCAATAATCAGCCAGCACCAGTAGCTCCAGCAGACCCTTTGAATGAGCAAGTCACGTATGCGGAATTCATGACTGTATTTGAAGTGCTTGCCCAGGCCATGACCGCTCAGGTCAATCAGCAGGCTGCGGCACCAGCTCCACCTCAGACTAACACTGCTGCAGCAAAGATCTGAGACTTCACTCGAATGAACCCTCAAGAATTTCATGGGTCCAAGTCAGAGGAGGATCCACAAGAGTTTCTTAATGATATTCAGAAGGTAAAAAATATTATGGGTGTCACTCCAGTCGAGAGTGCAGATTTGGCAACCTATCTATTCAAGGGAGTGGCTTACACTTGGTATCAGTAGTGGAGGAAGTCTCGTTGTGCCAATGCAGGTCCAGTGGATTGGAATCACTTTAAGACTGCCTTTCTGGATAGGTTTTTCCCACTTGAGCTCAGAGAAGCCAAGGTCTAGGAATTCATAAACTTGAAGCACAATGATATGAGTGTGAAGGAGTATGCACTCAAGTTCACGCAGTTGTCTAAGTATGCCCCAACGATAGTGGCTGACTCTAGAGCCCACATGAGTAAGTTTGTATCTGGGGTTTTCGACAATGTGGTCAAGGAATACAAAGACTGCCATGCTTGTTAAGGAAATGGACATCTCCAGGTTGGTTACTTATGCTCAGCAGATCGAGGAGGAGAAAATCAAAGAGAAGGGAGGAGACAGTAAGAGAGCTAGGACAGGTGATTTCAACTACTCTCAACAAAGATCAGAGGGTGGTAACCGATCTCAATTCCATCATAAATCTTAAGCTCCAGCTTCATCTTCTTCTAGTACCCCAATGCCTAAATTTAAACAGGATTGATGGGATAAAGCGCCAGGCTCTAAGTCCCAAGGTACAGTTACTAGCGGGCGCACTCATCCAATGTGTAAGAAGTGTGGTAGAAACAACCAGGGTGAGTGCATGTCAGGTAGTGGAAATTACTTTGGGTGTGGTAAGCCAAGCCACAGAATAAAAGAGTGCCCAGTAAATTCTCAGAAGGGCAGTGATACTCGTACACAGAATCAGTCCAGTTCTACAGCAGCTCCAGCGGGCTGCCTTACTCAGCAGGGTGCCACATCTGGTACAAGTGGTGGTCAGTGCCAAAATAGGTTGTATGCCCTTCAGACTCGATAGGACCAGGAGAATTCTCCTAATGTGGTCACGGGTACGTTACAAGTCTTCCATTTAGATGTTTATGCTTTGTTAGAACCAGGGGCTACACTTTCTTCTATAACTCCTTTTATAGCAGTAAACTTCGATGTCAGTTCAGAAATCCTCTTAGAACCCTTCTCAGTCTCTACTCCAGTTGGTGACCCAGTTATAGCTAGATGGGTATACAGAAATTTCCCTGTCACAGTTTATCAGAAAGTCACCTCAGCCGATCTAGTAAAGTTAGAAATGACTGACTTCGATGTTATTCTAGGCATGGATTGGTTACATTCCTGTTATGCCTCAAATGATTGCAGAACTAGGATCATTCAGTTTCAGTTTCTAAGGGAGATAGTATTAGAATGGAAGGGTAGTACCTCAGTGCTCGTAGGTCGATTCATCTCTTACCTTAAGGCCAAAAAAATGATTTCCAAAAGGTATATCTACCATCTTGTTCGGGTTAAGGATTTAAACTCCGTGACCCTAACTCTTGAGTCAGTCGTTGTAGAGAATGAATTCCCAGAAGTATTCCTAGAAAATCTTCCCAGAGTTCCTCCCGAAAGGGAAATCGAATTCAGAATAGATCTCCTTCCAGATACCTAGCCTATTTCGATTCCTCCTTACAGAATGGCTCCAGTTGAGCTTAATGAATTGAAAGAACAATTGAAAGACCTTCTAGATAAGAGATTCATCAGACCCAATATCTCTCTATAGGGTGCTCCAGTTCTCTTCGTGCATAAGAAAGATGGTTCTCTCAGGATGTGCATTGACTACCGCTAGTTGAACAAAGTCACAATGTAATGACCCTTCTGGTCATTCCCGCATTTACGCTTTCCTTGTGCCGTAGGAGCTAAGTATCGAAACCGTGCGATAGTGATTCACAATCGTGTGACCTTAGCCTTCATCTCATATCCAAGGCTTGCGAGCCTAAATTTGAGAATTTTATTAACATCGCGCATATTTGAAAATATTTAATTTAAGAAGTTATATTTTTATTGCCTTCCTAAAATATTTTAAAGGTTTATGAAAAATACTTTGATATGATATATTTGTGTATGTATTTATTTTACAAGAGTTTCATAAATTATTAATATTTTAACGGAGATAGTAAGCTTAGTTATGTTGAAATTTATTATTATAATATAGTTGGTTTTATTTGAAATAATTTTCTATTAATTGTGATATATTCAAAAAGTTATATATATTTTACCACGAACCATCGCAATACCCGAAATTAAGTGGAGAAGGAAATTTAGTGAAGTGGCACCACCACTTCCACGTGGAAGTGGTGGAGAAGTACACAACAAAAATTGCCACTAAGCTTTTCATCTAATGGCCACCTCAAAGTAGTTGTAATTATAATTATTAAATCAAGTGCTTCGTTAATTTATATATGCATATTGGGTAATTTTTCATTCAAAAACATTTGTACAAACTCATCAACCTTTTCCAATAATTTGACTCCAATTTAAATAGGTTGTGTGTTGTACGTATGTATATACATATTACGTTAAGAAGGGGGTTTGCAGGAAAAAAAAATTAACGCTATATTTGATTACTGAAAGGAAAATCGATTATCTATGTCAAGTTATTCAAGCTCGAATTCAAGTTTCATTTTGTTTCGGAGCTTCTTAGAGCAAGTCGGGCTTGGGCATCATCGTCCTAGCAGCTTGTCATCGGACGACAAGTAGGTTACAGTCTAAACTCCCTAGACTTAGCATATATCGGATAAAATTATACTAGTTGGCATCCTTGGGTTGGATTATTAGGTTGGTACCACAGACCTTGACCGCTTTATTCATGTCTGCCTACTTTTATTCCTCCGATGCTTGTAGTACTTGCTGATACATTTTATTTACCCGTGTGGTCCTGTGAGGCGTTGTTGACTCTGGAACATAGAAGGTGGGTTATTGGAAATGTTCGTGAGTCCCGGACCTTGAAATATCCTTCTAGGCTGGTTATGTTTGCTGAGTAGTTGTGGGCCAGTGCAGGGCCGATAGGTTGATTGTGAGCTGTTGGGCGACTATTTGTGTTGATCATTCATTTCCATGCATATAAAGAGGATTTATCCATGTTTTACTATGGTTTTGGTTTCGGGCCTACTGGAATTGTTTTTTAAACCTTGCATGACCTTGGGGGCCCATTTTCAATAGGAATTGAACTGAAAATGGTTTGATTTAACTTATGAATCTTCTGGGGGTAAAAGAAGGAAAAATTATGATTTCTATCACCAGTTTTAATATTAATGCTATACTCGGCAGGGTCGGTGTACTAGTTGAGTTTCTTACTAAACCAGGATGATTTTAGTCTCGGTCGAATCGAGCATCTGAGATGGCTTTCTACTGTTTAGACCCAGTTACGCCCGGGTACCTTTGGAGGGGTTTTTGAGATATTTTCCCACTACTTTAGTCCTGGACAGGGTCTGGGTATGCATATTTGAGACTGGGTCTCTATCTTGAACCCGAACTTGCTTTCGGATGACATGTCTTGATACTGAGTTTTAGTATGGGGTCCGGGACCTCAATGGACCTTGCCGTCCGGGCCTGGGGATTTTGGCAGCTGCTGGGGGACTGTAGGTAGCCTCTAGTTACTTATTCACAGTATTATCCCCTGTTATGGTTATGCTTATAAGATTATGTACGGTTAAATTGTTACTTGTTGGATTTGAGATTGGTATGAGTAGTTGGGTTATTGGTTCCTGTTTCCGAGCATGCCTACCTTTATGTATATACTGTTATTGCAAGGGTCCCCGGTGCATTGTTTCCATCTTACACATGTGCCTGTTGTTTATATATATTCTATTTGCTAGCCTTGTATGCTATTATGTTGACTTCCCTCTGGGCTAGTTCCTGTGTACTTTCGTTGATTTCTGTGACTACTTGCTTCTATTTTGTCTGTTACTGCTCTTTTATCTTATATGTGCCCAGTCAGCCTATGATACCTACTGGGTACCGATTGCTTTGCAATTGGTGCTCATACTACACTATGTATCTTCTGGTGCAGATCCTATTGTGGGCCATCACCGCTAGCTTGTTGGAGAGTCATGCTTGGTGATATTTTGGGGACTACTTCAGACTGAGGGCGAGCACTTGGCGATCGGAGCTTAGCTTTAGTTTATCTTTTGCTTTATGTACTCTATTACCATTTAGAGACATCTGTATATATATATTCCTATTATCCATTCTCTTGATCTTGTTCATTTGCTTCCGCTCGATTATATCATTTCTTCTGCTTAACTGTTAGCTAGTAGCCCATTACTAATCATTCCGGACTACGGAGATTGGTTTGTCTACTGGGGGTTTGTAGGTGCTATCATGATCAAGAAATTGGGTCATGACAGCTTGGTATCAGAGCTCTAGGTTCATCGGTGTCATCGGTATAGGAGCCAATGTCTAGTAGAGTCCTGCAGATCTAGGCGGAGACGTCCGTACTCAATCTTCGGGAGGCTATATTGACATCTTAGAAAATATGA
Source organism: Jaltomata sinuosa (assembly GCA_003996215.1). Classification (NCBI taxonomy): domain Eukaryota; kingdom Viridiplantae; phylum Streptophyta; class Magnoliopsida; order Solanales; family Solanaceae; genus Jaltomata; species Jaltomata sinuosa. The sequence continues at coordinate 507,110 of QJPP01000468.1, forward strand.
CTCTTTCATTGCTTCTGTATCATGCGTAGTGCCCTTGAAGTTTCTTGAAATCTCAATGTTCTACTTCATTCTTCCGCATATGGTTTGTACAAAAGCATCGGTGTCAAGCGGAGATAAGCCTCCGACTCCAGCTAGGGGTCGAGGATGTCCCCGAACAGTGGTACCTGCTAGAGCTGGTAGAGTGGAGATAGAGCCCGAGCATGGGTATGAGATAGAGTCAGTTCCCGAGCAGCAGCATATGGACCAGGGGGTAGCCCAGATACCACCAGCTCCAGTGCCAGCCTCAACCCCAGCTCAATCTTCAGTTATTTGGGGTTTACTATTACAGCTTTTGGGTATGATTGGAGAGCGACCTTATGAGGTAGAACAAACATCCGCTCAGGGGGCAGCCCTGGGGGCACAGAGTTGAGGAGCACAACCTGCTACTGCGACTCCCCGTGTGGAAGTCATTCCGGTTCCATCAGTTGCACAGCCTCTTGCTCCTCGCCCAGCTATGACAGAGTCGGAGCAGAAGGCGTTGGATAGGTTTTTGAGATTAGAACCTCTGAGGTTTGCTGGTACTTTTGGGAAGTACCTACATGACTTTATTACTACCTGTGAGGAGATGTTGCATCATTTGGGTTTATTGGAGACTCACGGGGTTGGTTATACTACCTATCAGCTGGAGGGCCTAGCAAAGTTATGATGGAGGGCCCAGGTTGCTTGAAGACCACCATCTTCACCTCCTTTGACTTGGTCTGAGTTTTATGAGGCCTTTATGTCAAAGTTCCTACCTTAGAGTGATCGTGAGCGTCACAGGGAGCAGTTTACTCAGCTTATGCAGGATTCTACGACTGTCTCGAAGTATGAGACCCATTTTCATCAGCTAGCACCATTTGCAACTATGATCATTCCTACCGAGGCAGATAGAATTCACAGATTTGTATGGGGTTTAAGGCCACAGATTAGGCAGCCAGCTGAGATTTTAGTTTCCGGTGGTCGTTAATTTTAGGCTATCGCAGACTATGCCCGTACTGTAGAGGACTTACAGCGACATAATCAGGGGGTAGAGATAAGAGGCCTCGACATCAGGGTGGCTACAGTGGTTCTAGGTATGGTCGTAGAGGTTCAGGCCAGTGATGTCAGGGTTATCAGCCACAATAACACCAGGGTCAGTCCAGCCGACCGGTTCAAGCTTCACTTTGGACTTCCCGTAGTACCCAGTTTGATCAGGGTTAGAGCAGCCATCAGGGCTATAGTAGTCAGTCTTCGAGGGGTACAACTTCTGGGGCATCAGGCCGTGGTGGCCATACGAGATCTGTTGATTCATCCCGACTGAGTAGGTTGTCAGGGGCTTGTTTTACTTGTGGTGTGATTGGTTATTTTGCTAGAGATTGCCCCCAGCAGGGTACAGTTCAGTCGACCGAACCTTTACGAGCAGTGCAGCCTCCGGCTAGAGGGGGTGGTGGTCAGGGTAGAAGTGGTTCTCCACGTGGCAGAGCAGGTTATAGGGATAGAAATCAGGCAGGTAGAGGTCATCGTCAGTTCTATGCGCTCCTTGGGAGACCGGAGGCAGAGGCCTCGGATGCTGTGATTACAGGTACGATTTTTGTGTGCCGTTAGTCAGCTATGGATTTATTTGATCCTGGATCCACTTGTTCATCTTTATCTGCATACTTTCTGCCTTGTTTGGGGTCGGCTAGTGAGCTATTATTTGTTCCTGTTTCTATTTCGGCCCCAGTAGGAGATTCTTTAGTAGTGGATCGGATTGTGAGATCCTGTGTGATATCTATTGGTGATTTGGAGACTTGGGTGATTTGATGATACTCGATATGTTATATTTTGATGTGATATTGGGCATGGACTGGTTATCCCTTCACCATTCAGTTTTAGATTGTTATGCAGAGAACATTACCATAGCCGTACCCGGTGTATCCCCGGTTGTGTGGCAGGGTTCTATTAGCCATGCATCGTCTGGAATCATCTCTTTTCTTCGAGCTAGGAAGATAATTTCCCGTGGGTGTTTAGCTTATCTAGCATATGCTCGAGATGCTAGTGTTGACCCTTCATCTCCTAAGTCTGTTCTTGTGGTTAGAGACTTCCTAGATGTGTTTCCTTCCGACCTTCCAGGCCTTCCACCTGAGAAAGATATTGATTTCGCTATTGAGTTAGAGCCGGGAACTAGGCCAATTTCTATTTCTCCTTACCATATGGTCCTGCTGAGTTGAGAGAGCTTAAGAAGAAGCTCCAAGATCTGTTAGCTAAGGGGTTTATTAGACCGAGTGTGTCGCCTTGGGGTTCTCCTGTTCTATTTGTGAATAAGAAGGATGGGTCAATGCAGATGTGTATCGATTATTGGTAAATAATAGGGTGACAATTAAGAATAGGTATCCGATGCCGAGGATTGATGACTTGTTTGATCAGCTTCAGGGTTCAGTCATGTTTTCGAAGATTGATTTGAGGTCTGGCTACCATCAGTTGAGGATTAGGGCAAAGGACATCCCTAAGACAGCATTCAGGACACGTTATGGCCATTATAAGTTCCTGGTGATGTCTTTTGGGTTGACTAATGCCCCCGCAGCCTTTATGAACTTGACGCACAGGGTGCTTAGCCCGTATTTAGACTCATTTATGATAGTTTTCATAGATGACATCTTGGTATACTCGTAGAGCAGAGATGAGCATGAGCAGCACTTGAGGGTTATACTCCAGACTTTGAGAGATCATTGGCTTTATGCCAAGTTCTCAAAGTGCGAGTTTTCTCTTGAGTCAGTTGCATTACTAGGGCACATGGTGTCTAAGAATGGGATTAGGGTTGATCCAGGAAAGATTTTAGCGTTTGTGATTGGCCTAGACCTACTACTGAGGTATGCAGCTTTATTGGGTTAGTAGGTTACTACAGATGGTTCATTCAGGGATTTTCTTCCATAGCAGCACCCTTGACTATGCTGACTAGGAAAGATGTCCCATTTAGTTGTCAAATCAGTGTGAGGATAGCTTTCAGAGGCTTAAGGCCTTATTGACTTCAGCTCCAGTTTTGACTTTGCCGGTTGAGGGCCAGAGCTTCTCTGTGTATTGTGATGCTTCTGGGGTTGGTCTTGGTTGTGTGTTGATGCAACAGGGTTGAGTGATAGCATATGCGTCGAGATAGCTGAAGGTTCACGAGCGCAACTACCCCACCTATGACTTGGAGTTGGCAACGGTAGTTTTTGCGCTCAAGATTTGGAGGCATTACCTATATTGAGTTCACTGTGAGATCTTCACTGATCACCGTAGTCTTCAGTATATCACGAGTCAGCGAGAGTTAAACTTGAGGCAGAGGAGATGGGTCGAGCTAGTGAAGGACTATGACTTCACTATTCTGTATCATCCGGGCAAGGCAAACATAGTAGCGGATGCCTTGAGCCGGAAGGCAGTGAGTATGGGTAGCCTAGCTTCTCTTTCAGCTTCAGAGCGACCGTTGGCTTTGGACATATAGTCCTTGGCTAACCATCTGGTAAGGCTTGACTTGTCGGATCCTAGCAGTGTTCTCGCTAGTGTCGAGGTTCGTTCTACTTTGATTGATCAGATTCAGAGCCATCAGTTTGAGGATCCACAGTTGTGTGACCTTCATGATCAAGTTATTTGGGGTGAGGCCAATCGGGCTACTCTAGATTCAGATGGGGTTTTGAGGTTTGATAGGCCCCTTTGTGTTCCAAGGGTTGGTGATTTGATTTAGTTGATTCTTTGTGAGGCACATTATTCTAGGTATTCCATCCATCCTGGCACAGCCAAGATGTACAGAGATTTGAGGAAGCTTTACTAGTGGAGTGGTATGAAATGAGACATAGAGGAGTTTGTATCTCGATGCTTGAACTGTCAGCAAGTGAAGTTTGAGCACATGAGACCTGGTGGTTTGATGCAATGACTTCCCATTCTTAAGTGGAAGTGGGAAGGGATTACTATGGATTTCATAGTTGGTTTGCCACGCACTTCCAGGGGTTTTGACTCTATTTGGGTGATTGTTGATCAATTGACTAAGTCAGCGCACTTCTTGCTGGTTCAGACTACTTACAGTGCAGAGAGGTTAGCTCAGATTTACCTTCGGGAGGTAGTTCGGTTACACGGGGTCCCAACTTCTATCATTTTAGACCATGACACTCAGTTCATATCTTAGTTCTGGAGGGCTATTCAGCAAGATTTGGGTACAGAGGTTCATCTTAGTACTATTTTCTACCCTCAGACAGATGGCCAATCCAAGAGGACCATTCAGGTCCTGGAGGACATGCTTCAGGCTTGTGTTCTTGACTTTGCAGGTTCATGGGATCAGTTTGTACCTTTGGCAGAGTTTACTTATAATAATAGTTTTCATTTGAGCATTGGCCTGGTACCTTTCGAGGATTCGTATGGTAGGCATTGCAGATCGCCGGTTGGTTGGTTTGATGGTTTTGAGTCTAGGCCACAAAGTACAGATTTGCTTTGAGATTCCTTAGACCGAGTCCGAGTGATTCAGGACAGACTTTGGGCAGCTCAGAGCAGGCAGAAGAGTTATATTGATCGAAGGCTTCGTGCCTTGGAGTTTAGTGTTGGTGACTTGGTGTTTCTCCATGTATCGCCCATGAAGGGCATGGTGAGATTTGGTAGGCAGGGCAAGCTTAGCCCCAGGTACATTGGGCCATTTGAGATTCTCCAGAGGGTTGGTAGTGTTTCCTATCAGTTAGCTTTGCCTTTGATATTTTCAGCTATGCACCTGGTTTTCCATGTATCGATGTTGCGGCGGTATGTTCCAGACGAGTCTCATGTGTTTCAGTGGGATTCAGTTCCCACTCTAGCCTATCCTTACCCGAAATCTCTAGAGCCACAGTCTTAGCATTAAAATTCAAATAAACCTTGATAAGGAGACAACTAGGTCATGCCCAAAATATCATCGAAGCCTAACATATCCAGAATTACCAAATCTACCTAAGCCTTGCAATCCTAAAAATATCACCGAACAAGTACGATAAACATGATTCACAATCACCAACTCTCCAACCAGGGTATACATATCGATAGGGGAATCAAGGATATCACATATCAAATCCAGACCCAAAGTCAAGTTCACATACACATAAGTGTAAGTAGATCCTGGGTCAAATAACACAAAATCCATCCTATCACAGACAAGAATTGTACACGTGATCACTGCTTCTGATGCCTCTGCCTCAGATCTCCCTGGAAAAGCATAGCAGTGAGCCCGGTCATCAATCCAGGCAACTTCTTTGGCGGGTTGTGCCATAACCCTGCCCGCGCCGCCATTACCTTTGTCTCCCCGACCACCCTAAAAGTTGCCTCGCCCACCCTGTGGATGACCTCTAGCATGACCACCTCTACCTGCTGATTATGGCCCCTGGAGAATGAACCACTGAAATTTCCATCATTCTAGGGCTTCTTGGCTAACACTTTAGCCTACCCAACTTGCTTGACCCCTTCTAACTCCTTCACATAATCGGTGACCTTATTGAAGCTTTACCCCGCTAAAGTCATGTGCACAGATAACACCTGCAAATCATTGTTCAGACCTTTCATAAACAATCGAACCCTCTCCTCTTTGGTACCCAAAAACTATGTAGAAAAATGAGACAAGGCATGAAATTTAGCGTCATAAGCAAAGACCGATATGCTACCCTATTCCAGAGCCAGGAACTCATCCTTTTTGCGATCTCTCAAAGTATGAGGTACATACTTCTCTAGGAAGAGAGCATGAAACTGCTCCTAACTCAGTGGATGCAAGGTCGATGGCCGACATTCCACATAAGACCTCCAACTTTGCTTAGCATAACCCTGTAGCTGAAAAGTGACAAACTCAACCCCATGTTGTTGCACAATGCCCAACTTGTGCAACCTCTCATAACAATCCAATATGAACTCATAGGCATCTTTCTTCTCAGTACCCTGAAACATAGGAGGTTTCAGCTTGAGAAACTTGGTTAGCATCTCGTGCTCATTTCCTGTCATAACCGGACCTAGCATTGGTCTAAAGAAGTCGTCTATGCCTGACGTTACATCCATTCAAGGAGCTGTAGTAGTCGCTGGCTGAGCACCTAAAACCCGATTTGCCGTACCTATGGGATTGGCTCCAGCACCAACCAGCCCACTCAAAAAGCTCTACACATGCTGAAATGCTTCGGGCGTGATAGGGGGAAGGCCTGCACCTCTAGCCGGTGCCACCTCCGTCTGCTGCATACCCTCGTCAATAGCAACCTCGACTTCCTCTTTCACCTGATCCTGGGGTGGGGGAGGGGTCACCTCTCATGCTCCTACAGCTTCCTAAGCTCCACCCGTGGTGGGTGTCACTCTACCTCGGCCCCTGCCCCTGTCCCTTCTTCTACCTCTGACAGCAGAGTCTAGTTCTGGGACCATTGGTCTCGCTCCATTGTTCCTCGTATTAACCATCTGCGGACAAAAGAGTGAAAGAGTTAGATACCAATTGGAATCAAGTTATAGCACGAAGTAAGGAAGAAGAGATAGTTCCTATAGTCCTATAGCTTTTGAAAAAAAGTACAAACGTCTCTGTACCATTCCGGAAGACTCTACTAGACTCATTTTGTTACAACGAGATCAAAGAACATAGGGCTCTGATACCGTCTTTGTCATGACCCAACCCCACCGTGAATGGTACCCACCCAACCCCCCTGATGAGCAAACCAACACTTAGTATAATCTAGCAGCTTAAAACCAGTTCATAAAGTAAACTAGCATTCAAGTCTCCAAAATACTATTATAAAATAAAAGCTTGCAAAAATTCCTCCCTAGAACCTGAAAGTCATCGTAGCAATCTAACAATGTCTAGAATGCGGGGATGCAACCCCAAATAAACAAGAGTCTAAGCCCGAAACAAGTGGGCTATAACTAAAAGAAAGAAACCAATATAGCTCGACCAAAGTAGCTCACCCTTGATGTCTGGAAATGCTGGGACTACAAGTGAGGTCGTGCGTCATCCACCAGAAGATTGCCTGTACTCATAAAAGAAAAGCAAGTGCAGAATCAGTACACAACACCGTGTACTAGTAGGATCATCAGCCAGTTCCAAATAAGCAGAATATGAACAATAACTAAAGCTAAGTAAAGCACAAGAAACATGTGAACAAGCCAACAAATATATCTAGACTACAAATCTCTTCCTAGCTTATCCCCACATGTAATACGCTTCACAAAAATTGACAACATTTAATGATAATAACCTACACATATCTCTTTTAACATAGTCCAGACCCACCTCGGGATCCCCCTAACAACACCTAAGTGTTACACATGCAACCCGGTCTACACCAAGACCAAACACAAATCAATATATAACCCGACCTCTCATGGATCATATGCAAATGTCACAATCCAAGAAAAAACAACCCACTCCACTCATAGAACCATCATCAAAATGCAACAATTCAATAAATTAAACACGTACCAGACGTGGTACCCGAGCCAACTATTTTAGTATCCCGTACCAGTCATGGTACCCAAGCCAACCATTAGTTATCCTGTACCAGGCATGGTACCCAAGCCAACCAAATGTCACATAGAAATCCAACAGTCACAAACAATGAACAAAACACACTTGTAAACCAACAAGCAATAACACTCAGTTCATTTTAGAAGACTGTTATCCGGACATTTATACATTCTTAAATATTCCCTAAGCATGCAACTCATACAATACTTAAGCAAAAGCACACGAACATACAATGCATAATGGGAATCAATAAGCATTACCTACCTCGAGTTACTCAAAGCTCTATTGAACCAGAGATTTCCCCTTCTCAGGATCCCTTGCTTGTTCTTGGTCTAGAAACAATTATACAAGAACTATAATCAATTCACTAGCCTAAATACCCGAATTATGCAAAAATCTCAATCCCAAGGCTAAACTATGATCATCCCACCCATTCTCGGGCTTCCCCACCATAAATTCACCTAAGTTCATCATTTTACAAATTAATTTACAGAATTATGGCTAAGTGATCATAATCCATTAATAATAAACAAGACCCAAGAACTCTAGCACCCTAGAATCCCCTTTTTCCCTGGATTCTACCATTCCTAGGTCATTCAAAACCTTCCCCAAAGTCCCTAACTAGCAATTCTACTCCGTAGGAAAGGTAACATAAAGTTAAGGGAGTAGAATCCTTACTGTTGGGACAAAAATCAATGAAAAACTGAGGGAGTTCACCTAAAATCTCCCTTGCCCTTCTCCAAAACGTTCTTGATGAAAATTGAACATTTTGGAGAGGTTTTCTTCATTAAATCTCGACTGGTCCACTATAGCGGTCCCCGCTCCTCTATAGCTGTACCACCGTAGCGGAACCATCCACTATAGTGGTGCTGACCGATGTTGACTTTCGCTATCGCGGTATTTTTTCGGCTATAGCGAAGGTCGCTACAGTGGTGCATCAACCGCCAGGGCGGTTGAAACTGGATAGAAAGTCATAAAGTCCCCCAAAAATGCCCATTTTACAACACACTTAATTTCCTGACATTCTGAAACAACCCCTTCACATCAACCTTCATACAAAGAGTTCTACTCACCCAAATTCACTTATGAAAAGTCCCCCAGACTCCTCTATGCCTTAGCTAATGGAAAATATAGCTCAGTACAAGATACAATACTCAATCCTCACCCGGATTACTCTAGACCATACCTCGCTCCAAAACTGATCGAGACTAGCCTAGCCTAAAATTTTCAACTCCCAAACCTAGCGTATTTCTAACTCGAAACTTGGCGTGAAAGGTCTACCCGTAATGACGAACCCGGTCGTTAAAGTTTTATATTTATTTTTTTGATAATTAAAATTTGCCAATAACCTAATTTTAAATCAAATTTTGAAAAAAATAATGGCATCATGTAGTCTTTCTAATAAATCCTTTTTATTAGGTATTGGATATCTGATCCATTTCAAAACTTTATTTAAAAGTTTATAATTAATAATTAACCTCGAAACTCCTTGTTCTTGCTCTGCCTGTTTATTAACATAAAAAGCAGTACATGACCAAGGTGATTTTAATGGTCTTATAAGGCCTTTTTGTAATAAAGAGTCAATTTTTTTTTTACATAATTCGAAATATTCTGTATTCATTTGCCATGGTCTGGCCTTGGTAGGAATATTATTTTCACTAACATTTTCTTCATATGGAAGGTTAACTACATCTTTTTTCCTTTCTCAAAAAATATTTGGGTGATCTCCACAAATTTGTAAAGAAAAATGATTTTTAAAAAAATCAATTTTTCACCTAATTTAGAATTTTGTAAAATTTCATCCACCGTTAAGATATATATTTCATTTTAAAAAAAAATTAACTTGACAATTTTTTGAAATAATTTCTTCCTTTATTTCATTTATGAATCTTGAAAAAGGTTGAGTAATAAAGTCAAATCTAATTTCTTTTTTATCAAAGGTTTCTTTTATACCAGTAGCATCCCACTTAGTAATGGGGTATATATGCATAAAAAATGAAAATCCCTAAATAATTTCATTTGAAATATCTTTTACCAAAACAAAAGTTTTAGGCATACATACTTTGTTTTGACAGATATAAGCTTTGGATAGTTTGTATTCAACTCCCATTTTATGACCACTAGCATTTCTAAGACTATGAGTAGTTTTATGAAAATACTTAGAAGGTATTAGTCCCTCTTATATACAATCTAAATCTGCTCCACTATCAATTAAAGCAGTAAATTCCTTTTTGAAATTATAATTAATTAAAAGAGTAACTTTTGTATAAAAAATTTGCGAAGTAATTAATTCAAGAGTTTGAAGAAATTCTTCCTTTTTATCGGGGATTTTAAAAGCAAGACTTTGTTCTTCAATATAAGAGATCCTATTATCTAAGACAACATTCTTATTTTTGAGATCAGATATTTTTTTTTTGAGCTTATTAATCTTTATCATTAAATCTTGTGTTGTTGGTGGTGTATCAACAACTTGCTTCTTTATTTTGAGAAGTCTTTTAACTTCAGTCATAGTATAAGGTCCTTATTGAGATGTAATTTCCCACTGTTTCGTTGAATATGATCCTTTCATCGTATCTATTATTTGTGATCTTATCTCTGGATCTTTGATAATCTTCAAAAGTTTTACCAATTTATCATTTTCAAGGACATTAATATTTAAATTCTTAAACTGAGAATAAATATTATAAAATTCATCTTCACCTTTGCTATCACAAGGTTGTCCTAACTGGAAAGACATATATTCATCTTCAGACGATGCGCAATCTTCATTTTGAAGGACTCTTAAATCCTTATCTGTAGAGGGATTTTCATTATCACTTTGTTCGGGACTTGAATTATTCGGAGATGAATTTAATAGGATCTTGCACAAAGAGTCTTTCATTTCTTCATCAATGTTTAGGTTCTTTATTTTTTCCTTAACCTTGCAATCTTTGGCATAATGACCTGCTCTACCACACTTGTAACAAGCATTAGGCTTTTTGGATTTAATAAAATATTTTCTTGCTTTAAAAGCCTTCTTCCTTTGCAATCGTTTTTCAAATCGTTTATTCTTCCAATCATGAGAGTCTTTTTTCTTCTTATGCCTATGAGGCTCTTTGGACTTCTTAGGGATATCTATGGCAGATTGTTCACAAAATTCTCCTAATTGATGTCTTTCATTAAGACAATGTCATTTGATTTGTTGATTCAACTTGATCTCATTGCATAAGGATAAACCTTCTTGATACATACACTTATTAATTTTCCATAAGTATATTCATCATAGTTTATATTTGTTGTTGTTCCTCTAAGGGCTTTTCTAACCCTTTTAGCAAAGAGTGTTGGTAGTCCATCTATGAATTTAGACTTCCAGTGTGAATTATTGCACTCTGGTAATTCCATGACTCTAGATAAAAATACATCCTTATACCATCTAAAGGATGTGAGAGTTTTACATCTCAAAATTTGAAGAATAGTTCTGATAGTTTCACTATTATCGGACCATCTGCTCGAGAAATGTTCTATAATATTAAGAACTAGAGTATAAACAACATTCTGAACAGGTTAATCACCCTTTTGCTTAATAGCTTGTAAGATCTTATAACGTTGTTCCTGAGTTAAATAATTATCCCACCAACCTTTTAATTGACCGATAAATCCTGCAATAATCATATCTGCAATAGTCTTATCACTGTTATTATTAGCTTTGCATATTGTACTATACATTAATATTTTGTGCACTAATGTATAAATTTACCTAACAGTATAACCATCTATATTCCATTCATAAATTTCTTTTTCACTATAGCTATTAGAGATTACCAATTCCTGCTCCTCTAATAATACATCTTGAAGAGTCGGTCGCGGATAATAGTACATCTTTTGAACTGGCTTTCTAGCATATCTTTCTGAAATTTTACTAATCTCATCTGAGATTTTTTCGTCATCAAGATTATTATATATACTTAAAGGACTGATTAGTAATCCCTTAAACTTTTCTTCTAACATTTTTTCTAGATTTGTAAGGCTTTTTAATTTAAAATCCTTTATATCGGGAGGGGGTAGAAAACTTGAGGTAGCAATTGAAGGTTGTTCCTTCCCTTTAATATTATTAGGCTCATATTTTTAAATTTCAGAAAATAATTTATCAATTCTATCATGAATGGAAACAATTTATTTTCCTAATATGCTCATATAAATATTAGTATAATTTTATTATTTAATCATAACATTAATATGCTGAGCAGTATCATTTTCAAATAATTTTAAAAAAGCATTAAAATATACTATTTTATTATCCTTTTCAATTTGAAAAGATTGTTGGGGAGGAAATACTGTCATGACCCAGACTGCCGTGAGTGGAACCCACCCAACCCTCCGGGTGAGCGAACCATCATCGACCCCGAACTTAACCGTTCTAATAGCTCAAAACCAGTGTGCAAGAAAATAAACAAGAAATTATAAACCAAGTCATACTAATATAAATAAAACTGCAGAAATCCCTCCCTAGAACCTGAAAGACATCGTACCAAAATGCTACAAAATGTCTAGAATACGGGGATGCAACCCCAAAGTAAAAGCAGAGTTTAAGCCCAAAATAAGTGGGCTACAACTAGTACGAAAGAAATCAAGGAAGATCGATCAAGGTAGCTCACCCTTGATATCTCAAAGCGCTGGTTCTATAAGTGAGGTCGCGTCTCAGCCGCTGGAAGATTTCCTATACTCACAAAAAGAAATGCAAATGCAGAATCAGTATACAACCACTGTGTACTGGTAGGATCATCAGCCAGTTCCAAATACGCAATATATAAATAGTATAATAGTTAAGTAAGAGTACAGGAAACATGTAAACAAGCAAACAGGTATCTCTAGACGACAAGTCCCTTCCTAGCTTGTCCCCATATGCAACCCACCCTTATAACCATGATCAGTAATCAATAATAATCAATAATTATACCATTTTACACATACCGGACCCACCCTGGGATCCCCCTAAATAACACCTAAGTGTTAAACATGCAACCCGGTCTACACCAAGACCAAACTCACAAATTAATACAATAACAACCCGGCCTCTCAAGGACCATATGCAATATCATGAATCATAAGCACAACCCGGTCCACTCAGGGAACCATTATAAGAATACAATAATATAATAAAGTAAACTCGTACCAGGCATGGTACCAGAGCCAACTAGTTAGTATCCCGTACCAGACGTGGTACCCGAGCCAACCGTTAGTATATCCCGTACCAGGCGTGGTACCCAAGCCAACCGTTAGTATCCTGTACCAGGCGTGGTACCCGATCCAACCGAATGTCACACAAATCCACATTCACAAATAATCAACAATCAACATTTGTAAACCAACAAGCAGTAACACCTAGTTTATTCACAAGATTGAAAGCAAGACTTTTGGACATTCCTAAACCATTCCCTAAGCAATGCAACTCATACAAATACTTAAACATACAATGCATACAGGAATCAATAACCATCACCTACCTTGAATTAGTCTGAAGCTCTAATCAACTGAAGCTTTCCCGTTTCCCAAAGTTCTTGCCAGTTCTTGGTCTAAAACAATATACAATAACCAAGAATCAATCTGTATGGCCTACCATTTACCCGGATTATGCAAAATCCTAAACCCCAGGCCACCCATGATCATTCCACTTTTTTCTCGGGCTTTACCACCATTAATTCACCTAGTTCTACTATTTTACAACACACATATTTTCCCAACGTTCCAGAATAATCCCTTCACGTCAACCTCAATTCTGGGAGTTTTACTTACCCGAATTCGATTCTGAAAAGTCCCTCAGACTCCTTTATGTCTTAGCTAAATGGAACACTAGCTCAAATCAAGACATTTTACCCAATCCTTACCCAAATTTCCCTATACCATACCTCACTCCAAAACTGGTCGAGACTAGCCTAGCCTAAAATTTTCAACTCCCAAACCTAAAGTTTTCTAATTTTAAAAATTGGCACAAGCGTTTTACTCATAACGACGGACTCGATCATTACAATAGATACCAATTTACCCATTGTTCATCCCCGAACGATCAACCTAAAAAATATGGAAAGTAATAGAGAAAAGAGTAGTACCTGTATCCTCAAACAAGTGAGGGTACTTATCCCTCATATCCTTCTCAGTTTCTCAAGTGGCTTGTTTAATTGGATGATGCTTCTATTGAACCTTTACCATACTGATCACCTTTGTCCTCAATTTCTAGACATCCCGATTAAGAATCATAATTGGTTCCTCTTCATAGCGAAGATCCTTATCAAATAACACCTCATCCCACTTGATGATGTAGTCCTTATCCCCATAGTATCGCTTCAGCATGGATACATGGAATACCGGATGGACACCCGACAAACTAGAAGACAGTGCTAATCAGTAAGCCGCTGGCCCTACAATCTCAAGAACTTCGAATGGACCGATGAATCGAGGGCTGAGCTTGCCTTTCTTACTGAACCGTATAACTCCATCAATGACACTTTCAAAAGCACTTGTTCACCAATTTGAAAATCCATGTCCCTTACCTTGCGATCTGCATATTCTTTCTGCCTGCTTTGGGCCGCTAGCAACTTGGTTTGAATGCCTCTTACCTTTTATTATGCTTCCCTTACCAAGTCCACGCCAAAAGGCTTTACATCACCTTCCTCAAACCATCTAATAGGTGATCTACAACCTCTCCCGTACAGTGCCTCAAATGGTGCCATGTCGATACTTGAGTGGTAGCTATTGTTGTACGAGAACTCGCACAACGATAGAAATTGGTCCCAATGACCCCCAAAGTCAATCACACATGCTCTTAGTATGTCCTCCAATACCTGAATCGTCCTCTCCGACTGACCATCAGTCTGAGGATGGAAGGTTTTACTAAAAGTGAGTTGTGTACCCAACTCTTCTGTAACTTACCCCAAAACTTAGAGGTAAACTGTATACCCCTGTCTAAATTGATGGACAATGGTACCCCATGCAATCTCACAACCTCTTTCACATAGATCTTAGCTAATTACTGTGAATTGAAATCCACCCTGACCAGAATAAAATGAGCTGACTTGGTCAGCCTATCAACAATGACCCAAATAGATTCGTACTTCCCCAAGGTCTTGGGAAGACCCACCACGAAATCCAAGGCTATCCTTTCCCATTTCCACTCTGGAATGGGCATTCTCTGAAGTAGTCCTGCAGGTCCTTGGGTGCTCATACTTTACCTGCTGACAATTTTGGCATTTGGACACAAAATCAGCTATGTCCCTTTTCATCCCGGGCCTCCAGTAAAGCTTCCTCAGGTCCCTATACATCTTGGTTACACCCAGATAAATCGAATACTGCGAGCCATGAGCCTCTACTAACACTTTATGAATGATGTTGTCAACCTAAGGAACACAAATACTTTCTCTAAAATTTAACACACCGCCAGAATCCAACGTGGCATACCCGGACTCTCCGTATGTTTCCTTGTTCAGAAGCCTGCTCAACTGCGAATCCTAAAACTGTTTGGCCTTTATCTCCTCTATGAATGTGGATTTGACCTCAATACTGGCCAACACCCCACCTTGTTCTGAAATACCCAAGTGCATGAACTTAGATTCCAATGCCTGAATCTCCCTTGCCAGTGGTCATTTGGACACCCCCAAACAAGCCAGACTGCCCATACTAATTATCTTACGGCTTAATGTGTCTGCCACCATATTAGCCTTACCTGGATGGTACTGAATGGTCACATCATAGTCCTTTAACAACTCCATCCACCTTCTCTGCCTCAGGTTCAAGTCTTTCTGAGTGAAGACATGTTGCAAACTGCGATGATCAGTGAATACCTCACACTTGATTCCATAGAGATAGTGCCTCCAAATCTTGAGTGCAAACACCACCGCTGCCAGCTCTAAGTCGTGAGTCGGATAGTTCCTCTCATGAACCTTCAACTTCTTAGAAGCATAGGCTATCACATTCCTATCCTGTATCAACACAACACCCAAACTAGAATGTGAAGCATCACAATAAACAATAAAGTCCTTACCTTCAACCGACAAAGACAAAATAGGAGCCGTGGTCAGAAGTGTCTTGAGCTTTTGGAAGCTTTCCTCACACTTCTAAGACCACAAAAATGGTACGTCTTTCTGAGTCAACCTTGTCAAGTGAGTAGTAATAGATGCAACATCCTTGACAAACTTCTGGTAGTAACCTACGAGTCCAACAAAACATCTGATGGACCCAACTCTTGACTGCCTCAATATTTTATGGATCCACCATCACCCCCTTTTTTGACACTACATGCCCCAAGAATACAAATGAAGTCAACCAAAATTCACACTTGGAGAGCTTTGCATAAAGCTTTTGGTGTCTCAAAATCTCTAACACAACCCGGAGATGTACAGCATGCTCCTCCCTACTCTTGGAGTAGATCAAAATATCATTAATAAAAACAATGATGAACGAATACAAGTAAGACTTAAATACCCCATTCATCAAACTCATGAATGCTGCCGGTACATTAGTCAACCCAAACGACATCACTAAAAACTCGTTGTGCCCATACCGAGTCCGAAATGTAGTCTTAGGAATATCCTCGGGCCTAATCTTCAACTGATGGTACCCTGACCTCAAGTCAATCTTTGAGAACACAGAGGCATCCTGTAACTGGTCAAACAAATCATAAATGTGGGGTAAAGGGTACTTATTCTGGATATTAACCTTGTTTAACTACCTGTAGTCTATGCACATCCGCATACTACCATCCTTTTTCTTCACAAGCAATACCGGAGCACCCCAAGGTGAAGCACTGGAATGGATAAATCCCTTTTTTAGGAGTTCCTGAAGCTGAGTCTTAAGTTCCCTTAACTCTGCTGGAGCTATACGATATGGAGGAATAGAAATTGGGCGAGTGCCCGGCTCCAAGTCAATACAAAAATTGATATCCCTGTCCAGAGGCATACCAGGCAAATCCACTGGAAACACCTCACGAAACTCTAAAATCACTGGAACTGACTCAATAGATGGGGACTCCACACTATCATCCTAGAGATGAGCCAAAAAGGCAAGAAACCCTCTCCCAACTAGCTTCCTATCCCGAACGAACGATATTATCTTAACTGGCTTAGGCCTATACACACCTTCCCACTTAGCCTATTCTTACCTGGAATCTCTAGAGCCACAGTCTTGGTGTTATAGTTCAACACAGCATGATAAGGGGATAACCAAGTCATGCCCAACATGACATCAAAGTAAACCATATCTAGAATTACCAAGTCTACCCAAGTATGCAACCCCACAAATACAATAGAACAATTACGATAAACATGAGTCACAAACACGGACTCTCCAACCGGGGTAGAAACATGGATAGGGGAATCAAGGATATCACAAATCAAATCCAGACCCATAGCAAAATTTACAAACACATATGAATATGTAGAACCTGGGTCAAAAAGCACGGAAGCCATCCTATCACAGGCTAAAATGGTACCTATGATCATTATGTCTGATATCTCATCCTCGGACCTTTCTGGAAATGCATAAAACTGAGCCCGAGCATCAATCCGAGCTACTTCCTTGGCCGGTTGCGCCACACCCTTACCCACGCTGCCATTTCCCTTGTCTCCTCAGCCTCCTTGAAAGTTACCTCACCCACTCTATGGATGACCTCTAGCATGACCGCCTCTACCTGCCAGGACCATAGCCTTAGACTGCTACTGAGTCTGATTACCAGTCTGTCTGTGAGGGAACTCCCTCTTAAAGTGGCCCAGATTACCACAATGGAAACAACCACGGTCATGTGTAGGCTTGTTGGCAGATGTGTAAGAAGCTCCCTAGCCTCTAGGAGCTGAGAACTGTTGAATAGCTCCCAGACGACCACCTGTAGTAGCTGGCAAAGCTGACTGAATGGGACGGGCAGAATACACCTGCTGATGGTGGCCCCTGGAGTGCGAGCCACTGAAGTTTCCATCATTTCGGGGCCTCTTGGCTAACACTTTAACCTGCCCCACCTGCTTGACCCCTTCTAGATTCTTAACATAATTTGCTACTTCGTTGAAGCCTTTGCCTGCTGAAGTCATTTGCACAAATAGCACCTGTAAGTCCGTATTCAAGCCCTTCATGAATAACCGAATCCTCTCCTCTTCATAACCCAACAACTATGTAGCAAAATGAGACAAGGCATCAAACTTAGCCTCATAAGCAGAGACTGACATGTTACCCTATTCTAGAGCCAAGAACTCATCCTTTTTTAGATCTCTCAAAGTACGAGGCACGTACTTCTCTAAGAAGAGAGAGTGAAACTGCTCCCAAGTTAGTGTGGGCAAAACAGATGACCGATATTCCACAAGAGACCTCCACCACTGCTTAGCATCACCCTGCAGCTGAAATGTGACAAACTCAACCCCATGATGTTGCACAATGCCCAACTTGTGCAGCCTCTCATAACAATCCAATATGAATTCGTAAGCATTTTCCTTTTCAGTGCCCTGAAATGTAGGAGGTTTTAGCTTTAGAAATTTAGTCAACATCTCATGCTCATTCCCTGTCATAACTGAACCCAGTATTGGTCGAAAGAAGTCATCTGTTCCCAACATTGCATCCATTCTAGGAACTGTAGTAACTGTTCGCTGAGTGCCCAAAACCTAATCTGCAACACCCATGGGGGTGGCTCCAGCACCAACCAAACCACTCAAGAAAGACCACACCTGTTGAAATGCTTTGGGCGTGATAGGGGGAAGGCCTGCACCTCCAGCCGGTGTTGCCTCTGTCTGCTTTACACCCTCCTCAACTGCAACCTCGACCTCCTATTCAACCTGATCCTAGGGTGAGGGAGGGGTCGCCTTGCTTACTCCTGCAGCTTCCTGAGCTATACCCCTAGCGGGTGTTGCTCTACCTCGGCCCCTGCCCCTACCCCTTCCCCTACCTCTACCTCTGATAGCCGAGCCCACTGTTGGGACTGCTAGTCTTGCTTCGTTGTTCCTTGTGTTAACTATCTGCGAACAGAAGAGTGAACGAAGTCAAATACTAATTTGTATCACCAGATACCAATTGGAATCAAGTTATAGCATGAAGGAAGAAAGAAGAGATAGTTCCTAAAGTCCTATAGCCTCTCGAAGAAAAGTATGAATGTCTTCGTACCGTTCTGCAAGACTCTACTAGACCTATTTTGGTACGATGAGATCAACGAACCTAGGGCTTTGATAACATCTTTGTCATGACCCAGACCAGTGGCACCCACCCAACCCCCCAGGTGAGCGAACCATCATTGACCCCGAACTTAACTATTCTAACAGCTCAAAACCAGTGTGCAAGAAAATAAACTAGAAATTATCAACCAAGTCATACTAATATAAATAAAACTGCGGAAATCCCTCCCTAGAAACGGAAAGACATCATACCGAAACGCTACCAAATGTCTAGAATACAGGGATGCAACCCCAAAGTAAAAGAAGAATTTAAGCCCAAAACAAGTGGGCTACAACTACTACAAAAGAAATCAAGGCAGCTCACCCTTCATATCTCAAAGCGTTGGGTCTACAAGTGAAGTCGCGTCTCAGCCGCTGGAAGATTTCCTATACTCACAAAAATAAATGCAAGTGCAGAATCAGTACACAACCACCATGTACTGGTAGGATCATCAACCAGTTCCAAAAACACAATATATGAACAGTACAATAGTCAAGTAAGAGTACAAGAAACATGTAAACAAGCCAACAGGTATCCCTAGACTATAAGTCCCTTCCTAGCTTATCCCTACATGTAATCCACCCTTATAACCATGATCAACAATCAATAATAATCAATAATTATACCATTTTACACATCCCGAACCCACCCTGGGATCCCCCTAAACAACACCTAAGTGTTAAACATGCAACCTCGTCTACACCAAGACCAAACTCACAAATCAATACAATAACAACCCGACCTCTCAAGGACCATATGCAATATCATAAATCATAAGCACAACCCGGTCCACTCAGGGAACCATTATAAGAATACAATAAAGTAAACCCATACCAGGCGTGGTACCCAAGCCAACCAGTTAGTATCCCGTACCAGGCGTGGTACCCAAGCCAACCATTAGTATATCTCGTTCCAGGCGTGGTACCCGAGCCAACCATTAGTATTCTATACCAGGCGTGGTACCCGATCCAACCGAATGTCAAACAAATCCACATTCACAAACAATGAACAATCAACACTTGTAAACCAACAAGCAGTAACACCTAGTTTATTCACAAGACTGAAAGCAGGACTTTTGGACATTCCTAAACCATTCCCTAAGACACGCAAGTCGTACAAATACTTAAATAACAATACATAAACATACCATGCATACAGGAATCAATAACTATCACCTACCTCAAATTAGTCCGAAGCTCTACTCAACCAGAACTTTCCCATTTTCCGAAGTTCTTGCCAGTTCTTGGTCTAAAACAATACACAATAACCAAGAATCAATCTTTATGGCCTACCATTTACCCGAATTATGCAAAATACTAAACCCCAGGCCACCCATGATCATTCCACTTTTTGCCCGGGCTTCCCCACCATTAATTCTCCTAGTTCTACCATTTTTATGGATACATTTAGGGAATTAAAGTCACATGATCATAATATAGAAGAATTAACAACAACCAACAACTTCTAACCTCAGAATCTCTCTTTTTCCCCAGAACTAATTACAATTAACCAATTGAGCTTTCTTTAAATCTAAACAAATTGAAATAAGTATTGTATTTAATACATAATTACCTCATTTATCAATTATGAGAATTAACTTATTCAATTAGTCTCTTATTTTAATTAATTTAGAGGAAAATCAAACGTTTTAATCTTTTAAAAGGATTTTCTTACGAAATTAAACTTTTAAATAGTTCTTTAAGTAAACTTATATAAATTCAACATAATTATATATGAAAGATATAAATTATTACTCAAAAACTATTATGAAGCTGATTTGAAAAATATTTTATCCTTTTTTTACAAAACAATTATTTCAAAAACTGTTTAAAATTCAAAAGGCTCAAGATTAATTCGTAATTTGGAGGGTAAAAATTGAGTGTCAACAGTACCTATCTAGTACTCTATGTTGTAGCAACTTTTGTACTGACTGATACAAGGTGTCGGGGGATTCTTCTGTACATTTTGCTCTTTCCCTCTCTATATATATTTGTTTGTTCCGCTTGTCTTTTCTATATTTAGCATTCAATATCATGTACTCGCTTCTTCTCTTGTTAGCCCGTTACTTATCATTCCGAACTACGGGTTTAACTTATCTACTGGTGGATTAGAGTGGGTGCCATCATGACCTGAGAAATTGGATTGTGACAATGACAAAGCATGTTTATCTTATTGGTGAGCTAAAAATGTTGCACATTCTTCACTATCTAGCTTGAGGGGATATATAGAGTTAAGGATTCCAGTGTAGAAAAGTTGCAAAGGGATGACTGCAATTCCTATCAAGTATTTTTTTGAGTGGGCCCCGCAAAGTACTTGCTTAGGTGTGATGTTATCTGCAAGCATGTAAAGGGTTGTTATGAAAAAGGAATGTTAGTCATGGTAGGTTAGTGTCATGACCCAAAATTTAGTCATGAGGGTACCTATCACAACCCCCACGATAGGTAAGTCAACTGAACACTACTACAACAGAATAGAGTAAATACACGGAAGAAAGACAATAAATACTAATTCTTAACTAGATTTCATAAAATAATGGTAAAGGAGTACACGAAAAACAAAATTTAATCCAAAAATCTAGAAGTCACAAAGTACAAGTCTCTAAGTACATAATATAACAAAGGAGTCCGAAAGTATCTCATAATGCGAAAAATGCATAAGCCTAAGATAGAGGGAGATCCGGTAGTCTCTATGAATGACAGTTGCTACCTCAGGAATCTCCAAAGGTGAATTAAGCATGATGCCACTCAATGTCCTGGGAGAATTGGATTAGCACCTGCACACAAAGTACATAAATAAGCAAACGTGAGTATAAAAACATATGTACTTAGACGTATCATCGGCCGACCCAAATTCAAAATGATTGTGAGAACCTCCTATTGGAGACCATTTACTACAACCCGCATGCACCTACAAATAGGAACACACCTAGGCTAACAGATGAACAATCACTAAAATAATACACGTACAGGTGTAACCCTTAGCACAAGTACCAATCTAAAATAGACAAAGCAGATTAAGGCATCTCATGATCACATCACACTTCCCAAGCTAATATCAGCACAAATACAATCCAAACAAAAGGAAATGTATGAATGAATGCAATGCATTTGCTTTGTTCACACTGTGCAAGCATGCACTCCATTCCCAATAATATTATGCGGACATGCACTCTGATCTTAATAATATTATGCCGTCATGCACTCCGATCCAGATAATTTTATGTAGGCGTGCACTCTAATCCTAATAAACTTGGGAAGGCAGGCCCTCTGATTTAAATGAAATGCAATGTATGATGTGCAGCATGCTACTTCGATCCCAAATATCATATACTATAAAAAAGTAAGGCATCTCATATCAAGTATCAATCAAGTTCCACATTGTCAGTTTTCCACAAATCTGTACATCTCTCTTTTTCGTAATTCAACTAGTCAGAGTTTTGTATTTCATCAATGATCATCACAAAAAAAATCAAAATTTCAACATGTGAGTAAAATCATCACTAGGATGTTCAGCAAGTCATTATCAGATACAATACACAACTAGTATGCTAGCAAATAGGAGAAAATAGTTTAAATAAGTCAATTAGTTACTTTAGCCCTCACAAAACACCGGTACCCACATAGATGCTCGTCACCCATTTATACGGGACCTCTAAATCCCCATTACTTCCCTTTCACATGATGAACACATAAAATACTTTGAAAAAGAATCAAAGAAACCTTAACTTGCCTTAAGTGAAGACAAATAAAGTCACACCAAGGCCTTTCCTTTTTGTAAG
Organism: Jaltomata sinuosa; assembly: GCA_003996215.1. NCBI lineage: Eukaryota > Viridiplantae > Streptophyta > Magnoliopsida > Solanales > Solanaceae > Jaltomata > Jaltomata sinuosa. The sequence goes on from QJPP01000468.1 coordinate 529,495, forward strand.
GATTTAGAATGATCCCAATCTATTCAAAAATAAGTTCTATGTGTAAAGACGAGTCCAACAATACGCATATCACTAAGGTTCTAATCCAGGTCTAAAAAGTCAACCAAAAAGTTAACCCCGAGCCCAAAAAGAAAAAATCAGAATTTATTTAAAATTTACTTTACCCATAACTTAAGGAGTTCACATATGAAATTTCATCAAAAATAGAGTTAAGATCTAGCTTGAAACTATCAATTTATCAAACTTTAACTTTACTGGAAAAATCCTAAATCTCCAAGTTGAAAAATCAAGATTTGAAGGTGAAATCATGAAGTAATCATCGATAAATGCATAAAACTAGCATAGGAATCTTACCCATAAGTTAAAGATAATGAACATGAAGTTTGGTTGAAAAAGGAGTAAGATTAGATTTCCAATTTCAAATCCTTAACTCTTGAATCAACCTAAAATTTGAGGTAAAAATACGGAGAAATCATAAATCTAAAGTTTTGGAACTTACCCCTTTCCAAGATGAAAAAATACACCAAGAATCATCCAATATGGAGCTCCGAGGTCAAACAATAGAGGAAAGAAGTAACCTAAAATGATAAAGAAATATGATCTTAAGTTACTGTAGCACGACTAGCGCCATTACACTAAATCGTCGTGATCGCGCTCACGCCGACCTCAAAGGACGGCGCTCTATCAGCACCAATAGTGCCGACCAGAGCAATCGCGCTTCATACGCACGCGGGACTCAGCACTATTATTTTGCCTCAATTCCATCACACTAGGCACTATTGCATTGGAGGCGCGCGATCACGCTGACACCAATAGAGGTCGTTGTCAATGAATATTGACCAAAGTCAACACTAGGCCAAAATTCCAATGTTTCAACCAACTATCCAAAATGTAATCGAACACTTTGGGACCCAAACCAACAGTGCTACTAAACCATAAATGGTGGAACTAATGAAATTCTCATACGATGCCTAAATATTCAAATGTTAACCAAAGTCAACCATAAAAAATATCAAAACCTTCCAAAATGAAAAACTTGCATAAAACTCAACCAAACACTTCAAGAACCGCACCACCCACTCCCTCAGACTAGAATTACCATAATATAACTACGAGAAGGGGAAAAACAGACAAAATACAAGAAAATCCAAAAATTATTATAAGGGTTTTACATTATCCACCACTAAAACACACGTTCTTCCTTGAACGTAAGAGTAAGGAAGATACTTGAATTGTCGAAAAGCTGGGCATATCTACTCTGCATGTCTGGCTTTATCTCTCATATAGCCTCCTCAACCGGTTAATACTTCTATTGAAAATTCATTGAGGCTATTTCCTTAGATCTCAACTTTCTAGTCTGCCTATCCAAAATAGCTGTAGGATCCTCCTGATCTATCCATTGAATCCCAACTAATCACATGAGAACCATCGGAATGATACTTCTTCAACATCGAGAAATGAAATACAAGATGCACAACTCAATGGCTCGAAGGTAAGGCTAACTCATAGGTCACCTCCTCTATGCACCTAAGAATCTCATAAGGTCCAATAAACCTTAGGCTATGCTTGCCTTTCTTCCCAAACCTCATCACACCCTTCATAGGTGATACCTTCAACAGAACCTTCTCACCAACCATGAATTTCAAGTCACAGACCCTCTCATCAGTATAACTCTTCTTTGTACTCTGAGCTGTCAAAAGTCATCACTGGATCAACTTACCCTATCCATCAAATCCCGCAACAAATATGTACCCTAAGAGCTAACTTCAAAGGAATCAAACTAACCAATTAGAGATCTACACTTTCTCCCATACAAAGCCTCAAATAGCGCCATCTGAATACTGGAATACGAATTATTTTTGTAAGAAAATTCTGCCCAAAGGCAAAAACTAATCCCAATGACCACTAAAGTCAATCACACAAGCCTGAAGCATATCCTTTAACACCTGAATAGTTTAATCCGACTGACCATCCATCTGTAGGTGAAAGGGTGTGCTCATCTCTAATTGAGTACCCAACTCCCATTGCATAGAACTTCAAAAGTGAGATGTAAACTGAGTACCTCTATCAAAAATGATGGAATAGGGCACACCATACAAACAAACTATCTCCCGAATGTAGACGTTCACTAACTTCGCTGCATTGTAAGTCACCTTCATTGGAACCAAATGAGCTGATTTGGTCAATCTATCCATAATCACCTAAATAGAGTCAAACTTCCCCAAAGTAAGAGGCAACCCAACCACTAAGTCTATACAAATATGCTTTCACTTCCACTAAGGTATAGGCATCCTCTGAGTTATACCATCTGATCTTTGGTGCTCATACTTCACTTGCTAACAATTCAAATATTTGCCCACAAATTCTACGGTATCCCTCTTCATCCTACACCACCAATAATGTTGCTTCAGTTCATGATGCATCTTGGTTTCCCCCGGATGAATAGAGTACCTCAAACTATGAGCCTCTTCCATGATCAACCTAGTCAAATCACCAACTCTAGGGACACAAATCTGACCTTTGATTCTAAAATCACCCTCCAAATCGAGAATCACTTCCTTAGCTTTACCCTTTAACACCTTGTCCTGAATCAAGCACAAGTTTCCATCTTTAAATTGTCTATCCTTAAGTTATTCCATTAACAAGGACTGTGTCTTCACACAAGCAAGAATAATACCAGGCTCCAAAATATCAAGTCTCAAAAAACTATTGTCCAAAATCTGAACATCAATAGCCAAAGGTCGCTCCACAGCTACTAACAAAGCAAGACTACCCATACTCACCGCTTTCCTACTCAAGGCATCTACTAATACATTGGTCGTTCCTGGATGATAGAGAATAGTCATGTCATAATCCATAAACAACTCCAACCACCTGATTTGCCTCAAATTCAAATCCTTTTGGCTAAAAATATACTGAAGGTTACGATGATCGATGAATACCTCACAATGAACCCCATACAAGTAATGTTGCCACAACTTCAGAACAAATTAACAATATAGCCGCTAACTTCAAATCATGAGTAGGGTAGTTCTTTTTATAAATCTTCAACTGCCTCGAAACGTAGGCTATCAGCTTCCCTTTCTGCATCAAAATACCACCAAGGCCAACACCTGAAGCATCAAAATACATTGTAAAACCTTCACCTCCATAGGTAGGGTAAAAATAGTTGTTGAAGTCAACAAGGCCTTGAGCTTATGAATGCTTGCCTCACACTCATCGGTCCACTGGAAAACCATACTCTTTTGAGTCAACTTAGTCAATGGAGCTGGAATAAAAGAGAAAACCTGCACAAACCATCTATAATACCTAGCCAAACCTACAAAACTCCAAATATCGATAGGTGATATAGCCCTAGACCAATCCTGAACACTTCCACCTTGTCCAGATCAACCATAATACCATCCTTGGTCACCATATGACCCAAGAATGCTACAGAACTAAGCTAAAATTCACACTTCAAGAACTTAGCATACAATTTCTCATCCCTAAGCCTGTGGAGCACAATCTTCAAATGTTTATCGTGGTCTACCTTATTCTTGGAATACACCAAAATGTCATCAATGAACACAATAATGAAGGAGTAAAGATATGTACAAAACACTTTATTCATCAACTCCATAAACACTGTCAGGGCGTTATTCTACCTAAAGGACATCATCAAAAATGTATATTGATCATAACGAGTCCTGAAAGCTATCTTAGGGATATCCAAAGCTCTAATCCTCAACTGGTGGTACCCCAACCTCAAGTCAATCTTTGAAAACACTGAAGCACCCAAAATCTAATCAAATAAATCATCAGTGCGCAGAAAAGGATACATATTCTTGATGATCACCTTGTTTAGCTACCGATAGTCAATACACATACGCATAGACCAATCCTTCTTTTTAACAAACAACACCAGAGCAACCCAAGAAGAAACACTAGGTCTAATGAAACCCTTACTCAATAAATCCTATAGATGGTCTTTTAACTCCTTCAACTCCATCGGGGCCACCCTATAAGGAAAAATAGAGATGGGCTTTGTGCTTGGCTCCAAATCAATGCCAAAATAAATATCTCTATAGAGAGGAACGCTCAGGAAATCCATAGAAAATATATCCTGAAACTCCCCAACCTTCTTTCACTGACTCCAGAAGAGTTGTGTTAGTGCTAGTATCACAAACATAAGCCAAGCAAGATAAACACCCCTTCTCAACTAACTGTTGCACCTTATGGAAGGAAATCACCCTCTTAGGATATGAATCCTAGGTACCCTTCCACTCTAACCTCGGTACACCTGACATACCTACAGTAACCATCTTGGCACTAGAATCTACAATAGCATAAGATGAAGAAAGCTAATCCATACCTAAATGACATCAAAATCTACCATGTCAAAAATAATCAAGCAAACCTAAGTATCATACCATAACAAAGTCAGCACACAGGATCCGTACAACACCTGATCCACTGCTAAAGAATCACCTATTGAGGTAGCAACACAAATAGGCACGACAAGACACTAACATATCATATCAAGACCAGATGCAAAATATACAGACACATATAATAAAGTAGAACCAGGATTAAACAACACTGAAGTAGGTTGATGGCATACTAAGACGATAACTATGATAACAACATTAAAGGAATCCGCCTCGGGTCTAGCTAGAAAATAATAAGAATGAGCCTTGTATCCATCTAGCTAGACTACTCCTCTACTACCTCTTCGCTTGGCTGGTGGTGCACTTCTACCCATCTATGATCAACCCCGACCCTAGTTGGAGTGTTACTTCTTTACCTAATGCTTGAGGACTCTATTGGTGACCACCACCTCTCATCTTAGGATAACCCCTCCTAAGATGCTTTTGACTACCACACTCATAATAAGAATTGGGAATCGTCATCAGCTGATAAGACCTCGAATAATCAAAATGGCCTCCACGGAATAAGAACCTTTAATAAGAATCATGAGAGGCCTGCCTTGGGCTGAAAGAGTCTTATTTGGAATACCCTTCCTCGAATGCCTGAAGGGCTGCCTGAACTAGTCTACCATGTTTAGAACACAAACCCCTCTTGAAAGAACCCCTACCTCTAGATGAGAAAGTGTAGGACCTCTTGTTTCCTAAATCCCCAAACTCCATATGGTGCATAAGCTCAAACTCCTTAGCAGTCTCAACGACCCTCTGAAAAGTAGCTCTTGATTGTGCTGTAGAAAACACTACCTCCTGGATCCTGAAAGTAAAAGCCTCTCACAAACCTGCAAATCCTCTCAATCTTATCAGGTAGAATCACCAAGGCATGGCAAGACAAGGCATAAAATCGAGTCTTATACTCAGTCACTATAATCCCATCCTGAGTTAAATGCTCAAATTGATGCCTATGTTTCTCCCTCAAGCTATGAGAAACAAATAAATCAAGAAAAGCCTAGGTAAATGACTCCCAATTCATAGGAGAAGATCCCATAGGCTTAGAGCCAACATAAGAATGCAACCACAGCTTGGTGGGGCCATGCATCTTCAAGGTTGTATAGTGAACCCTGTGATACTGTACTAGTCCCACACTCTGAAGCCTCTCATGACAACTTACTAAGAACTCGTATGCATCTTAGTCTCACCAGCCTAAAACTGAGGTGGATCCATCTTTCTAAACCTCTCAAACTTCTAAAACTCCGCATACGACATCACCGGCATAGCCACTCATGTGACTCCTGCACCCGGCAAAGGCATATGAGCAAACTAGTTGATGTAGTCACTGGCTGACCTGCTGTTCCATGAAAAACAAGAATAGGTTATTGATATGGGGTCTGAGCCCCAAACCTAGTCTGAGAAGCCTCTGGAGTACCAATCACACTGCCACTCTGAGCCATATCCTCTACAACCCCATCACATGAATCAAGGTATCCTGAAGCACCGGAGCAGCTACAAATCCAGGTGAGGCCTGGCCCGGGCCCACCTACTCGACTGAAACTTGATCATCTTTAAACTCATACTCACCCTCAAGAGATTATGCCCTAGCTGGAACATGAGTAGCTACCTGAGCTCTACCCCTAGCACGACCTCTGCCACGACCCCTATGACATCTTCTACCTAATCGTGGGTCTCGGCACGGGTAGTAGGTACAGGTGCTAGAATGGGATCCTGACCTCTCTCTGTAATAGCACGAGTTCTCACCATCTATGAGAGAATAAAACAAGGACATCAATTATTATAGAATCCAAATTTTTTGCATGATAAAAACGAAGAAGGAGAATTTCCTAAAGTCCTGTAACCTCTTGGAGATAGATAACGGATGACTCTGCCCCAATTCGCAAGACTTTACTAGACTTGCCTTGTACTTTTGAGACCAATGAACCTGGGGCTCTGATACTAACTTGTCACGACCCACAATCTGATCATGATTGCACCTACCACACCTCGTGCGATAGGTAAGGTAACCCAACACTACTACAATAGAATAGAGTAAATACGCAAAAGAAAAGTTAACAAAAACTAAATCTCAACTGGGTTTTATAAAATAATGGTAAGGAGTACACAAAAACAAAATCCAACCCCAAAATTTGGTAGTCACAAGGTACAAGTCTCTAAGTATATAATACAACAAAGGAGTCCAAAAGTATCTCATAATGCAAAAAATGCATAAGACTAAGGTTGTGAGAGATCTGGTAGTTACTATGAACAACAATTGCTACCTCACGAATCTCCAAAGGTGAACCAAGAACGATGCCACTCAATATCTCAGGAGAATTGGATCAGTACCTGCACACAAAGTGCAGAAATAAACAAGTGTGAGTGTTAAAATACGTGTACCCAGCAGCAGCATCGGCTAACCCAAATTCAAAGTAATGGCGAGAACCACCCACTAGAGACCATTTACTATAACCCATATGCACCTGAAGAAAAAGGAAGGCCACACTTAGGCTAACTGATAAACAATCTCCACAAAATACACGAATAGATATAACCCTCAACATAAGTACCAATCCAAAATAGACAAAGCAGATTAAGGCATCTCATGATCACATCACATTTCCCAAGCTAATATAAGTACAAATACAACCCGAACAAAAGGAAATGTATGAATGAAGGAAATGCATATGCTATGTACACATTGTGCATGTCTGCACTCTATTTTCAATAATATTGTGCAGGCGTGCACTCCGATCTCAATAGTATTGTGAAGGTGTGCACACTGATCTAGATAATGTTGTGCAGGAGTGCACTCCGATCCAAGTAATCTTGTGTAGGTGTACACTCTGATCTAAATAAAATACAATGATGATGTGCAAGCATTCCACTCCGATCCAAAATATCATACACAATAATCAAGTAAGGCATCTCATATCATGTATTAATTAAAGTATCAATCAAGTTCCCCGCTATTAATATTTCACAAATCTTACATCTCCCTTTTTCATAATTCAACTAGTTAGAGTTTTGCATTTTATCAATGATCATCACAAATAGGATTCAGCTTTCAACCGAGAGTAAAATCATCAATATCATGCTAAGCAAGTCGTTATCAAATATAATACACAACTAGTATACTAGAAAATAGAGGAAAACAAATCAAACAAGTTAATTAGTTACTTTTAGCCCCTTATAAAACACTAGTACCCGCATAAATGCTCGTCATGCCATCTATACGGCACCCCCAAATCCCCATTACTCCCCTTTCACAGCATGAACACATAAACACTTTGAAAAAAGAATAAAAAAACCTCAACTTGCCTTATATAAAAATCTGCAAAGTCACACAAAGCCTTTTAAGCAAAGCTTTTGAACAAGCCCAATCTATTCAAAATAAGCTTTACATGTAAAGACGAGTCCAATGATACCCTTATCACCAAGATTCTAATTTGGATCTAAAAAGTAAAATCAAAAGTCAACCCTGAGCCCAAAATGGCAAAATTAGAAATTTATTTGAAAATCACTTTACCCATAACTTAAGGAGTTCAAATATGAAATTTCATCAAAAATGGAGTTAAAATCTAGCTTGAAACCACTAATTCATCAAACTTTAACTATATCAGAAAAACCCCAAATCTCCAAATTGAAAAACTAAGATTTGAAGGTGAAATCATGAAGTAATCATCAATAAATGCATAAAACTAGCCTAGGAATCTTACCCATAAGGTAAAGATCATGAACATGAAGTTTGGTTGAGAAAAGAGGAAAGTTTAGACTTTCAATTTCAAATCCTTAACTCTTTAATCAACCCAAAATTCGATGTACAAAGATGGAGAAAACATAAATATAAGGTTTAGGAACTTACCCCTTTTAAAGACGAAGAAAATACACCAGGAATCATCCAAATGGAGCTCTGAGGTCCAAGAATGGAGGAAAAAAGTGACCCAAAATGAGAAAGAAATCTGATCTTAAATTACTGTAGCACGACTAGCGCCATTGCGCTCAAGACGACCTCATAAGCCAGCACCATCACGCTCCATCAGCACCAACAACATTAGCGCCAATATCACCCGACCAGCGCAATCACACTCCACACGCATGTGAGACTCAGTGCTATCACGCTGACACCAAACACCAGCAAAATCAGCATTTTCAAAACTTGGTTTTAGCACCCGAAGCTCATTCAGAACTCTATAGACATAAACCAAATATGCTACTAGACTGAAATTGATATTTCAGACTTAATGAAATACGGATTCATCAACGGAGGTTGTTATAAATGAATATTGACCAAAGCCAACATTAGGGTAAAATTTCAACTTTCCAACCAACTACTTAAAATGCAATCGAACACCTTAAGACCGAAGCAACAGTGCTACTAGTCCAAAAGTACTATTTCAGAAATAATAAAACTGATGGAATTTTCATACGACACTTAAATCTTCAAATATTGACCAAAGTCAACCATAACAATTTCAAAATCTTCTAAAATGAAAAACATGCATAAACCCAACCAAACACTTTGAAAACTGCATCATACATTCTTGCAGACCCTCATATACAACTACTGAAAGGGGCAAAATAGATAAAACGCAAAAAAAATCTAAAAATCACCATGAGAGTTGTTATAGTTAGCCGTAATTAATTAAATAGGTAGGTGAAAACAAGCTTTTTGCATTTATGTATTCCTTTTTTGCACTTTCCTAGATCTAAACCCTAATTTGTGAAGTCTCTCTTCGAGTTAGAATCGCCAAATATAATGATTACCTAGAAACACACGTCACTTTAAAGAACAGACAAATAAATGTTGTTGTACGTGTAATAGTTGTTGACATCTCCCTCAATATACCTGGTAGCAAAACTAAACATTAGCTTAGGGCATACGTGAACAACCGTACATTGTACGCGATAAATTAAAGTAAACTGGAACAGGAGAGAAGTTGAACATTGTCCGCAAGTTGAATATAAATTTAAACTCTTATTGTACCCTAATTTTTGCACTCTTTTAAATACAAACCCTAATCATGAAAAAAAATTCCGAGTTAGAATTGTCATTATTGGCATATTTCAAATATACATATTACCTAAAAACACGTGTCACTTTAACACACTAACAACAGTATGCATGAAAATTATTTACACTTTCCAAATACATGTAATTATCAAAAGATGCTCGTCAGTTAGGGCATACACGAACAACTTTTGTAGTACGCATGACAGTTGTTTACGTCTCTCGAATATATACATGTTACAAAAAAAATGCATGTCAGTTAGGACACATGCAAACAATTGTCATACGCGACAAATTAAAGTAAACTAAAATAATAAAAGTTGAATATTGTCCGCAAGTTAAATAAGAATTTTAACTTTTTGCTTTTATTATACCCCAATTTATTGAAATATATACACTTAATAAATTAAGAATCTACTTAATGATCTTGTTATTATATACTGTGTGGAAAAAAAGAAAAGGAAAAATCATTTATTTGCATCAAAAAAATTTACCCTCTCAAATGCTTTAACTATTTCATAATTATTGTAAAATTAAGCAAAAAGAACAACATTAATAGACAAGAAGTGTAAAGAGTAAGAATAATAAAGATAGAAAGACAAGAGAGGAGATCTTTCTTATTCTTTCAAATATATTCAAGTCTATACAAATGTATTCTTATGCCTCTATTTATTGTGTTCATAGAGGCATACAAAAAGTTATCATAACATAGCATTAACCATGGAGATTATAGTCTCCATAGGGGAGGTCAAAGGGTGTGAGCCCATGATAATGAGGAGTAGTGGCGAATTGACTAGACTTCATGGAAAAAAGTAGTGAAAGTAAATTACTTAGAATAGTGAACATCCACATTTACTATAATATTTTATAACAATAATTAGTTTTTATATTATTTTTTGACACGAGCGTTGCACATGTATTTCATAATAATTAAAAAAAAATAAAAGAAACGAATAAAAAATATTGGAAAATATGTTTGAATAATAAAATAAAGATGAGAAAAAATTCATGTGGTGGAAAATGATGAATTTAAATTCATGTTTAGCTTACTCAATAAAAAACGAAAGTGTATCCCCATATCATGAGATTAGCCCTTATGTGTGCTTGGCTTCTAGTATTAAGTCTCAACAAGGACAATCAAATTATTACCACTTCAACCAAGAAGGTTCTTCCTGTCCCAGCAACCTCTTTTCTGATAGAAGCCAATACCCTTTGATAGCAATGGCGAAGATACGATTTTCACTGGGGATTCAAAATATAAATAAGTAAACATAGGAATTAGCTGAAGGGAGTTCAATATCTACTATATGTACATAAAAAGTAATTTTAACTATATATAAATAGTATAATTTTTGGTCGAAGAGGATTTGGATGAAACCCCTATAAGCCCAAGGTGGCTCGGGCCATGTTTGGTAGTGAAGTTGATCTCCTCCATAGTCGTGGGTTAAGTTGTATTTATCAACACTTACTTATTTATTATAATATAAAAATAATAAATAGAACATATTAAAGACTGATGATAATATCTCAACAAAAAGGTTACACTACATTTCATTAGGCAGGTTTGGAAAGCCACCTGGTAATTGAAATTGGTATAATTACTAGGGTGGTAATTATACAGCCTAGTAATTACGATGACTTATTTGTTTGTCACTGTGTAATTACAGCGTAATTAATAATTGTATTGTTTCGTTGCACAAGTGTAATTACATGATTATATTGAATTTTTAAAATAAAAATTAATCATCAAAAACTAAAAAATTATATTAGAAAAATAAGGGTCTTTATAAATAATATTAAATTAAATATTTAAGATTATATATATATATATATTATATATATATATATAATATATATATATATATATATATATAATATAGATTTATGTATGTATGTGTATATATATATATATATATATTTATGTATGTATGTGTATATATATATATATATATATATTTATGTATGTATGTGTATATATATATATATATTATCTTTTGTAATATATTAATTAATAAACATATATTTTTAACTAATATTATAAAAATAATTGATTTATATTTTTTAAGTTAGTATATTTTAATTAAATTAATCATAAAAACTTAAAGTATATGATTTTTAAGAACATCATGAAATGCATGTTTGAAAAAAAGATTAATATTATAAATATAATATCATAAAATTATTAAAACATTTGACAGAAAGATAATCTATTAATTCTTACTAAAAAAATGAAAGGCTTGCAATGTGAAGTATCAAGTCAATACTAGTAAAATAAATAAATTAGAACTAAAAATATAATATAAGTTCAAAATTCAAAACAAAAAAAGTTAACATAATACTCTTATGTCAAATTTTAAAATAACGTACATAAATATGATTGAAAAGAAAATGAAAACCTAAGTCTATAACTTTATGAATAATGAATTTTTACTTTAATTTAAAAATTAGAATACTAACTAAATTATGCTAAATGAAAAAAATAGAAATATTTTCTTGGTCAATAGATAATATACTAATTATAAAATAGATAATGTGAACAATTGCATGGAATCACAAGAAGTAAAGGTTGAGAAATGAGAAGGAAATGAAATATAAATCATATAAAATAAAAAATATTTTTTTAAAAAAATATTAGAATAATAAAAATAAAAAATAATAGAAATAAAAAATAAATTAAAATGAAAAAATAGAAATAGAAATAAAAGGACGAATTTAAAAGTAACCAGCTTGTAATTACACCATGTAATTACCAGCAATTCACAGCTCCCTCGAGAATTGGAGAATGTAATTGCTCCCTATCAATTACACCCAATTACCTATTGGCGAAGTAATTACCTGACCAAACATGTCAAGCTATGTAATTATACCCGATTACACCAAATCCAATTCTCAGGGTGACTTTCTAAACATGCCCTAAATATTTAACATTGTAAAATTAAGTTTTGGGTCAAACTCACACCCCAAAAAATTAGCTCAAACGGAGGAGGATTGTCCAAGCATTATAAAGAGACCACCCATCTTATTAACCATCAATGTGTGACTTTTTTCAATCTTTAACACCTGACTTTTTTCAATCTTTAACACCTCACCTCATGCTCAGGACTGGACATCTGGTGCGTGGGCAACTTTAATTTGGGGGCTCAATATTGGATGAGATGAGTCATGCTCTGATACCATGTAAAATTAGATTTTGGGCCTCCTAACTCACACCCCAAAAGCTAGCTCAAAGGGAGGAGGATTGTTAAGCCTTATAAGGAGACCACCCATCTCATTAACCACCAATGGAAGACTTTTTTCAATCTTTGACACCCGACTCTTTTCAATCTTTAACAAATATTATACGATAAAAGCTTCTACTCCCTCCATTTCAATTTATTTATCATCTTTTTTAGTTTATTTCAAAAAGAATGTTTCTTTTTTTCCCTTGCAACTATTTAATTTTAACTTTCCACATGACATTTTTAAGATCAGATCATTAGAATGTATTTGGGTATATTTTACATATCTTTAGTTTAGGACCAAATGATTCAAAAGTCTACTTTCTTTTCTTTAACTCTGTATCAAATCAAAACCATACAAACAAATTAAAACGAATAAAGTTATACTCTCTCCATTTCAATTTGTTTGCCCTACTTTTCTTTTTAGTATGTTTCAAAAAGAATGTCTCTTTCTTTTTTTAGCAACTCTTCAGTTTCAATTTTCCACATGACATATTTAAGACCACAAGATTAAAGAGCATTTTGGTATATTTGACATATCTTTAATTTATAACCACAAGATTCAAAAGTCCTTTTACTTTCTTAAACTCCGTGTCAAGTTAAAATAAGTCAAACAAATTAAAATGGAGGGAGTATTATTTTTTGGAGAACACCAAAGTCCTTTTTTAATCCAAGAAAAAAATAGGTGAAAACTTATTTAAATACAGTGTTTATATCTAATTAATAAATATGTGTTGCATACAAATAAAGTTAGACTTAGGATCTTTTCTTATAAGATTCAAAGAGTGGAGTTTATAGTTTTTGCTAATGGAGACACTTTGACAAAGTCAGTTACAGTTCAATTTTACAGAGGATATTTGCACTATTAGTATAGTATAGATAGATATATAAATGTATGTGCATAAATGTATGTTTCTGTTATGAACTAATTGTTTTTCATCGGATAAATAGAGAAATATCAATGGGTTTATAGGCTAAATGAGTTCTCCCACCTATCAGACTAGTCTTTTAGGTTGGACTCTCCTGTTTGGTTTATAACATTGGTGCTTTCATTGAGAGTGGAGACTGCGACTCGAAGTAGTAGCCTGGGCGCCAGGAGTGGTGGCTTGGACCCAAGAGAGGTAACAGTTGTGACCAACTGGGCATAGCCGTGACCAACGAAGACTCGGAATAGTGGCCTAGACCCAAGAGGGGTACCAGTTGTGACCAATAAGGACTCGAAGTGATGGCATGTGCATCAGGAGTGATGGCCTGGACCCAAGAGGGGTGTCAGCCGTGACTAACGAGGTCGTTGGTTCTCAAGCGGAAGCGATTGCTATGAATCAATTGTCCCTCATCGAATAAATAGAAAAATATCAATGAATTTATAGCATAATAGGTTCTCTACTTATCAGACTAGTCTTTTGAATTGATTCTCCTTATTGATTTGTCACCGTTTCCCTTTGTCAATCATACTGCCAAAAGTACTAGATATTGTGAAATTAAATATTTGGAACATGAATTAATTGTTTAATTGACCACTGAGTAGACAAGTACCATATTGGAGCTATTGATAATTAATGAATCATTCCAAATCACAATGCTAGCAGTTGGCGGACCTCTCCCCTTTTCTTTTCTTTTCTTTTCATGAAATGAAACGCCTTAAAATGTTTGTATTCAATTCAAACAACGCTATTTCTAAAAAGGCAAACTTTTCTTCCAACCACTTTTGTTTTATCTCCCATCTGTTCAGTACTGATATTAAGGTTCCGATTAATTCAGAAATTTGCTTTCGCGTAATACCCATTTATAGTGAAAAGCACTCTCTAAAAGGATTTTCTTTTTTTCATATTCAAGATTTAAACTCGAAACCTCTCTGATTTCTTCAAACTACTTATCCCTTTTTGAGAGTTATGATGCTAAAGATAAAGAAACGAAAATGCCAAAAAAACATATTGGCATTTTGTCCTCAAAACACTTCTTTTTTATCTTTTTAAAAATGAGTCAAGGAAAAAGAGGAAAAAAGAAAATAGTGAGAAGAAGTTTTCATGTGATCATGCATTATACCGACAAGTTTCAAAAGAGTAAACAACACTTGTTAAACTCATGCAAGAAAGAAAGAAAAAACTCAAACTGCAATAAGACCAACGTCACTCACTTCAAGTTGGTGCCAAATTTGCTGAAAAATAGGGAAAAAGAAAGAAAAAGAAGGAAGAATTAACAGAGCATCACTACAAAAAAACTCCTATATAAATCACCTCATTTTCTTCTATTTCATTCATCAAAGCAACTCTTAAGAGAAATAGAGAGAAAAAGAGAGAGTTACTTTGCTTCTCATAATTTTTCATTTTTCTTAGTCTTTCTTGTTGTTCTTCTATTTGGTGCAATGGCTGAGAATGGTGCTTCCTCTGATTCTCATTCAACCAACACTAGCCCTACTCAGTCTAGGTGAGCCATAAGAAATTTTGTCTCGCTATTCAACACTCTCTTAATATAATTAAGTGTAGAAAGTCGTTTTTCCCCTTTTACTCCCTCCGTCTCAATTTATGCGGCATATTTCGGATTTCGAGATTCAAACAAGTTTATCTTTGACCGTAATTTTTTTATATATCTTTTAAATATTTTGAATTGTCTATTATTGAGACTTGTAGTACTTTTTATGTAATTTTCAAATACATAAATTTTATTTCAAAAAACTTAAAGATTGCATGTCCAAATTCACGGTCAAACTTAAACTGTTTGACTCTCGGGAAGCGAAAACTTCCACATAAAATGAGACAGAGGTAGTAATATTTTTTAAATGTTTTCTTTATGTTTTGTGTTATTTAAGTCGAGTGTCTCTTGGAAACAACCTCTCTACCTCCATGAGATAGGGGTAAGGTCTACATACACTCTATCCTTTCCAAACCCCATCTGTGGGATTTCACTGTATATGTTGTTGTTACGTTGTTGTTGATGTAAATTTTAGGAAACAACCTTTCTACCTCCACGAAGTAGGGGTAAAGTCTATGTACAGTCTACCCTAGTTATTTTCCCCCCTTTTAGTATTTTCTCATGTTTGGACGCTAGAAAATGATTTTCTTTTTTGTAGATGTTTTCATTTATATCATTTTCCACTTGGTTTGTGTTTGGCACGATGGAAAATATTTTTCTGAAAAAATTCCGTCTCACTATTTAACAGTCTTTAGCAGAAAGTCATTTTCCCCCTTTTAATATTTTCTGTTGTTTTATTACTAGAAAAATGTCTTAATTTCTAGATGTTTTTCATTATGCCAAACACATCCTTGATGTTTCTTTAATTTTCTTTTTCGTGTAAATCTTGTGGGGTGGATTGATATTCTTCTTCTTTTTTTGTTAGATAAGGGTGAGAGGATCGAAAAGATACAAGTTTTAAAAGGCCATGCAAAAGGATCTACGAACTTCCTAGATCAATAGAAAGATAATCGTCTTCTTGTTTAAAAATCTTCATCTGAATTTTGTATTTCTTTCGAAAGTAAAAAGCTTTTGACAATTTTAATTTACTTTTAAATATTTTTTATCTTAGAAAAATAAAAAATCATTTATTGGTTTTTTCCAATTTTTTTCTTACTGTTTCACTTAGTGAAGTGTTAGTTGAGAGGAGATATAAATGGAGTAGTTTGGACTATGTTTTTGTGATTTATACTATTTTTATGTGTATTTTGAAAATGAGTCATGTGTATATATGTTATGTCACAAATTACAGTTTATGGTTGAGTAATTAAGAGGATGTGTGCTAACTTCCAATTTTATAGGTGTTAGTATTGAAGATCATGTTTTAAATGTTTCAAAATAATTAACTATTTTCTAGGTGTATGTATACATATAATATGAGTTTTTTTTTTCTTTTTAGGTAAAAGAGCTAAGTTTATTATATACTAGAAAAAGATGTTTATTCAATTAGTTAGATTAATAATTTACAATTTGCTTTTATTCTATGTTGCAGCGTTACTCGCGTCAACCTTGACCGTGCCACCGCTGAGTCACGTCGCAGACAGGTTGAAATCTACTAGTCGTTAATTTCTTCATTACTCCCCGTCCCAATTTATATAATGTAGTTTGACTTATTACCAAATTTAAGAAAGAAAGAATTTTTTTTAAAAAAAATTGTTGTCTAAAACGTACAAGTCACAGATGTTCGTATGTTTGTAAATCATTTCATTAGGGGTGAAATTGACATTTTGAAGTTAAATTATTCTTAAAATATAGGAACATATCATTCTTTTTTAGACTGACTAAAAAGGAAGTGTGTCACATAAATTAAGACAGAGAAAATAGCTTTCTTGTTTTCATCGGAAAAAAATTTATCAGACATATATATCTTTAATGATATTTAATTACATGTAGAATTTTATCTCAGCTAAAGTATTTTTTTTCAAAACATAGCAATATTTAACTTGTAAATATATCAAAATCCATCTAAAGGACATGTCTATGATACTATACGTATAATTTTATTTTTTTTATAAGAGTGAATGAATTCTTTCGATATATAAATCTTTAAATTATATTTAAATATTAGCTTTCTTACTGCCAATTTAGAAAATAAACCCTTTTTAGCTCATATAAAGGCCAAAAAGTTGGAAAATATCATCACTTAAAACCTAAAATTTGACAACCAAAAATGTATCTTAAAACAGGAAAAATCATAACTTTTTCTTTTTAAGATCTTATAGACACGATTTACAAAAATGTATTTTTGCATTTTTTTTTATCTGATTTCTGTTATATATACAAAACATGAACAGGCATTGTTCCAGATGATGTCATATCATGCATATATGTATCGACTTGCAAGACATGCCTGGTTCATTCTCTCTCTCTCTCTCTATTTGTTGATTGTTGCATTAAAAATATACTATTGCTGATGAAATCTATAGTTTAGGACGTAATAATATTAATTCTATTTCTTTTATCATGTAATTTTAGTCATAACAAGCTTATACTAATAATTTTTCTTTTTATCATGTCCCAACTTAAATGCGTCTCAATTCAACTCCAGGGTTGAGGTAATTATTATACTTCCACAATTTTTACAATTTATCATACAAAAAATTAATTATTAACTTTACAGTTTTTTCATTATCACAGGCGATGCAACGAGAGGTGAATGAGATTAGGCTGGAGTTGCGTGCTGCAGAAAGGATGCTAGGGTTCGAATTTGAATCTCTTTAATTATTTATTTTCATTTTTTAACGATTTTCTACAATCAAACAATTGATTTAATTACTTAGTTTCCAATAGTAATGTTTATATTTATATTTTTTGTTTCCAGTGTTAGGAGACGTTGCAAATGCAGGTGCCACCGTAGGAACAACACAAGATCAAGAACCCCATAATGAAGCAAAGAGAGGAAAATAAATAAATAAATAAAGGACCTCGATGTTTCGAGTGTTTTGCTTTAGTAGCAACTCTTGCTTGTGAAGTTTGTAATTTAGATTGATGCGTAAGACATCTTTCTATGTATGGTATAAGTTTGTAATTTAGACTGATGTGTAAGACATCTTTCTATGTATGGTATAAGTTTGTAACTTTGACTGATGTGTAAGACATCTTTCTGTGTATGATATAAGTTTGTAATTTAGACTTAACATCTAAGACATCTTTCTGTGTATGGTATCTTTTTATGGTTATGTTCTCCATATGCTTGTTTTATTCTCCCTATAAACAATGATATATTTTTCTTTGTAGTCCGTTTAAAAAAGAATAATTTTTTTTTTTTTAACAACTCATTAATTTCAACTTTTCACTTGACATCTTTAAGACTACAAGATTAAAAGACATTTTGGTATATTTGACATATCTTTAATTTAAGACCACAAGATTTAAAAGTCTTCTTTATTTTCTTAAATTTTCTATCAAGTTAAAATAAGTCATCCTCTTTAAGACGGAGGGAGTAGCAAGTAGCAACTCTTGCTTGTGAACTTTGTAATTTAGACTTGTGTGCATGGGATGTCAATGGTACGATTCGGACAGTATTTTGTAAAATTTGTACCATATCAATTTTTTAGTTATTTTATTTCATATAATCAAAATTATACTTTTTAAAACCGTCTCATTACCTCGGTTTTTCTTCGATATCGGTACGGTTCGGTTAATTTTCGATATATTTTTTTCTTTAAAAAAATATAGAAGTTAGTGTTGGATATTGCAACTGTTACTGCTACATAGTTTCTAGAAGACTTAGTTGTTTAGTTATTTGAGGAGTCTAATTATTGATTTAGTTGAATATTCAGCTTATTAGTTTTAATAAGAGTCTAGTACTTTAGATGTAGGAGGAGTCTACTACTTTGTTTATGTGCCTATATAAAAGCTTATTATTAATGAAATTAATATGAGAAAGTTTTCATTCATATTTTCTATTTTATTGTTTGCATCTCTCTCCAAAATCTCCAAAAAACATAACAGTGGTATCAGCGCCTTCATGATCTTGTGCCTTTGTTGAGGAAAAAACTTTCAACCATTTTTAATCCATACTCATTTTCAATCTATTTTAACCCGTGCTTACTTTTAACGCTCAGGGCTATTTTCAACCAATATCAATTTTAACCAATTTTTAATCCATACCACTTTTAACCTATTTTTTATCAACCATGGCAAGCAATGGTCTTTTTTTGACGGCTCCACAAATTTTCACTTGTGAAAATTATCAAATTTGGGCAGTGAAGATGAAGTCTTATCTTGAAGCTTATGATTTGTAGGAAGTTGTAACAGAAGGATTACCTTTACAACTACTCCCTGAAAATCCTACTTCTGCCCAAATCAAAACTCTTTCAGAAGAGAAAACCAGAAGATGCAAAGCCAAAATTGTGATTCAAAATTCAGTTGGAGATTCTATCTTCTCTAAAATAATTGCATGTGAGACAGCGAAAGAAGCTTGGGACAAACTCGAAAAGGAGTATCAAGGAAGTGAACGAGGCAGACAAAATCAGATCTTGAATTTGAAAAAGGATTTTGAATCTCTTAGAATGCAAGAGGGTGAGACCATCACTAAGTATTCTGAAAAGATCTCTTTGATTGTCAATAGAATCAGGTTGCTTGGCGAGGATTTTAAAGATAACAGAATAGTTGAAAAAAATTCTTGTGACTATTCCAGAGAGATTTGAATCTAAAATCTCTGCGCTAGAAGAGTCTAAAGATCTCTCTACCATATCTCTTGCAGAATTAATAAGTGCTCTTCAAGCACAAGATCAAAGAAGAGCTTTCAGACAAGATAAAGTTGATGAAAGTATTTTTTATGTAAAACACCAAAAAGGAAAAAATGATTATCCTTCTTGCAAATATTGCAAGAAGAAAACACACTTGAAAAAATTTTGTTGGTGGAAATCTGAAGCAATATATAGAAATTGCAAACAAACAAGTCATGTTACAAAAGTGTACAAGTTCAAAGATCAAAATAACTCACAAGCACTACTAATGGAGGAAGAAACTCAGGAGGACGAACTTTACTAGATTGCAGCAACAGAAACAAGGAGGAGTGTTGGATATTGCATCTGTTACTGCTACATAGTTTCTAGAATAATTAATTATTTAGTTATTTGAGGAGTCTAATTATTGATTTAGTTGAATATTCAGCTTATTAGTTTTAACAAGAGTCTAGTACTTTAGATATGTAGGAGGAGTCTACTACTTTGTTTATGTGCCTATATAAAAGCTTATTATTAATGAAATTAATATGAGAAAGTTTTCATTCATATTTTCTATTTTATTGTTTGCATCTCTCTCCAAAATCTCCAAAAAACATAACAGTTAGAACACTCTATCATGTATACTTGTATATGACTTTGGCAAAAACTCTTTAGGCATTTTTATTGTTTAAAAGGTGATAAGAAAATAAGAATAAAAATTCATCCCATTATTTTATGGTAGTGTAAAATAATATTAAGTATAAATAAACAATATAATGTATTAGATTACATGAGCGGGGGGAAATGAAGATGAAACTCAAGAATTGAGTCGTACTTAAATTAATTATCGAATAAGAGAAATTTAAATCATAACAGAGGAAAAATATCTAATAACATGTAGCTTGTTACCCAAGATCATTGAAATACCTTGTAGCTTACTAGTTACTACTCAAGAGTCAAAATTCTAGAACAAATTTAGTTTCGATTGGAGTAGTATAGTAAGTTTCAACATTAGGACTTTGAGTGTTAATTTTGTTGCCGCTTTCCATCATCCCGGGTCCTAAGTAAAATTTTTAATATTTTATTATTTCTAAACTTAATATATAAAATATATTTACACATATATTATTCGGTACAGTTCGGTATTTTTTCGGTTAATTTTTATAAAATAAAAAACCTACCCAATTATTCGATACGGTTATAAACTTATATAAAAACCATCGTTTTTATTAAAGAAACCTAAAAATCGATTCGGTATAATACAGTTCGGTCGGTTCCGTCAGGTTTTAAAAAAAACCCATTGACACCCCTGTTAAGACATCTTTCTATGTATGGTATCTCTTTATGATTTGTGTTCTTCATATATATGCTTGTTTGTATTATATGCATCATTTTATATTTTTTTGAACGCTTAATGCATAGTCAACATTTTAAATTTATTTAGGTGTTCGAATTAAATCTTGTTTCTATTGAACACCTCAACTATTAAAAAAGTATTCTAATTAGATATTTCTAGTTTAAATTTTGATTTTTTTTTGTGTGTGTTCTCATTCCTTAATTAGATAGTTAAGTTAATCACATATAAATATGTCATCTTTTTTAATTATACTTATTTGTCTCAATAAATAGTAAAACTCCAAACATTTCCTACTAGAGACAAAACGACATATTTTATACAACAGATAAGAGTATTGACCACTCGTACGCTTTTAGCTATGAAATATCTCCTAGAATATGAAGTAATCTGCGGCAGTGGCAGGGAATTCCAAGGCATGAAATGAATTAGCAATATGAAGTAATTCGCTGCAAGCGCGAATTGGCAACTTGGCAAATTAAAAAGTAGGTGCAGAAGAGCAAAATTTTAATTGGTTATGATGAGCAGAAGAAACTCTAAAAATGGAGACGTTGTTTCCTCATTTTAATACATCACCAAGAAATACAGAGAGAATTGAGAGCAGCTCACAGGCAGTAATAGAAAATAGTCTGTGAAAAAATAGTGTGTGAGTGATGTTATAGTAACTTGATACGTCAAGATATATATCATCGGATGATATATCACGGACGGTCGTATATAATAATAGTAACCCAATTAGGTTGGGGTCGGGGTGGTTCAAGGGTGAAGCTACTAAAGCCTTTGCTTTAGGCCCTCAAAATTTTGAGGCCCCAAAAAATTTTAATATTGAATTTTATGATTTTAATTTAACTTAAAATAATATTACATATTATAAAATTAAAAAGTACAAAATTTAAATAAAAAGAGAAAGAAATATCTATTTTTTATGAGAAATATCTTAGAACTTTGAATTAAGCAACACAAAAATTCATATTAATAAATAAAGTTTTTACAACAATAATGCGGTGCAAACAAATTGCTAACATCTTACTAACTAGAATTAATCCATAATTGTATATGTCCTTGTTGGTATCTGTGTTCAACAAGTATACCAGAAAATAATTTAGACTGGAAAAAACAGAAAAGTAGAAAAAATATCCGAGACCACAGAATTCATTGTGTGTCTTTATGGAATTTAACCCCCTCACTGTACCCGAGGTTGTGAATTATTTTCTCCCAGGATAAAAAGAATATACCTGGTATTGATGTATCGGTACCTCAAACTTCAATACCTTCAGCGAACTCAAAGAGTCAGACTTTTATCACACTTAGACTCGATTTTTATTTGTAAAAAAATATATAGTAGATGCAGATTTTCGTTCCTGAAAAAGTGAGATAATCCTCTATATTTATAGCCAAAATTTCGGGTTGAAATGGTGCGAAAAACTCCTTTTCTGAACAAGTATGGTACATGTTCGGAAGAAACACCTGTTCTGAACAGGTCTGGTGTCTATTCGGAGGGAACACCTATTCGGAATAGGTTTGGTGTCTGTTCGGAAGGAATAGTTCCTTTCCAAATTTCTATTGGAAATTGCGAATTTCAAAATAATAGTTCGCGCGAATTAAATTAATGTCTAAGAAAAAGGAAATCAATTTATGAACTAAAATAAATTTTATCCAAAAAATTTATCAATCAATCATTTGCCAAAGCCGAAGCCGAGCGAGCCACGACGACGACGGCGAGAGGGCACTCTCTTCTTAACCCTTTAAGAGTGATGTGTCGGCGTTCTACGACATATTTGACTCCTTTAACTAAGAATAATCGTGAGTTTTTAAGCAACCGTTGTTGTTTTTGATGGGTTTTATGTTTAACTTGCAGGAACGTGAACCAAAATTGAAAAAGATGGATTTTTTACACTAAAGGGCTCTACTGGTTAGTGTGACGACTCACTTGACGAATCGTCAAGGTTTTGATGAGTCGTCACACCAACCGTCAAGCTAAACAGTCAATTTACTAGCAAGTCGTCACTGGGCGGACGACTTACCAGAATTTTCCAGCAAGTCGTCACAGGCCCAACGACTTACCAGAAAAATTCACTGGATAGTGGCGACGGATGGCTTGACGGCTCGTCACAGACCTGACGGACCGTCAGGGAAGCCATCAAGCTTTGACAGTCGAAGTTAAGCCACTGCCTAAGAGTGACGGTTCACTTGACAGCCAGTCACATGCTTGACGGCCCGTCAGGCGACCCGTCAACGCGACGCGGGATTTCGAAAATTCTATTTTTGGACTTTATTTCCTGGACTACTATAAATACCCTGTGTTAGGGTTATTTTATTATGCATTACCAAATATTTCTAGAGACTAATTGGGACGACTTTTTGAGAGGAAAAATATGACACCAACGTATTCTTCTTCTTCCTCCATTGTTCTTGGAAATTATTGGCAGCTTGTTCTTGGAAAACTAGAAGCTTGTGTTCATCTATTGTAAGATCTTTTTCTTTATATTATGAACACTATTATTTTCTTTTTCTCTAATAGCATGAGTAGCTAATTTTCCACAACTAGAGTTGTGGGAGCCATGACAAAAGTAGCAATATAGATTTCGGGTAGCATTGGGTTAAATTTATATGTTGTCACGTGGTTATTCATTCGTTATTCACGTTTTCTAATGGTTGCAAACATTAGAACATACCTAGGTTTGATTTGCTTGAACAAAGAGATTAAAATTGGGAAATTTGATTAACTACGAGGATTCGAGACTACCAACTCTCGTCTTATGATTAATGTTGTAACTAGATTAATCTACTTGATGTTTAGGATTGAAATAAGAAATTTCACCTTTTCAAGTTCGAAAGAATTGAAAAGGAAATTCGTCTATTTGGTTGAGAAACGTTTAGATGATACCATTAATTCAATCACATCGTGATATACATATAGAAAGAACCCGGTTAAGCTTTGAGTCGAAATTGTTACGACGCCATGGTGAACACTTTCCTAGTTCATTCTCATATTGATTAATACTCGTTGAAACTCGTAACTTATTATTTGCATTGTTCAAATATTGATCACACAAACCCCCCATTTACTGGAAACTATTGATTATTAGTCATCTAATTCACTAACGATTTAATTTGCACCTTATTCTCTGTGGGATCGACCCCAACCTCTGTTGGGTTCTATATTTGACGACGACTGCTTACGCTTCTTAATTTGAGGTGTAATTTGAGCGTTATCAAATTTTGGCGCCGTTGCCGGGGAATACGGTTTTTTATTAAGTCCGGTGTGTTTATTTGACTCTTAGTCATATTTCCTACTTTTACTTTTATTTGTTGTTTTTGTTTGTTACAGGGTACATAGTTGTGCATGCCAAGTACCCGGCTCTCGGGTGAATCAACATTACCTTACGATCCCCAGCTTGCTAGAATGTTAAGGCGAACCATGAATGCACAACAACAAGAGGCAGCAAGACTAGCTGCAGCTCAGCAGGCCCAACAACACGTAAATGTTGATGATATTGAGGACGATGTTGGGCTGGATGATGAGGCTGCAGCGGGTGATGGTAGAGCTGCGGAGCGTGTTGAAAATATAGCCCCCGCAAACCAAAGGCAACAACAGAGGGGTAGAGGTCGACAGCAACCAAGGCAATTTGCTTTGGATGATGATGAGGATATCGACTTAGATGGAGTTGGTGCCACGGGCGCTATTCCGCTTCCTCCGCTATCGCCTGGGGCCAAGTTCAACATTACTAGCAC
Source organism: Jaltomata sinuosa (assembly GCA_003996215.1). Taxonomy (NCBI): domain Eukaryota; kingdom Viridiplantae; phylum Streptophyta; class Magnoliopsida; order Solanales; family Solanaceae; genus Jaltomata; species Jaltomata sinuosa. The sequence goes on from QJPP01000468.1 coordinate 554,331, forward strand.
AATGCTCCAGCTGTTGAACTTAAAAGGACTATTCCGTGGTGTTGGTGGTGATGATCCAAACTGACACCTGATGAATTTTGTGGGTATCTGCAAGTCGTTCGAATTGCCTGGAGTAAGTCAGACAGCGATCAGGACAGGTTATTTCCGTTGTCTCTGTCTAATAAGGCAGCATTATAGTTGACAGAGCTAACCCCTGACTCTATCACAACCTGAGGAGAGTTGAAAGGAGCATTCCTAGAAAGGTTCTTTCCTCCCTCTAGGATGATACAGTTGAGGGATGAAATTAGCAACTTCAGAAAACAACCTCATGAGGCTTTACATGAGACCTGGTTGGGTTCAAGAAAAAGCTGACACAATGCCCAAACCATCAGTTGACCGATAATTTTTTGATGCAGATATTCTACAGGGCACTGAATTCGGTTACCAAGCCAACACTGGATAATGCAGTAGGTGGAGCATTTATGGGTCTTACCTTTATCGATGCCACAACTATTTTGGACCGGCTCACTAAAACCAACAGGGCTTGGCATACACGGGATACAGAGGTAGCTGCTAGTACTTATGCAGTCGGTATGTCAGCGGAACAGCGCAGGAAAGAGGAAGAGCAGGACCAAGATATGGCCCATCTGAAAATGCAAATGGACCTACTGACAAAACATTTGTTGTCAGGAGGTATGGAGAAAGTGAAAGTTGTGGGTTCCCAAGGTAGAGCAACAGAGTTTGAATCTGATGAGGAGGCTAATTATTTGGGGGGTTTCCAGGCCAATGGCCAGGGAAACCAAGGTCGGAACTATCAGAAGGAAAACTACTATGAAAATGCTGGCTACAGAGATCGTGATCAGGGGAACTGGAAGAATAAAACTGATAGAGGTGGGTTGTATGTACCACCTGGTAATCGGGAAAGAGCTAGCAACGAGACAGGGACGTCCAAATTAGAGAATATGATGGCGAAGATGTTGTTGAAGGTGGAATCTACTGACTTCGGAGTCAAGGAAATGAAATCTGAATTATCAGCAATGAGTCAGTTGGTGGATTCTCATTCCACCTCAATCAAGCAGTTAGAGCAACAAATGAGTCAAATCTCGGCGTCTCTAAATCAGAGGAAGATAGGTACCTTGCCGAGTGACACTATTCAAAACCCAAGGAATGATGGGAGTTGTATGACGATCACTACGAGAAGCGGTAAAACATTATCGGAATCACATCCGGTAATTCAGACTCAGAAAGGTGATGTTGCGGATGAAAATGTGGTAGAGGATGCTACTCAAAGGCTCACGGATAAAAGCAAGGAAGTTGAAAAACTTCCAACTGTGATGCCTCGGCCACCGCCTCCTTTCCCACAACGGTTGAAGAAGAAAGTGGAAGATAGCAAGTTCCTAAATTTCATGACCATGCTCAAGCAGATATCAGTGAACATCCCACTGGTGGACGCTCTTGAACAAATGCCCGGATATGCCAAGTTCATGAAGGACTTGATTACCAAGAAGAGGTCAGTGAGCTTTGAACCAGAAGATAACCTCCACCACTGCAGTGCTATTTCTTCAAGATCGTTAGTGGAAAAGAAGGAAGATCCAGGTGCTTTTACTGTTCCCTGTACTATTGGGAAATTCAACTTTGAAAAAGCCTTATGTGATCTTGGTGCTAGCATCAACTTGATGCCGCTAGCAGTCTATAAACAGTTGGGTTTGGGAGCTCCCAAACCAACTACCATGAGGGTGTTAATGGCTGACCGTTCAGTAAAGCGACCGGTGGGAATATTGTATGATGTGCTGGTAAAGATTGGTAAGTTTATATTCCCAGCTGACTTTGTAATCTTAGATTGTGAAGTGGACTTTGAAGTTCCCATAATCTTGGGACGACCATTGTTAGCCACTGCAAGAGTGTTGGTCGACATGGAAAGAAATGAACTGACATTCAGATTAAACAATGAATTGGTCAAGTTTGATGTGTGTAAATTGATGAATCCACCAAGAGGCATGAGGGTGGTCTCGGTTATCAATGTTATTGATGAAGCCCCTATGGATGTGCATATTGAGTAGAAAAGTTTTGTTGAGACCCTAGCTGTGATGAGAATGATGTTGGGATCACAAAAAGAGAAACCTATAGAGGAAGGCGGTGAGAACAAATCAAGGAAAAGAAAACACCGCAAGAGAACCAACAAAGAAAAAGAGTTAGAAAGAGTAAAGAAGTTGTCTCGACTAGCTGAGGAGCCGATAAAAGAGAAAGTTGGAGCTCAACAGGATGATGTCGCTTGCACCTATTCCAGTGATTGCTCCTGCTTTGGAGACCCTGGCGGTCTCCAACATCATGCCAGACTCTGAGTCCTATGGGCTTCACAGGTATTCCTTTCTCTCACAGTTTTAGCTTTCACATGTATGCATTAGGGATAATGCATGAATCTAAGTTGAGGGTGTTAGGATACCTGTGAGTCTTTCACCACCGAGGATTTTTGTTGCCGTGTTTCTTTTCCCTCCGGTATGCTATCTAGTAGAACCGGCATGTTTAGGTTGTCATTATAAATTTTGTTTGTGTTGTTTTCTGGTGTCTATAGCAAGCATGGCTTTTTGGAAAGTTGAACTAAAAGGAGCCCCCTCTGAAAAAGTTAATTTTGTACTTGTGTTTGAAATGATTGACTGTTCTGGATCTCTGAATGTCATTGAATGGATGTGATTGTAATAATTGTGCTTAAGCTGAACTGTTGTTTTGATAGTTGGTAGTGGTATGGTTTCTTGGTGCCAAGTGTGTGTGAGCTTATTGTTATAAACTCTTACTCTGTGCATGCATCTAGAACTTGCCCGGTCTATTTTGTTAGGATTGAAGTTAGTTGCTTAGGAAAGGATCACAGGCCCTTTTTTGTGTGCTGTCCACTTCCAAATACAAATAATCCCTTTGATCCCTGTTTGAGCCATAATTGACCCTATTCTTTCAATAACCTGTCACCGTTTCTTTTTAACTTTGAATCCCTATTATGGCCCTGGTCCTTCCTTGGACATCGTGCACCTCAACTCAGGCAATCATCCTAAGTTGAGGGTGGCTACTATAGAGGTAAATGATAAGAAAAATAGGATAGATAAGATTGGCTGTGGATAGAATGAAAATTTCAGGTGTGTGCCTAAGAAAAGAAAGAAAAAGAAACGAAAAAGAGATGAAAAAGAATTGTCAAAATAAACAGGCCGCACCTGTAGCTAGAAAGAAGGGAATAAAAAGGTGAATAAGGATGGACGAAGAAAAGTTAAATGGAAATAGTAGGTCGGTGATTCCAAGGAGGGCTTAGTCACTAACCCCTAAATGTATCCTACCTGCACCCAAAGCCACATTACAAGCCAAAACAAGTCCTGTAGTGATCCTGAGCGGCTATCTGAAAAACTGAAATAGGATAGCAAGGGCAAGCTTATGGCATCGCATGTGCATTGTTTGAAATCGTTTGTGAGTGTGAGCGCCTTACCTAGTCCCAAATCTTGTGTGTGGGACTTCATTGTGGTGAGGGCACCGAGATTTCTGTATTATCTATTGACTGTTGGGATAGCTGTTGTGTGTGTATATAGAATATTCTATCATATCGGAATGACATGTTTTGATCCTTGCAAGTTAGCGTTGCATACATTTATGTGTTACCGGGGGGCTTGATTTAAATTGAATAAGCTGTTGAATGGCCATGATTTGCTAGTGACACGTGTTTGTTTTCTTAGTTGAGTCGTCTTTTTGTTTTTGTTGTCATGTTGCTTGAGGACAAGCGAACATTTTAAGTTGAGGGTGTTGATGTGTCGGCGTTCTATGACATATTTGACTCCTTTAACTAAGAATAATCGTGAGTTTTCAAGCAACCGTTGTTGTTTTTGATGGGTTTTATGTTTAACTTGCAGGAACGTGAACCAAAACTGAAAAAGATGGATTTTTGACACTAAAGGGCTCTACTAGTTAGTGTGACGACTCACTTGACGAATCGTCAAGGTTTTGATGAGTCGTCACACCAACCGTCAAGCTAAACAGTCAATTTACTAGCAAGTCATCACTGGGCGGACGGCTTACCAGAATTTTTCAGCAAGTCGTCACAGGCCCAACGACTTACCAGAAAAATTCACTGGATAGTGGCGACGGATGGCTTGACGGCTCGTCACAGACCTGACGGACCGTCAGGGAAGCCGTCAAGCTTTGACAGTCGAAGTTCAGCCACTGCCTAAGAGTGACGGTTCACTTGACGGCCAGTCACATGCTTGACGGCCCGTCAGGCGACCCGTCAACGCGACGCGGGATTCCGAAAATTCTATTTTTGGACTTTATTTCTTGGACTACTATAAATACCCTGTGTTAGGGTTATTTTATTATTCATTACCAAATATTTCTAGAGACTAATTGGGATGACTTTTTGAGAGGAAAAATACGACACCAACGTATTCTTCTTCTTCCTCCATTGTTCTTGGAAATTATTGGCTGCTTGTTCTTGGAAAACTAGAAGCTTGTGTTCATCTATTGTAAGATATTTTTCTTTATATGATGAACACTATTATTTTCTTTTTCTTAATAGCATGAGTAGCTAATTTCCCACAACCCTAGTTGTGGGAGCCATGGCAAAAGTAGCAATATAGATTCCGGGTAGCATTGGGTTAAATTTATATGTTGTCACATGGTTATTCATTCGTTATTCACGTTTTCTAATGGTTGCAAACATTAGAATATACCTAGGTTTGATTTGCTTGAACAAAGAGATTAAAACCGGAAAATTTGATCAACTACGAGGATTCGAGACTACCAACTCTCGTCTTATGATTAATGTTGTAACTAGATTAATCTACTTGATGTTTAGGATTGAAATAAGAAATTTCACCTTTTCAAGTTCGAGAGAATTGAAAAGGAAATTCGTCTATTTGGTTGAGAAACGTTTAGATGATACCATTAATTCAATCACATCGTGATATACATATAGAAAGAACCCGGTTAAGCTTTGAGTCGAAATTGTTACGATGCCATGGTGAACACTTCCCTAGTTCATTCTCATATTGATTAATACTCGTTAAAACTCATAACTTATTATTTGCATTGTTCAAATATTGATCACACAAACCCCCCATTTACCGGAAACTATTGATTATTAGTCATCTAATTCACTAACGACTTAATTTGCACCTTATTCCCTGTGGGATCGACCCCAACCTATGTTGGATTCTATATTTGACGATGACTGCTTACGCTTCTTAATTTAAGGTATAATTTGAGCGTTATCAAAGAGCTAGATGAAGTGCTTCTTAATATAAGGACAAAAATTTTCCTCTATTGTACCAATGAGGAAGAAATGACTTTCCTTTCATTTTTTCCTTCACTTGGTTTCCCTATATTTCTTAATTCACATGACACCCACATTTATCAATTCAGAACCTTATCTTTAAAGCTCAATCTTTAAAGAACACAAACCCAACAATCTCCCACATGAATGGGGAATGACTATATCATGAAAACATATGCTTGGAAAAATTGTGTGATTCGAAAGCAAGGATTAATTACATCTGGATAAGTAGGTTTTCCTTTGAACATTCCGTAGTGAACATATATCAAATAGACTCGGTCAATTGGTAAATTTGATATCTTTGAACCGTCAAACTTTGGTGTATACCTAGACAATATAAGTCACACAATCAACTCTTTAACTGTCTTTGGTTCTCATTGTTTTATTCTTTTCAGCCATGAACATTGCTTGGTTCATAAATGCGTAGAGAACTGGCCTTACAAGATTCTCCTTGAAGCAGCTTCCACTTCACACTTACATAGGTGATTCCTAAATATGTTATCCCGTAGATACACCATTTGATATACCCCGTATCAAACTTAGAAATCATTAAAAAAATTTAATGCCTTATCCTTGTTACTGAACATTGTCTCATCACGAGAATGGACCATAAAAATTATTTTGACAATGTTGAACCATCATCAATGACTTTGTTTGATCTCTTTGAACCTAGATCTTGGGATCTCTAGTCTTCTAGGTAGAGTTACTGCCACGATGATTTGTCCTCGGCAATAGTCCCATTCCCTTTGATGAACTTTCTACAACCTCTCTAGTTAGCCTTTTATAAATGGATCCGACACATTATCTCTTGACTTTATATAGTCAATTGTGATAATTTCACTTGAGAGTAGTTGTCTAACGATGTTATATCTTCATCGTATGTGACGAGATTTTTTGTTATACATAACGCTCCCAGTCCTTCCTATTGTCGCTTGGCTATCGCAATGTATGCATATCGGCTTAGGCCAAAATGGAATGTCTTCTAGAAAATTTCAGAGCCATTCAGCTTCTTCACCGACCTTGTCTAAAACTATGAACTCAGACTCCATTGTAGAGCGGGCGATACATGTTTGTTTGGATGATTTCCAAGATACTGCTCCTCCACCCACTACTAAAAACAACTCAAAAAGGGACGGATAGGAAAGCGACGGACAACGTCGCTCCTGAAAAGCGATGTTGTCCGTCGCTTTCCTATTTTTTTTTTAATTTATAATTATTTTTTTACAAAAGCGACGATCAACGTCTCTTTGTCCGTTGTTTTTTTTGGCGGATTTTTATGCCAAAATTATTTATAAATAATTAATTTTTATTTTTTATTATAAGCGACGAACAACATCGCAATTATTAAAAAAATTTAAAAATATTTTTAAAGAAAGCGACTTTGTACGTCGCTTTCTTTAAAATTTAATTTATATTAAAAAAATAGAAAAGCGACGGACAACGTCGCTTTTTTCCATCATTTTTTGGTCAATACGCGGTCAACTCATTTAAAAAAGCGACGGACCAAAGCGAAGCTGTCTGTCGCTTCTTTTATTATACAGAGACCCGACGGGGTCTCTTTCCCTCATTTCTCTCTTTCTCTTTTCTGTCCTCCTCTCCTCCTCTCCTCCTCTCCTCTCCTCCGCTGCTCTCTCCACCGCCGCTCCCTTCACCGTCAACCTCCTCCTCCAACCTCCTCCGATTTTGAGGTTATTTATTTTATTTATTTGAAGGTTAGGGTTTAATTTGAGTATTTTTATTTTAGAAAATTAATAGTGAACTCTAGACTAGGGTATGTTGTTGTTGTTGAATTCTAGACTAGAGTGTATATATTATTGTTATTGTTGTTGAATTCTAGACTAGGATTTTGAAAAATTGATAGTGAAAAATTCCTTTTTTAGATTATATTCTTAGTTTATGAACTTTAATTAGTTTAGGCTTGTTATTAGTTTGTGAACCTTAGTTTAGGCTTGCTGTTAGTTTGTGAACCTTAGTTTAGGATTGCTATTAGTTGGTGAACCTTAGTATAGGCTTGCTATTAGTTTGTGAACCTTAGTTTAGGATTGATATTAGTTTGTGAACCTTAGTTTAGGCTTATTGCTATTAGTTTGTGAACCTTAGTTTAGGCTTGCTATTAGTTTGTGAACCTTAGTTTAGGTAATGCTTGCTATTACACTACTAGAAAATGAGCCTACGGGAACAGATATGCTAGTAACCATTTTTAAATCGTTGCTAAAAATAGTATATTGAAACGGTTATAACCGTTGTCAAAAGTTATGGTAGTTATTGACACGACTTAATCATATGACCGTTGCCATTGGAATTTAACCGTTGCAATAGGACTACCTATAGCAACAATTTAGTGAACCGTTGCGATAAATCCATCTATTGTAACAATTGTTTAAAAAATTTTATTTGTTGGAACGGTCTATTAACCCAAAACTTTAGGTAACGGTCATAACCGTTGCAATAGCCTATTTTTAGCAACCGTTTAAAAATGGTTACTAGCATATCTGTTCTCGTAGGCCCATTTTCTAGTAGTGTCCATATTTTTTCTCAATTATTTTTGTCACCCGCCAATAATAATATTTTTCTTTTAATTTTGTACGATAATTGTTATTAATTATTTATATTTTAGTATGTATATGGTATTTATCAAATAACAATTCAATTCAAATTGTACTATACCTCACTCGAGCTGTTATTTTATTAATTACTATTATTTTTAGATCTTAATTTCCTTACGTATTACTTTTATTACTAAATAAAATGACATGTTTTGTGTTACCTTGATACCTTTTTAAATTCGTATATAATTTATAAATATATAATTTATTTTTAATAATTGTTATTTTATCATAAATTAATATAATATTACATGTCATTAATTTTACGTATAATATATATACATATTTTATTTACAAGTAATTTTAGCTTAATATTTTGTGATAATTATTGTTAATTATTATTTTAGCTATAAAATTATACATATGTTGTCTTATTAATTATATCACAGTCCAAATTCATGTTTTTCTCAAAAATTATTAGTTTTAGCCACTTTTACGTTTTACTTTTATTTACTAAATAAATTATGTGATATCCTAACACTTTCTAAATTCGTATATATATAAGTTATACACATTTTTAATTACTATTATTTTATTTGTGAATTTCGTATGATTTTACATGTCATTAATTTTGCGTACAATATATTTATGTTATAATAATTTTTTTTATTTTATAATTATCGTTAATTATTATTTTATCTACTAAATTATATATATGTAGTATTTTATTAATTAAATAGCAGTCCAATTCAATTTTTCTCTCAATTTATTTAAATTTTAGCCACTTCTTGCTTAATCTATATCAATTTTAGCCTCAACTAAGCTCAATTTGCCACATTTCCGGATGACCCGATTTTGACCCGGACCCGACCCATCTGCATCTTTTGATCATAGTCGTCTATTAACTTAATCCAACGGTTGAGCTTTAATTCCCCATTTCCCTTTTTAATCTACCCTAACCCAACGACCCAACTTCATTCACTCACATCATCATCACCGCCTCTCTCCCTCTTCTCCGCTCCTTTTCTCTCACTACCACACCACCACTACTGCCACCCTCCTCAGCCACTCCGGCCAGCAACCACCAGCCGCTAGTAATGGTCCACAACCTCTCTCTTCTCCTCTTCGTCTCTTCTCTTCCTCAACCTCCATACCGCCCGTCACCTCTTCTCCATCTCCATCCAAACCCACCATCACACTGCTCTACGCCACCACCCGCTTTAGGGAACCCCCTCGCTGCTGCCTCTCCATCGACGAAGACCTCCACCAAAACAAACCCCATTGTCACCCTCTCCTTTAGATCAAACTCTCGCTGTCATCACCGCCACTGGTCATTTCTTGCCAGCAGAATCACTTGAAGATAAAGCTAAAAATGGGAAATTGAACACACGAACAGCCGGTGACTTCTCCCATGTTACTCTATTTTTATTTTATTATGTGTGTATGTGCTTGTGTGATTCAATCCATGCTCGATTTACTTGTTCTTTAAATTCATGTTCAGCCCCTTCCCTTCTCATTCCATGTTTAACAATTTGCTATGGTCGAATTGGATTCCACTTTGTAATCGGATAGATCCGCCGCAATTGTTGTATTGATAGTTCTTTATTTTTTTACAGCGTTTTGTCTTCTCTGTTTAGACGTCAGTTCTATTGACTGACTACGAAAATTAGAAATCATAGTGTAATACTTTATTGTAAAACTCGTCTTTGGATAGTTGATTGTGACTCCAAGGAATCTTTTTAAACTTATAAAATAGCCTTGATTCATAGGTTGATATGGTAACTTTGCCTATATTTCCTCCTTTCTTACTCAAGTTTGAATCATGACCGCCTTTACTTTTGTTTAACAATCAAGTGATTTCTTTCCTTCCATTCCTATGACTTGGGTTGTCAATAACTTTCATATGCTATTATGGTAATCCAAAATTTCTTGGGCTGTCACAAACTGAGGAATTCAATTGTGGTAAAATATTGATTGTTTTCCTCCCGAATTGATGGTTCCTTTCTTAAGAAAAGGTCCCCTTGATTTATATTCCTTTCCTTAAACTAATTGAGTCAGTTTTTTCTTTGAATATTTGTGATAAATTTCGATTGATTTACACTTGGTTGAGTGATTTGTTTCCCCTGAAGGAGACAAGAAAACAACAAATCCATGTACAGAACTGGTATAGATTTTATTAAATGGTGCCAAAATGGTACAGGAAAAGAAAAAAAAATATATGAGGTTGGGCATTATGAGATTGAGCTTGTTTCTTTTGTCAAGGTATGTGATGTTTTGATTTTTTTATTTTCTAACTTTAGCTATATGGTATTTTCTTTGGATCTGTACTAATCATATTCTCTTGTTGGTAGCCTGTAGGACAAGGAATCATGGGATATGAATACTCCGGAGAAAATTTAGGCTGCTGGAAAAAAAAGAAGAAGAAGGGAATGCACTTTTCAAGGATGGTAAATATGCACAGACATCTAAGAGATACGAGAAGATAGATGTTTAGCTTTTACAATGTTGTTTAAAACTATATTAGTGATTCTTTTATATGTCAAGAGCGAGAAGCTATTGTGATGTGTCAGGATTGCCTAACTGCACAACTAAACAAATATAGGCCGAGTATGATACTAACTTTAGTGAGGAGGAAAAGAAATAGTCTAAAGCGCTGAAGATCACCTGCAACTTAAATAATGTAGCTTGTAAGTTGAATCCGGGCAAAATAGCCTAAGTTCCAGTGGTAAAAGTCTTTGACGAAGCTCGTATTCTTATTTCGCTGTCCAGAAATAGGTGATATCTCATTCAACTTTTTTTCTTTTATTATTTTCGTTAAAATTAGTAGGATGTTGTTGGTTTGGACTGGTCTTGTATGAAAATATGAGCTTGATGTTGGTGAGCGATTCAACGAAGGTTCAAAATATGTTGTTTCAAGCTGCTGCGTTTTGTCTGTTTTGTAATTTTGCTCCGGAATGCTTGTCACTGTCTTATTTGGTGTTTAAACATTGATTATAGCTTTGTAATAGATAAAAACATATTCCATGCCTAAAAGAAAGATTAAATAGTATAGTGTGATTTGAGTAAGCATTTGAGCTGAGGACTCCCCAAGGATCTTTCGGCTTGCCATAACATGAACAATCAAGGAGGGGATGAAGCTATTCTAATAGTTTTGTTTGGTTTCTTCCCATTAATTGTCGTATTTATTTGTTCAATTGGTTTGTCAGTTGATTAACTTCTTAAAACATACATTTGGTTCATCATACCAAATGAAAGTGTCATTAAGAAGAAGAAAATCTAATTTTAGGGGTTTACTCTTTAGTTTTCCTCTAAAGCCTAGACGAAGCAAGACTTAATATGTGCTCCCTGATATAAGCTCAATAGCTTTCTTTTGAATTAGGTGTTTTTCTTTCAAGTATCAATGTCTTTTTTTCTGAATTTAGGTGCTGCCAACAAGCTTATTTGATCCTATTGATGTTAATTTCCTATTGTTTGGTCGCGATTGGATCAAAAGAGGGGAGGGAAAGGGTATTGAATCAGGTTGAGCAGAAGAGAAAGCTTCGAACAAATCAGTTCAGCTTCTCTAAAGTGTTCCCATGATTTGAAAAACCCAGCACCTCTTCAATCCATGTAGCTTCTCTTTTCCAGGACTTAAAAAATCTCCCTTTGGTTTGAACTGAAAAATCATGATAATTCTTATGAAAAATATTGACTCTAGTATGAGTCTGGTTTAGGTATCTTTTTCCTTTCTTTTGCAGCTTCTCAATGTGCATTGTTTTTGGCGATTTTGTGCTTTTTCACTCTCAAGCCTTACCTAAAATTACTCTGCCAATAAGTCATGTTTCGAGCTATCATTTAATTTATAACGTATGATTCTGTTATGCTCTGATTCTATTGGTTGTGATAAACATATCATATATGTTTTTAAGTCACAAGTTATAATCTTTTATGCTCTAATTCTAGTGCTGGTGGTAAACAACTGTAAGTTTCAATTATCTTTGCTTTGCCTATCACACCCCTTCAAATATTTGAAGATCAGGAGGTTTTCACTATGAGGAAAGGTATTGACATTATTTATCCTCTTTTATAGGTGTCAAAAATGAAGAAAAGGAAGAAGAAAAGCAGTGGAGACGTTGACTTTACTTAAGAAGATTTTTGGATTGTTGATAGATGTTCTAATATTCTTTTGCTATCGATTATTTTGGACATTATCGTCACTCTTGAAATCATGTAAAATTTAACGAATCATTTGGGTATGAGTACATTTTGCTTTTAGGGGTATATTTTTGTAGCTTGTTGGATGTTTTGGATTATGAATGAAAAATTGTATTTTGTTGTGTGAATTTTATAATTTGTACTATATTATAAGTTATTATATATGTAAATGCTAATTTACAATCATTATAATAGGACCATAAAATTATGAGAACTGTTGCAATAGGTCGTGAGAATTGTTGCAATAGGTCATATAAATCGTATTGTTGCAATAGATTCATAATCGTTGCAATAAAGGTCTATAGCAACAGTTACAAATCATTGCCATAGACATATATATTCGTCGCACTAGAAAGAAGAATAACCGTTGCTATAATTATGTTTAGGGTAACAGTTTTTACCACCTGTTGTAATAACCATTGCAATAGATCTATGATAATGCAAGCTGGTGCGGCGGGTGGTCTAACCGTTGCCATAGTGCTACGACAATGATTTTAGGGCCTACTGCAATGAATTTGCTCCCGTTGCTATAGCCATTATTTCTAGTAGTGTTAGCTTGTGAACCTTAGTTTAGGTTCTTTTTTGAACTTGAATTATATAGGTACTTGAATTAGCTAGGTTCCTGAATTTGGAATTAGGTTCTTGAAATAGATTATTAACTTAAATTTAAGAACTTTGAATTTGAAATAGGTTCTTGAATTAGGTTCTTGAATCTTAGTTTTTTTAAGTTAAAGTTAAGTTTGTTAGTTTAAATTGTTCGTTTTAAGTTAAGAATTAGTTTTCAACTTTAGGTTCTTTTTTTAACTTGAATTAGGTAACTGAATTTGGAACTTGAATTTGAAATTAGGATTTGGAACTTGAATTTGAAATTAGGTTCTTGAATTAGATTATTAACTTGAATTAAGTTCTTGAATCTTAGTTTTTTTTAAGTTAAGCTTTTTTAAGTTAAGTTTGTTAGTTTAAATTGTTAGTTTTGAGTTAAGAATTAGTTTTCAACTTTAGGTTCTTTTTTGAACTTGAATTATATAGGTACTTGAATTTGGAATTTGAATTTGGAATTAGGTTCTTGAATTAGATTATTAACTTGAATTAGGTTCTTGAATCTTAGTTTTTTTAAGTTAAGCTTTCTTAAAGTTAAGTTTGTTAGTTTAAATTGTTAGTTTTGAGTTAAGAATTAGTTTTCAACTTTAGGTTCTTTTTTGAACTTGAATTATATAGGTACTTGATTTGGAATTAGGATTTGGAACTTGAATTTGGAATTAGGTTCTTGAATTAGATTATTAACTTGAATTAGGTTCTTGAATCTTAGTTTTTTTAAGTTAAGCTTTTTTATTTTATTCTTGTTAGTTTAAATTGTTAGTTTTGAGTTAAGAAAGTTTTCAACTTTAGGTTCTTTTTTGAACTTAAATTAGGTACTTGAATTTGGAACTTGAATTTGGAATTAGAATTTGAAATTAGGTTCTTGAATTAGATTATTAACTTGAATTAGGTTCTTGAATCTTACTTTTTTTAAGTTAAGTTTGTTAGTTTAAATTGTTAGTTTTGAGTTAAGAATTAGTTTTCAACTTTAGGTTCTTTTTTGAACTTGAATTTCGAACTTGAATTTGGAATTAGGATTTGGAATTAGAATTTTGAATTAGGTTCTTGAATTAGATTATTAACTTGAATTAGGTTCTTGAATCTTAGTTTTTTAAAGTTAAGCTTTTTTAAGTTAAGTTTGTTAGTTTAAATTGTTAGTTTTGAGTTAAGAATTAGTTTTCAACATTAGATTCTTTTTTGAACTTGAATTATATAGGTACTTGAATTTGAAATTAGGATTCGGAACTTGAATTTGGAATTAGGTTCTTGAATCTTAGTTTTTTTAAGTTAATCTTTTTTAAGTTATGTTTGTTAGTTTAAATTGTTAGTTTTGAGTTAAGAATTAGTTTTCAACTTTAAGTTCTTTTTTGAACTTGAATTAGGTACTGAAATTTGGAACTTGAATTTGGAATTAGGATTTGGAATTAGAATTTGGAATTAGGATTTGGAATTAGAATTTGGAATTAGGTTCTTGAATTAGATTATTAACTTGAATTAGGTTCTTGAATCTTAATTTTTTTATGTTAAGCTTTTTAAAGTTAAGTTTGTTAGTTTAAATTGTTAGTTTTGAGTTAAGAATTAGTTTTCAACTTTAGGTTCTTTTTTTGAACTTGAATTATATAGGTACTTGAATTTGGAATTAGGATTTGGAACTTGAATTTGGAATTAGGTTCCTGAATTAAATTATTAACTTGAATTAGGTTCTGGAATCTTAGTTTTTTTAAGTTAAGTTTGTTAGTTTAAATTGTTAGTTTTGAGTTAAGAATTAATTTTTTCAACTTTAGGTTCCTTTTTGAACTTGAATTGTATAGGTACTTGAATTTGTAATTAGGATTTGAAACTTGAATTTGGAATTAGGTTCTTGAATCTTAGTTTTTTTAAGTTATGTTTGTTAGTTTTGAGTTAAGAATTAGTTTTCAACTTTAGGTTCTTTTTGAACTTGAATTAGGTACTTGAATTTGAAACTTGAATTTGGAATTAGGATTTGGAATTAGAATTTGGAATTAGGTTCTTGAATTAGATTATTAACTTGAATTAGGTTCTTGAATCTTAGTTTTTTTGAGTTAAACTTTTTTAAGTTAAGTTTGTTAGTTTAAATTGTTAGTTTTGAGTTAAGAATTAGTTTTCAACTTTAGGTTCTTTTTTGAACTTGAATTAGGTACTTGAATTGGAACTTGAATTTGGAATTAGGATTTGAAATTAGAATTTGAAATTAGGTTCTTGAATTAGATTATTAACTTGAATTATGTTCTTGAATCTTAGTTTTTTTAAGTTAAGTTTGTTAGTAAAATTGTTAGTTTTGAGTTAAAAATTAGTTTTCAACTTTAGGTTCTTTTTTGAACTTGAATTAGGTACTTGAATTTGGAACTTAAATTTGGAATTAGGATATGGAATTAGGTTCCTGAATTAGATTATTAACTTGAATTAGGTTCTTGAATCTTATTTTTTTAAGTTCAGCTTTTTTAAAGTTAAGTTTGTTAGTTTAAATTGTTAGTTTTGAGTTAAGAATTAGTTTTCAACTTTAGGTTCTTTTTTGAACTTGAATTATATAGGTAGTTGAATTTGGAACTTGAATTTGGAATTAGGTTCTTGAATTAGATTATTAACTTGAATTAGGTTCTTGAATCTTAGTTTTTTTTAGTTAAGTTTTTTTAAGTTATGTTTGTTAGTTTAAATTGTTAGTTTTGAGTTAAGAATTAGTTTTCAACTTTAGGTTCTTTTTTGAACTTGAATTAGGTACTTGAATTTGGAACTTGAATTTTGAATTAGGATTTGGAATTAGAATTTGGAATTAGGTTCTTGAATTAGATTATTAACTTGAATTAGGTTCTTGAATCTTAATTATTTTAAGTTAAGCCTTTTTAAGTTAAGTTTGTTAGTTTTTTTATGATATTGAATACTTTATTGGTCCTTTTGGTTGACCTTTTATGTTTTTAGTTATATTATTACTTTGTTTTTAGTTTGTTATTGATGTTGTAATTATTTTATAAATGTTGTGACTACAATTAGTGCTGATTTGGGTTGTATTAAATTTGTTTTTTAAATGACAGGTGGTGCATATTGAAAATGCAGATTTTTGCAGCTGGAAAAAAATGCAAAAAAGCGACGGACAGAGTCTCTTTTGTTCGTCGCTTTTCTGGAATTTTAGAAAAAATTCTCAGAAAAAGCGACGCATTTGTTCTTCAAGTTCAAGAACAAAGCGGCGGACTGCATCGCTTTTATAAAAAAAAGAATAAATAAATAAAATCCATCGGGTTTTAGTTTACGTCGCTGTCTGTCGCTTTAAAAGAGACATTGTCCGTTGCTTTAAAAGCGACATTGTCCGTTGCTTTTGGAAAAGCGACATGTCATTTTTCCACGGGAGTGACGCCGTCGCTTTTCCGTCACTTTTGGCCAAAAAAGCGATGGACAACGTCACTTTTGGCCATCTCTTTTTAGCCTTTTTTTAGTAGTGACCAATGGTAAAAATATATCCATTTGTGGACTTAGTTTCAGTTGACCGGGTGATCCAATTTGCATCACTATATCCTTCAACAATTTCTGGATATTTGTTGTAATGCAAAGCAAAGTTTTGATTATGTTCCAAATACCTCAAAACTCATTTCATAGCCATTCAATGAGTCTGGTTGGGATTACTTGTGTATCGACTCAATTTACTAATAGCGCAGGCTATATCTGGTCGTGTAAAATTCATGATGTACATCAAAATTTCTAACGCTCTGGCATAGTTCAATTGAGACTGACTTTTACCTTTATTCTTAGCAAGAGCAAGGTTAACATCAATCGGTGTTTTTGCAACTTTGAAGTCTAAATACTTGAATTTTTTAAGTACCATTTGGATATAATGAGATTGAGACAATGCTAGACCTTTAGGAGTTTTGTGAATCTTAATTTCCAATATCAATCGGCAACTCCTAAGTCTTTCATATCAAATTTACTAGCAAGCATACGCTTCGTAGCATTTATGTTAGCAATGTTGTTACTCATTATCAACATATCATCCACATACAAATAAACAATGACTACTTGATTGGAATGTTCTTAATATAAACGCATTTATCACACTCATTAATTTTGAAATTATTTGACAACTTTGTATGGTCAAGTTTTGCATGCCATTGTTTGGGTGCTTGTTTTAGTCCATATAAAGATTTAACAAGCCGACACACTTTTTTTTTTATTTTCAGAAACCACGAACCCTTCGAGTTGTTCTATATAGATTTCTCCCTTTAAATCTCCAATTAAGAAGGCTGTTTTTACATCCATTTGATGAATTTTAAGACCGTACACAGCAGCTAATGATATAACACTCAAATCGATGTAATTCTTTTGACCGGTGAGTACGTAGCAAAGTAATCAAGACCTTCACATTGTCTAAATCCTTTGATGACAAGTCTTGCTTTTATATTTGTCAATAATGCCATCATCTTTCATTTTCCTTTTGAAAATTCATTTGGAACCTAAAGGTTTATTTCTTGAAGGAATATCAATCAATTCCCACGTATGATTCTTCATTATGGATTCTATCTCACTATTGACTACCTCTTTCTAATATTGTGCTTCTGAAGAAGTCATTGCTTCTTTAAAAGTTCGAGGCTCATTTTCTAACAAAAATGTCAGCAATTCTGGTCCAAAGGAAGTAGAAGTCCTTTGACGTTTGCTACATCTTGAATTTTCCTTATCAAGATTATTTTCTGTTATTTCTTCCCGAGGTAGTTTAAATCCTTCGTTAGATGACTCACATTTCTTTTTATACGAATATATTATTTTAAAAAATTTAACATTATCTGATTCAATTATCATATTCACACGAATGTCGGGATTTTCTGATTTATGAACCAGAAATCGATATGCTTTACTATTTGTAGCATATCCTATGAAAACACAATCAATTGTTTTTGGTCCTATTTTTACCCTTTTAGGTTTAGGAACTTGCACCTTAGTCTAACACCCCCACACTTTCAAGTATTCAAGGTTAGACTTTCTTCCTTTTCATTTTTCATATGGAATAGATTGTGTTTTACTATGGGGAACTCTATTAAGTGTTCGGCTAGCCGTAAGGATAGCTTTCCCCCACAAGTTCTGGAGTAAATCAAAGCTTATTAACAAGGCATTCATCATCTTCTTAAATATTCTATTTTTCCTTTTTGCAATTCAATTTGATTGTGGCGAGTAAGGAGTAGTTGTTTGATGGATAATGCCATATTTCAAATATATTTTTTCAAAAGGAGATTCATATTCGCTGCCTCTATCACTCCTTATCATTTTGATCTTTCTGTTAAGTTGTGTTTCAACTTCACTTTTATATTGTTTGAATGCTTCAATTGCCTCATATTTACTATTAAGTAAATAGACATAGCAGTATCACGTACCATCATCAATAAAGATTATGAAATACCTTTTTTCACCACAAGATGGTATTGACTTCATGTCATATATATATGTGTGAATTAAGTCTAAGAGATTTGAATTCCTTTCAACTGACTTATAAGGATACTTAACATACTTAGATTTAACATATATTTGACATTTGGATTGATTGCATTTAAACTTAGACAATATTTTTAAATTAATCATTTTACGCAAGGATTTATAATTGACATGTCCTAAACGTGAATGTCATAAATCATTTGACTCAAGCAAGTAAGAAGAAGCTGAAACTTTATTATTATCAAAAACCATTACATTGAGTTTGAAAAGGCCCTCAGTAAGGTAACCTTTTCCTACATACATCTCTTTCTTACTTATTATAATTTTGTCAGAAATAAAAATGTAATTAAATTCGTTTTTGACTAGAAGACCAGTAGAAACTAAGTTCTTCCTAATTTCAGGAACATGACAAACGTTGTTCAGAGTCACCACCTTGCCAGAGGTCATCTTCAAATTTTTTTTTCATAACCTTCAACTTTGACTGTTGCAGAATTTTTCATGAAAATGGTCTCGTGGGGTCCAGTAGGAGCATATGTTGCAAATGCTTCTCTAACAGCACAGACATATCGGGTGGCTCCAGAATCAATCCACCACTCCTTGGGAATTTCTACTAAGTTGCATTCAGACAATATAGCACATAAGTCATCAAGGTCCACATTTATTTCAATCATATTGGCTTGACCCTTCTTCTTGTCTTTCTTTAGAGCACGACATTTCACAGCCTTGTGTCCAGCTTTTTCACAATTGTGGCAGTCTCCCTTAAACTTCTTCTTGCTAGGATAATTTTTCGATCCCGATGGCTTCTTTCTCTTTTTCATATTAGTTGGACCAGTCTGAACAATGTTTGCTCCCATAATTATTGAGTTTCCTCTAGTCTTCTTTTTGGCATCCTTGTTGTCTTCTCCTCAATCGAATAGTGAGATCTTCGAGTGTCATCTCCTTGTGTTCGTGTTTCAAATAATTTTTGAAGTCCTTTCATAAGGGAGACAACTTCTCAATCATTGTTGTCACTTGAAACACATCATTTACAATCAAACCTACATAAAAAAGTTATGTAAGTATTCACAATATACTTAGTACTTATTACAGAAGTATTAGTTATGTTTATACCTTCAGCAAGGAGATCGTGAATAATCACTTGCAATTTCTGAACTTGGGTAACAACATATTTGCTATCCACCATTTTGAAGTCCATGAACTTAACTACTACAAACTTCTTCAACCCGACATCTTCTATTTTGTACTTTTTCTCTAAAGTATCCCAAAGTTCTCTTGAAGTTTTCATGTTGCTGTACACACTCTACAGATTATCCTCCAACCTGCTTAGTATATAGCTTTTGAGCAGAAAATCTGAGTGCGTTCAAGCCTCAGTCACTAAGAAGTGTTCATTATCCGGAGTTGATTCTGGCATAACTGAAACAACTTCCTTAAGGAACTTTTGCAGACTCAAAATAGTCAAGTAGAAGAACATTTTCTGTTGCCAGCACTTAAAGTCAATTCAAGAGAACTTTTTGGGCTTTTCTGTCGAAGTCGGTGCTGATGCAAAATATCTAGAGGAGGCTGCATTATTAGTAGAGACAACTATTGGAGTGGTTTCTATTCCTATCATGTTTGTTACTGAATAACAACACCAAAAAAATTTATAAGTTGGTGAAAATTTTATTTCTTCGAACCAAATAAATTTTTCTCAGAAATAGATTTAATTTTCGATGAAGTTTTTATATTCTTCGAATCAAATATTAAAACAGAGTAAAAAAAACATAAAAGTTTTTAGTCTCCAAAATCAGAAAATAGATGAACACAGGAAAAAAATTAACTTCCTTAAGCTTGTTGGTATCTGTGTTCAACAAGTATATGAGAAAATAATTTAGACTGGAAAAAATAGAAAAGTAGAAAATACATCCGAAATCACATAATTTACTATGTATCCTTAAGAAATTTAGCCCCCTCACTGTATCTGAGGTTGTGGATTATTTCCTCCCAGGATAAAATGAATATACTTGGTATTGACGTAGCAATACCTCAAACCTCAATATCTTCAGCAAACTCAAAGAGTCAGTCTTCTATCACACTTAGACTTGATTTTTATTTGTAAAAAAATATATAGTGGATGAAGATTTTTGTTCCTGAAAAAGTGAGGTAATCCTTTATATTTATAGCCAAAATTCTCGATTAAAATGGTGCAAAAAATACCTTTTTTAAACAGGTATGGTGCCTGTTCGGAAAGAACACCTGTTCTGAACAGGTCTGATGTCTATTTCGAGGAAAATTATTTGTAAACTAAAATAAATTTTATCCAAAAAATTTATCATTCAATCATTTACTGAAGCCGAAGTCGAGCGAGCGACGACAATGACAGCGCGAGGGGGCACTCTTTTCTTAACCCTTTAAGAGTTAGAGGAAGTGTTTCTTAATATAAGAATAAAACTTTTCCTCCATTCTACTAATGAGGGAGAAATGACTTTCCTTTTTCCAATTCACATTACATCCACATTTTCCAATTCACACCTTATCTTTAAAGCTCAATCTTTAAAGAATACAAACCCAACAGTCCTCTCATTAATTCTTCTTAAATTGCATTGGTTAATCCTAAATATTTTATTTAATAATAATAATAATATTATTACTATGTTAAGTTAAACGCTTAATATCTTTTAAGAATACTACACTAAATAGAAGTAGCATGTAAGAATAAAAATACAACTCTAAATTATTATTATTCTTGTGTGTGCGCGCATATATTTAAGGCCTCTTATTAAAATTTTACTTTAAGCCACAAATTTTACTGAGACGCCCTTGTTGGGGCCAAGTCCACAGGGAATATGGGAGAAATTTTAAAGATTGAGCTATCGGTATGACTACCAGGTTTATAGTTGAATCTATTCCTAAAGGTCGTAGAGAGATTGAAACTAAACTAAATTGTTGAAAATAAATTTGCAGAAAGTATATGTGATTGTAAGAACTTATGAGATTAAAAGACTAAGATTGTGTCTCCACAATAAATTGCTTTGTTCATCGGTTATCACGCAACTATAGTTACTTTGGGTTACAGATATGCGCTCCGTCTCCTACACTATCACTCAGTCTTTTTCGAGTGTCATGAACGATTTATCTATATATGATGCTTCCGCAACTATATGAGTTATTGACAATAAGAATGACTGATTATGCCAAGTAAATTCTATTATTCCTAATATGAATTTATCAAACGAGGGTTAGCTCCTTGAGTTCATGCAAAGATTCTTTTATCAAATTCTAATCCGTTCTTTCGAGTGTAACGAATAAAAATTATGGTGTAGGTTAATGTTTGCAACCACTAATCCTTTTAATTAGAAATAAAAGAAGTTTGATATCTTATAACCTTAGTAACATGCAATTATACGAATAACCTTATGAATTCTATAATCTCATTGGGTTTCACAGCCTCAATTGAGAATTTTGCTACTCATATTGATGGTAAAATAACAAGAATTGTAAATAAAAAGATTGTATAACTTACTAAGAATATTGAAAGCTTGAAAGAGAATCAATGATCTTCGTTGTAAAAACTAGGCGACAACAAACTATTACGTAAACTAAACCTAAAAACTCTTGACTCTTTACAATAGAGACCTGACATGTCTAATTATAATGGTTCAAGAAGTTGAAATTCTAAAATAATAAAATTGCTTTACCAACATATTTTGCGAGCAAATCCACGACCGTTGAATGATATTTGGTTTGTAAATTTTACTAGCACCATGATCAATTGTTTTTTTAGGATTTTCTGGATTCGCCTCGTGGATTTACTTTGCGAGCGGGAATCACTTTTATGGTCTGCACTTTAATTCGCAGGTTCCTTTACAGTTCTGGTCATTCTTCGTTAAGTACTTCAGACCGTTAATTGGTTTTGTGACTGTTTTCTGCTTCACATTCTAACCATCTTCTGCAGGGTTCTAATTGACACTTTCTTTGAAATATTCCACGATCTAGTCTCCAATCAGTCGACTCATCTGCGATTTAAAATGCAATCATAAATCACCTAAAAAGTTGTAATTTGCTGAGTTTTCCATCTTTTATTTATTTAGATATAAAAAATCTATAAAATAGTAAACTAGCATAAAAACATAGTGAAACAAGTATAAGAACAATTAAAATATCTAGTAAAAGATATAAAATATGTGTTAAATTTTAGGCACATCATAAGATACCCAAAACGAAAGAGAGTTATTAAAGAGGGGGGGCCCCTTCCCGCGTATGTGTAGTGTAGTTTTTTTAAGACTATAAAATGGTAGGAGTATTAATTTTTCACTATAGTGATATTTTACTACTCCTCTAGAGTGTATTATTTTTTCCATGTTAAAAGATCCGGTATCCTTGTTATTCTCTTGTTCTTGTTATTTAATATAGATATTATTCCTGGATTAAATTATTATTTTTTAACAATGTGGTATCAGATTCATGGAGAAAATGATTCACTATCTTTTCAGTACCCTTGTCTCATAAAAAAATATGTAAACTTGTTGGTAGGGTTTGGATTGAGACTCGAGGGGCTCGAAGGTGATTCAACACTATTCAAGTCATTGTGAAATTACAGATTTTTACTAGCGGTTCACAGTGCGATTGCAAAGATGAGGGCTGTAATCTCTAAGAAGGTTAGTTTGCATGTCAACCCAAAAAAATATCGAGAAGATTTGGTAAAAAATAGTACATAGAAGAAGAGGGAAAATTATTAATTTTGTTCATAGAGAAATTTGGAATTACAAAGCATGTTTATCTATTTGGTGAGCTGGAAGTGTTGCACATTCTTCGCTAACTAGCTTGAGGAGATATTCAGAATAGTTAGACATGTTATAATGTGTATTTATGTAAAGGGTGTTATGAAAATGAATGTTTGTCATGATCAGTTAGCAGTAATTAATTGAATTGATAGGTGGAAACAAGCTTTTTATAGTTATGTATTTTTTTTTTGCACTTTCCTAAATCTAAACCCTAATTTGTGAAGTCTCTCTCCGAGTTAGAATCGCTAAATAAAATGGTTATTTAGAAACACATATCACTTTAGGAAACACACAAACAATTATTGTTGTACACGTAACAACTATGGACATATCCTCAAATATACCTGGTAGAAAAAAAATACTCATTAATTTAGGGCACACGTGAACAATCATCGTACGCGACAAACTAAAGTAAACTAAAATAAGAAAAGTTCAACATTGTCTGCATGTCGAATACAATTTTTAACTCTTTGCTTTTATTATACCCTAGTTTTTGCACTTTCTTAAATTTAAACTGATCACGAAGTTTCTCTCCGAGTTAGAAGCATTATTGTTGACAACTTTCAGATATACATGTTATCTAAAAACACGTGTTATTTTAATACACAAATAATTATTAGTGTATGCATGACAATTATTCACATCTCCAAAATACATGTTACCAAATTCATGTCAATTAGAGAACACACAAACAATTATTATTGTACACATGACAGTTATTTACACCTCCGAATATACATGTTATAAAAAATGTACGTCAGTTAGGAAACACACAGACAACCGTCATATGCGGTTATTAAAAAATAAGCTAAAATTTTCATGCAATCATATCATACTTTCAAAATTAATCTAAAACTTTTCATTTGAAACTTTATTCAAAACCACAAGTGAATAGTCAAAGTATTTCTTTATAAATAACTTGAAACTGTTCTGAAAATGTCATACTTTGTAAAGTCCAAACCCAAATATAAAACATGTTTACAAAGCTTCTAAGTATGTTAAATTTGTGGGATCCAATAAAAGAAATAAGCAAATAAATAAAGATTTAACAGATTTGGTGCTTGGATAGTGAAACAACTTGCAAGTGCAAATTGGTAACTTGGCAAATTAAAAAGTAGACGCAAAATCAATTTTTACTTGATTATGAGAAGCAGAAGAAATTCTATAACTAGAGATGTTGTTTCGACATTTCAGTACACCAACAAAAACTTAAATACAAAAAGAAATAAGAGCAGTTCACATGTAATGATAAAAAATAGTTTGCGAAGAAAATAGAGTGTCCGAGTGGTGTTATAGTGAGGTACCTAAAACTATAGAGTTGTTTTCTTTGAGTGTGATGTAGTCTTTTCTGACTTGAAAGTTGTATTAAATTTCTCACTATAGTGGTATCGTACAACTCCCCCGGAGTGTATTATTTTCTCCATGTTAAAAAGACATATTTTCCACATTAAAAAGATTTGATGTCCTTTTTATTCTCTTGTTCTTGTTATTTAACATGGATATTATATGTAGGTGAGATTATTATTTCCAACAATGTTATATCAGAGCAATGACAAATTATGATCCACTATTTTTTCAGTACCCCCATCTCACAAAATAAAAATATAAAAATAGTGTCTACGAATGATAGTCATTCCTTAGCTCGGAAGATGTGTGAGAAATTATAGACAAAGTATATGAAAAACCTAATAATGAGTAGGTTTTGCTTCAAAATGAAAAAGATTTCTTGAAAAAGATAAGAAAGAAGGATCAACAAACCTTCACTCTAATCCATCAATGCTTGGATGGTGGCATGTTTGAGAAAGTTGTTGATGCAATGTAATAATCCTTATAGTTATTTTTGGATTTTTAAGCATTTTGACAGTTTTACCCCTCCCTGTAGTAGTATTATAGTATTTGTAGTGTGTGGGAGTGAGTGATATGATTCCCGAGGTTTTGGTTAAGTTTTATGTGAGTTTTTTATTTGAAAGGTTTTAAAGTTGACATAGGTAATTTTGGTCAACATTTGGAGATTTAGCCATTATATGAGAATTCTATCAGTTCTATTAACTCCAGAATGTCATTTTTGAGCTAGTAACACTGTTGATTCAGGTCCTGAGATGTTTGAATGCATTTGGAGTAGTTAATTAGAAAGTTAAGGCCTAAAGTTTACCTTGGCCAACATCCATTGAAAATGACCTTCGTTGACAAATCCGACAATTTTATTGAGCTTGAAATATCAATTCTAGTGTAGTATCATAATTAGTTTGTGTTCATGAGGTTCCAGGTGTGTTCCGAAGGTCGATTCTAAATGCAAAAAAGGTCTTTTGGCTTTGATTGTGTTACTGGTGTCTGGTGCATCGCTCTCGCGAAAGTTTTCCACGTTGTGGAGCCGCACCAATGAGCGATATTCTTCTACGACAGAGTTGGACCAAGTGAGAGATGGTCCACTCTTGCAGAAGTTTTTCATCGTTGTGGAGTCACGTCAGCGAGCATTCATTGCTCCTGCACCTCCGATGTTGTAATGATTGACCGTAGCGGCAAAGTTCACCCGCCTTGGTGATTTCCACCATTGTAGAAGATTTATCGCTCTTGCGGGATTGCACTTGCCGTTGGATTTTTGTAGGTGCAGAAATGCTATAACTTAAATAGCGAGTCTTTCCCTTTCATTCTATTTTCTTTGTAACTCGTGTTTGGAGTTCAGGGACTCAATTTTGGGAAAATTCCAAGGGGATTTTCGAGGTTCTTCATTGTGTAAGTTTCTTATACTACTTTTATATATATTTTCAATGATTATTTCATGATTTCATGACCTTCAAATTTTGAGTTTTCAACTTAAAATTTTGTAGCTTTCCTGGTGAAGTTAAGAAGGGTTTTTAGATGATTTCAAGGTCGATTTTAACTCCAATTTTTATGAAATTTCATATTAAACTCCTTAAGCTTTGGGTAAAATTAATTTTCTAATAAAATTTTAGTTTTGTCCTTGTAGGCTTGGGGTTGACTTTCAAATTGACTTTTTGGACCCGAACTAGAACTATAATAATATGGATATCGTTGGATTCGTATAATATGTAAAACTTGTTGTTGGTTGATTGGGTGCATTTGAAAGCCATTCAAAAAGGAAAAGCTCGTGTGTGATCAAGTAGATACTTGTGAATTAGCTTCGAGGTAGGTTATGATTTAACTATCTTCAGACTTTACTTGGGTGGGTACTTACCGTATAAAGTATGCTATGGGTATAGTGAACTTGTAGATTTGAGTACCAAATGAGATGGATTATCATTGTGATATCAAAATTATGGCTTATATTATTTTGGATGACAAGGAACTTAGATTCTTGACTTGATATTGAGATTGATAGCCTGTGTTCATGGATTTGTTATGATTTTGAGATTCTGGACATTTTCTGTTGTACTTGGCTTATTTTTAATTTCATGTTTATGCATATTCATTCATCTCATGATACATTAAAATAATTGATTAAGAAATAATTTAAAAAAAATAGATTAAAAAAATACATGATTTTGGTTCAGGTTTGAGTCCAGGTCATAGATACTGGTTATTAGTCTCGATTCAATTGCGACTCATTGATATTGATTTTAGTCTTAGTTTGAGTCCGGATATGATACTTGGAAGTTTCAATTTGAGTTCGGGCATGATATATAGATCTCGTGATTTTCTCATGGGTCTCATCCCACAACACATGACTGAGAAAGGGTGTATATCGATAGATATTGGCCATTGCATATCATCTCATTTCATTGTATTGTATTATCATTTGGTTTATTGTTATGATTAAGATAAAATATACTATTTACTGATATTGAGATAGTGGAACTTTTCTGTGTACAGGGTTATTTTAGTATTTTTTATTCGATATTGTAACACCTCAGTTTTTGAATGACATTTTGACAGCACTTGGGATTTAGCGCAGACTGATCCTGAGATCTACCTTCACTTTTATGGATCGTAATTCCAAGCATGGTCTATGGAGTGAACCGTAGCAGTGATCCCTGAAGAACGTATTTCCTAGGTTTCTACGGAAGACAATGATGCAAGTTCGAAAAGTACTTATTGCATGGAAGAATTTCTACTTGACATCAAGAGTTTAGAGTGTTTCTAGAGAGTCTGAAAACCAAGAATCAATCCAAGAAAAGATTAACATTATGTTTTGGGTTCTTTTTATCATAGTATAATGTACATGCAGTTAAGAGTATTTATGTCTTTTCTTATCTAAGTAAAATCTAGTAGTACAAATAGAATAGGATGAGGATTATTTGAGGTAGACAATATTTTTAGGTGAATGTTCTTGGTGAGTTTTGTGGGTTGAATCCCGTTGTCTCTACATTAGATGACTTTTGAATATCTTTTGGTAAGATTATTCATATATAAGTTCAATTCTGTCACGCCCCGAGGCTACTCCCGAGGCGTAACATGAGACTCGGGACCATAAGTGCTCTAAGTTAATCATTGGTCATAGCATACTCAGACATTCATAAGAAAACATAGCGGAAGCATGCTATGTGAAGACAAACAATCATAACTAAATAAGAACAAAGTCAATGAAGTACCAAATCCAAACACGGAATACAAGTCTAGCTATGTTTGAAGCCTCTAAATTGTCATAAGTGTCACGCCCCGAGCCTACACCCTAGATGCAACACGGTTCTTAGAGTCACAAGTGATCCCAAGATAACCCATGACCTGGCATACTACTGAGATATAGACTGAAAGTAAATGCGGAAGCTGAAATGTCCTGAGCTCTTTAAAAATATTATAACAAAATGAACTTTCATAAGTGAGATACAAGAGTGTTTGAAAACTGATACAACTCACTGACTGACTGTCTAACTGTCTATGAAGTCTCTATTAATACTGGCTATAGTTAGCCAGAACATGACCCCCAACTATCTCTAATCAATATATCAAACAGAAAATAAGCTGCTATGACTACTACTTACTGGAGTTCTCAAATAAGGAGAACTCATCCTTAACTGCTGACTGGAAGCTGCGATCTGTCTGACCATGATCCTGGAAGCTAGCACTGAAACCTACATCATAAAATGATGCAGCACAAGAAAGGTATGCGATCAGTACTTTGAATGTACTAAGCATGTGAGATAATGCACCAACTCAAAATTATGAGAAAATATGTATATACTGAAAGTATAACTGAAAGCTGGGCTGAACATAGATGTTTGAGAATGCATAAGTCAAACTGTAAAGCATAAACTCTTTTACTGAAGAGGGTGCAAATCGTGTTTATGAGTTATAACGGTGAGATCATGATATTTTAAGATAAGTAAAACTATTACTTATGGATCCATAAATTGAAAGGATGAATTATGTCTCTAAATCATGAAAAAGTGCAACTGAGCTGAAAATCATGAGTCATGTTTAAAGTAAATCTTTAAGGGAGTTTCTTCTGCTGAACATGCTGAAAATACTGATATTTTGTACTGAATGCAAGCTGATACAATGACCAAGTATTTAAGTATGTAACTGTATAATACTGAACTGAACTGGATAACTGAATACAACGTCATGCAATAATGAGTATGGACTGTGGGAGCTACTATTAACCGACATATCCCAAGCTGAGCTAACTGTGGGGCCAACCTATAACCCTGGATGGAAGGGCGTTCATACCTTGCCAAGGGTACAAACAAATCTGACATGGATCCACTAAACTGATATCCATAAGAGACAAAGATGTCATGCCTAATCTGATGGGTGACCCCTTTAAAACCTACGGTGGCGCCATAGTTCTGGGACCCAGGGACTTCTACTAAAGGTCTCAGCATAAACTGATGGGTGAGCCTTCAGTCCTTCGTCCACTCGGTGCTAAGTCTACTCCCAATTGAATATATAAGCAATAAATGCAAATTGAAGTACTGGATAGCTCAAATACTGATAATCAACTGAGAATGCAATATAGTGATACTGAAACGGATAGCATTTTTATTCTGAAGCATAACTTAATGAATTATCTGAGAATGCAACATAATGCTTAGACTGAAAGCATTCTATTTTTTTAAAAAAGTTGTGGGCTAAAAATTGACTGATTTCATGCTTTAAAACTGAGTGCTAGTAGACTATGCTAAATTATTGAATAAAAGCTACTTCATGTGAAAACACTACAATTTCATGCCAAGTTCTTGAAAAGAAAGCTAATTCATGCAGAAGATACTGTAAACCAGGCTAAGTCTGTTTCATTTAAATTCCAAGGATTTTAGGAAAATATCTGTAAAACTTCATAAAACATCCCATAAACATATAGGAGAAACATATAGTATCATGAAGAATTCAATTCTATAAAAACATGCATAGTTGGGTATGAACCCTACAATCATAATTTATAGAAATCATAACTGAAAACTGATCTTTAGGAATGAGGTTGAAAGGAGATCCTCATTGAATAGCCACATACCTGATTACTGAAGAATTTCTATGGCAGGAACTAGGGGATGAAAACTTGGAGAAGAAATCTGAAGGAAAACCCTTGAGAGACTTTCTTGCTTGAGCTTCTATGATATTGCTTGCTTGAAACCCTAGGTGTCTTGCCTTAGAGTTTTGAGAGAATAATTCTAGAGATTGATCGATGTTTTTCTAAGAAATAACCCCCTTTGGGTGTTTAAAAGACAAGGAGAAAAGCCCAAGGTAAGGAAAGGACCAAACTACCCCCAACTTAAATGCTGAAAAAATTATAGAAAGGTCGCCGGACAGCTTGTCCCACGGGCCATCGTGGCTCCCATGGGCCGTCGGACCCAACCGTGACCCTTACAGGGGTCAAAAGAGCTCACTGGTTGGTTCCCAAGCCCTTGCCACCATGGGCCGTAGTGGTCACCACAGGTGTCGGCCAACCCGTCAGAGTTTCCCACGCCCGTCGGCCAGCCCGTTGGATTTTGGCAGCTGACAGTGCTTCACTAAAATGCTCATAACATTTTACTTCGGACTCGAATTAACGAGCGGTCAGTGGTGTTGGAAAGATAGTCAAATACCTTTAATTTGGTCGGTACTAGGCCACCTAACTCTTTATATGCTAGGACTTATGATCGTTTAAAGTTGACCATTGAAATATTTTACACTAAAACTCAATCGGTATGGAAGCTTTTAACTTAACTTTGAGCTAGAGGTTCTTTATGACCCTAATTCATATCTAATACACCTCCAAAACTTAAGAATTGATCTTAATACTTATTTTCATAGAATATTCATCGGTTATGATCTAACCATATATGAAAAATGGTTCAAATCTTAGCTTAGAATTTTTGGGGTGTTACAATATCTCCCCCTTGGGATCATTCGTCCTTGAATGAAGACTAACTATGCTAAAGTTATGGGGATAGGGCTACAATCCCACCGACTGAGTTCTAAAAGCTGGAGTACAAATATGGTAACTGATTTCTGATTGAAACATGAGCTGAACTGGGTTCGTGAGACATGTATGCATACTGAGAGCATAAGAACACTGATAGGAGATAAAACTAAATGTCTAACATGATACCTGGTTTGGAGTGAGAGTAGGGACTTAACTGAAACTCATAAAGAATGAACACATTCTTAGAAATCATAATTATCTGAAAGAAATATAAAATTGAGAGGAGTAACTGTACGAGAAAACTATTCTCTTCTAAACTAAACTTACTAGGTGGATTAAGCTGAATGGAAAGACTCCTTGTCTCAAGAAATGGATACTAGAAGGTCTGAACTGATCTTTTATAAGGACTCTAGCAAAATCATGAAGAGGCAGCTGAGCACGAACCATAAGTGTGAAACTAGAACATATAACTATTGAGATTTGAGCCTAACTGCTTGGTTTCACTATTTTCAAACCTAACTTAGAGGCACAAAGTGCTACACCTAGCATGGTAATGCTAGTCTGAAACCTGACCTGCAACTAGAGGCTTACTCTTGGCGGTGAACAATGAATCTGAACTGAGCATCATTAACAAGGATAATGGGTACTACTGAATCTTGACTCGTACATAGAGAGACTTAGTCATTTAAGATGATACTTAGGGACATGAGGGCAAAGGGCACGAGTATTTCACATACTGAGCATATAAGGCCTGAATAAAGGATTATTTTGAGCATACATGTTATAACCACCCATCACTAGTTTGGGTGTAAGTACATAAAGCTTTGAGCAAGAAAATCATAAGCACGAGTCATTCCAAAGATCTGATATGAGCATCTACATGATGTAGCCTGGTGCTATTAGCCATTAAGGCATAACTTGAGGACTGAGGGCATAAAACTGAATATACTATGAGAGATAGGATTATATGTAATCAGTCTCTTGACATAAAGCTGAAATTCATGGAATCATAAAGTAAAACTGGGATTGCTGCCTGAAGCAATTTTTGTTTATTTTAGGAGCTGAGCATGGACATGAATCTGGATAGAGTGCATGAACTTAGTCATGAATATGACACAAATATGTCTGGTATAGTGTCATCTTGACTGAAGTGCTAGGGAATCCGCTAGAATAAGAATGGATTGATATCCCATCATAGATCTTTCTAGAATTCTATACTAGTTGAGTTGCAAGACTCGACTTAGTTCCTCATTTCGTCATCTCCCCCTTAGTTCAAAAGTCACCCTTCTAAGTTTGGGATGTAGAACTTAACAGAGTAGAGAAGATACTAGAATTCCCCTGACTTAAGAGAAAATATGCATAAATATTTCCATTGGACGGGCTACCCGACAACCAATGGACCTGCGACGGCCTGTCGGAGCTGGTCATCAAAAAGGGACAGTGGGCAGGCTTTCTCTGGGGAGTTCCCACAGTGAGGTCCATGGCCTGTGGTAGCTCTTGTGGTGCGTGGCCCTTGCCATTGGGCTAGGGAGTGGCTTTAGAGTCACTGGAGGTTTCCCACGATGGGTCCCATGGCCCGTCAAACTTTCGGCGCCCGTGGTGACTGCCCATCAGAGCTGATGTTGGCTGAACAGAGCCATTGGGCTCTTTCCATGGTGTCCCTGACGCCCATCGGACTTCCGATGCTCGTGGGTCATCCCGTGGGGGATGACACTGCAGGTGAATTTCTATGTTTTTCCTGAGTTTCTAAGGTTTAAATGCTGGTCTGAGATCTGGGGTTTTACAATATCCATCCAAAACAACTGAATTAAAACCATACTAAGGGTCTCAAGATCGTATATCTATACTCCCCTGAATTTTCTTAAGAACACCATATAATATACACAAGGCCTCCTCCAAAATCAACAACCTCAGAATTTCTAAACTAGTCACACATAGTACCATAAGATCTCTGAATATCATGCAACAACATACTTCTCTGGGTACACATCCATCTTTCTAATGCTTAAGGCTCTTTTTTACCTCATGACTTAGTCAAGATTTTGTGGTTCATCTAGGGGTCATGTATACATCATACATGCACCACCAAACTTTATGGAAAGTTAATCAACTTAAATCTCTGTACATATTATTTCAAGCCTACTAGGTCAATTCTATAAAACTAGTATCACCATCTTCATCTTATAGTTAGTATACTTCTAAATTCATACACCTGGATCTGGGGTCGTTCTGATACTTATGGATGGTAAAACCTCGACTCACACTAACTCTTGAGTGATGGTACTATCCAAATGCTTAGGGAACCATACGTTTTGGCTAAGGCGCTATTCATAGTAGGGATTTTGGAAGAGGGTCTAAGAGAACATTCTACTATGGGCTCAATTCTGCATGAATGGAAAAATGATACATGTTTTTTGGATTGCTTTAGACCTTGTGCAGTCCCTCAACTTTCTGATGGCTCTATCTGAGAGCACCTCACTGATAGGGGTCTAAACTTTACTTTTTCCACCATCTCGAAGATGAGGCATGATTGGAGGAATTGGATTAACGCACGAATCTGTATAAGTTTCTAAAGGAACAACTTTACTGCATGATTTGGAGTATGAACAAAGGGAAACATTTCCTAAATACCAGTAGGCCCTCGAAGAAAAGTACAGACGTCTCTGTACCATTCCACAAGACTCTACTAGACACAGCTTCATAGACACCCTAGGACACTTGAACTCTGTGCTCTGATACAAAGTTTGTCATGCCCTGATCCTACACCCTAGATGCGACATGATGCTTAGAGTCACAAGTGATCCCAAGCTAACCGATGGCATGGCATACTACTGAGATATAGACTGAAAGTAAATACGAAAGCTGAAATGTGCTGAGCTCTTTAAAAATATCATAACAAAATGAACTTTCATAACTGAGATACAAGAGTGTTTGAAAACTGATACAACTCACCGACTGACTGTCTAACTGTCTATGAAGCCTCTATTAATACTGACTATAGTTAGTCGGAACATGACTCCTAACTATCTCGAATCAATATATCAAACTGAAAATAAGCTGCTATGACTACTACTGACTGGAGTTCCCGAATAAAGAGAACTCATCCTTAACTGCTGACTGGAAGCTGTGATCTGTCTGACCATGATCTTGGAAGCTAGCACTGAAACCTACATCATAAAATGATGCAGCACAAGGAAGGTATGCGGTCAGTACTTTGAATGTACTGAGCATGTGAGATAATGCACAAACTCAAAATCATGAGAAAACATGTATATACTGAAAGCATAACTGAAAGCTGGGATGAACATAGATGTCTGAGAATGCATAAGTCAAACTGTAGAGCATAAGCTCTTTTACTGAA
The DNA here is from genome assembly GCA_003996215.1 of Jaltomata sinuosa. Lineage (NCBI taxonomy): Eukaryota > Viridiplantae > Streptophyta > Magnoliopsida > Solanales > Solanaceae > Jaltomata > Jaltomata sinuosa. Next base: position 587,782 of record QJPP01000468.1, read on the forward strand.
GAGGGTGCAAATCGTGTTTTTGAACTATAACGGTGAGATCATGATATTTTAAGATAAGTAAAACTATTACTTGGGGATCCATAAACTGAAAGGATGAATTATGTCTCTAAATTATGAAAAAGTGCAACTGAGCTGAAAAACCATGAGTCATGCTAAAAGTCATGTTTAAAGTAAATCTTTAAGATAGTTTCTTCTACTGAACATGCTAAAAACACTGATATTCTGTACTTAATGCAAGCTAAAAGATATAAGCTGATGTAATGACTAAATATTTAAGCATGTAACTATATAATACTGAACTGAACTGGATAACTGAATACAAGGTCATGCAATAATGAGTATGGACTCTGGGAGCTACTATTAACCGACATATCCTAAGCTGAGCTAACTGTGGGGCCAACCAGTAACCCTGGATTGAAGGGAGTTCATACCTTGCCAAGGGTACAAACAAATATGACGTGGATCCACTAAACTAATGTCCATAAGGGACAAAAGTGCCATGCCTAATCTGATGGGTGATCACTTTAAAACCCAAGGTGGCACCGTTGTTCTGGGACTTGGGGACTTCTACAAAAAGTCTCAGCCTAACGGTTGAGCCTTCATCCCTTCATCCACTCAGTGCTAAGTCTACTCCCAACTGAATACATAAGCAATGAATACAAATTGAAGTACTGAATAGCTCAAATACTGATAATTAACTGAGAATGCAATATAGTGATACTAAAACTGATAGCATTCTTATTCTGAAGCATAACTTACTGAATTATATGAGAATGCTACATAATGCTTAGACTGAAAGCATTCTATTTTTTTTTTGAAAAGTTGTGGGATAAAAACTGACTGATTTCATGCTTTAAACTGAGTGCTAGTAGACTAGGCTGAATTCTTGAAGAAAAGCTACTTCATGCAGAAGATACTGTAAATCCAGGCTAAGTCTGTTTCATCTAAATTCCAAGGATTTAAAAAAAATATCTGTAAAACTTCATAAAATACCCCTTAAACATGTAGGGGAAACATATAGTATCATGAGGAATTCAATTCTTTAAACAACATGCCTAGTTGGGTATGAACCCTAGAAACATAATTTATAGAAATCATAATTGAAAACTGATCTTTGGGAAAGAGGATGAAAGGAGATCCTCATTGAATACCCATATACCTGATTACTTAAGAATGTCTAGGGCTGGAACAGGAGGATGAAAACTTGGAGAAGAAATCTGAAGGAAAACCCTTGAGAGACTTTCTTGCTTGAGCTTCTATGATCTTGCTTGCTTGAAACCCTAGGTGTCTTGCCTTAGAGTTTTGAGAGAATAATTCTAGAGATTGATCGATGTTTTTATGAGAAATAACCCCCTTTGGGTGTTTAAAAGACAAGGGGAAAAGCCTAAGGTAAGGAAAGGACCAAACTACCCCCAACTTAAATGCTGAAAAAAATGTAGAAAGGTCGCCGGACGGCTTGTCCCACGGGCCGTCGTGGCTCCCACGGGCCGTCGTGGCTCCCACGGGCCATCGGACCCAATCATGGCCCTTACAGGGGTCAAAGAGCTCACTGGTTGGTTCCCATGCCCTTTCTACCATGGGATGTCATGGTCATCACGGGTGTCGGTCATCCCGTCAAAGTTTCCCACGCCCGTCGGCCAGCCCGTCTTATTTTGGCAGCTGATAGTGCTTCACTAAAATGCTCATAACGTTTTAATTTGAACTTGGATTAATGAGAGGTCGGTGGCATTAGAAATATAATTAAAGTACCTTTAAGTTGGTGGGTATTAGGACACCTAACGCTTCATATGATAGGATTTATGATCGTTTAAATTTGACCCTTGAAAAATCTTACACTAAAACTCAATCCGTAAGGAAGATTTCAACTTAACTTTGAACTAGAGGTCCTTTATGACCCTAATTGATATCTAATAAATCTCCGAAACTTAAGAATTGATCTTAATACTTATTTTCATAGAAAATTCATCGGTTATGATCTAACCATATATGAAAAATGGTTCAAATCTTAGCTTAGAATTTTTGAGGTGTTACAATAATAGTTGATGTGATAAGATCCCAACTAACTCGAGAATCTGAAAGAAAGATAAATGAAATAACTAGATTAATACTAGTGGATGAGGACTCACCAACCACTATCTGGATATTCAGCATCGTCTATCCACGAGCCTGGGAGAGTGAGCGTGAGTCTGCATCATCAAGAGGATGCAGCACAAGATATGCGTCAGTACTATAGGATGTACCGAGTATATGAGATATGCATAAATAAGGTAAAACATGCTCAAAACATAATTAAATTTGAGATCATGCATAAAAGAGAAATCATAAGAAATATCATAATTTTAAAATAAAATAAGAGGTACATGACATACGACTTAAAAAAATTTATACAGGAGTTTCTCTTAACCGACATAAACCATGATGAGCTACATGGAATCTAATGCCATACACCCAAATCGAAAAAGGTTGTCCTAACCGGCCAATGTTAGATCCTTATCTATCAGGATCCTATCATAAGCCACAAAGGGCAACCTATGGTGGCAATGTAGTTCTGAGACTTAAGGGTACGCTAAAATCTAGTCCAACTCAGTGCTAAATATTACTCCCAAAACATACATATAGCTCAACTTAAACTTGTGACATATCTAATGGAAAATCTGTGTGAAAAGCATAAGGACATATCTAATGTCATGCTATTCATATATCATAAGTCTTAAAACTTAGCATACACATAATTCAAAACATACTTTCCTTTTTAAATTCATAGCTTGAAAAATTAGGCATGTAATTTCATCAATACATAAGGTCATGTTATCTAAACATGCCAATTTTTACTTGAAAATATGTAATTCAATAGAATCATGCTAGAAATCATCTTTAATGCATGAGCTTTTAAAATTAATTAAGAAACCTCAAATAAATCATATATAAGTAATGAGAAATCATGAATTGATACTTTAAAAGAAGACCCATAACGTTTCCCCAATTTGAGTAAGAACCCTAATTTTACAATTTCATAAATAAAAGTAAAATATGGGGTTTTGCGCATACGGGTGAAGGGAATCCCTCATTGAATACCCACATATCTTATTGAATCTTGCTTGATCTAAGATGAAAAGAAATGGAGGCTTAAACTTGGAGATTGAGACTTGAAGCTTGAAGCAATTCTTTTCCTCTTTTGGTAGATGAATGAGGAATAATAAAAGACTTAGGCTAATAAGAGTAGAAATTCTACTAAAAGTGGCCAAAACAACCTCACTTAAGATTTAAAAGGGTGGATAATTGCAAAAATACCCCTCAGATTTAATTAAAGAAAACCTGTCAAAAATCTCGGCTTTAGGAATCACGGGTGTAATCAACGAGCCGTAGACTGAACCACGGCTTGTGGTTTCCACTCGTGGTTCCTGACCCAAATGATCAACTACAGAAGGTGTTCTACGAGTCAATAGGATGGACCGTAGAGTGAACTACAGTCCATAGACCCATTCATAGTTCCTGGAGAATTTGGCAGACCTCAGATCAAGTTTCACGAGTTAATAGGATGGTCCGTAGTTCAAACTACGGACTGTAGAAGCCACTCGTGGTTCCTAGGAAAACTATCAGCCTTCTAATCTGATTCCACAAGTGGATAGGATGGGCCGTAGATTGAACTACAGTCCGCAGAACCTACTCGTGGTTCTCAAACCTGAGTCTGAACCAACAGATACAAACCATGGGTTCATTCCACACCTCATTGTTCGAACCACGGCCCGTGGTTTGGACCCGTAATTCCTGATATGAAATAAATTTTTCAGATTTCCCATGTTTGAAAGCTTGATTGAATTTTGGGGTATTACAATATCTTCCTCTTAGGATCATTCGTCCTCGAATGAAGACTAAGCAAGGAAAACTGAAGAGAAAGAAGCCCAACCAAACAACAAAACATAAAACTCAAGGATAAATATGAAAACTGAGCTTTTCAACTTAAAATATGATTGAACTAACTTGGGAAAACATGAATGCATGGTAGGATCATGAGAGAAATTGATGGACTAGAACTGGAGGGACATACTAAGGAGGAAACTAATACCTCAAGCTGAAACTGAGTCGAAAGGAAAGAGATGAGGGTACTTGGATTTCATGGCTGCTTCTGCTCCCAACTAGCTCCCTCAACTAGCTAATTTCTCCAAAGGACCATCACCGAAGTGACTTCTTTGTTTCTCAACCTCCAAATCTGATGATCAAGAATCTCCATGGGAACTTCCTCATAAGTAAGGCTATCCTTCGCACCCACATCTTCCAAAGGAACAATCAAGGTCGGGTCACCAACACACTTCTTCAACAAGGAAACATGGAAAACCAGATGAACCACTTCTAATTCTATTGGCAAATCCAACTCATAAGCAACACTACCAACTCTCCTCAAAATCTGATAAGGACCTACATAGAGGGGACTAAGCTTCCCTTTCTTGCCAAATCTCATCACACCCTTCATGGGTGACACTTTCAAATATACCCGATCATCAACCTATAACTCCAACTCCCTTCTCCTCACATCTGCATATGATTTCTGTTGACTCTGAACGGTCTTCAACCTCTCCCTAATGATCTGAAATTTCTCCATAGTCTTATGAACTGAATCTAGACCAATCAAAGCTGCCTCACCTACCTCAAACCAATCAATATGATATCTACACCTCCACCCATAAAGTGCCTCATAAGGAGCCATCTAGATGCTAGAATGAAAGCTGTTATTATAGGCAAACTCGATAAGAGGTAAGTGATGATTCCAACTACCTTTGAAATCAATCATACAAGCTCTCAACATATCCTCCAAAGTATGAATAGTACACTCTGCCTGGCCATCCGTTTGTTGGTGAAAAGTTATGCTAAGCTTAACCTAAGTACCAAGACCTCTCTGAAATGACTTCCAAAACTGGGATGTAAACTGAGTACCCCTATCAAAAATGATAGAAAATAGAACACCATACAATTTGACTATCTCCCGAATGTAGAGTCTGGCATAATCATCTGCTGAATACATAGTCTTAACAACCAAGAAGTGGGATGACTTAGTCATCCGATCGACAATCACCTAAATAGAATCATGTTGTCTTTGAGTACGAGGCAAACCAGTGATAAAATGCATATTGATTGCTTCTCATTTCCAAGTAGGAAGATAAATATCCTAAGTCATACCACCTGATCGCTGATGCTCTACTTTCACTTGTTGATAGTTAGGACACTTAGCCACAAAACCTTCTATGTCCCTCTTCATGCCATTCCACCAATTGACTTTCCATAGGTCACGGTACATCTTGGTGGCACCGGGGTGAATAGAATACCTAGAGTTATGAGCCTCTGTCAAAATCCGCTATCTCAACTCATCTATGTCAGGAACACACAATCAACCTTGATTTTGAAGCACATCATCTCCCCATTGGGAGAAAACCTCTACCCTTTACTGATGGACTGCACCCTTCAACTGGTGCAATATAGGATCACCGTTTTTATTTTCTTTCCCTTCAGCTACTAAGGAAGATTCGAAATCATTCTGAACAATAACACCACCTTTTGTTAAATCCATAAGGCAAACTCCTAATCGAGTAAGTCGATGAACATCCTTGGCCAATTCTTTCTTTCTATCCTCAACCAAAGACACACTACCTATAGACAACCTGCTAAGTGCATCCGCCATGACATTGGCCTTACCCGAATGGTAAAACAAACTTATATCATAATCCTTAAGAAGCTCAAGCCATCTTCTTTGATGAAGATTCAGTTTATTTTGTGTGAACACATACTGAAGACTCTTATGATTGGTGAATACATCCACATAAGCACCATACAAGTAGTGTCTCCAAATCTTTAAAGCATAAACCACGACCTCTAACTCAAGATCATGAGTAGGGTAGCTCTTCTCATGAATCTTAAGTTGTCTCGAAGAATAAGTAATCACCTTACCACGATGCATCAACACATAACCCAAACCAATCCTAGAAGCATCACAATACCCAACAAAGTCATCTAGGCACTCGAGTAAAGCCAACACTGGGGCTGTGGTCAATCTAGTCTTTAATTCTTGAAAGTTCTTCTCACATAGTCAGACCACTGAAATTTAACCTTCTTCTAAGTCAACCGAGTCAATGGGGAAGCAATGAAAGAAAACCCCTACACAAATCTCCTATAATAACCAGCCAAACCCAAAAAGCTCCTAATATCAGACGGGGAAGTGGGTCTAAGCCAGTTCTTTACTGCCTCAATCTTTTGAGAATCAACTCGAATACCGTCTCTAGTAACAATATGACCCAGAAAAGCAACAGATTGCATCCAAAACTCACATTTGCTAAACTTAGCAAATAACTGTCGATCCTTGAGAATTTGTAGCACAACTCTCAAATGGTCCACATGCTCCTCTTTACTCCGAGAGTAGATAAGGATATCATCAATGAACATAATCACAAATACATCCAAATACTACTTGAACACATGGTTCATCAAATCCATAAAAGCTGCAGGAGCATTCGTTAGTCCAAAAGACATAACCACGAACTCATAATGACCATACCGAGTTCTGAAGACTGTCTTTGGAATGTCACACTCTCGAACACGAAGCTGATGATAACCAGATCTAAGGTCGATCTTGGAGAAGTAACTGGCACCCTAAAGCTGATTGAACTAGTCATCAATCCTAGGAATGAGATACTTATTCTTGATTGTGACTTTGTTCAACTGACGGTAGTAGATACATATTCTGATGGAACCATATTTCTTTCGCACGAATAAAACTAAAGCACCTCATGGAGAGATGTTGGGTCAAATAAAACCCTTATCAAGGAGGTCTTTCAGCTGATCTTTCAATTCCTTAAGATCCATGGGATCCATTCTATAGGGAGGAATAGAGATAAAATGCGTATCTGGAAGAAGATCTATTCCAAAGTCGATCTCCTGCTCGGGAGGGACTCCGGGCAAATCTTCGAGAAATACTTCTGGAAACTCATTCACAATAGGAACTGACTGGAGGGATGGGGTTTGAGACTCTGTTCCCATAACCTGAACTATATGATAAACATAACCCTTAGAAATCATCTTCCTAGCCTTGAGATAAGATATGAAACAACCTTTTGAGGATGGAGGACTACCTTGCCACTCTAAGACATGTTCATTTGGGAACTTGAAACTGATGACTCGAGTATGATAATCAACCGAGGCATAACATGCATACAACTAGTCCATACCAAGAATAATATCAAAATCAGTCATCTCCAACTCTACTAGATCTGCTGAAGTGACTCTATGAATGACTGAGATAGGGCAATTTTGGTAGATTCTCTTGGCTAGGACTGACTCACCAACACGAGTAGAAACACAAAAAGGTTCTAAGAGCTGATCAGGACTAATCTCAAACTTGCATGTAACATAAAGGGTCACAAAAGATAAGGAGGCACAAGGATCCAATAAAGCATACACATCAAGAGGGAAGACCTTTAACATACCAATAACAACATACGGTGAGCTCTCCTAGTCCTGGCGTGAGGATATGGCATAAAGGCAGTTCTGGCGCTGACCGCCAGAACTAGAAGCAGTTCCCTGCTAGGCTGGTTGACCTCCTACGGCTGCTGGAGTAGACTGAGTCCTACTACCTCCTTGTCCCTTCTTAGCTGAAGGGTAATCCTTAATCTTGTGCCCAACCTGACCACATCCAAAACATCCACCTGAACCAACTAAACACTCACTAAGATGAATTTTACCACACTTGTTGCAAGAAGGGTAAGGGGTCCCCTTTGCAACACTCCCTTGCGAATAGGAACCAGATCCTCTACTAGTTTTAACATGGTGAGGCCTGGGGGCCTGGGTAGGAGCATTAGCTAAAGAATGAACGGACCCTGATGATTTCTTCTAAAAGAAAGAGCGATGTACGCTTCTGGACCTCTGATGGCCAAAACTTGAACTCTCTGATCTAACCCTCTTGTTCTCCCTTGCCTGTTCCCTTAACTTGTCTCCCTCAATCTGATGGGCATGAGTTATAAGTCAAGAAATATCCATGTCACCCAAAAGCATAGCAGACCTACACTCCTTCTTTACCAAATCTGACACTCCGTAAACATACTTACTCATCTCATCCCACGGGTCAGCCACCTTGGAAGGAGCATACATAGAAAGCTGGGTGGACTTCAATCCGTACTCCTGAACTGGCATAGAACCTTGCCTCAAATTCACTAACTCTTCGACCTTAGCTTTCTTCAACTCCCTCGGGAAGAATCGGTTAACAAAAGCCCTCTCAAAGCATTTCCAAGTCATAGGGACTGGATCCCTAGCCCTAGCATCTTTCCATTAAGTGAACCTAATATGAGCCACGTCCTTGAGTTGATAGGAATGTAGATCAATACAATCAACACCATTCACTTGCATTACACTAAAGATCTTCTTTACCTCATCCAAGAAATTTTGTGGATCCTCAACAACATTCGAACCCCAGAACTCAGGTGGGTTTATGCGAATAAAATCTGGGGCTCAAGCCGCTATTTCACCTTGAGGGTGGACGGGGATAGGAACCTGCTGATTGTCCTAAGCAACCATAGTCAGAGCTAGCATATGAATGACATTCTTGAACTCTGCATTTGTGACATCGGGGTTTGGAATTGGAGGGTCAATATTTCGAGCGGCTCGGCGAGGTATCGCACCATGAGGAGGCATAATCTGAAATGCATAAAGAATAGATTAGAGAGGTAATAGAGTTAAACTCTATAGCATGATATTGATCATAAAGGAAGTGAAGTTTTTTCTAAGACACCTCATAGCTTCCCTCTCATAAGTGTGGCATGCTTTATATACATGAAAGAGGCTCTACTCAATGCAGCTTTCAGACACCCTAGGACTCTTGAACCTGAGGCTCTGATACTATGTTTGTCACTCCCCGAGGCTACCCCCTAGGCATAACACGGGACCCTAGACCACAAGTTCCCCAAGTTAACCCTTGGTCATAGCATAATCAAACATTCATAAAAAAACATAGCGGAAGCATACTAAGTGAAGACAGACAACTATAACTAAATAAGAACAAAGTCTAAGAAAGACCAAATCCAAACACGGAATACAAATCTAGCTATGTGTGAAGCCTCTAAACTATCATAAGAGTTGATGGGACAAGACCCCAACTAACTCCAGAATTTAAAAGAAAGATAAACAAAATAACAAGACTGATACTAGTCCTCGAATGATGAGGAGTCACCAACCACTATCTGGATATCCAATGTCATCTAGCCACGAGCCTGAGAGAAAGAGCCTGAGTCTACATCATTAAGAGGATGCAGCACAAGATATGCATTAGTACTATAGAATGTACCGAGTATGTGAGATATGTATAATTAAGGTAAAATATGCATGAAACATAATTAAAACTGAGATCATGCATAAAAGAGAATTCATAAGAAAAATCATAATTTAAAAATAAAATAAGAGGTACATGGAATATGACTTAAAAAACATTCATATGGGAGTTTATCTTAATTGACATAAACCATGATGAGTTACATAGAGTCCAGTGTCATACACCAACACCGAAAAAGGTTGTCCTAATCGGCCAAGGTTAGAACCTTATTTATCAGGATCCTGTCATAAGCCACAAAAGGCAACCTATGGTGGCAATGTAGTTCTAGGACTTAAGGGTACACTAAATCCTAGTCTAACTCGGTGCTAAATACTACTCCCAAAATATACATATAGCTCAACTTATACTTGTAACATATCTAATGCCAAATCTGTTTGAAAAGCATAAGGACATATCTAATGTCATGCAATTCACATATCCTAAGTCTTAAAACTTAGCATAGCCATAATTCAAAATATATGTTCCTTTCTAAATTCATAGCTTAAAGGATTAGACATGCAATTTCATCAATACATAAAGTCATGTTATCTAAACATGGCAATTTTTACTTAAAAATATGCAATTCAATAGAATCATGCTAGAAATCATCTTTAATGCATGGGCTTTTGAAATCAATTAAGAAACCTCAAATAAATCATAGATAAGTAATGAGAAACCATGAATTGATACTTTAAAAGAAGACCCATAACTTTTTCCCAATTTGAGTAAGAACCCTAATTTTACAATTTCATAAATCAAAGTAAAATATGGGGTTTTGGGCATAAGGGTGAAGGGAATCCCTCATTGAATACCCACATACCTTAATGAAGCTTGTTTGATCTAAGATGAAAGGAAATGGAGGCTTGAACTTGGAGTTTGAAACTTGGAGCTTGAAGGAGTTCTTTTCCTCTTTTGGTAGATGAATAAGGAATAATGAAATACTTAGGCTAATAAGAGTAGAAATCCTACTAAAAGTGGCCAAAATAACCTCACTTAAGAGTTAAAAGGGTGGGTAATTACAAAAATACCCCTAGAATTTAATTAAAGAAAAGTTGTTAAAAATCTCAGCTTTACGAATCATAGGTGTAATCCACGAGCCGTAGACTGAACCACGACTTGTGGTTTCCACTCGTGGTTCTTGACCTAAATGATCAACTACATAAGAAGTTCTACGAGTCAAAAGTATGGACCGTAGAATGAACTACGATCCGTAGACCCATTCGTAGTTCTTGGAGAATTTGGCAGACCTCTGATAAGTTCCATGAGTCAACAAGATGGTTCGTAGTTCAAACTACAGGCCGTAGAAGTCACTCGTGGTTCCTAGGGAAACTGTCAGCCCTCTGATCTGATTCCACGAGTAGACAAGATGGGTCATAGATTGAACTATGGTCTGTAGAATCCACTCGTGATTCTCAAACCTGAGGTTGAACCAGCTGATAGAAACCACGGGTTCATTCCACGTCTCATGGCTTAAACCATGGCCCGTGGTTTGGATCCATAATTCCTGAGATGAAACAAAATTTTCAGATTTCCCAAGTTTGAAAGCTGAATCAAATTTTGGAATGTTACAAGTTCTCTTCTCCCTTGAATTTAATAATTTAATTATTTGTTCAAATTAGAGAATTGCAAATCTATATTTGTTTGTCTCTAGTTTACTTCAATTATGGGATTATTCTTTCTTTTTTTCTCTATCTCATATTGATTTCTTGATTATCTCTTGAATCTTTCTATCTTGTATCTCATTTTGCATCAATTGATATCAGAACAAGGCTAAATAATTGTTTCTATAATTCTTAATCCTTGATTTATTATATTTTTTGAAAATCCAAAAAAAAGAGAAATCTAGAAAAAGAAGAAAGAAAAAAAATCAGTCTAAAAATTGTAGCAATTTTCGAATGAGTATTATTGGGCTTTGTTGAAAATAGTTTAAAGTGATTAAATATCAAATTTGAGAGCATTTAGAGTTAATTTGGAGTTGATTTTGTTGTCCATTTTTCTCTCATTTTCATAGCTGAAATTTTAGAACTTTTTAGAGTGTGAAAATTTGAGATTTTGAGCTTTTTTGTGTAAATTTTGGCCTCATCTTTTGGATCTAAGTTATTTTGATCATATGTAAACTATATTAGGTTTCAATTTTGAGATCTAATGATGAATTTGAAGTCAATTTTGGGTTGAGAAATTGAGTCATTTTTCTTGTGCGAATTTTTTTAAAGATTTTGAAGTTTGAGTTGATTTCTTACTTCAAAAACTATTGGGTGATGCTTAAAAATGCTCCATTTTGATTGGGTAAACACAATTTAAATTGGGTGTTGGTAAATATGATGGTGACTTTGAATGACCTTCTTGTTGATTCTAGATTCTAGTCGTCATTCATAATTAATTATTTGCTAATATTTTAGGATAATTGTTCTTATCCTTTATATTAGTAATTGAGTTCTTTAAATTCATTTTGTGTCAATTTATTTTGTACGTTTTTTCTTTTAGTTTCATTGTGTATTTATTCATTCTTTGTCCGTTAGTGTGTTTTGTCTTTCTTTGTTATTGACATAAACTTCACTCTGAATTGATACTTGAAAGCTTACTTTGAGCTTATTTGAGATTATAAAACCATGAAGAGATTAAGGGATACCCTTGAGTGGTGAGATCATTTGAATGTGATCCTAAAAGCCTACGACCTTTGAGTGTATACACGAGTAGAAAGAAAATTTAGTGCAATCATTTGAGTGATACACGTGAGACACTGACTTTTGAGGTCGATTGATTTTTCTAACCACTTTTCTTGTCTTAATTATATCTTACACAGGTTCAAGAAGTTACAAGGAAAGTTTTGGATGATTATGGAGAAAGAAGAATTTTATCTTATAATTCTACTT